>OY728133.1:1154596488-1155821678 GCA_963277665.1 Viscum album | reverse complement strand
AAAATAGACTATTAACATGATTTTTTAATATATCTCATATCTATTAGAATCAATGGTATTTACTAGGATTATATAATGTAATAAAATATAGTTTATAAATTTAAAATTTTTATTTATCGATTATGAATAAACTTAGTATTATTTATATTAAAAAAAATGTTTTCTGAAAAAATGTAGTTTTCTAAATTAAGGTTTTATTGGTCATTTCTCACATGAATTAATATTAATTTTTAAAAAAAATCAAATTTATTCGAATAAAAATATTATTTTATTAAATTGGAATAAAAATATTATATTCAGGTTTTTTTATTTTTATGAAAGGTTTCAGTTTTTGATGAATAGTGAAATACGTACTTTAAATTGAATACTAAAAATTATTTAAAATTATTTATATTGATAATTTATTTTTTAAATTCATTTAAAATTAGAAATAGATCAATTTTATTTTAGTTAATCCACATTAGGTATTTTTAATCACATAAATATTGAATCCTAAATTAAGAACTTTGTGAAATTTTAAATATTTTGTCATTGAAAAAAGGTTTTCTCATCACGCCTCTTAGATTAATATTTAATTAAATGTTTCAAACTCTATGAATTTAATTTTGAATTTTTTTTTTATATTTTTAGTAACATAAAATTTAAATTTTTAATAATGTAAATGTAGACGCCGGAAAAGTCCGTTGCTCCCAAACGAAGCTCCGGATGCGGAAAGCGAGGTCATATTTGGAGTCGGAAGGATGTTTCGGAGGGCCCGGAGGCCTTGCGCGGAATTTCAGAGGCACGCGCGCAAAGGTGATGTCCCGCGCGGAAAACCCCCGGGATGCGCGCAATGCGCCGGCTCGGCGCGCAATTCTGCGCGCCGCGGGTCCGCGCGCCTCCCTTACGCGCCGCGCCCGATTCCGCGCCCGCGAGAAGAATTTCGCGCTCGCACCCTGGATTCCGCGCCCGGGGTTGCCTATAAATACAAGGCGACCCCCAACGTTTCAAAGGTTGCTGGAAGTCGAAACGTCTCCCGTGAGCGCAATTCAACCCCTCCCGCGCGCAATGACGAACTTCAGGTAACCTCCTTTCTTTCGCGCAAGAAAGCCTCGGGGTCCGCCTTCGCGCGCAATCCCCGCTGGCTCCTTTCATTTGAATAAACACTCACCCTAAGGCCTTTGCGCGCAAAAGAACCCGCTTGCGCGCAATTGCCCCGGGGTGCGCGCAATCCGGCCCGATTGCGCGCACCCCCCCTTCTTTCAAGTGGCCATTCATTAGAGAATGAGCCGTTGCCCCCGCGCGCTATCCGAAGCCCGGTGTGAGCAATCTGAAGCATCCGCGCGCAAGGCGCTGGCCCAATTGCGCGCCAGCCGTCCCGATTGCGCGCCGGCCCGCAGTATTGCGCGCAAAGCTTCCTTTTTGCGCGCAATCTGCCAGGGTCGCCCCCGTTGACCTCCTAAGGGTACCCGCCTGTGTGGCACCCGATGATTCTCATCCCGGGTGCCCGCACCGTGCGTTGTCTTCCCGTGCGGCCCTCCAGGCTTGCGCGAAGTGACACGCACCTATGTCCAGCATGACGTTAAACTGCATACTCGTCCAGCATGACGTTAAACTGCATATACGTCCTGCACGACGTTAAACTGTACATCGTCCGCGCTGCAAGACGTTAAACTGCCAAGTGCTTCGTCCGGCAACCTATGCCCAGCATGACGTTAAACTGCACACCCGTCCAAGCTGCACGACGTTAAACTGCCTAGCCCCCATCGTCCGTGCTGCAAGACGTTAAACTGCCAAGTGCCTCGTCCTCAACACATGACGTTAAACTGTACTTCGTCCGTGCTGCAAGACGTTAAACTGCCAAGTGCCTCGTCCTCAACACATGACGTTAAACTGTACTTCGTCTGGCAAGACGCTAAACCGTCCGCAACCTGATCCCGTGCTCCGCACGCAGGGTCTCCCCCGGTTTGGACGTGGCCCCCACCCGCTCGTCTCTGCAGGGATGTCGGGATTGTCCCCCTTTTGGGACGATTTAATGGGAGTGGCTTTTCCCTACGGGGGCAGGGTATTACAAACCCCTAGTTTCTCGTGGGAGGCTGCACATGTGTATCTCCATTGCACCTCCCCACTGCCGAAGCCAGTAGAGGGTCTGACTGGGATCGAGGTGTCTTTTGCTTTCGGTCCAAGTCCCTTCCAACTGAGTTTTGCAGTATCCGGGCTGCCCCAAGTGCGTAAGTCCTGACAGAATGAACTACGTGGACTTTGATCCCTGTCTTCTATACAGGGTACGTAGGAAGCCTCCCTGAGGCCCAAGCCCACCACCTGGTCGTTCCGGTCGTATTTACGTCCGTTCGTCCATCAGTGGACCCCTCCAGGGTTCACGCTTGCGTTGATTCACCTATGAATCCGCCCCTGTGGGAGGCTGCCCGTGTGTATCTCCACGGTGCCTCCCCACAGCCCCCCTTTTCCATTTCCCCTTTTATCGTCCAGCATGACGTGAAACTGTGATCCACCCGGCCGTTCCATCCCCCTCCGTGCGAGGTGGTTCGGTTCAATCCTCCGCCCGGCGGCCTCGACCTCTTCGTGAGTCGGCCTGCCGACGTCCAGCATGACGTTAAACTGTATGCCCGAACTACGTTGACTTTGATCCGTGTTAACGCGCGGTACGTAGGAAGCCCCCCTGGGGTCCAAGCTCTTTACTCCATCATCCATCCTGATCCTTACCCGGGCCGCCACATCCCGGTGGGGTCATGCCACTTCACTCCACTCCACGTTACTTGGGAAGCCGCCCATGTGCTGGCCCCAGCGTCGGAGGTTCCCCGCAAGGGGTTCCGTCATCTGATCCACTTTTCGTGTTGATCGGTCCGATGCCGTCCCCGCTGGACGTTAAACTCGCGGCATACCCCGTGTTAAACACGGGAAGCTGAGGAAAACCTCAGGTGACACAGTTCCCCGCACCTAGTACGGGATGCCTCAGGCCATCGTGCCTTCGAGAAGCCCTATTAGGGACGGAAGACAGACGTGCAGAGCCGCAGTGTTACGACACGCCCCCAGCACCCAGAGCCACCCGGCCTTCTCACCGCAGGTTGCTGCCCCGCCCAGACTCCTTGGAACGTCCGGGCGGAAGCAGCGTAATTAACCGGTGTCCATGAAGATATGGCGCCGGGAACGAGATTCACGAACATTCTTAAGTCTATGAGGGAGACCCGGATTAGGCGACAAGTTCCGAGGAGACGTCCAAGGAAGGAGAAGCCGACATCCCATCATCCCGGTTTCGATCAAGGAGCAGACGCCCCTGAATAAGGGACGGATGTCGCCCGCCCTTGGAAAGCGGGACTGCGGGACCACAAGCCGCGCGCCCATCCCCTCGGGTTGACGGGTGCACGCGCGAACGCGTCCTGGCGGAACAGCGTAACCCGACGCACATCCGCACCGAAACAGAAAAATGGTGAACCCGACGTGAATCTCTTCTCCTCGATACGAAGACCGATGGCTTTCAGAGGTGTTGGAAGACCGGCGTGTTGCCCGGCCAAGCATTCAGTCTTACCCGCCAGGGGCTGGGGAAGGGACATCGGGCACTCCGTCTCGCAACGTCGAGGGCCTGGGTTCCCCCCACGGAAGGCGTCGTGGCGCTAATGGTTGGTTGTCGATTCCTTTTTCCTGTCAGTATTAATGGGTCATTCTCCCTGCTTTCAGAAATCAGGTCGCCCGATCTAGTGCCCGAACGCCACCCGCCCACTGGCGCAGGGACAGGGGAAACACCGACGCGGCTACTCCGCGCGGTCCCGCCCGTTCCACAGCCGTCCCAGCAGCCGCAATTGCGGGACGACCACGCCCTCTCTCCCCCTCGGAGGTCATCCAGAGAAGGGTGATCAACACCCTGGTGCGGAGATACGAGGAAGAGGGAGTCATCCCCACTAGGGAAATGGCTCGCCTAGACCTTGAGGAGGCTGCGCCTCGCCACCACCGCCGCCCCCGAGGGCCGCGCAGGGAGGCACCGCCGCCTACCTCAACGTCCAACCGCTTCGGGAGCTTATCCCCGGAGCGCTCTGACAGTTCCCTTCCCTATGCGGATGAAGTGGAAGATGCCCAGGATCACCCTATCCGAGGTCCGCTCCAGGGATCCACGATAAGGGCTCCCGCCAGGCCACGGCGACATCGCCGCCAGGCCCCTCAAGTCGAGGAACAGGCTCTCCACCTGCCCGCGCCGCTCATCCCGGCTCGTCTGTCTCGACGCCAACGTCGGGCACGAGCGGAAGAGGATGCCCACCTTGGGGCTCTAGCAACAGCGGCCGCATTGGCCCAAGCCACTGCTGGCTCCAGTCGCCAGGCCTCTGTGCATCCTGAGCGGGGGAACTCCTATGCCCGACCCGGATCGAGGCCCCGACCGCCCCAAAGGCAGGTTGGGTTGACTCTCCCGGTTGCTGGCACTGGCAGTAGCCACCGCGGACCACCTCGCGGTAGCGCTATTCACCGGCAGGATCTCCTCTGTGTGGCCGATCCAGGAGGCATGGGTCATCCCACCTCCCGATCCCGGCCCGGAGTCCTGCCCGGGATCATCTCTCCCCGCGTCCCCTTTGATATCTGTCCCGGTGCCCCTCGCACCTTGGTTCCCAGTCCTCTCGGCCCCAGCACCAGTGCGGCCGGAGGACGCCAGGACAGAGATCAGCCCTGCCCCGAAGAACCACCCAGGGGCAGGAAGGCAAGGCGTCGACGCCGAGGGAAGAATGTTGCGGAGTTCCGGACAGAGATCCGACCGGTTTGCTTCTCTGACTCAGAGGCAGAGTACGATTCGGCGACAGAGCCCCTTCCCCAATCCCGCCAGTCAAGGGCAGGGGTAGGAATGCGGCACGTCAGCCTCGTGCTCCCCGAGAGCGAGATCGATGTGATCCCCGCGTCTCTCCGAAGGTATATCCGGAGTAACGAGGGCCTGGTAGACCCCCAAGGA
The DNA here is from genome assembly GCA_963277665.1 of Viscum album. NCBI lineage: Eukaryota > Viridiplantae > Streptophyta > Magnoliopsida > Santalales > Viscaceae > Viscum > Viscum album. Next base: position 1,155,816,751 of record OY728133.1, on the reverse strand, counting down.
TCAAACTTGCGGTTGGTACCGGCCCCTCCGGAAGTGCCTTCCGTCTCGATCAGAGAAGCCGGAGACTTTTTCTGGGGACCGACGGTCGAACCACGATCTGGTGCGCCCTCGGCGAGCACCGATGCTACGGCAGGATGTTCGCTCGCCGGCCCGTCCTATCGTGATGTGGTAGCTGGGGCACCGCCACCCTCAGGGGGAGGCCCGGGATATGGAGGCCAATCGGCCTGCTCGCCGTATTCACCGCCGGCCAGCCCGTCGGCCCGACGGCCCGCCTCGGCACCACTACCAGTTCCCCGTCCGTTCCCAGCCATGGAAGAGGACCGAGGAGATCTGGGTCCCGAGTTTGAGTCGTGGAGCTTCTGGACCGTCCTTGCAGAGGGCCACTTCCCTGAGAAGTTTTGGCCAGTCGCAGGACCGGGCTTTGATGCACCCGAATCGCTCACCCCGGATGAGTTCGAGTGCTTCCGCCGAACTCTCCGGGAGACTCACTCCCGTCTTCACTGCCTACAAATGCCATACCCCGGGAGTCAACTACACCTGGAGGATATTGGTGAGCAGTTCCGTCAAATTGACCTGGCCATGCTCCCCGCGGTTCGGCACCCCGGGTCATTTGGGCACCACGAGGCCCTCCAACAACGATGCGTTGAGTGCTTTCAAGTACTCCGCAAAGTTATCGAGGAAGCCACTCCCCACGTGTATATCCGTGGATGGGGGCAGTACGCTGCCCTACGCTTCAGTGTGATTCGCCGACAGCCCGATTCGTTGGGTGGCCCTGAGGGTATATCCCCAGGGACAGGAACAGTCAATATGGCTGACCTATCGGGAGAGGGGAACGACTTGGAACTTCTCGACAGGGGCTTCCCCCCCGAAGACAAGCCGTCGTCAGACCCATCAGTGAGAGTTACTCGTCATCAGAGGAACCTCCTGGGGCTCCCCGCACCCACTGAAGCACTGACGTTGAGCCGAAACGTCAGCAAAGGAAAAGAGCATAGCGAGGCTATAAGGCCCGCCGACCCATCTGCCTCCATGCGGAAGGCAGAGGAGGATCCCGAGAAGGCTACGCTACGTCAGCAGCTCGCCGAACAGAAGAGGCTGGTTGACCAGCTCCTCGCCGAGCGCGCTGCAGAACGGCGGCCTGACTACGGTGATCCCAGGCCAGGGCAGCAGGGACCGGAACAACCACCCCTCGATGAGACTCTCCCGGGCAACCGTGATTACGCCGTGTTCGCCGACAGGAGAGAGGCCATTGCCTACGGCAAGAGGGCGCGGTATGTTTCGCCACACCCTCCCGAGCAGCGCGACTACCCGAGAGATCCCGCTCGGATTCCTCCCGCTGCCCCAAGGGCCGCTCCGCCAGCCATCCCACGAGCTGCCGAGTTCGACGATCCGGTCGACGACCCGATTGAAGGGCCATGCAATGCGCTCGTGGTTAGAGATCCTCGCCAGGACTGGAACCCATGTCCGGACGATCCGATGGCGGCACTCATTGCCCGCTTGGAAGCCTTGGAGACTCGGCAGGTGGCGATCCCACCGGACGGCAAGCCATACCCAGCATGGGTGGATGACATGCCGGCGCCTCCGGGATTCGGGAATCCCACTTTCGCCCCCTTCAACGGGACCGGAGATCCGCCACAACATTTGGCCCATTTCAACTCGAGGTGCGGGCCTATGTTGGGGACTCCGGCGCAGCAAGAGGCCGCTAAGCTTCGCTGCTTTGTCCAGACACTGGAAGGGCCAGCATTTGTCTGGTACAGCCAGCTCCCCGTCGGGTCGGTAACCAGCTGGGAGGACCTCCGTAGACAGTTCCTCTACCAGTTCAGTTCCACGACCCGGAAGACGAGTATCGCAGACCTCTTCAAGTGCAAGCAGAGGCCTGATGAGCGAGTCGCGGACTTCGTCGCCCGATGGAAGGGTCTCACGTATTCCCTTGACATGCCATTGACTCAGGAGCAGTTGCTGACAATGTGCGTCGGGAACGTCAAGACCGAGCTGGTCCCTTCCCTGATTACTCAGAATTACCCCGGAGGGTTCAGGGACTTCTCAGACAAAGCTCAACGTCTTGAGGAAGCCCTGCAACAGGCCAGCCAGGCACACCCGCTGCCTCCTATGATTCCTGCAAGGAGAGCCAGCAGGGCTGAGCCCGCTGCTGTGGCCCAGATAGAGGCTCCCAGGCCGTTGGAGCTGCTGCCGGTGAGGCCAGCTCCGCAGCCTCACAGGAATCCGCCTCCACGGGCTCAGTTCCCGGCCCAGCAACGGCAGCCTCAGAACCGGCCGGCCCCTCCGCGTAATGTACCGCCGCAACCCCGGCGAGATAATCAGGGTCCACCTCCTCGGCAGGCCCCTCCGGCCCCTCGTCAAGACCGCGCTCCCAGGGGCCCGCGACACCTGACGTACTCATTCCATGAGGATCAGGTCCCCGGTTATTTCCGGAGCGCCCTGGAGCAGAGGATTGTGCGATTGCCTGAGTGCTGGAGGCCAGAGGAGGCACATCTCACGGATAACCCCCGCTACTGCCCCTACCATCGGGCCCTGGGGCACACCATCCAGCGGTGCTATGTGTTTAAGGACTGGCTCCAAGACCAGATTAACAACAATGTAATCAGGTTGGGCCCAGCTCCAGCACATGTAGCGGGCGTGTTCGTGGGATCAGATGACGATAGTGGCAACGAGGACGAATGGAAACTGGTCTCCGACCGCGGGTCCCAGAAGTATAATAACTGGATGGCCCGCAAGACGACCATTCGCGCCTAGGGAATCATCCGTGCGCGCTTGAATCAGCCTGAGCCCCCAGAACCTGTGGGTGCTGCTTCGGCATCGTCGTCCCAGTCTGCCTCCTCCAAGAGGAGCAAACGGCGGCAGCGCAAGAAGGAAGAGCGCGCCCCGCCAGTTCCGCCACTATCCCGTACTCTCGGCGATTTCATGCCCCCGGGGATGGGGGTCCCTCCTCGGATCCGCCCGGTGATGGATGATTCGTCCGATGACGGTATTGGGTACGCTTCGGTTAACACCGTCGAGCTGGTAAATCCCTTTTCGGTTCCCGACGTTGAAGAACACCAGGTGGACCTCCCTAGCGTCCCCGGTCGTCGCCACCGTCGGAAGAACCGCAGCAGCAGGAGTCGCCGGGGCACAGCCGTCGGTACCTCCGGCCAGGCCGTGCACGCCACTGAGACTAGGCGGCAGGCTCAAGATCGAGCTCAACGTGCGCAGGCTCCCCATCCGGGGATGACGGATTCGCCTCCGCCACTGTTTGTGGTATGGGACCGGGCAGAACCGCCTCAGCCGCGTCGCGACCAGCTCCGCCCTGCCACAAGTCCATCCCGGCCTCCTGACTCCAGTACGGTGACCATTTCCCGGACTGCGACCAGTGAACAGCGAGATGCGCCAAGTACCAGTCGGCCGCCGATCCAACCGGTAAGGCCCGTCATGCCACCAACCGCAGAGCAATCTCCTGCAACCAGGAGCTCGCGCTTGGCCAAAAAGTATGATGTCCTGAAGCACTTGGCCGACATCCCAGCAAGGCTCTCCATCCTTGAGGCTCTGCGCATGTCATCTGAGATGCGCGAGGCACTCGCTGAAGCCCTGAAAAGCCCCCTCCAGTTTGAGACAGAGGTTGCGGCTGCAGAGGCCTTTCACGCCGAAACGATCGAGGACGCCGAATGTCAGGCAGTTATCTCGTTCTCTGGTAAGGATGAAGACCCTCCTATACAGGGACACATTCGTCCGCTGTATGTCACCGGCCAGTTCAACGGCCTTGAAGTCCGGCGCTGTCTTGTCGACACGGGGTCCGGGATTAATCTGATTCCAACTCGGACGCTCCGGAGATTGGGGTTGTCTGAGGATGACTTGATTCCCTCCGACCTCAGGATCCAGGGGTACGACCGCACCGAGCAAACCCCGGTCGGCAAGATACGTTTGAAGACCCAGTTCGGTGACTTGGTTGCCAACACCGAATTCATGGTAGTCTCTCAGGACACTGCGTATAACGCATTGATGGGCAGGCCATGGCTTCACCTTCATGCGGCGGTTCCCTCGTCATACCACCAATGCCTCAAATACTCCCTTAATGGTCGAGTAGGCGTGCTTCAAGGAGATGCCTCTCCTTTTGCCTCATGTGAAGCCCGCTATCTGGACGCGGACTATTACAAGAGCAAGGATAAGTAGATCCTGGCAGGTGAGGTTGAGCCTGTCACTGTTGCAAGCGATCCCTGGGCAAGTCTGGATGACGCTTACGTCCTCCCGATTCACCGGTTGGACGTCGCCATGGTCTTGACGGTCCGCGAGTCTCCTGATGAGACGGCCGCGACCGCCCGCGCCAGCACCAGTGGCCCAGCAAGATCTGGTAGCCCCAATGCAGTTTCCAACGCAGTCTCTCCCGTGGATGATCCCTCCCCGAGTGGAGAGGACGTGGAAGATGCACCCCCAGCCTTTGAGGAGGGCGTCCCCGCCACGGTCGATGAGTTAATACAGGTGAACCTTGGAACCGAGGCAGATCCAAGACCCACATTGGTCAGTGCCGCCATGCCCTCTGAGGAGCGGCAGCAGTACGTGGACTTTCTCAGGCAGCACCGTGATGTGTTCGCTTGGGGCTATGACGAGATGCCGGGGCTAGATCCTCAGGTAGCCGTCCACCGCCTAGGTCTCCCGGCGAACCATCGCGGGTTCAAGCAGCCTCCCAGGAAAATGCACCCATCCCATGGTGCCATGGTTGAGGCCGAAGTTGACAAGCTTATCAAAGCCAACTTCGTGAGGGAAGTTCAGTACCCCAAATGGCTGGCCAACATTGTGCCGGTCAGGAAGAAGAACGGGCAGATTAGAGTCTGCATCGACTTCCGCGATCTCAACCGCCACTGTCCGAAGGATGATTTTCCCCTTCCAGTGACAGAGCTGTTGATTGATGCCACAGCAGGGTTCCAAGCCCTCTCCTTCATGGATGGATACTCCGGATACAACCAAATTCGGATGGCCCCTGAGGATGAGGAGTTCACTGCCTTCAGGGCCCCCCAAGGTACCTTTTGCTACCGGGTCATGCCCTTCGGCCTGAAGAATGCAGGTGCCACCTACCAACGGGCGATGCACCGCATATTCAAGCCAATCCTCGGCACACTGGTGGAATGCTACGTCGACGACTTGGTTGTCAAATCGCGCCAGCGTCAGGACCATCTCAAAGATCTTGAGAAAGTGTTCAGCTTCCTCCGGTCTCGCTGCCTGAAGATGAACCCGTTGAAGTGTGCCTTTGGGGTCACCTCCGGAAAGTTCCTTGGATTTGTGGTAAGATACCGGGGTATTGAGATCGACCCAGAGAAAATCAGGGCGATTAGCCAGATGCCTCCCCCGGGTACCGTCCGGGAACTGCAAGGGTTCCAAGGCCACTTAGCCTATATACGCCGATTCATCGCGAATCTGGCCGGCAAGTGTAAGCCCTTTTCTCGGCTTATGAAGAAGGGTGTCACCTATGTATGGGATAAAGAGTGTCAGACCGCTTTCGAGGAAATCAAGCAGTACCTGCTTCAACCTCCGGTCCTGATGCCGCCCGTATCCGGAAAGCCGCTGGTCCTTTATGTGACCGCCCTGGAACGGTCCCTGGGTGCCCTTCTCGCCCAGAAGAACAACGAGGGAACAGAGAATAGCCTCTATTACCTCAGTCGCATGCTCCTCGATGCGGAGGTTAGGTATTCCCCCATCGAGAAGAGCTGCCTGGCGCTCGTATTTGCCGTACAGAAATTACGGCACTACTTGCAGCACCATGAGGTACAGTTGGTTTCTCGGGTAGACCCGTTGAAATATATCCTGAGCCGACCTATGTTGACTGGCCGTCTAGCGCGGTGGGCTGTGATTCTCCAGCAGTTCGACATCAGGTATGTGTCTCAGAAGGCCATCAAAGGGCAAGCGTTGGCAGACTTTCTGGCCGCTCACCCGACCTCCGCGGATCAGCCGCTGGATCTAGGCTTTCCTGATGAGACCATTCTCTCGGTTGATCGAGCCGATCCATGCTGGCAGATGCACTTTGACGGTGCCTCCCGGAGCCCCACCGGTAGAAGACTCGATAATCCTAAGCTCAACAGAGTGGGCCTGGGTATCGTCTTCATTACCCCGGAGCGAGCCGTGCTGCCATACTCTTTCCTGTTGTCAGAGGGCTGTACCAACAATGAGGCGGAATACCATGCCCTCATCACCGGCCTCGAGTTAGCTCTCGAGATCGACGTTCCCCATCTGTGTGTGAAAGGGGACTCCGAGCTGGTCATTAAGCAGATCAATGGCGACTATGTTGTCAGGAAGCCGGAACTTGTGCCATTGTTGGAGTGCACCCTCCTTCTGATGGCCCGGTTCCCTTCTCGGCCAGAAATTGTCCATATTCCCCGGTCGCAGAACGGTCGAGCAGATGCTTTGGCCAGCCTGGCTGCGTCACTTGCGGAACCTGAACAGGACAACCTGATCGTCCGCGTGACGCGCCGCAGGCTCATCGCTCCCGTTATCCCGGAAGAAGATCGCGGCCCGTTGGTAAGTAATCTCACCACGGTTGCCCCTATGCCCGGAGCCCCGAGTACCCCAGATATAGCAGTCGGATCAGCCCCTGATTGGAGGACGCCTTTGGTTGAGTACCTCCAACATGGCATTCTTCCGTCAGATCGGGCCGAGCGCGAGCGAGTTCGACGCCGCGCATCGCAGTTCGTCCTCCAGAGCAGTCCCGGCCTGGAGCAGATCCTCTACAAACGCGGGTTTGATGGTGTTCTCCTCCGTTGCCTTCAGGGAGTTGAGATCCCACGAGTCATGCAAGAGGTTCATGCTGGTTCATGCGGCGCCCACCAAACTGGGCCGAAGCTGTCCCACCAGATTCGGAGGTTGGGATACTTCTGGCCCTCTATGATCCATGACTGCATCGAGTACGCCAGGAGGTGCCATGCGTGCCAGGTTCACGCGAACTTTGTGCATCGGCCGCCGGAGCCTCTCCATACCACAAGGTATTCCTGGCCCTTTGCAGTCTGGGGACTGGACGTTGTGGGACCTTACCCGCCGGCGACAACTCGCCAGTGCCGGTTCATTCTGACCGCCACGGACTTCTTCTCCAAATGGGCAGAAGCGATTCCGCTCAGAGAGGTCAAATCCTGTTCGATCGCTGACTTCGTGACCTCCAACATCATCTATCGATTTGGAGTGCCTCACGCTATCCTCACGGATAACGGAACCAATTTCCGAGCAGCCGAGTTGAAGAAGTTGTACGCCAAGTATAACATCCGCTCGAACCATACATCTCGCTATCATGCGCAGGCGAATGGACAGATCGAGGCGTTTAACAAAACCCTCTCTAACATTCTGCAAAAGATGGTTGGTCAGAACAAGAAGAGTTGGCCGGACAAGCTCCCCAACGCCCTCTGGGCTTATCGGACGACGACTCGCAATTCCACCCAGATGACCCCTTATTCCCTGGTGTATGGAGCTGAGGCCGTCCTGCCCATCGAGATCCAGTTACCGTCCTTGCGCACTGCGGTCTACGACCAGCAAGCGCCGGACAGAGTTGCTGAAGCCCGTCTAGTCGAGTTGGAAGCACTGGATGAGAATAGACTTCGCGCTTTGCACAACTTGGAGAGGCATCAAAGCAGGATGGCTCGAGCTTTCAATAAGAAGGTTCGCCTCCGCTCCTTCCTACAGGGTGATCTAGTGCTAGCCCTAAGAGCACCGATGATCCCCGGCAGGAAGCCGCCCAAGTTGGAGCCCAAGTGGGAGGGACCTTTTGTTGTCCACAAGGTCTATCCCAATGGCGCGTACTCCCTAGCGACTATGGATGGTGAGCGTGTCACTCCTCCCACCAACGCTAGGTTCCTCAAGCAATACTTTGCCTGAGTGTCACCACGTCCTGCACGACGTTAAACTGCATTCGTCCAGGCTACAAGACATTAAACTGTTCAGCATTCGTCCGCGCTGCAAGACGTTAAACTGCCAAGTGCTTCGTCCCGCATGACGCTAAACTGCACTACGTCCGAGCTACAAGACGTTAAACTGTTCAGCATTCGTCCTGCATGACGTTAAACTGCCTCTCCAGAACTACGTATGGCTTGATTCCCATCCTTATGGGATACGTAGGACCGCCTGAACCCTCGTGTTTCAGGCCCAGCCCCATCCTTCGGGAATTTCCATCCCATCTCGGGCCCTTGGCCCAGTTGCCCCGGGGTGTGCGGCGTATGGTGTGAGTGTGGGGTTATGCCCTCATTCACGTCGGTTTGCTCGTCACGCTGTACGCCCCCCTCCACGTTTGGGGATGCCTTCTGCTCCCCCCTTCTTTTTTTTCCTCATCGTCCTGCATGACGTTAAACTGCACTTCAAGAACTACGTATGGCTTGATTCCCATCCTTATGGGATACGTAGGACCGCCTGGACATCATGTTCCAGGCCCAGCCCAATTTCTCGGGAATCCCTATCCCGCGTTGGGCCTCTGGCCCCAGTTCCCCTCCTTTTTGTGCGAGGCGTATCGCGTGAGCGGGGGATTATGTCCTCATTCGCGTCGGTCTACTGGCCGCGCCGTACGCCTCCCCCGTGTGTGGGACTACCTCACACCCCTCATCGTCCTGCATGACGTTAAACTGCCTTTCCAGAACTACGTATGGCTTGATTCCCATCCTTATGGGATACGTAGGACCGCCTGGATGCTTGTGTCTCAGGTCCAGCCCCGTCTCTTGGTTGATCACGGGGACCTGCCCCCCTTCGGTTGCTCTCAGGGTGAGTCCTCCGACCCTTTCCGGAGATCTGTTAACATGTTTTGGGGTGCTTCGGTCTATGACTCGTAGTGTCAGATTCAATCCCGACAAGTCCTGTGTTGCTTGTCAGGCCTCGCGCTTCCTCTTGTTCGAGCCTTCACTCAAAGGGATCCTCGTTAGCGGTTTGGGTACGATGCCTCAGTGCTCTCCCACCGCTCCGGGTCGATTTACCGGCGGGTCTTGGGCCGCAAATCGATATGAATCCTGCGATTGAGCGGTTGATGCTCGTTTGCTTGCCCCGTCTTAGGCTGACGCGATCGGATGTTGTGTTGCGAATGCGTCAGCAACGTCCTTGATCGCCATGTCAGCTCTCTCGGGCTCTGAACATTGGTTGCGAAGTCCTCATCACACTCCGCCTTTGTGCGTTGTAGTGGGATCTTGACACTCTCTTCATACCGACCTCCGGTACGCCTCTACACGTTAGGCAGACCAACCAGGGTAATGATGTCGTTCGAGGCTCCCATGATCTGAGCACCAAGGATATATGCAGATATCCTCCCTAAGGGCCATGCGTAGCTGGACCCTCGTCCCCATAAGGAGGAGGGAGTCGCCCGAACAATTGCGTTCTGGGCCCAGTATATCTGGAGGCTAGCATCTCTGCCCCTCGGGTGATGGACATACGCAGACCCCTATCCCAAGACTCTTTTCCTGGAATCGTGCGTGACCGCAGGGCTGGGTATGTTCCCACCTCCGCCGTGTCCGCCGTACCGCGATAAGCGGGTTCCTCCATGGTCCGAACCACACGACCTTAAACTGTGTTGTCTGGTCCTACCACACGACCGTAAACTGTGATCGTCTTGGCCGCCCGACGAGAAACGGCACTGCATCGTGATGTCCTCCTCAGGGGACACTCATGTTGGGCGCTGGTTAATGACCACGCCATTCATCAATGCCTTCCATGGCTTGATTATTGTGGCGACGCCAGAGATTTCTCAATCACGGGCATGTCGCCGCACAAAGAAAAACCATTCATCTTTAAGGACAAACAAGAAATATCAAATGCCGCTCATTTTGTGTGCGAGGGTCAGACCCGCACTCTTCCCCGCGCTGGTGCCCGATTGTGTTGCACCGCGCTTCAAGAACTACGTGCGGCTTGATTCCCATCCTTATGGGATACGTAGGAACGCCCGGATGTTTGAAACTTCGGGTCCAGCCCCCCACCTCTTAGAGATTCCCCCTTCTCTGGGGAATCCGCCGTCTTCAGGTCACCCTCAAGGCGTGTTCCCCGACCCCTTTCCGTGGTCCACCGGTGTCAAGAGTACTCTGGTTTATTGCCAGGAGGGTCAGGATCCGCTTGGTCAGGTTTCCTCCACTTTTCAGGCTTCGTGCTCCCTTTCATTCGGACCCATCGTCTACGCCCTGGGTGGAACCCCCGTGAACGGTTCGGACACAATGCCTCAGTGCTCTCCCACCGACTCGGGCCGGTACCCCCAATGGCCTCGGGCAGCAAATCGATATAAATCCTGCGATTGAGCGGTCGATGCTCGTTTGCTGCCTCATTCCACCAACGGTTGGTGCGATGTTGATGCTGCTTTTCCGCCACGGTCGGCAGTATTCTCATATCGTCACGCCGGTGCTCCCGGTCCTCGAGTGAATGGCCGCATGATTCACATTTTCCACCTCCCATTCTGACCAGGCGAATCCTCGACACTCTTGACACTATCCCTCAGTGCATCTTCGCATATCCAGGGGATATGACCACGATGTGGCGTGCTTTGAGCCCTTATGGTCCGAGCTCTAAGACCTTAAACTAAGATCTCCCCTTATGGTCCGAGCTCTAAGACCTTAAACTAAGATCTCCCCTTATGGTCCGAGCTCTAAGACCTTAAACTAAGATCCCCCCTTTATGGTCCGAGCTCTAAGACCTTAAACTAAGATCTCCCCTTCTGGTCCGAGCTCTAAGACCTTAAACTAAGATCTAGCCCTTATGGTCCGAGCTCTAAGACCTTAAACTAAGATCCTCTAGCCCTTATGGTCCGAGCTCTAAGACCTTAAACTAAGATCCTCCACCTTTATGGTCCGAGCTCTAAGACCTTAAACTAAGATCCAGCCCTTATGGTCCGAGCTCTAAGACCCTAAACTAAGATCTACCCCAAATGGGGTCCTACGTCCTGCATGACGTTAAACTGCACTCACAGAACTACGTGTGGCTTGATCTCTAGCCTGATGGAGTACGTAGGAACGCCCGGGCATTTCGACTCGGGTCCAGCCTCAGGGATCGATAAGTCCCGCCCCTCCTCGTCGCCGGCCGTCTGGCCTGACTTCGGGTAGAGTGGTGCAGTTGTGATATTCTCCCCGATTCAGCTCGGGATGCCCCATCGCAATGATGGGAAGCGACAGTTTCCTCGTCAGAGAGGTGCTGTCTGAGAATTGAGGTGACTCACGGCCAGATTAGTGCATCCGCCCAATACGCTTTCCCCACGGTGGCGCAATTTTGAGAGCGTTGGATTCTGTCCGAACAAATCGTCACTTCGCCCCACGCTTCGCATGCCCTGTTGATCTGGATTTTCCACCCTTGTGTCTGAAGGAACCCCAAAGCGGTATTCATGATGACATGTGGTCCGCCTCCTGCAATATGAATGATGGCCTTTTTCAGTCCGTCTATTGCAGTTGTTATGGTCGATCCACTGTCCGCCTACCGTCTTGGGCATTTCCTGGAAGGCCGATCGTTGTGGATGTCTGGATTCGGGACACGCGATTCACCCTTTCTCATTTCCCTATGTTCGGATAAAATCTCAACGCCCCTAGCGTTGTCCCGCTCGTGTGTTGGAACAAGTTGGGGGACGATACATTGGTTAGGTCTGAGGTCTCCTTTCCCAGGAATGACCTCCCTCTTTTCTCCAGAAACCCAGGCCCAATTATGGATGCCTGATGCTTGGTTAACACTCCCGCAAGACAACGAATTGTGGTTGAGCATGTTAAACCAAAAGACGCAGATAAATATGGCGATTCATACAAGTGGATCAAAATATTAAGTAGCGGAAGCAAATGTTCTGGGAATGGCAAAAAACAGCCCTTAGGGATTAGCGTGCTGAATGAGTCTTTCTAATGCCGCTACCCTTTGGCTGGCGGCCTCCAGGGCTGCTTCTCGTTCTCTGCGTGCCCTCTCCTCGTCGGCGGTCGCAGCACGCAGTTCGTCAATCCTGGCCTGTGCACGCTCCCGATCGACTTGGAGTGTGACCATCTGTTGGCCCGCCTCCGTCAGCTGTACCTGAGCGTCGATCAGTTGTGCCGATAGTTCCTCCACAAGCTCGGTACATGCTGCGACGAAGGCCTCCTTCTCTGCCGCCTGCCCTTCGAGGCGCCGGACTTCCTGCTCTGCCGCGATGAGCGCCTGCGTGCTCTCCGACATGTCCCGACTTTGTGCGACGTCGGCACGCCGGCGGCTCTCGCGCATCTTCTCGGCCATGAAATCACGGACCGTCAGATGGAGGCGTTGAGCATCAGCTCCCCCGGCACACAGGAAGCGCAGCCAGGTCTGACGTGATCCCATGCGCCCCAGCCATTCCGATGGGTCTCGCTTGAGGAAGCGCTGGATGCACTTCCACCCCCTGCGTCGCGTTACCCGGCTATCCTCGACCGCCTCCGCGTCCGAGTCATCCATCTCCTCTGGGTCGGCAGGCCGGTAGGAAGGGAAGGCAGCCAGAAGGTCTGCTGCAGGGTCCGCCCCTGGGAGGTCCTCACGAGGGATAGGTTCCCCAACATCCGGGCAACCTTCTTCTCTCTCCCCAGCGGCGCTGACACCCTCGTCAGCCCCCAACCTCTCTCCGGTGGCAGCACCGCCGACGTCCGCAGCCCCTTGATCAGCAGTTGGTGGGGCCGGCTCGGTTTGGGAAGCCTGTTCCGGAGCAGGCGGCATGTCCACCACTGGTCCACTCGTAGATGGCCCGGGTTCGGCAACCCGACGAGCCTCCGATGTTGAGATCACTGCGCAGGGCATGCCATGGTTAGTCACGGATCGTCAATGGCAAGCACCAGCAGTAAAGTAGGGAGACTTACGGGAGTTCGGAGCATCATCTTCCGCTACCCCGGTCGCCGCAGGAACAGTTGCAGCAGGGGACCCCTTAGCGCTTGTCAATTCGATAATGGGTGCCTGGCCCCCGCCTTGTCCTGCTGGCGCCTCTCCTACTCCTGTTGAGGACGCCTGACCGACGTCCGTGTGCTCCTGAGAAGGATGGAGAAACGGGTTAGAAGCTGCATAAGAGAATGGATGAAGCAAGTTGAGTAGGGATAGAAGCGGACCTCGAGGAGCTCAGTGACATCAACGTTGTCAGAGCCGGCCACCTCGCCGCTCTCCCGTGGGCTCCCCCGATGGGACCTTCCCTCGGAGCCTTCATCCTCCCCCGTCTCCTCCTCCTCCTCGGAGTCGTTACTGTCATCTTCTTCCGGCGGCATCTGTTCCGGAGCGGGCTCGAGACCGAGCATCACCTTCACCAGAAGGGATGGCTCCGCACGCTGACCACGTTGGCGCGCGTACTCGTCCATGGCCGTCAGATATGCATATTGCCGGTTGAAGTCCACCCTGTCGGTGATCTGGAGGCGCCCGACCTCTGGCAGATAGATTCCTTCTCTGAGTATCTTTCGCCAGATGACGTCGGTCCCTAGTGACTGCCGCAGGGTCATCCAGGCCGACCACAGCGCCGGGAAGACTGCATCGTGGGAGGGTTCGAGCAGACGTCTCACCTGCTTCCCGGGCCGCTCCTCGACCGCCGCATGTGCCCCCTCTCTGGGCGCTGAGGTCGTAGCGGCAGCCTGCGATGCGCCCGCCGCCGAAGTCCCTGCTCGCGCCGGCCCCGCTGCTTGGCGCGCCTCCGTTCTCCCCCGTGTGGCGGCACCTCACCTCCTTCCTTGACGCCCGGTCTCCGCACGGGTAGCCTCGAGCCGCCGAACTAGCTTCCGCAAGAGCCCCTCAGGGTACGCGATGGCCCAGTGTTCGGCGTACTCGGTTGCCAAGCCTGCGTTAACTCCGGTAGGAGGGAGGGTGATGACGTCGCCAGAGCCGAAGGCGACGAACATCAGCCACATCTGGCGAAGGACGCCGGGGTTCGTCTCCTCCCGGACAGCAGTGAATACCCTCTTCGGCATCCGCTGAAGTCACCCGAACTGCCTGGCGAACCGGGTCGGCACGTAAGGCTCGCAGATCACCTTCCCGTCGATCCGAGCCACGAGCACCCCGCCCCGCATGTTCAGGAAGTATTCATGCTGCTCCAGCGGGCCCTGTCCGTTGTCGATCATCTGGCCGACGGGAGTGGGGAACGGGCTGAAGTTGAAATTGGCATGATTGCCAATCCGAACCCTCACGCCCTCCTCACTGAGGGTCATCGGAGCGACCCCCGCAATGTTCAGCAGGGAGGGTCACAGGCCGTTGCCCGGAGGACTGATGGCATTTGGGAACGTATACCCACCAAGGTGAGCAGCCACCCAGCCGTGGAAGAACTGAAAGGGCCCACAGATCCTTCGTGGCGACCCCCCTCGTGAGATGCGTCCCAGAATGGCATACAGCCTCGCCAGTACTGGGACCCCGAGGTTGTACCTCTTATTGGCAGCCATGGCGCCCGCCATCGCCAGCGTCGCCGGACGGACGCCCATCCTCGCATCCCGCACTGGCAGGAGCCACCCGCTCAGAAAGGCGGCCAGGAACGCCGCGTACCGGACGTTCGGGTCCCGGGCCTCGATGACGCGGTACCCCCATGAGCGGTAATCGCCCGTCTCCAGGACCCGCCAGTACGACCCGTTCCGGCTCCTCTGAGCTGCGGTCGGGCACCGCTTCCCCCTGCCTGTCATCTTGACCGCCGGGTCATGCTCCAGGAACTGGCCGAACCAATCCTTGTAGGCTATGTCCTTCTGGAAGTCTTGGATCCCGAGCCGCTGCGTAGCCAGGTCAAGAAGATGCCAGGTCAGAATGGGAGTCCGTGACCTGTCCTCCCAGATGTTCTTCGGTGGCAGGAACTCATCGTACTGGTAGCCCTCCAGCGGGATACCTCCGATGCAGTGGATGTCCCAGAGACCGATGCCGACCTCCCCATGGTGAAGATGGAAGGTGTTGGTATCCGGGGACCAGCGAGTGAACAGCTCCGGCCCGAGCTCAGACTGCTGGTAGAAGTGGAACTGCGACGTCCACACCGCCTCGAACAGGCCGATGTACCGCAGCTCCTCTGCGAAGTGATCGCAAGTGTGGCGTACCCAGAACGCCCAGGCCCATTCACTGGTAAAGTTGCCCCCGGATCGCAAGTCCCAGTCCTTCAGCCAGCCCTTGGTGTCGTCAGTGACACTCTGACGGTATGTGCTCGAGTAGAGGGCTGGAGAATTCTCCGCTGTAGGCTCACCCCCATCAATGGTTCGCGTCTTCGGGTTCAGGACGTAGACATCCAAGTGCCTGGTTTCCCTGGCAGGATGCCCATTGTTGGTGATGTTATAGCGGTGAAGCTCGTCCTCCCGAGTCACCCAGGTTCGCGGCGCATCAATCTCGAACCCTGGCACCGGAACCTCATCGAGGATGCCGAAGTTCCAGAGCGGCAGGTTGTCCGACAGTGGATATGTCTTCTGGGCCGGCGTTAGTAAGTCGAACAAGGATTGATTGTTGGAAACAATCTCCTTGGCTCCGTAAACCTCCTCGTTCGTCGCCATCTCAGCTCTGCGAGTGGCGGCATCCCCCTCATTTCCTCTGTGCGCGGCCATCTCAGAAGTTTCGGGAGTCGTGCGGGTTAAGGGATGAAGAGTGCGGGATCGGACGAGGCTGGTGGAAAAGTTTGAAGGTTGGCGCGCAATCCAAGTGGACGGCGCGCAATTGGGAAGACTGTCGCGCAAAGTTCCGGGTTTTCGCGCAAAAGCAGGCGAAATCCGGACGGTTTTGCGCGCCGATCGGGCGAATTTCGCGACCGGAAGAGGCAATTTCGCGCACGAGAGCTTTGGAGCTTATCGCGCGGAAGGCCAGAGTACGGAACGCGGGACCCAGCGCCCCTATTTATAGGCGAGGCCGGGCCCGCGCTGCGCGGAAAGCGCTTTGCGCGACCGCAGCGGCGAATTTCGCGACCGGTGCCCCTTTTTGCGCGCCTAAGTCCCGCGCCGCCCAGGACTTCGGCATTCCGGCGTCTCCCTCGGAACCCGATCGTTGCGACCTCTCGCCGATCAGATTCCGAGGGGGGGCTTTTGTAGACGCCGGAAAAGTCCGTTGCTCCCAAACGAAGCTCCGGATGCGGAAAGCGAGGTCATATTTGGAGTCGGAAGGATGTTTCGGAGGGCCCGGAGGCCTTGCGCGGAATTTCAGAGGCACGCGCGCAAATGTGATGTCCCGCGCGGAAAACCCCCGGGATGCGCGCAATGCGCCGGCTCGGCGCGCAATTCTGCGCGCCGCGGGTCCGCGCGCCTCCCTTACGCGCCGCGCCCGATTCCGCGCCCGCGAGAAGAATTTCGCGCTCGCACCCTGGATTCCGCGCCCGGGGTTGCCTATAAATACAAGGCGACCCCCAACGTTTCAAAGGTTGCTGGAAGTCGAAACGTCTCCCGTGCGCGCAATTCAACCCCTCCCGCGCGCAATGACGAACTTCAGGTAACCTCCTTTCTTTCGCGCAAGAAAGCCTCGGGGTCCGCCTTCGCGCGCAATCCCCGCTGGCTCCTTTCATTTGAATAAACACTCACCCTAAGGCCTTTGCGCGCAAAAGAACCCGCTTGCGCGCAATTGCCCCGGGGTGCGCGCAATCCGGCCCGATTGCGCGCACCCCCCCTTCTTTCAAGTGGCCATTCATTAGAGAATGAGCCGTTGCCCCCGCGCGCTATCCGAAGCCCGGTGTGAGCAATCTGAAGCATCCGCGCGCAAGGCGCTGGCCCAATTGCGCGCCAGCCGTCCCGATTGCGCGCCGGCCCGCAGTATTGCGCGCAAAGCTTCCTTTTTGCGCGCAATCTGCCAGGGTCGCCCCCGTTGACCTCCTAAGGGTACCCGCCTGTGTGGCACCCGATGATTCTCATCCCGGGTGCCCGCACCGTGCGTTGTCTTCCCGTGCGGCCCTCCAGGCTTGCGCGAAGTGACACGCACCTATGTCCAGCATGACGTTAAACTGCATACTCGTCCAGCATGACGTTAAACTGCATATACGTCCTGCACGACGTTAAACTGTACATCGTCCGCGCTGCAAGACGTTAAACTGCCAAGTGCTTCGTCCGGCAACCTATGCCCAGCATGACGTTAAACTGCACACCCGTCCAAGCTGCACGACGTTAAACTGCCTAGCCCCCATCGTCCGTGCTGCAAGACGTTAAACTGCCAAGTGCCTCGTCCTCAACACATGACGTTAAACTGTACTTCGTCCGTGCTGCAAGACGTTAAACTGCCAAGTGCCTCGTCCTCAACACATGACGTTAAACTGTACTTCGTCTGGCAAGACGCTAAACCGTCCGCAACCTGATCCCGTGCTCCGCACGCAGGGTCTCCCCCGGTTTGGACGTGGCCCCCACCCGCTCGTCTCTGCAGGGATGTCGGGATTGTCCCCCTTTTGGGACGATTTAATGGGAGTGGCTTTTCCCTACGGGGGCAGGGTATTACAAACCCCTAGTTTCTCGTGGGAGGCTGCACATGTGTATCTCCATTGCACCTCCCCACTGCCGAAGCCAGTAGAGGGTCTGACTGGGATCGAGGTGTCTTTTGCTTTCGGTCCAAGTCCCTTCCAACTGAGTTTTGCAGTATCCGGGCTGCCCCAAGTGCGTAAGTCCTGACAGAATGAACTACGTGGACTTTGATCCCTGTCTTCTATACAGGGTACGTAGGAAGCCTCCCTGAGGCCCAAGCCCACCACCTGGTCGTTCCGGTCGTATTTACGTCCGTTCGTCCATCAGTGGACCCCTCCAGGGTTCACGCTTGCGTTGATTCACCTATGAATCCGCCCCTGTGGGAGGCTGCCCGTGTGTATCTCCACGGTGCCTCCCCACAGCCCCCCTTTTCCATTTCCCCTTTTATCGTCCAGCATGACGTGAAACTGTGATCCACCCGGCCGTTCCATCCCCCTCCGTGCGAGGTGGTTCGGTTCAATCCTCCGCCCGGCGGCCTCGACCTCTTCGTGAGTCGGCCTGCCGACGTCCAGCATGACGTTAAACTGTATGCCCGAACTACGTTGACTTTGATCCGTGTTAACGCGCGGTACGTAGGAAGCCCCCCTGGGGTCCAAGCTCTTTACTCCATCATCCATCCTGATCCTTACCCGGGCCGCCACATCCCGGTGGGGTCATGCCACTTCACTCCACTCCACGTTACTTGGGAAGCCGCCCATGTGCTGGCCCCAGCGTCGGAGGTTCCCCGCAAGGGGTTCCGTCATCTGATCCACTTTTCGTGTTGATCGGTCCGATGCCGTCCCCGCTGGACGTTAAACTCGCGGCATACCCCGTGTTAAACACGGGAAGCTGAGGAAAACCTCAGGTGACACAGTTCCCCGCACCTAGTACGGGATGCCTCATGCCATCGTGCCTTCGAGAAGCCCTATTAGGGACGGAAGACAGACGTGCAGAGCCGCAGTGTTACGACACGCCCCCAGCACCCAGAGCCACCCGGCCTTCTCACCGCAGGTTGCTGCCCCGCCCAGACTCCTTGGAACGTCCGGGCGGAAGCAGCGTAATTAACCGGTGTCCATGAAGATATGGCGCCGGGAACGAGATTCACGAACATTCTTAAGTCTATGAGGGAGACCCGGATTAGGCGACAAGTTCCGAGGAGACGTCCAAGGAAGGAGAAGCCGACATCCCATCATCCCGGTTTCGATCAAGGAGCAGACGCCCCTGAATAAGGGACGGATGCCGCCCGCCCTTGGAAAGCGGGACTGCGGGACCACAAGCCGCGCGCCCATCCCCTCGGGTTGACGGGTGCACGCGCGAACGCGTCCTGGCGGAACAGCGTAACCCGACGCACATCCGCACCGAAACAGTAAACTTAATTTATGAACAACGCCCATAGTGAAAATAGTAAAACTTAATTACCATGGAAAAGGTAAAAATAGATTTACTTGGGTCTAAAAAAGGACTAATAATTTTTATTAAACCGTTTTTCAAGAAATTTATCATATTTTATATTAAATATTCTAGTGTTTCCAATTTTTGAATCATTTTCAATAATAATAACTTTGGTATGATTGAATATTTCCAAAAAATTACAATTGTTCCACACACATCACTTATAAATAGCAACCCCTATCATCTTTTCTTCCCAACATCAAACATAATTGGTTCATCCAATAACAACCAAAATAACATTTAAACTTCCCCCCTAAAATTTCAAGAGCAATATTTTGGGATGAAATATTACCTAGAAAATATTTAGTGAAATCCATAGATGGATACCTGAAAAGAGGTAATGTTCTTCAAAGAGAATCTTTAAATTATTTCATTATCCATCTCCTTAAATTATTTATAAACCATGATTCTATATATAAATTACTATCTTCATTATACAAGGATTTTTTTATAGAAAATTCATTACCTAAAAAATTATGCACATTCTTCAAATGGGTTAAAAAATCCTCATTCGCGTGTATGATGAACTACCACCTCATGAGCAGATGTCATTCATTCATCCAATACAACTTTTAATCGTTGTTTATGATAATTGATATAAAGTATATATATGATATTTATAACATATTAAGACCTCTTTAGTCATTATATCAAATATATCTATCTTATATTCCATTTTATAAGAGATAAGATAACATCGCATGTGAATACAATAGACTACCGCCTCATGAAGCGATGAGATTCAACTTTCACATACTTTACATAGAGAAGGCGTTAAAGATATATTTAAGTATATTATGTTATATAAATAACATGATAATGATATTATTTGAATATTTATCAATATGGAAATATAATATATCATTTTATATCTTACCCTTCCACTAACTTAAAGATGATAACATCGCTTGTGTACAAGTGGAATACCACCTTCATGAATTAATGTGAGCCTCTTTTCATCACCACAAAAAATTGATAATATATATGTATATAATATGTTATATATGTTATTATAATCATTACAAAAAGAGTATATATTACTAACTTTTTCCTCATAATAATCTTTTGAAAATGGGATTTTTACTCATCTGTAAGTATGACATAACATTTCCATGATCATAACATACACCATTTTTCATAACCATATTTCTTGATCGGTTTAAAATGTAAATTTTATATAATAGTATAATAATTATTCCAGTATTATTATTATTTAGATGATTAAACTATGTGATGTTCTCAACAACCACATCTTCAATGAAAAACAAGCATTTGAAAAAGGCAATTAATATAAAAAAAGAAAGTAATGAAATACTATTTATTAATGTTTAATAATAATTTATAAAAGAATAATATAAGATATTATAAATATTAAGATTGTTCAAGAATAATTTAATAAAATTTTTGAAGCACTATATATGAGTTTAATGAATGTTCTGTCAAAAGGAAGCATGAGGTATGAAATTTCTAAACTCAAATCACGTTCATTGTTTTAATATTATACTTCTTATATCATGTCAATATAATATTTTGTGTATAATGACTTATGATTACCTTATTCTATATTTACACATTTTATGTGGCTATTTATTTGAAACAGATAATATATTTACTAATTAATTATCACATTATTGTTATAATAATTATAATGGTTTATTTCAAAATATGATTTCTTATCAAGATTGTCTACACTCAAATTTTAGATGAATGATATTATTTTACCATTTCATAATAAATCCATTTAATTTTATAATAATATAGTAATTTATGATATATTATAGTAATATATTCATATTCTAATCATTGGTACTTAGATTAATTTAAACCCCATTTTTAATAAAATCAAACATCATTTATATGTTCAGTCGGAAATCCGTTATCATCCAAAACCATGTCTTCTAAAAAAATCAAAAATTATCTCAACATTATTATATTGAATTATTAAATATATTTTTATCCATTTATAATTTTTATAAAAATAATTTATATGTAATATTTATATTGATCAAAAATATTCATATGTGTCATTTACAAAAAAATGAATGGAATCAATATTTTAACATTTAAAAAATGAATCGAATTTAAAAAAATATTGACCAATCAATTGTTTCTAAACATATTTTATAATATATAATTTTCATTTTCAAAAATACATATTTTCAAAAAAGATTTAGAAATTTTATTTTTGAAAGGTGAACATCAAAATGAAAAGTATATTTTCTTTAAGAATGTTTTAAGGATATTTCTATGGTAATTATATTGACCAATGAACACAAACCATTATTCTTACTCCAATTAGAATGTGTTTTATTGATAACATTATTATTCATCCTATATATGGTTTATAATCATTTTTAATGAAGAAATTATTTAAATTCACTTCATTGATTCAGTTTTTTATCATTAATGTTACCTAGAATTATTAACATTCTATTAGACAATAAATATCCCCTAAATATCTATATTATTTATTATGTAAATGATGATTTCTCAAACAATATATCATTTTCACATGTCATTATTTTCATTGAGATTTATTTAATTGATGAGGGAAATATTTAAAAATATATTTCATTTACTCAATATGTAATTTTATGAAAAGGAACATTTGTGATGAATTAAATTGATTATTTGATATATGATGAATGTTTTGGCAATGGAAGACATGGATGGAGACCATTTATATAAATAATCTTGATGCACTGGTATGTTTCATGAGAAAGTATTAGTTGATAAAACCACATTAGTTTGTATTAATTAACCTAAACATATTTTGTTAAAGATGTTGATATTTTCCCCAAAAGAAGAAGTGTTCGTTCTCTAAAAAGTTCAATTCAAGGGGTTGAATGGTGTGATATCACAAATATTGGGTACAAGGTTTTTGAATAGCCTTTGATAAGTTTTGATTGTGGAGCCAAAAGCACCTAATGGATATCTTATTCTTGATTCATGGTATTTCTTTCAAAAGACATGAGCTTGTTGGGTATCATGGTCAATGAAACTTACAAACTCACATTGGTTGTATAGATGAAATTTGGGTCTCATCAAACCCTTTTTGGGGAACTATTTAATATTTTGAGACTCTCTTATAGATTTAATATATATTCATGAATCCTTGGTTCATTCCAAAGTATGCATATGCAGATTACCCCATATAAATAATTGAGCATAGATACCCATAGGTTAAGAATGATCTATATGTATATTAGGATATCTAGTGTGCTACCCCTTTATGGATAGATTATTTTTTCTCTTTTAATCCATTTTTATTGTGTTGGTTTTAATCTAATTTGTGAGGCACTTTGGTGTTTTTTATCATCTAGAGAGATGGGAGTTGTTTTGATGTCAAGATCAAACCCATTAGATGGGAACCCTACATATCATCATAGGAGAAATCAGAACCCTCATAGTTTGGTTCCACTAAAAAATGAAACAACACCATTTAAGGTCGTCGGAGAAGGAAGAAACCAAGTAATTTAACATCCTTTGACGAGGATGACTAGGTGAATTATTCCAAGTAAATGGCTAGTGAATGACTTTCCCTAAAGCACACCAAGAGGAACAAAAGAGATATAGTATCCTGGGTGGATGTGACCCTACCTAGGATGTGTTTCATAGAACATTATGGTGGATTTTGGTTCTAGTTTTTTACAATAGAGAGGATTCCTAGACAACCCAGAAAGTTGAGAATCAAAACCCACATAATTCGACGTGTTAGGGGATTATGTGTGAAAGCATCCCACAGAATGAGAAATGATTGTCATTTTTTAATTAGAATAATCACATTGCATATGAGGATTATATCTATGTATAAGGCTCATGTGGTGTTTGGGATCATACAGATTTGATGATCGACACTATTCTCTAAGAACACATGAGTCATGCTCATTGTGTGAAAAAATGGGAGGTAGTTGATCTGAAGATCATGTGACCCGACTTATCCACTGATATATGGTGATGGATCTAAAAGTGATATGGGATTTTAATATACCCATTTCCCTTTTTATTTTGAAATCCATGATAGTTACATTTATTGATATATCATATTATATCTTAGGCAGAGGAAAAGAGGAGAAAATGTGTCACATATCTCAAGAAATGCTACGAGCTTACCTCAAGAGGATTTCCCTAAAATTGGATCTAGGAATGAGAAGGATTTTCAGCACTAAACATCATCGAAGGTAAAGGCCAATGGATTCCATCAATCCTTGGAATGGGGTGTTTCTAATGATTATTTTTGGGTTAGAACACCTCTTTCTATTGAAATTTACACTAAAGAATTTTCATAAGTCCTACCTAACTATGGAGATTATATACATTACTAAACTTATTAAGGTTATGTAAAATCTAAGGGAAATGTGGATGAACCCAGTGATTTTATCATAAATATCGAGTCGATTTAGAGGAGGCCATATCCTAATGCAGTTAGATTGGTTCATGGGGGGCCAACATAGAGGCCGATGAAATGATGTATGAGAGTGATAAGAGCCATGGGGGTGGGGAATTCATTAGGATTCCCCATTCTTTACAATAGATTCTTATACCAGAAGAGGATCTCTCATTGTATAATTTTGATATGCAGGTAAAGGGACTGTCTATGTAGGATTGTGTTACATTGATTTAGGTTTGACCCATGTTGTGTTCTTCTTTGTGGGTCCATGTTTCACTTGCATTGCATCTTGCTATGCGGGACCATGTTCTACTCTCATAGAGGCTTTCTATGTGGGGATGAGTTTCTCCTATGTATCATTTTTCTATGTGGGGAAGCGGTATTCGTGTACAGTAAATTATTGTGTGGGATGTTTATTAGCAAAGAGACTATAAATTGTGTGCATCGTGGGGTGGTCCACAATTGGGATTTGATTTTGTGGATAGATTAGTAGTTAATTATTAACCCTTTTCATACATATAGAGTATTTTTACCTACTGGGAATTGCAATGGGAGATCCGATTTCCATGGATCCTTATCACTCATTTTACTCAACTCAATATCTTATTTCCCATATGTCATCCCGAGTCACCCCTTTATGTCTATTTATAGAATACTAGGGGGGGGGACCAGATTCCTCCATTTATTTTCATCCTTCGTGGGATGTGGGCCTTATTGTTCTGAAGCCCATGGATTTTGAGCTGAACCACAAACTAAATATTTAGTTTGGACACTACTTTCTGTGGTGGAAATCACCACCCCAATCCTGAAAACAACTTATTTTCATTTACAGGTTCGAAAGGTACAACCACCTCTTGATAATTATTTAGTTTGAAATTATATTCATTTTCGATACTTAAAATCACTAACTTGGTCCCACAAATGAATTTGTTTCATTTGTGGGTGCTGGCAATGATGCCTTCATCTGTGAACTATTTCATTCACGAAAGCATCATGACACTGCATAATTTCCTATAGAGATATGGTATGTAAATGAATTTTCACTTCACGCATTCATAACATTGAATATTTCATCCAATATTCTTCTAGAATTCATTTTGGCCATTTTTTGGTCCGGATATAACTCACCTCTTAATAATGAACTTTTAGGACCCATCAAATTGCCCCCATAAAAATGGGTTCCAATCAGCATGAAGAGGAGGCTATTCTGATATAAGAAATAGTCACATTTTGAATCAGTTAGTGGTATGAAAGTGGATCAGGTTAGGGGAACACAATAATATATTGTGGTCCTAGATAATTTCTCCACAACCAGATCACTTTGTGAAAATGGCACTCTTTGATTCCCTCTATCCCAATTTTTTTGCGATCTACTTCCATGGAAATCCGACCTCATACAAACCGAGTTTCAGGGCATGAAAACTATAAACATAGCAGGGAATGGTGAGATTGGATTTTCTATATGGTGGTAAAATTAATTTTCGGATAATTTCCCCATGGGTGGTTACTTCACTGGCCAATGCGTCATCAACCAACGCCTTTATGAGACGTAGATTTTGCTAATGTGTGGCTTCGTGAATTAGTGGTTCATAGGTATGTGTTTTTCATATAGCATAGCACTTTATTTTTTTTTCAAGGAATCCTTTTTTTACTCCCCAAATGAATTTCACATACATTGAACGATCCATTGTAGAGAAAGTAATGTATCTTGTATCCACTTCTACGATGGGGGCTAGGATAAGAATGAAAATGGTTTGTAATGATGAAGGCAATCTTCAATCTTACATTACCCCAAATGAGGGTGTTTTGAGGGACCTAATTTCACCAAAATAATGGGTTTATCCTCTACCCATACAATTACAGAATTACAATTTTTGGCTTCAAGATGACAATACCTTTCCCCCTATTGACCAAAATCTCCCCAATTCTTGGTCCCAGACATCTTAGGAGCATGCCCTATTGAATATATCATCCATTTGGAAAATCATTTCTTTACCAGGTCAAAAGAGTTTCTTTATTTTAATTTTTTTTGTATGGACACAAATAAACTAAAATAACAAGGATATTTCCTTGTATTAATCCCTTTAAGATTATCTGCCCCTTTTCAACCTCTCATGAGGTATCCTTAAAAGAGGATAGATATCCAAATGATATTCACAGTCTGACGGAAGATTATTAGATAAAAGGTCTTAAGAATTATATGTTCACTAGAACTACATGGAAATCCTTAATGAGTTAGAGGCTATTAATTTATACTTGGTGGTATGGGTTTTCAAATTATAAATCAACCCACCGACATAGATATAGCCCAAATTCCACAGTCATTGGTGTTCCAGCACTAATACCTTCAACATATATCATTGTGAAGAAGGGATCAGTTTATGGAATATTTATCAGATAGGTGGAATCCCCAATCTTGGTAACATGTATGAAGAATTTATGCCTACAACCAATAGTTGGGAAAAAATGTGGATGTACCTATATTAGAAAGAGACCTGATGATCGCATTAGATAAATTACATGGTAAACCCCTCTATGCTTGTTCAGTTATTAAATTTAATGTCTGGATAATGTTTTACTATCATGATAGTTGTTTGAGGTCTAATGTTCTTCATAATAGGACATACCCAATCCAAAAGACATGTAACATTCTGGGTTAATACTATGCTACCCTTGAGGTTTGTCAATACAATACATGGGATCATAGAATCATTCATAACATATCACATGACTTCATGTTGGTGTGATTCATTTCCATGTTCTTGAGAGTATGGTTGTTTTCTTACTGTGACACCGATAATGGTGTATTAGTCTATAATTTAATGTTGTATGTCACATTAGAAAAGGTAAAACACATAATCATGGTCATTTTAACCCTTCCTCATATATATGATATATAAGGTAAATTACAAGAAGAAATTACCATATATCATCTTAGTTGCCCATTTTAATTCCTTTATGGTTGGATGGAGGAGCACAATAAATGCTAAAAGTATCAATATACTATAATAATTCATCATTACAACTACTATCTTGAAAATTTTAAAATTTATATTATTTACCTAAAATACTTCGGTATTAATGGCATGGTCGAGCTATTGAGTTAAATTTCATAATTCACTCTTTAACCTTCCCAAGATTCCCATGGAATAGTGGTGGATGTCATGAAGAGTTATTTACAAGAATGTTCCCTCATCATTACATTGGGTGATGGAGTCTTAACTACATAGGTTGACAGGGTAACTATTTTTGAATCCTATACTCATTATAGGTTTTGAAGGTATTTTGGATGCCTAAATAATGTTTCATTTTAACCAATTGCCCAGGTCAAGAAGTAATCTCAACCAGTCATTATTCACTATCTACGGTTTATGATAATTTGTGAGGATTTTATAATGATAACAATCTTCCCCGATTGGAGGTCAAACTAACATATCATTGGAGATTCTATAGATGGGGGGGGGGATTAATACCATGATGATGTGCTGGTGAAGTTAGTTCAATTGGTATATAAGTCGTTGAACGGTCCAGGACTTCAACATATTATGCGTCATTACCCACTCTAGCAAGAGGAATAGTTTCTTCTCGAGCTCAGAGGAATAGGTATGGAGCTTTTCTGCATGTCCACTTTCTATAGGGTGTGACTTTGACCCTATACATCAAACTGATGCTTCTCATAACCCCCCCCTTGAGGCTTGTCATATTAGGTCATCATTAGGAATTTCTGAGATTTAATGTTACCCTATCTATTTAACATCTGATATTTATCCAACCACATCGATCAGGTATTTTCCATTTTGGGTGTCATAGTTTAGGCCAATCATGTCCTCCATAACCAAGACCTTATATTATATACTCATGGTGGAGGTGGAACATAACTGAGGTTCATATTCATTCCATGTACATCTAGGTATGTGGAAATGGGATTGGTAACAAATCTACACAATCATCATAGAGACCCCTAGTAGTAGAGTTATTTGATATGGTGAACACCTTACAAAAACATTTTATTTTATTTGGCTCAAGAAACATTTATTATCAGAACATACAAATCCTTATTCCTCATATTTTAATAGATCAAGAAGTCTAAGCCACCCATGAATGAAAACATAGTCTATTTAACTCCTCTCATTGTCAAATATAATCGGTAATGGATATTTCCACTAGGAAATACAATTTGGTTGTCTAAAAATTAAGATATTATGACCAAATGTTTGCACAGACCAAGGAACTATGGGAATGAGAGGATTGTGTCGAATTTTTGAAGGTTCACATTTCATCAACGACTATAAATTTTAAAGTCATTAAGTAGATAGATTTATATCATAGCAATATTGTAAAAAAATGATTCCCGCAGCTGAATATGATGTGGAGAAGTATACCACATTGAAACAGACAGAAGATGGCATACATCCGATGATTGTTAATTTATGGAGTAAATAAATTCATTTCTCATTATAAACATTAGGCTATTATATATCCCTTTTTGTTTAGTATTGAATAGAGACTACAATATGTGAAGCTTCCACCCTTATTCTCATTTAAATGAAAACAATTCCATTTTCCTTTGTATTATTCAATTATTCACATCAATCCCAATATATAATGTTCATTGAAAGATAATTTATCATATGAATGGATTATTTTATTCATTGGATATTAGTTTCAATCATAATCTTAGATAACTAAATTTACTTTTCCATGTCATGCTTCAATATTTTTTCTTTTCTGAGGTACTCATGGAGTGGGGTTTTGAATATTTCTATAGATACATTTATAACACATCAAAAATTATATCTTTCTGGCTATAGCCATAATATTATCTTATGCCCACTATGATGAGGGATTAATTAGTATTAAATAAATTTTCCTTAGGCCTCCCTTTTTGGGTTTTTTACTAATTTTTTTTGAATTTTTTATATATTTCTTTATTTTTTTCATAAACCATTTGCAGAACAAGTATAAAAAAATACTAATATTTTACAAAGGGTTCCCATTATGGAATTTGATCCCATAGAGTTTTGTGTCTCCTAGCATAGTAAGTTTTGTTTTACAGAAACTAGTCCTACTTCACTGGTGCTTTTGGTTTAACAACTTTGACAATGAAATATGGGGCAAGGGCCCCAATAGGGTTTATTGGATTAGAATGTCCTGATATTTTTTAGACATGAATGTGGAATTTTTATTAACCATAATTTTGTGATTTACGAACCTAAAACATGTTGTGGGGAATGTAAATGTGGAGTAATCGTAATAATGGATTCCAACACGATGTCATTGGGTCATAAAAATATTGGAAAATCCTCTCATAAAGATGAATTTTCCTTTGGTTGATAGCCCCCTTTTTTGGAATGATTTTGTAGATCCAACATGGGAATATATTGAATAGGTAGAAAACTTTTCCCCATACATCTACCCATGATTTTTGAGGGCCATGTTATTTATGAGAATTAATATTTCTCATGACCACTCATAGCGGCTTATAAGGTGAATGATGAGTGAAAATGACTATGAAATTTGTATCGGCTTTGGCCTTAAATGGGAAACCACTCCTACAATATATTGAATTTTGATAATGAGGTTTAGAGAATGATGTAATATATTTTTATGTGACTAGGAAATTGATGGAATAGTTTAATATCTTACTTCCAAGACTTTTAGGGGTAAGGCCACTTCCCTTTGATTAATGGGTAAATTTTTCACACTTTTCATAGTTATCTAACTTGTAATGTTCTAAAATCATTTTTCAAGAAGGTGTAAAATTTTTTAAACAATAATTCGAGGGTGGTATGAATATAAAGATTGATGTGGTGGAATGTTAGCCACTTAGGGCATATGAAGGTATGAACAGACTCTCATAAGGATAACATTTCCATTGGATAAGAATCCTTTTTGGTGGGAGTCTTAAGCAAAGCCTACTAGTGAATATTATTCATAGTGATACAAAAGTATCCCTAGGACACTAACACTCTATATCTGATGGTCGGGTAGGTTTATAAGGATTCAAACCATTTAAGACATGGATTATAGATAGTGAAATGAGGGTTCCAAAACATGAGAGAGCCCTTCCGGGTCAATATTTCTTATTACTAGGTATGCCATTTCCCTTTTGTCAGTTTTACTGAATCATAAGAAAGCCATTATTTTGATATGTTTGAGTCTGATAAATGAGGTAAAAATATCACTACATATATCATTGAAATGAAAATCAATCCACACATGGTTCTTTGATATTTTCCCACATAGGTCTGACATGTTCACATTGAAGGGGTGGTTGCAATTTATGCAATGGATGGAAAAAATATTGAATATTCTATTTTCAGTATGTATAATGTGATAATAGGAATCAAGACACACATAATTATTAAAATCGTGTAGTTTTGATTCATGTGACTTGGACACCGAGTATGCATATTAATGTCTTGTAGTGAGATCAAAATGGATTTCTTCATTTTAATTTCATACGATTAAGAGTATTTTTTAAAGGGAAAATGTGTAACATGATGCTAAAAAGGCAGAAATATCCTAACATTCCCCAGCCTGAAGGGGGAAGTGAATATATACCATGATCCATGATATTTATAAATCAATATAAATGATATAGGGAATAGAATCCATTATGGATTTTGTTATGGATTATCAATCTCTTGAGTATCAATTTTTCCTTTTGTGTTAAGGCTTTTTTGGGGAAATATAGGCTGATTCAACTAGGGAATATTATGAATAGTCTAACAAATGTGTCCCCAAGACACTAAAACACACTTTTCAATTGTCATAGAATGTTTTTAATGATCTAAAATTTTAATTGGCACAAATTTTGATGAATTATAGGGATGTGACATGGCACACAAGACAAATTCATACAAATAATTGCCATGATGTGTGAGATATAATTTGTAGACCTGGCTCAGGGCAGAGGCGTCAATGTGTATCTAATAAAAAAATCATTCCATACTTAGTTCTCAATGAACCATGTAATTTAATTTCCAATGGTAATGAACTAGGTTCCATAATGTGAAGAGGAAATATAGTGGATAGACCCTATATTTAACTGGTCTCGCTTCCCCTATATATCCTAAAAAGAAATGAATTAAGCCACGCATGGTTCTTTGGAAACCCATGATGTTTTCAATCTTGTGGTATGACAAAGGGTCAATAGAAATGAATAAATATGGACATCATTGATCAATTATATTTAATGAAATTAGAAAAAGACAATGTAATTTCATTTTATGGTCTTCCTAGCAGGACCATAGAATCCATTACATGTATTTATACATCATTCACGTGAGGAAACCCCTTCAAAACATCCTTATCCTACATGATCCACGATCAATGTGAGAAAAAATTGGTTTCAATGGTTTATCCATCACATTGAGACAATAAACAAAGGGATATTGTCATTTTGAATTTTTGTGTCTAGACCATGACATTGAATCCAAGAATCAATACATATCCCGTATAGATATTATTCAATAAGTATGTTGTACATAAATACATATCCTTATGAAGATAATACTAATACATAGGGAGGACGAAATATTATTTATCTGGAGTTTTAGGATTATGAGTTAAAATTCATGCATCACTAAATATCCCATGTGAATAAGAATCATAAAATTCATAGTTCATGAATAAGAAAATATAGATAACTAATTTTGATGAAATGTTCTCTTAGATGGGAACATTATTATTATATTCAATTTAATGTCACATAATGAGGATATTTCTATCATGATGTTAATCTTCTAGTGACATGGATTTTATAGCCTACAGTTTAATGCAAGTCAATCCGGATGATTGTTTTCATAGTTAGGGATAGAATTATTTTATGGACCAACAAGAAAAAACACTATGACCTTATGAGAGACCATAAGGAAAAGGGCTAGTATGAACATAATATAATAAATGGAGATAAATTTATGCATGGGCCTAACATAATAGGTCTGGAAATCACAACATATTCTGTGATGCTAACAATCAATCCACACATAGTTCTAGATGGGAATTCTCCATATAGTTCTTACCGAGTCACAGAAGGGGAAATATTCTCCATATTTTGTAGATGGGCACTAGTAATTATGTATAGGACTTACTATGTATCCCATAGAATGGGAATAAATCCACATGATATTCTAGATATGAATTCTCTACCTAGGTCTAACCTTTATATAGAGGGTGAATTTTCCCAGATTTCATGACTGGGCCCATGACATAAAGTTTGTGTGTGACTATGTATCCCATAGAGTGGGAATTAAGAAACAAGTAGATCTAGACAGGAATTCTCCATAAAGGTCCGACCCATATGCAGGGGGAATAATTTTCCAGTATTTCACAGCAGGGACTAATACATGATGTCTGGGTGTCACTAAGTATCCGATTAAATAGAAATCAAGCAATAACTAGTTATAGAAAATAATTATGTATGCATGTATGTCCCAAAAAAAAGATTGGGGAATTTTTATTATATTTCATGGCTAGTCTTAGGACAAGCATTCTGGGTTTCACTGTGTATCCCATAGAATAGGAATCAAGCCACACATATTTCTAGATAAGAATTCTACAGGAATGTCTGACCCATACACCGGGGATAAGTGTCCTCATATTTCATAGATGGTCCCAGGATATGAAGTCCGGGTGTCACTATATATCCCATAGAATGGGAATGAATCCATACATAGTTCGAGACATGAATTTTCTACCAAGTCTGACCCATATAGAGTGGGGAGAATTTTTACCAGATTTTGTAGTCAGACCTAGGAGATATAGTTTTTGTGTCACTACATATAAAATATAATGAGAATCAAGAATCACATATTTCTAGATGAATTTTCACTATATAGGTCTGACCCATAAACAAAGAATGGGGAAACCATTCTGTTTCTTATGCCTAAGAAGTTTCTCATATGTGACAAATTATTTATTGAAATGATGATTCCCATGAATTGTATCATCATGTGTTGAGAAAATTATGTTTTATTTCAATTAATGTCATGTAATGTGGACGATGTACCTGACAACATAATTTCATGCAATTATGATGATGTAATCATGAAGTTTATAATCACGCGGTTAGGATGATTAACATGTGATAACATGAAATATTTTATTTAGGATCCTTTCATTGGTGGAAGTCATGGTGAGATTTATATCCATTGAAATTAGGTAATAGGATCCAGTATAGTAGAAATTATAAATGGTGTATGGTCTCCCCAAATTTGGTTCCAACTTGAAAGTATTATTCTTAGGTATCATTGGAGTTATAAGAAACAATACCATCTCTCATTGTGGAATGATCATAAGTGATCCTTTTTTTTTAAAGGCTCACGTGATACGGCTGTGGCCAGCTTCCATGTGAGAAATGTTATGAAATAATTCCTCATCATTTCACTCCAATATATCCACCCATTTCATGGATTTCATATAATGGGGAAGTAGATCATAGATGGATTTTCAAATCAATGGAAACAGATCATCATTGGGCAAGACCACCTCTATCCCTTCTAGTATTGAGTATTGGGTCATCTTTGTGTAAGTGAAGGTCATGGTCTGGTAATCCCACAAGGCATGTGGGAGATTTTCCTTCAAAATATTTTAATCATTTTCTACCATCTTTTGTAGTATATATGATAGGGTTATGTTGAAGGCCTCAATTTATCCATTATCCAGTGCATGGTAGTAGGACAAACAATTGGACAGGATATTATAATTCTGATATAAATTCTTTGATTAATAATAGTTGTAATTGGTGTTGTTTTATGTCATAATTTTATAAGGGGAAAAAATTCTAGTTATGGTTTTAGATTTCATTAAGTTGAACATGTTGTTTTCCCTGACCACTTCAGGAGCATAACTATAAACCACTTAGAGAAGATGTTAGT
Source organism: Viscum album (assembly GCA_963277665.1). Lineage (NCBI taxonomy): Eukaryota > Viridiplantae > Streptophyta > Magnoliopsida > Santalales > Viscaceae > Viscum > Viscum album. Next base: position 1,155,783,737 of record OY728133.1, on the reverse strand, counting down.
TGTAGTAATACTGTACTTGAGCCCCTAGGATTGGATAAAGGATATATTCACAAAACCTCCATTCTATATGTGGAAATTTTCCATGAGTATTTATCTATGTGAATTAATTGTAAATATATTTAATAAATGTGGAATGGACCTGGTAAGAATGACTATTATTGGTGAATTTATTTCATTCTTGCATTAGAGTGGGGCAATAGAATCCAAGCCATCAGATTTATTGTGAAATATATAGTTCTGACTTGTGATCTCCAGAATCCCTAACATGTACTACCCTAAAAATTGTAGTGTCATATTACCCATCAACACACCTGATAAGGACCCCATCGAGGCTCTACATATAGAGTAATTTTTTATGGTATGTTTCATTAAAGAGAACAAAGATAATTGACCACCTTCATATTTTCTCCCTCTCGACTCTGTCCAGTGTTATTTCTCCACTATAAAGGGAGTTCAAAATTAGTTTCAAACAGATAGTGGTTGGACCATTCTGTTTAGGAATTAGGCTAACCTCAAAAATCAATTCTATATTTTTTTAACAAAGTTTAATACCATCCATAATTGAACAATATTGATGACTATTTTACCACACTGAGTTTTGGTTAGAGTTATGGTATAATTTTAAAAAGATTCATCTTAAGAATTTTATGACCTTAGGTTATGATACCATGTTAGATCTGATGTTTAATCTCTTTATTAGTCAACGAACATGATTTTTTAGGGGGATTAGCTCTTCATATTTGATAACATAATCACTATTGGCACTAATTATGAAAAGTGGTGAATCATCCTTTTATATCAAAGTTTTTTACTAGAACATGATGTACCTACTCTAGCCCTATAATAAGGGCTTGATATTCTAGTTCATAGTTCATGAAACCCTTTTCTAAAAGGAATGAGTAAGGCATGAATACCTCTGAAAGATATTTAAGCACAACTAAAATTCTCGTTTTGTTATGTTTGGGGTCTTCCATCTATTTTCCTATTAGGATTATTGATGCAGCATAAAAATTTATTTCCCATATCTAGTGGCCCTCTTGAAAAAGAAAAAGTCATCATTAAGAAAATTAGTGTCTAACTTATTGATAATGCCATGTGTTTCCCTGATTAAAATTCTTCTAGATCCTTGACGTTGATTTCTTTATATCGAACAAATTGGTTGTCAAACTGCCATAGGAAGACCAAAAAACATGATAGATTCCCAATAAACATTGGAAAACTAATAATTTATTTGAGTGGTTTGTTTAAAGAGAATAAGTAGACACATGGTGATTTAGAAAAATCCTCAGTTTTTGGATATAAAATATTGGTGTCTGAACACTCTTTTTGATATCTAAATACCAAGTCTCTACAATGATCAGGGATCATATTAAGAAATAAGGGTTTTCTCACTACCAAAATAATTATTTCTCCTTAGTAATGCTTCTATAGATATCTATAAGGATTCCACATAAAAAATTAATTGTCCATCATTTAAAAGATGATTGTGTACTAGAAATATCAAGAGGTATTTCTCGAGACTATAAAATGATTTATAGAAGTCATCAGTCCATTGGTATGAATACCATTTTTATTTATCCATGTCAAAAGGAAACATTATTTGGAAATGTTTTCAATGAATTGTTTGATGTAGGATATGTTTCCTAGAATTCTTCTTATCATTGCATAGTTTTGAGGAGGTGACATACCAAGGATAAACATTTTCTTCTTGGGATAAAATTTGATTCCACGATTTTATATGAAAAATTCAAGAATCTTTCTCGCGGTAAAGATAGAATCACATTTCAAGGGGCTTTTTTCTGGATTTAAATCCATATTTTGTTGAATATAGTTTTAGGATATGATAGGTGGTAAAACTGTTATCACGATTTAACCACCAGGTCATCAATATAGAATTTGAAGAACTTTCACTAGAAGGGTTTGAAAATGTGACACATCATGCATTGGTATGAAGAACCAATATTCATCAAGCCACAATGTATTACGTGAAGCAAGATAATCTCTTTGGTTCCCTTAGGGTGATGTGTTCTTCATCCTCTAGGTCCATTGGGATTTGGTTGTATCTTTAATATCCATCCATAAAGGATAGATCTTAGTTTCCAACTATTTCATTTTTTAGTAATTCCACGATCAGTCCTAGTGAATCATCCTTTGGGATGTTCTAGCTAAGGTACCTAAAAATGAGGAAAAAAATATTTTTTCCTATCATTTTTCTAGAAGGGGATGAAATTTTTAGACTATATGGGATATTGGAGATCCCAAAAATATTTTAATATGAGAATCTTTTCAACCTCAACCTCTATCTTCATATCAAGTGTCAGCTGTGTCGTCCTAGTGGCTTGTTTATAGACTGAGCGGTCGTCTTGAAGGCCTGGGTAGTGAGTGGACAATTTGGGATAAAGACCTAGATTTTTTGTGTAGTTATGTGTGAATATTTCTTGATGATACCATAAGAAAGATATTTTTACCTCTTTATCATCTTATAAAATGGACACACTAATCAAGGTGGATTATGGGACATCTAATATTCCCATATTTATTCCCCCGAGTTCATCGATTGTGGTAGAGAAACCCTTCATGATTGATGGAGGAGAATCTATAATGTCTTCTTCTTCATCTTCCTCTCCCACCACATCATCTTCTTCCTATTTTTTTATGGGAAAACAATTCTTCAGATGACTTTTTCATAGTTGATATGGGACTCAATATCTTGATATTCTAATAACGAGGTGAATTCCTCAAACCCAGATGATAACGTGTGACATCCTTTAAACTTGAGAGAGGATTGAGTGAGGGGTGGGGGTGTTTCTTTTTCCACATTGAGGGAAGATACATCCTCTTATACCTGAGAGAGTGAGGCTGGTATTTCATGGAGATTTAGGGATTATCTGAATATAATTTCGAATGATATTTTACAACTATTTATAGAGTCAAAATATTTTCCAACATTGCTAGAATTTGTTTTACAAACTGAAATTATCCTGATTTCTAAGTATACAACTGAATTTGGGTTTATATACTCAATATTATTGACTGTTAAAACATTTAATTCTCCATGATGTGTGAAGGGGTCAGTAGAGATTATATCCATATCATTTGGAGTAGTGAACCATTCAACACCATCACCCAAGGGTTGTATCTCATTCTCCAAATAGAACCCAGTTTCAATGTAATGAGACTAAAAGGATTTAAATGGTGACTTATCTATGAAAAATGTACCAATTTATCAATTTATGTAGTATTTGGTACCTTTATTGTATGAGAATTTAATTTCGCTGGGTTTTTGTAACACATGCCTTCTTAGAAAAGCGTTAAATGCCACGTTCTGCTGAACAATAAATTTTTTTTGATTTGACTATGAGGTCTCCAAATTGTACCATGATCATGATTATGACCAATTGTTTAAGGTGTATTTTTTCATATCCTAGAAATATTATGGTGAAGGGAATATGTTATTTTGATCAGAGGACAACCAGAGAAGTGTTCCCAAAGAAATTTTATTAAGTCCAAAGCCATTATAAATGAAAACATTTTATATATCAAACCCATTTATCATTCTAGACACCTAGAAGGGTTTGATATTCCACTATATTATAGTGAGTTCATATTTATTTCTGAAGTATATAACCACATGTCATTCTACTGAAACTATATATGTTTGATAGACCACCGTGGATTCTAATTCAACTTTAAAATCTTAGGGGATTAGCAAATCTTCTATGACTGCTTCCCTTAGTTTTTTAACAATATCAAGGCTTCCATATTGGATAGTTTTGTTGGTACTAAAGATAATTATTTTAAAATTTCATATTTATGTTCTAATGGTTGGTGATTATCAGTGTGGGGATGATCATTCCCAAGATATATAAGGTATTTAATATTAGAAATATATGGATTAGACCTCAAGATAAGAGGTTTAGGTGTTAAAATAATTAGTGGGTTGGGCCGGTCCGGTCTTCCAGATGACCGAGAAAAATATAATAACTATAATTATCCTGATTTATATTCTAGAGTGATTAGGTCAGAGATGATTCTGGAAAGTGAATGAGGATTTTATTGTTCATATTGGACTCATTAAAGGGATCATCCAAGAGTTTCTATAATATTGATGGTCTGATTAGTGGTGTGATTATATGTCTGGATCCGGTAAATAATTCTTCTATCTTGGTTTCTATGTCTCATGCGGCCTCTTCCTCCAGTTCCCCTGTCGAATGTGGGGAAATCAAGTTAATATCCATACTTATTTTTGGAAAAGGTTTTCATTAACTGAATTACGTTAATTTAACAAAAAAGAATATAATTTATTATTGATGAATCGGCCTAGGGGATCACTTCTGGTGGTGCTGTTTGGTGGGGCGATGCTGTTTTTTAGATCTGAGGACATAAAATCCACAAGTGTAAAATCTAAAATATTCCTTGGTGCAAGTTCATAATCTTGAAATTTTTCTCTATATATCATGATAGGATTCTTTTCTAATGTCTATCATTTAGTGTTTTGTGGCTATGATGATATTGTATGTGTCGTTGTGGAAGCATTTAGTGGCATATTCAGTTTTACCAATTGTGCTTGGGGTGGTCAATGAGTTTCGTAGACTTCATTATGAGTCATCCAACTATTAAATTTTTGTGAAATTATACTATAATATACATGAGAATCACCTCCTACCTCATGGGAATTAGTGAAAACATATTCTCCTTGTGATGTTAGTGTTCCTAGTTTTACTATATTAGAATCAATCATCTTCTATAGGATCAATTTGAAGATAAAACATTCCTTAATGTTGTGTCCTAGTATCTGGTGAAAGGGGAAATAATCTAGTTATTTGTTAAGATCCACCACACTTGACCTTTTTGGTTCTAATAAAGGAACAAAATCATGGAGTGTAGTGGCTATAAAAAATTCACAAACTTGACCATCTCTGAATGAGTAAGCATTATTCATTTTTTCCATGACTCTATTTCATATGGGTCCCCTCTACATATATTGCCGAGGTGGTTTTTTTTTGAAATTTAGGTGATGATTCATGATAGGGTGTAAGAATATGATATGGAGTGGGTGTGAGGCCTAGCATAAGTGTGATTGATGATACCTACAGCTTTAGCATTATTTTCCATGGAGTTGATGAGACTTAAGATGATTATTTTTTATGGAGACCTCCATTATATGGGTTATGGAAGAGAAATATATCAGACCACTTGTATTTCCCACCAATATGATTGGAGTTCATAGCTGATCTCTATGGTTATAGATTCACAAAGAATGCATATAATCCTAGGGGAGTGGCTATTTTGGGGATTAGGTCGACCCTTTCTACAGGGTGATGAAGTCTGAGACTCTCTTGTTCAATCATTTTTTGAAGTTCAAGAGGTCATTAAGTGTTTTATATTACAACATTGAGATGAACTAGAAGTGTAACTATCAGGGTAGGTCTTCCCATCCTATTAATGAATAAGAATTCAACCTAGAGTTCCAATCAAAGGCTTCCCTGGTTGGGTTCACATAAAGCATCTGAGTTTCACAACATCTTGACACTCAGGAGTTCCCATAATGTGATAAAAATGATATGTATAGTGTGGTAGATTTTGTTATAGATCATCTAAAACATTGAAAATTGAAAATATTGGAGTCTTGAAAATGTGTTTGTGGTGGGGTGTGACTCACCTCATCAGGGCAAGGCTTCTGTTCAAACTACACAAATGCACATTGTTTCTCCATTGCTTTCTATCAAGCTTTTAATGAATCGATGGTGTCGATGAGCCCTTGATGAGAATTTTATTGAACCTATATTTGAACATTTGTAGATATATAACATATTTTATGTGATGGTTCCACTGATATTTGTGGTGAACGTCTACCTGAAGGCCTCTTTTTAGGATTTACGTGAACTTGTTCTAGTGGTATTCTTAATTAAAGGAAATCCTAGTACCCACCCCTGATTGGGTCTAGGTAGACAGATGTTTCCAATGCGGTTTTGAGAGGATGCCATGGTTTCACATAAATTATCATGATGAATCTTTTTGGGTGTGTTACACCTTATGTATGTGTATATTGAAGCTCTTCTTGGGAAGAATACTCAACATGAACACTTCCTCAGAGTAATTCGACATTAATTCACCTAAAATATTCCATTTCATCCCCCTGATGAGAGAATATACCATCAAAAAGTTATTATTAAATTACTAATGGATAGATTTTGGTAATAATTTTGGGTAGTGTTTGTCCAAACCTATGTTGTTTTAGAGTTTTGAGGAAGTGCGAGAGTTCATTCCTTTTTGTAGTGGAAGGGGAGTGACACTCTTGTAAATACGAAAATATATTCCTCATTGGGAGTAATATATTACCTAATTTTCCTAAAAAATGGAAACATAACATACTAAAGGGTAATAATGGTTGATAAAACAAACCAAAAAAGAAAAAAATGAAAATTTTAATATTTTGGTTCCTTAATTAGTAAGTTTCTAAAATTATATCAATTTTGTTTTTATTAGGGACAATTTTTTTCTACCAAGTGAAGTCTAACCATTCAAACAAAATTATAGTCAATTTGTTTTTGAAAATATAAATACTCTTAAATATAAACATTAAAAAAAATGTATAGAATAATAATAATTTGGGTTTTGGAAATTAATTTTAATATCAGCACATGTGACACGAAAAACACTGTTTAAGACTGGAGTGTGCAAAAATTGTTTTTACAATCTATGGGTCAATATGATAATTATATAGATCTATTTGTTAGTTAATAGAACATATTTAATATTTATTAATACTCAAAATACTCTTTTCAAAATATAATATTTTTATTAATTTCAAATCATTTAATGAAATAATTTATTTGTAAAATAATATTTATGACAATTTTGACATTTTTTACATAATTTTGATTTTAAAATACCTAAAAAATATTTTTATTAAAATATAGTGAGTTTTAATCTATTTAAACATACATATTCATATAAAAAATAATTAATTAAAATTATTCAATCAATTTAATTCATTTTTAGTGTATATGTTATAATTTATTTTAATTAATTATTAAATATATTATCCTTATGTTGGCATTTTTTATGAATTCGAAGTAATTAAATAATCTATAAAAATTTATAATACATTATTTTGATAAATATAACAAATTAATATATAAAAATTATATGTATAACTAAAAATATGGTTTTCTATATATCTAAATTTTTTATAAATGTTTAAGATAAGGAAATTTCTTGTTTTATCTTTTCATTACTTATCATTTTATATAGGGAAAGTCCATTTAATATATCAAAATAACCCATCAATTAAAAATTAGGGTATATGGTTTAATTATTTGAATAAAATGTCTTTTGGACAAGCTTAAAAGTCATTTTGGTCCTTATGAATATGTTTTTTCCCTTATTAAACATAATTTTACATTAGTCATCGCAATTAAATTTAATAACTTTCACTAATATTTTATGTCAAAAAACCAAGTTGATGTTATTAGAAAAAAAATATTATACTTATTACAACTATTTATGTTAATTTTTAAAAATTAAAAATTAGAATAGTTGGAAAATTATGTTTAACACAAATCTAATAAACATGGAGAGAAAGCAGGTTTTTAACGTAAAATCATTCAAAAGTTCAATGCATTTTAATAACAAATTTAAATAAAAAAATAATTCCAATGGCCTAAATTTGATTAATATTTGTATAATTGATATTTTTTAATTTATCAATCACTTTAAAATATAATATTACATTAATAATTATTTAAAATAAGAGGCGATTTTTAACTAAAATTCTATATTTTCACTCTTCATCCAAAAATTATGCTTCTCAAAAAAATAAAAAATATTATCCCTAATATAATTTTGACATTATTAACTAAAAAATGAGGTATAAATTTAAAAATAAAATTTATAATAGTGTCAAAATTATGTTTTAACAATATAGTTGAAATTAAAATGATATAAAACTCTGTCTTGCATGTATCACATGCTAATCTAAGTATTTCATATAGAAAAATATTAACATGTTGTTGCATATAATTCAATGAAAATTATACTTGTTATTTTATGATAATAAAAAATATCAAAAAAATTATATTAATTCAAAAAAAATCAAAAACTCTTGGGGTATTACATCATAACCACCTTAAAATGAATTTTCCCTCAATATATATATATGTTATCAAAGGCTTAATACTTTTGTGTACTTTTAATTGAAAACAATATTTTAAAATTAAACAATAAAAGATCCTTTAAAAAATTAGAACCATAATGATTACCCATAGTAAAACAAAGATGAGTTTCCTAGTAGGATAACATTGGATGAAAATAAAAACATGGACATATAAGATAAATCTAATTATCATGTTTTAGAGGAGGGTGATAGGGAACTTAGTCTAGAGAAAGTTAATGATCATAAAGACATAAATATGAGATTATCTAAGGGACAATTTTATTGATCAGAAAAGTGGATACTATAATATCCTTTTTAGTTTCATGATAATTTTCATAATGTGAAATAATTTTCATGAGATGTTATACATACTTCATTCCATTCCCTTTCATAAGTATAATTTCATCTTTTGATCTAGTCTTGATTACTTTCAACATTAAAGTATTTCCCTAAAAGGAAGATGGATTTTTTTATTCCAGAACCACTAACATATGATGAGATCAATGGAAATTTATCCCATTTATATTCAGTTACCATCATTATAAAATTATTAGGGTATGTTATTAGTAACTCCTAAATCTGCATGGGGTGAGATAATACCATTATCCCACAAACACCATCTAATGTTTAACTTAAACATCCCATATAGGGTTACCATTAAAACCCTTATGAATTATGAAAATAAATTACTCTAGAAAGAATGAAACTAAATCCTCATAACATTAATCCCCCCATATATCAAAAGGTATATAATGGTAATTAAATTCCAAACAAGTGAACACCTACATAATATATTCCCTTGAAACGTGGAAATAACCTAAATTACCAAAAATTCTTTAGGAAAACTTGAATTCTTACTAATTCAAAAGGTTACTAAATATAGTCCTCAAATCCCAAAAGTTTTAATCACTATCCATGATGACATGGAAATATTTTCCAAAAATAAATAACAACATCCAAGATAATCAGTGATACATAGTTTACATTGACCAAATCAATCATTTCATATCAAAGTTAAAGAACATTTTATCAAGATCCTTATCACCTTAAGGGTTACAATCCATTAAACAAAACATCAATTTTCTATGTTTTCATCACCATTGCACATACCCCTTTCAATACTAAATGCAAAATTATTCTGAGAATACTTATATATTTCATGATTCATATAACATAATCATTGAATTAAAAAATATAATTACATTATTAATTAACAATTATTTCAAAAAAAATTACTATGTCTTAATATATTTAATTTATAATATCTATTTTAAATAATGTGAAATAAAAATCAAGTATTAAGGTTCCTTAACCTCGATATAATCATAATTATTTTGTTTAACTTAAACACTACTCAAAGAATATCACATACCTTTCACATGACATTTATCATCACTTTATCTTCAAAAGAATATCCAACACTCTTACCACCATCCTTATTCTCTTCTGGATAATTCTCAATAGTACATAAATTTAATTAACAACAATTCATTCCACACATAAATTATTTTACCTTTGATGATGTATTAGGGGGGCCAGTATTCTCTTCAGTTCGTTAACTGAACCCTTCAATTTTCCTTTGTAGTTACATCCTTTTTGACAATCTTTTCCATAGTCAAGAAACATTATTCCTCCTCTAAGACAATACCTTTGGTGATTATTTCCATATTATATACAAAGATAAAATCAAATATTCTTTCCTCCATGGGATCCATTTCCCAAAATCTCAGTAAAATCATTCATTCTCTAATTTTTTGAGTTAAAGTGTTAGTTAATGTACACATTGTTGATCATGTTCCTTAATAAATTATTTGGATTGATCGAAATATATTTCTTACCAATGCTCATATCATTTTATTACTCATCTATATATTTTCCATCATATTCAATGATAATCAAGTTCCTTCTAGTTACCTCTATTGACTAAAACTAGGATGATTTGAGTAAGAGAAAATTATAATATTGAGGAATCAAATAATCATGAAATTAAAATATATGATATTTATATTATGAATCCTTTATTAAAATATTACACCCTAGTATTATCCTATATTATTTATATCAAAAATCCATATACATCCTCAATGATGTTTGATGATGTGTTAGTGAATTTACAAATCATATCAATATGGAGTTTTAAACCTGTTGTGCAGTATGACCCATTATCATTTACCATGTAAAGCCATGCCAGGCCCGACACAACTTTCCCTAGTTTTTAGTCAATGGTACATATATTATAGAACCACATCCAATCATATTATCCAGAATGAAATTTATTTGTTGGAAACCATTCACTATATCTATTAACAATATACATGGATATTTTCATAAACATTAACCAATCCTCGTACATATCCTTAGATATATATCTTGATATATCCTTAGAAATATACCTATGGATAGCACTAATACTTAGTTATCTTATCTTCTAAAAGATAACTAAAACATTTATATGATAGGAAAAATAGCATCCCAGTCTTAATATACATATACATTACATCATTTTTAAAAAATACTTAAAAGATTATACAAACATCCACCCAAAGATCTGATTAACAAAATTCTTTTGAAAACATGGATCCCCAAACAAAAGTATATGAGAGAGACAAATTATCTACAACATGGTTCTCCTTGAATAATACCCATATTAGACACATACAACATAATACATATCTTCATAAAGGAGGGTAAATGAAACATAAAAATGGTTGATATCCAATGACCAATAAAAGTAAACAAGAGAGATATGTAAACATAAATATGAGTATAAGGGTATGATAACATGATATTTAATATATATGATCATACCCTACATATCAGTGACCATAAAAAATAATTAGGTGATAATGAATTGATGTTCATAAGACAGAAACCATAAATAAATAAATAAAATAAGTCATGAAATCATAACATAATAATAATACATTGAATTATTGAAGAAACATAATCACATAAAATGATTTCCATAGTAGTCAGGGCACCATTACCAAGGCCATGTTGGTAGAATAGGTTTACTTCCATTACCATCTTGGTAGTCAGGGTTCCCTCCCATGGCCATCTTAGTAGTTTGAGTTCACACTTAAATCCATCTTGGTAGTCATGGTACACTAGCACTACAATATTAGTGGTCTAGGTTATCTCTTAGTTTCATAGAAGTCCGTCTCATGAGATATAATTTCTCAACCAATTCATCAAAGAGAGATATAGGTCCCACCAATCTCTTAATGTAATCCTAAAAGCCTATGTCACATGATCAAAAACAATCATATCATAACCCATGAAATGAAATGGGTATCATTAACATGTAATAATATTATAACCAATGGAAAAAGATACCAGTTTCATGATCATTTCATCAAATGTATAGCCACTAAAAATGACCATGTATAAAAAGACTATAAATCATGAAATAGAAACATCTTTCAAAATCATCATGCCATTAAAACATAAACTATTCATATAAATAATATGAATGGAACCATTAAATAATTTACTAGAAGAGAATGAATAACATCAATGGATGTGATATTATATAGAAAATAATTTTTAACGATCTTTTAAAACCATTTCTTAAGGGAAATATCTATTCTTATTTGAAAATATATTTTTAAAATCTATAACATTTTGATAACCATTTATTTTTAAAATTTATTTAAAACATAGAAACGAAGATTGAAATCATTTTTAATCCATTTTCCCATGAAAAAATAAAAAATAAAATAGAGAAAATACTGAAAACATTTTACCTTGTAACCAAATAATATAATATTCAATATATTTTTAAAAACAATTTCTATGTATAAAATTTTAAAACATATAAATAATTCTTGAAAATTTTATCATAACCATTTCATTAAAAACAATATTGAAACAATATTGAAAAAATGTAAATAAATATTTTAAAACTGTAAGTTTTTTTGAAATTTCCTTTTCCATGAAATTCATCTTAAAGGAATATTTGAAAAAAATTTGATTTTTTTTTTAAAATTGGTTTTTAAAATAAAACTGATTTTCAATTAAAGAGATAAATACAGTTAGATATTTTATAAATACATTTTCTTGACTATAATTAAGTATTAAAGACTGAAAATATGATACTAATACATGTAGGTATCTTCATTAATGATATTATAAGTAAAATGTTAATTTTTCTTGGGAGGCTTATCTTAATATTTCATCAATAAAAGTATAATCATGTACAATCTCAATTATTTATGAGATTGTTTCACCAATGTCTTACCACATGGTTACATGTGATCATACTCTCCATGAAAATAAATTAAATTAAATGAAGCATAATATATCATGAAAATATTGATATCCATGATATAACATTTTTAATGTAAGTATATACACATCAAAAAATAATTTCGGTTGATGACAAGTCTCAAAAAAGTAAACTTGACACAAAACTATCTTACCGATTTATTAACTTTTTAAACATAATACCCATGAAAGAAATAAAACTGAATAAATATATAAATACACAGATATTAAATAATAATAATAATAATAATCTATTTCATTATACACACCACACCAAATAATATAGTGGTGAACATGGAATGTATCTCCCAGATATAAAAAGTGAGATGGAATTCCCTTACTTTGTTTTTGGACTCTCTTATTACTCTTATAAAAATCCTTTATAAATAATATATATTTATTATACATATAACTGTATTCTTATATATTTACCATATATGGTTTTATTATTACTTTATATTCTCTTCTTGTAAACAATTTTATGTTAAGGTTCCACTTAGGGTAACATCCACTTTGTTCTTCGCATGTGTTTTAATTTATTATATCTTTGGTCCTTATACTTATTTCCTGATTTAAAAAAATTATAGAATGATATAAATATAAATTATATAAATTATTTTTTTATTTTAATAATCTACATAATATATATATATATATAATAGAATACACCATTTATGGAAATGGTAGGCCATACGTAAGATTGAACTCTGTTTCTATTTCTTGGTCATATAGAAAGTAAGTAAGTAAATGAAATATATGTGTATAATATAAATATAAAAAAAATTATTTTTTCATATATATCAGATATTATCACTAAACACATTCTTAATAAATTATATGAAATGTTTGAGTGAATCAAATAGCATTAAGGGGGTCGTTGTCCACATTTCCTCAATCAAAATTATCATTTTACCCAAAATAGAGTGTATAAAGATAATTTTTTTAAAATAATTACAGTTTATTAAAAACATAATATGTATGATATATATCATATATAAATATTATTTCCATCATTATTTCAAAACATGAATTGTGGTAATGTAGAAAATAAACAATGCTCATTTCGTGAGGCAAATGTTTGTCACACACGTAAACAATATGTTCATTATCAATCATATGGAAGTGTTTTTATTTATAGGAAAAACCCATAGTTTAATAAATTATAATTATATTTGGAATAATTATTTTATTATATAATCACAGAATAAGGATACTTTATTGGGTGGATAATAAGAATAAAAGAAAGTATATTGAAGAAGGATGTTACCTCTTTGTTGGGTAACTCCTTCTGGTTTTCATTAGAGGGATGTATTTAATTTATTTATTCCAAAGGGGGGGGGGTCATTATGTAATGGATGGATTTTTGGAAATTTATTGGATAGATATTTTCTAAACCTATGTTATTTGATAGGTTTGAGGAAGTTTGATAATGATTCTTTTTAAAAGTGGAAGTGGAGTGGCAATCTTGTAAATACCAAAAGGTATTCATTAATTGGAACTATAAATTCTATAATATTATAAAAATTCAAATATAATGGATTAAATGGTAATATTGAGCTATAAATTAACCAAAACACAAAAATATGTGATTTTTTATAATTTTTTCCCTTAACTTCTACCATTCCCCAATTTTGTTCATTTTGGTTTTTACAAAAGACCCTAGTTTTCAAACCTATGTAGTTTAGTCATTATGAGTAAATCATATTGATATGTTTTTCTTAAATATAGTTAAATATAATTATTAATATGATACTTAATTTAAAATAAAAAAATATCATCTTTTAGGGAAATTTATTTTTTAGACAAGCGCATGTTACGAGCAAAAAAACTCTGTAAACCCAAACGGTGTAAAAAATATTTTTACAGTTGTTGGGAAAATATATTAATGATAAAAGATTATTTATTACATTGAACTTCCACATTAAATATTTATTGACAATATAAATTCATTTATATGAATATATTATTTTTAATAATTTTAAATCTTTTAATTAAATATCATTTCTTGTAAAAAAACTTTATTGTCAATTTTGGCATTACTTATTTAATTTTAATTTTATAATATCAAAAAAATAATGGAACTAAAATATATTGAGTTTGTAGATAGATAAAATTATATATTAATCTAAAAAATAATTGTATAAAATAATTCAACCAATCCAAACAACTTCCCATAATTATAGTATCATTTATTTTAAATAACTATTATCTAAAAATCACTATGTTGGCATTCCCTCAGAATTTTATGTTACATATTCATCTCTAAACACTAATGAAAATATATTATAATACATATATCCCAAATATAGACCAAAATATATGTATTAATGAAAATATGATGTTTTGTGCATATATAATTTTTTTATAAATGTTAATGGTTAGGAATGTTCCATTTTTGTCTTCTTCCAAATTTTATATATAGAACTATTATTTAATATAATTAAACAAACCAATACAATTAGAACCAATAAAGTATATGGTCAATGTATTTTCATATAATGTACTTTCAATAATGTATCACATCATTTTGGTCCATAAAATTATGTTTTAGTCCCTAAATAATCTTAATTTTACCTTTATCACTATTATTAATTTTAATCATATTCACTATCATTTTTGGTAAAACAAAATTGATCTTATTAGACCATATATATTAAAATTATCACCACCTTGTATATCTACTTTTCATTATTCAAATAAAAGAAGTTTTAAAATTAAAAATAACAGTAATCCCATAGATTTGGAACGAAGTTGGCTTTTTAAAGTAAAAACATTCAAAAGTTCAAAAAGTTTTTAAGTCTATTTTCAAACATTAAATGATTCTGATGACCAAAATTAGATTTATTTATTTATTACTAATATCTTTTGATTTTATAAATGATTTTAAAAAAATTAATATTAATTATCATTTAAATCATGAGGAAATATTTAACAAAAAGATGTTAATGTTCACTATTCATCGAAAAATGAAATTTCACATAAAAATACCAAAAATTTACAGTAATCTAATTTCGGAATATTGAATTAGAAAATTAAATCTATTTTTTAAAATAAAAGACATAAAATTTTGGAAATTTATTTTAAAAATAGGTGTTATATTGAATGGTGTTAAAGCTGGGTCTTGCATGTACTGTAAGCTACACAGAGTGTTTCATGTAACACAAGCATAACACAGTGTTTCATATAAATCTATTGAAAATGAAATTTATTTTTCTTTAAAATTGAAATAAATATAAAAATTATTAAATTAATTCAAAATAATTGAAAAAAAATTTGGGTGTTATAGATATGTTTATAACTTATGGTTCATAGTAATTATTTTCCTTGAGCTAAATTACCCAGCCCTAATTTAGAGTTGGTGGATAAAATTTTTTCATAATGGATATGGAGGCCTTACCTATATTTATAATGGTGTGACATATCTACTAATCATGAAATTTAGTATTATATATTCAACCAAAAATAGTTTAATATGTACCAAATAATGTGGATTGAGTTAATTAAGAATATGCCTACTCAATAATTTACCCCATAATATAGAAAACAAGGTGCCTGATTCTCTAAGTCAAAAAGGAAATGATATATTCTATATGATGAGGATTAAGAATGATAATTTTTTTTAATTTTCTATGGATGGACGTTTATGTCCTGATTGAAGGGGAGGCATCACATATTGATCAAATGAATTTTCAATCATCAATCCAGGTATGGAAGAATGAGGCGTAAAAATGTTATGTGGAGTAGCAGAAAATGATGAGAAAATTTCCTAAGTTTATCCTTCACTTTGATGGAATGATAAACTTCCAAAACGGATTATTTTTTCTATACAAACCATATATAAAGAGTGATCTATTGAAAAAGGCTCATAGGTCATTATTCCCTCTTCATACTAGAATTTAAAAAGATATATATTAATTAGAAAGAGTATTTCTAGTGGGATGTCAAAAAGATAGATATCATAAATATTGTTTCCCATTATATGGTATGATACCATGTCATTGATTAGAGATATAATTTTTTAGGGATGTTTCTACCATTACCCATACCATAATGGAAATGGGAAAATATCGCCATAGAATTTTTCATCAGGCTCCCCGAAATATCAGAATTCCATAATTCAATATGGGTTGTTGTCGATCTCCTTATAAATGATTTCACACATCAGTTTGATCAGGGAAGAATAAAATATGGATATTATTTATTTAATATACATTAATTAGGTGGTAAGGATTCATGAATTAGAAATATCCATTTTATCTGATTAAGATATGAGTTTTTTACATCCATTTATGGAATCGTGTTTAAAATGATCATGACATAGATTTGTGTATGAGCACTAAATATTAACATCAAATACATGTTCAATCTGATAGAACAATTTAAACCCTAAATTATATTATGTTACGCCGTTCTATATATTTAACAGTTTTTGAGACCAACACCTTCCTCTAGTTAAGTATTCTAACAAAAATATATCTCATATAATAATTCAAAATGGATCTTAACAAATATCTTGATGGGATAAAATTTGTAACTCCAATATTATGGGGTGAATATTGAGAATTAAATTTTTTCGGTCCTAATCTAGATGTGTAAATTGTATAAAATTCTAGATGAATTCAACAACACACATGGAATGTCAATGTTGACAGAAAAGTTACACTGATAATCATGGATGTGATCTAAATATTGAAATTTATGAGGAGTTTTTATTTATTTTATATTTTGGAGTTGGTAATTAGATTCATGAATAATATTTTTCTTATCCAGGGGTATATTTTTTCATTGGAAATTATTTATTGAGTTATGACAATTGCTTATCATTTTTTTCTCCCACCGAATCACCATCATGTTCCCAATGTGATCCATGTATTTCTACATGGGAAATAAACAACTAATTATTCACAGTAAATAATATTATATTCTATACCAAATGATCTTGGCCATTCTTATGATGAAAAAATGATAGACATTTTAGATCATAGAGTGAATGTTTACCAAAATAAGATAATTAACCTGATAAATGTTTTGTAGTAAAACCACTAATTTGAGGTTTTTATGTGGGAAATAAAATATGAAATCAGGAAGAGGTATAATCAATTATTATTATTTAAATTACATAATTTTTAGAGATGAATTCATATTATGGGAGGTAGAATCAAACAACCCCATGATTTTGTGATTTTTTTTCAAAAAAATAATTTTAATCTCATTGATATCTTATGTTACACACAACACTGAGTTTCAACAAACCACAATATACTATAAATATTATAATTTAAAACATTATCATTATGAACTATCCAAAAAAACTAGACCTATGAATAGTAATAAACATATATTTGAATATTTATAAACATTTTAGATAAGAAAAATATAATTTTTGTAAATTTACTGTATTCTTCAAATTTATTTTTCTTCTAAAAATCTATTCTCATTTTATTTCATGGAATAATAACAAAATTATTATTTAATTGTTTTAAAAATTTTATTTGACAAAATAAAATTAATTTTTTAATCATAATGTTAAAATTTCCATACGATTCTATTTTTATATTTTTTTTGAAATAACTAATTTATTTATTCATAGTGAAAAATAAGGCTTCATTTAAACATGTTATCATTTAATAAATTTAAAAGAACCATTTTATTTTATTATGTTCTTAATGTAAACTTTTGTCATTTATATAATTATTAATTTTTATTTGTTCATTTTAATCAATTAATGTTGAATTTTTATGCTAAAATTTTCTATGCTAACAAAAATAAATCTATTTAGAAGAAAAGTTTTCTATCATGACTAATAGATTAATTATAAATTATATTTTAGAACATATTTGAATGAAATTTGAATTAATTTATTCTATATTTCTAATTAGAGTAGTTTTTATTATTTAATATTTTCAACTAAATATTTGGTCATAATCAATAGTGTATTAGTAAAAATTAATCTGTATAGTTATGATTAAAATAGATTTACCAGGAATAAACTAAAAAGAAAAAGCTCAATAATTTATAGAAAATTTTATAAAATTTTTTATCTAGATATACTTAAATCTTGACTCATTCAAGGATTAAAACATTCATATTTTTTATACTTATGACATTTAAAATAAAATTAATTTATTAATATAATTTGAAAATAACAAAGACTGCCACTCACCTCAATTATATAATGACCTCCCCTTTCCTGTCCACTTCGAAAATCTAACTACATTTGGATTCTCCTAGACCAACCGAATACTCTTACATTTCCACCTACTCAGATCCAAGAGGAATTTTATGTATTTTTAAACCCTTTTAAGGAATATTTATGAATAAAACTAAAGAGGATCTCTAAGGAAAAGGTATAGTCCTTAACCATGTATTTTCATTTTATTTCTTCCTCCACGTCATAAAAATATCATTTTACTATAATAATATATAAACAATATTATATCATATATACTGTTATTTATTTATGTCAACAGAATAACATATACATGTCTCCTCTTCTATCAAATATCTAATGAAATCAACGATGGTGTGTGTGGAGGACTACTGCCTCATTAACCTATGTAATTAATAGTCCATCACCACCTCTCATGATTAGATATAATGAAGGGTTTAAAACACACACAAACACCAATATATATATATATATATATATATATTAATTTTTTACATTAATATACTTATTTAATTATAATATCACATATACCTTCATTATTATCATTTCATGTGAATATGTAAGTATCACTCTTATGTACAGTGATATACTACCTAAAGAAGTACTGTAAATCATTTTACACATACACATTACATGAAAGAAAATAAAGATAAATCTATTTAATAAATGTGATATATGTATAATAAGAATGAATCTATTAAGGTGATATATTATTTACCTTTCTTTCGTTCCATCCGCCGAAAAATGGAAACAATTGTCATGCGTATGTACAACCTAAGGATTTTATTAACATTGTAATCCATTTTTCATATATAAAAATTATAGATTACTCTAAATACATATGTAATAAAAATATATGATATGTAAATCATTGTTTAACATATGGGTATTATGGAACCATGATCAAAGTAAAATGATCAAAATTTTTGAAGCAAAACATAAATTAAAAATGAATCAATTATCAACTAGAACTATGATTTTATCAAAGAATTGTTAACAAATGTGTGATAAAATTATATATGTAAATAATACATGGTATGTGATATTTTAGTATATTCATTTAATATATTTATAATAATCCCATATTTATTATGCAATGGGTTTTAACACCTATGAATAAAATTAGACCTTAGGTAAGGGTTTTACACATCACTTTTACTTCCATGAGTCATATGAAATTTGAACCAAATATTTATTTTATATAGTGAATATTATAATCCATTGATATTTTATTTCATGAATCTATTTTTTAAAATATTATTTTTAGGAATAATTTTATTTTTTTTCTTTCATGAGACATATGATTCAAAATCTACAAAAGTTTTAATGATTCATTTAAGAATCTCATTATTATTTTGGATTATTTATGTTTGAGTCTCCCTTGGTGGAATTATTTGGTATTTCTATATTAAAAATATCCATTTCCATATCTTATAGTTATTCATAATTTTTCAGCTAATATTAATATTATTCTATATTTGATACTTATAATTATTAAAAAAAATATAATAAAAATTTACATCATTTTTTTGTTCAGTCAAAAACACTTTTTCTTACTAATCATGTTTTTTAAAAAATATATTCAAAATTATTTTAAAATTATAAATAATATTTTCGATTAATTTTTCACAACCATTTGACTTTATAATAAGTATTTATGAAATAAAATATTCTAGTCATTTTTTGAACGGTGTATATTTTTTCTTTTAACAAAAATGTTACTAGAATATTTATTTTGATGTATTCGACATAAATAGAATTTTACACTATAATTAACAATAATAATATTCATGATTAGTTTATTTGATTCTATTTATATTTAAAAATAAAATTATTTTCAATATATTTTGTGAATTATTAGACACAAAAGGTAATTGTTATGGTGAAAAGGTTATTTTACTGGGGAATGTTTTTTAATATCATTTCCAGAAATTTATATTAAATAAAAAAACAACACTTATTATACTTATGATACATTGGGGATATTTTATAATGAAACCAACCATTTTTTTTCTTAAAATGGTTTATGATAATTTTACTTGTGATATACTATTTTGTTACTAATAACAATATTAATTTTTTATGGTTTATGATTATGTTTATCAATTGGGGAAATAATTAGAACTTCATATGTTAGTTTTTAAATAAAAATATTTATGTTGATTATTTTCACCTTTATCATAATATAAATTAATTCGAATTATAATTTTATGGGTGTGGCCTGATGTTTCATTTCCCATCGATGCATCATCAGGTCTAATGTGACATACATTTTTGGGTATTTTGATGAGGCCTAACGTATATAAATATGATGACCAGAACAGTTTCTTTACCATTTAGATATCATAGAACAAGGCCATAATGTTGTTTGTTTTCTGTCCAATATTATAATTTCCCTTAATTTTAGAAAATTTATTGATGTTTATATCATTGATTTTTATATATGATATCCATGGATGTGTTTCAATAAAATTTTATTATGTATATATATTTATGTTATCATTATTTATATCTATAATATTTTGATCATGATATTTTTTAAATGGAATGTGTTACAGTTATTTACATTCAAATGTCGATGATTCTTATTTAGTCATGATATAATTTTCTATATATATTCTCTTACTGAGAATTTGAGGTCAGACTTTTCATATGATTTCATTTTCCTAGGAAACCGGTAGTTTTTCTATGATTTATATATAGGGATATGCTAAGTGGAAGAATAAAATTTTGAAATGAAATAGTTTTTTGTTTTATGTTTTAACTTGTAATGTAAATTACATGTATGTATCCATTTTAACAATACTACTAAAATAATTGGTCATTTGGTATGTGATTTCTTCTATCATGTTCTAATGTAAGAAAGTGACCATCGTCCTTGGGATTCCATGTTTCAGGTATTTAAAATTGTGTTTCATGGCCTTCTTTAGATGTCTTTTTGAGAGAAATGTGTAATAGTTGATAAAGGATTGAAAAAAGAGCTACATTTCATAATGTATGTAATCATTATTAAAAGATACATATGTATAATTTCATTATGGGAATCTTCTAGGGTTATGTGAATTTTGAAGCAAGTTTCACTGTGGCTTAGAAAAATTTGAAAAAAAACATGAGTAAAAAATTATGGTTCCAACCATGGTTGTTAGAAATATCCTAATTCTACTAGATCTGATGACCTATCCTTATGAATGACTCAGATATTCTCAAAATTGATCTACAAAGTTATTTAATATCATAAATAGTTACTAATAGGTATAATATGTTCAAATCATTTTAATAAAAATAAGATAAGTATAATTTTATTTAAAGGAAGTTTAAGATTTGAATTGAAATTTAAAATTATAATTTGAACTATTATTTGTTGTTTTAACTATTAAATATATAGATACATAATAGGGATAAGAAAATATAGATTTTTGATATGTACTGAATTGAGGATAGTTATATACAACATAGAGAAGGGGAAAGGGGATAAGAAAAATAAGTTAATAGAAGAAGTGATTGTGTGTGTGTTATATGTATACAATGTTATAAGGTGATATTTCATTGAGAACAAAATTATAATGTAGAATAAGAAATTATAAAAAACAAAACATTAATGTACTTTTCATAATAAACAACAATTTTATATTAATTCATAAAATTATAAAATAAAGGATACTGATGTGTGTGGAATGTATTGAAAAACATTTCAGAGATGTATAATATGATTTTTAGATAATACCTAATATTTTATACTCACTATTGATTATAGTGGGTTCATTTATTATTAGTTATCATTTTCAAGGAAAATATTATCTATCACATTCTGTGTGGGGAACCATTTAACAATTTTCCCATGTATTTTAGTGTGATGGAGGGTTTGGACATTAAAAATAACTTATCCAAAAGGGTATAGAATGTTGTTTTTAATAATAGATAAAAATAATTTCATATAATTGTGTCACCCCTCTCAATGATCACCCATAGTGGTTCCACACCCTATGTCTCATACTGAGTATCATCTATTGAACATTGGGATTATCATTCAAAAACCTCACTCAAACCGATAGTGAATAATCCTAAACACTAATCATCCTTTGATGAAATAAATATCCAAGCACTATCATGCTAGCTAAATGATAAATTACCCCACATTCCATTTGTGAAGATTCTATCTCCATATTTAACAAACTATATGTAAATAAAAAAATCATTGGTAATTCTTTTTAATGAATTAGTCCAACTCACCTAGACAAGAATAAACTAGGTGGAGATGTAAGACATTAAACATGACTCCCTATCTTTTGGTGGCTACTGATTAGTAGAGATGACCTAAAATTGGGATGGGATTACAATTCCATAAAAATTAATCCCATTGGTTTGTAGAACAATCTATAGGAGAGTTGGATTCAACATTATATTTAGTCATCATACTATTAAAATAATTCTTTAATAATTAATCATCAATTCTCTAAGGTTGTCAAATGATACCCATATAAAATTCTTCAAATAAAGAATAATCTGTAAAAGAAATATTATATTAGAAATTTTTAGATTAATATTTGATAATAATTTTACCTTATATCCATTAATTCTCAAAACATACTTTACTATGTTTGACCACTTTATCATTCCCATTATCACTTTTCGTAAGTTAATATTAATACCAATTTTCTGTAGTAAACATCAGATTCATTCAATGATGGGTATAATTTTCATACTCATTGCAATTGTAGCATTGGAATTTTTACAGTTCATATAGTTTAGCATCTTTAATGTCTATTTCATTATCTTCCGTCTTTATATCTCTTCTACATTCACTTAATCGATGACCTTCCTTTTTAAAAATTAATCATTTACAAGTTTTAATGACCAAAAGTATTCAGTGGAATATTTTATTATAATTAAGTCATATAATAACATTGAGTCACAATACAATGAACTACTAAGTACTATGTGACCTTTAATCATAAGTTTTTCACTTGTGTTTTTTTAATTTAGAAAAATTGTTATCAATAATTGTGATCATTAAGTGATTTGAGGTCTGAAAAAGAAAACATAATTTTTAGTGAATAGTAAAAACCCTTAGGGATAGTAGCATACCATTATGAATAGTAATGAATATTAATGATTTGAAAATCGACCAAATAATAGAAACATCACCCATGGAAGTAAAAATAAAATTTAGATATCTTAAAAGTGAAACAATTATCATATCATAAGTATTAATATTTTTATATGTCATAAATATTTTATTTAATAATTTATTATTAATTTAATAATTTAAAAGAGAGATGTATTTTCATAAGATGTAATCATAAATTTTTATTTCATTTCCTTATGGTTAAAATATATTTTAATGGGACATTGATTAATTTTTCAATGTGTTATAAATTCAGTAATAGTGTTAACGTTGATTTTCATGAATAATTTGTTTTTTTAATTACAAATTAAATTGAAAATATTTAGTAAATTGTTTTCAAAAAATGGAGTTCATTTTTGAATTCTACACGTTGAAAAATGATTAGGCTAAATTTTTGGGAACTTTCTAAAATACTTGAATTTTAAATGAATAGTAAAAATACAGTTTTGAGATTTTGTTATGTTGGATGACATCATAATGATGTAATAAATAATAAAAAATAATGAATGTCTTGTGTGTAGTAAAATAAGATATAATTTGTCCCAAGGGGGATATACCATGGTCTAATACCAAGTTCAATCCCTTGGTTTTACAAAAACCACTAATGTGGTGCCGTTTTAAATTAATAAATAATTTTCTATGTTTTACTATAAGTACCCACTCATACCTTCATTTCCATTCATTAAAAACCACTAATCCTCAATTATCTGGTGGTTTTGCCTATCGAGGAGTCCTTCCAATGCTTCCTCATGCTCCAAGATACCAACCTTCAAGTTAGAAGAGTAACTCTACAAGGTAAATGAACCTTTCAAAATCCTCTTTCATCAACACTTCTTTTATGTTTACTATTTGAATATCCCTTTTCATATGTTGGGATTCATTTTATGTATTCATTTTACTATGAATTTGTTTTATATATGATTACATACCCTCTTCTCTCACATTAATTCATTTTAAGAAATTTTATGTCACATCCTTAGGAAAACAAATTTTCACAAGGGATCTCTCAACTTTTCTTTCATTTTAATGTTCATGTATTTTCTATTTTATTCCTTACCTACATTAACCAAATTGGTTTGATAACTCCAGTAACATACATTTTCTATATTTTTTATTGTAATGAGATATTTCATTATCATCTATAATTTCCCTTTTTATTATACTGAAATAAAAACTCCATCCAAGATGTGCTAATTTATCACCTTCAAGGATGATGGATTTTCAATATGTATTATCATCATCAATTCTAGCCATGAAAACATTTCCAGGGATGAAACAGACCATATGATTTTTAATATATCTCATATTCGGTTCTATAAAAATGTTGTCAACATGGATTTGATTTGTAAAACAGAACATGTTCCTGGTGGTCAAAACCCGCCAAATAACCCAAGCAGTAATCAGAAAATAATTTATATATTGATTCTTCTTCATGAAAAGTAAAGCAATGGAATTTATAATCAGGTAACCTCCTGTATTTTCACTAATAACATATAACTCAAATTGTAGGAAACCATCCCCATTTTAAATGATTCATCAAACCTGAATATAAGTGATGCGATAACTAGATCCAAGGAAACAAACTGACCCAAACTATGAAATTGATCCTCGTAACCTATCAAAAGGTTATTAATGATCTCAAAAGTTTATACTAAATCATTTTAATATATAATATGTTATTTAATTATTAATTTATTAAACTTATTTTATTATTTTGGTCATTAATATCAAATTCATAACATCATATGTCTTATGAAAATGGATTCTACCCGAACCACCTTTATTCCATTGAGTTGCTCTACCATTATTCTTACCCAAAATAAGTTGACTTTTATTTTTATGAAAAAATTATAAATTCTTTTTATAGGATCTAAACTCATTTTTCTAGATCCATACTTCATTATCCCTTTGTTATATAATTTTTTTATGTTATTCCCCTCTTAATTATTCTCAATAAGCAAACTGATTATAATGGACCATCCCGATTTCTTACCTGATTTCAAGTACACTATATCCACTTTTTTAATCCACCATTGTATTTATAAAAAAATTAATTATATTGTGAAAAACATTCTGGTTCACTTATGGTTTTTTATAAAGGATTTTTCCCATTTATATTGTAATTTCTCTTTAGTATTTTCCTTAAAACTGGTCGAAAATGTTTTAATGTTAGAGATTCATAAACACGTTTCTTAAATGTTGTCACATGTAATTGAAATCACTCAATATGATAAATGGATACATTACCTTATTAATGTACATGTATATTTTAGTTCCATTCTACTGTGGACACTTTTATGATATTCGCATTTGTTATGCATTATTATAAGAATGTGAGACCCACTTATTTCCATGGGTACTCTTCTGTTTATGTGTGGTTGATTATGTATGATTATTTATTTGGAAAGAATATTCATGGAAATGATAATATGGGTGTGCCCATATATCACTCCAATGCATTGGGTAAAGATAATTCTCATGATATTTTATGTGCAACGGTCTTGGAAGTTAGTATTGGCTCATGCTACAATGGGAAACAATCTTGGTGGTTAGCATTGACTCATATTAAATTCATGTGTTATTTTTCAACACATTTATATGATCAAAAGTTTATATGTTATTATTTTATATGGCCAATGTTTTTTACATCATTATGTCATGCCTCTTAATTCATGTGCTTACGCATTATTCTAATATTTATTCCCTTACTAGGATTTTTTTCTCATCCCTTGGTTCAAGTGTTCCCCAGGGTATCCTATACAGATGAATGAACAAAATGAAAGATAGGATCTCATTTTGGAGTTTAAATAAAAGGTTTTTTTAGTAATGTTTTATTATATACCTAGTCATCCTAGACTCTAAAATTCATGGTCATTGGCTTTTACTCGGATGTATAATTATTCTTAAAATCATATAATGTTATATGTGAAAGGCTAGGGTCATTATAGATTGTATAAGAAGATGGTCTAGTTATTTTTGGAGATTTTGAATAGAGAAATTTAGTAAGAACCTTATGCTTGAGAAAAATTTTAAGAAAACATCCCAAAAAATATGGTATGTTTAGAGTAAGTGGATTATCAAATAAATATGTCCCTATCTATATACAAATTTTTAGATGAAGTTATGGAACAGATGTACCTAGGAGTAAAAAAGTGGACAAGGTGTTTCGAGCTTGACCTAGGGTATCCCGGTACACGAAAACAGCCCTTGCTACACACTCAGTATTGACACTCTAGGGGGATATTCCTTGGCATTTCATGAGCATGGTAAAACCATTATTAAAGAAAGAATTAAAACCCATAAGAATTTAAGATAATAAATAGATCAAGGATAACATAGATTGAAACATAATGATTAAAAAGTTAGGATATACTTATCCTTTAAAAGTGTACACCCCTATGTTCAAAGTTTGATTTTTTATTCACAATTTATAAGTTTTAAAGACCTCTAATTTATTGTTCATTTTCTTAGCTAATGGTGGGAAATAGAAGAACATGTTCCAGTAATCAATGTGAATGGGAATCTGGAGAATGCCCAAATAATTTTCCAGATATGATTTGAATGGGTGATCAAAACATCATGATAGTAATTTATCAGCTATATCCATTTTTGAATAATTACTTGAATCATGTGGAACACATTCCTTCTACATGGAAATAGAATGCTGTGGTAGAATCCTTCATGCAGAAAATGCCTCCCATGTTTAGCGGATTTTTGATCCCCTCCTCTTGGAACAGAGGTTTAACTCCATTGAAATGATATTCTTCATCCTCCAGTTCTCAGAAGAGGAGAAAGTTATAATGGAGGGCTATCATTTTGATTTGGATGCAGATCAGTGGTTGACACTGATCATGAATACAATGTCCCAAGAATAAATTGATTCCATAGATTGGGAGTAAAAGAAGAGGATGTTTTTCAATAAATATTTTCCTCGAACCCTCCATCTCAAGATGCAAAGAGAGTTCCTCAGAATCTGGTAGAAGGAAGATGTGTCCATCAAGGCATATGAAGGAATCCTTACAATTATTTTGAGGTATTCCTCAAGCTTTGTCATAAACATTGAAAGAAACGTTGATCACTTCTTTACAGGACTAAATCTGAGTCTAAGAAAAGCTTTGTTGATTCGAGACATTGACTGTTACTAGGAAATTGTATGTTGTGCCCTAAAGGCAGAAATGAAGATTGGAGACTCTTCGTGGCCTCATGGGCCTGATGAAAATTAGTGGAAAATGGATAAAAATATGGGTCGTTCAATAAATAAATCACATGATTGAATGAAGACCGAATATACCACATGCTAATGTTTTGGGAAGAAGAATCCTAGGAACTATCTAAAGGGTACTAGTAAATGCTTCAAGTGTGGATAGTTGGGTCATCTGGAAAAGAATTGTTGAAGGGTTATGAAAAATCATGTCAGTTTAGAAGAAACAAAGATGGTTTAGATCAGCACTTATTTTATAGTGTAGTGTTAAAACTATAGGGAGCATGGGAATTATGAAAAAAAATTCCCTATAACAAGAGTATTCAGAGGAAGTCAACAACAATGTTTATGTAAACAAGGAAGGAATTATGATATCACTACTGTTGAGGTGGAGCCGAACAATGATGTGGTAATAGGTAAACAAGTTATTTATTCAGGAATAGTGAACATACTATTTGATTCTGGTTATATGCATTCTTTCATATCATTCAAGTTTAGTAGAACTATTCAACTACCACCTCAAAATTTGGATGAAATGTTATCCGTGAGAACAGTGAATGGGGTAATTATTGAATACATGGTTTATAAATCCTCCCTAGTTAACGTTTGTGGGATAAAACTCCCAGAAAAACAAGTCATACTTCATTATTGGAGTTCAACACAATCTTGGGAAAGTATTGGCTATGTTTATATAAGGATTACATCAATCGTTTGGAAAGGAAGATCAATATTCACATCCCAAAGCATCCTCTGATTCTTTACTTGTGTAAGAAGAAAGATGAATCTTCATTATAATAATCTTCTCAAGTGTAGATATTTTTTTCATATTAGCATTCATATGTAGCTCAAATTATTGAGACAAAGGTGAGAATCATGCTTGAAGACATGCCCATTGTGAGATATTACAATGATGTATTCCATGAAGAGTACATATTCTTCCTTCTGATCAAGAGGATGAGTTATCAATTGAACATATCCCTAGATCTATTCCAATCTGAAATACATCTTACAAAATAGCCATAATAGATCTAGAATAGATGAAGATGTAGTTATAGGAGACTTTGGAGAAAGGTTTTATATGCCCAAGTGATACAAGGTGGGGGTTTTCAGTCTTCATCATCAAAATGAAGGATGGATCAGTGTGCCTTTGCATTGATTATCATAAAATCAAAATAATAATGATAAATAACATGTATCACATTCCATGTAGAGATGAATTGTTCAATTATCTTTGTGGGGCATTTTTTTCTAAGGTGGAACATCAGCCAGGATTTCACCATATAATGGTAAAGAAGGAAGATATTCCCAAGACAACCTTTTGAATGAAGTATAGACACTAAGAGTTCATAGTGATGAAATTTGGACTCACTATTGCTCCAGAAATTTTAATGGATATAATGAATAGATTCTTTAGTGATTACCTTGCAAATTTTTTGTAGTATTAATTGAAAATATTCTGATATACTCTAAGTGAATGGTGGGACATGAGGAGCATTTGAAAACTGTGTTAATGAATTTGTGAAAGGAGATATTGTTTCAAAGGTATAGTAAATGGGAGTTATGAATGGATGAAGTATCATTCTTGGGTCATGTTATCACCATCAAAAGAATATTTTTGAACCCATCCAAGATAAAGGCAATTAAAGAGTGGCCTAGGCCAACATCTGTAATGGAGATCTGCAGCTTTCTGGGTCTAGTAGGGTCTTATTAAAAAAACCAAGTAATTTTCATTAATTTAAAACCCAATGACCATACTAACATAGAAGGGAGTAATGTTTGTTTGGATTCAGTAATGTGATGACTATTTTAAGGAGTATAAAAAAGGCTTATCAATGCTCTAGTACTCACACTCCCAGTAAGTGGATAAATTTTTGAGGTGTATAGTAATTATTCGAATAAGTGATTAGGCTATGTGCTGATGCTAAATGATAAATAGATAACATATGCCTCAAGGAACCTGAAAATCCATGAGCAAAACTATCCCACACTTGGTTTGGAGTGGGAATCTATGATCTTTCCATTGAAAATCGGTCGGTATCATCTCTATGTGAAAAGTGTGAGATATATAGACCCTAAGAGTCTAAGATATATATTCACAAAAAATTGATTAATATGCATAAAAAAGTTGGATAGAGATCATAATGTATTATGACTACTCAATCCACTACCATCCTGGTATGTGAAATAAGGTGGCACATGATCTAAGTAGAAAGGATCATACTTCTTTGTCAATTATGAGAATTGAAAAGGATCCAATCTTCTTAGATTTGTAGAGGATGGACATGGGAATCATCATAGGTGGAACGTCATCAATCTGCTCTCAAATGACTTCTAAACCATCTCTCATGGAGGAAATAAATGATGATCAATGAAAAGATTTGGGAATTCAGAAAATGGTTGAAGATATCCAAAATTGGAAATATTTTATTTAAAAATTGATGAGGAAGGAGTTGTATGATTTGGGTTATGATTATGTATACCATCCAATCAAGAGATAAATAATGAACTCCTTAGTGATGTATATATCTCAACCATGACTATCCACCCTAGGGGAAGATTGATTTATCGATATCTCCAAGAGAAATTTTGGTGAGACAATATAAAAATTAAGATTGATGAATATACATTAATGTGACTTGCATGTCTACATGTGAAGGCTGAAGGATAGATGTCTAAGGATATGATGCAACCACTACCCATACTCACGTAGAAGTGGGAGAATATCACCATGGACAATGTCACTGGACTTCCAAGGACATCGAGAGAGAACAATGATATATGGGTCGTTGTGGATCATCTTATGATGAAAAATCACTTTATCATGATTCGAGATGAATTCTAATTTGATCAACTTTAACTAATATATATCAAATAAGTGTTATGGATGCCTAGAGTACCACTATCTATTATATCTGATTGTGATCTGAGATTCACATAAATGTTCTGGAAAAGTCTCTAATAATCCATAAGCACTAAACTAAAATTCAGTATGACCCACCATCCTCAAACTGATGGCCAAACTGAGCAAACCATTCAGACACTAGAATAGATGTTGATAGAATTTTCTTTGGACATAAAAGAGGGATGGGACCAACATCTTCCACTAGTTTAATTCTCCTACAACAAAGGTTTCTACTAGAGAATTTGAATGGCAACACATTAAGACCTTTGTGGGAAAAGGTGAGGAACACCAGTGTGTTGCGATGAAGTGAGAGAGCGTAAGCTTCTAGGACCTAAAATGGTCGATGAATTGGTGGGGAAGGTGAAAAAACATTCAGTATCATATCATGGTAGCCCAATTTCATCAAGAAGAGTTATACAAATAATCGTCGACAAGAATTTGTGGTCAAAGTGGGAGACACGGTATTACTATGCATATCTCCTTAGAAGTAGGTCATGTGTTTTGTAAATAAAGGGAAGCTGGGTCACATGTACATTGGCCCATTCGAGATATTGGATTGAGTCAAATCTATGGCCTATCAAGTAGAACTTCAACCTAATATGGCCAATGTACAATATGTATTTTTATATACTTTTGGTGGCTACTGATTAGTATAGATGACCTAAAATTAGCATGGGATTACAATTCCATAAAAATTAATCCCATTGGATTGTAGAACAATCTATAGGAGAGTTAGATTCAACATTATATTTAGTCATCATACTATTAAAATCTTTCTTTAATAATTATTCATCAATTCTCTATGGTTGTCAAATGATACCCATATAAAATTCTTCAAATAAAGAATAATATGTAAAAGAAATATTATATTAGGAATTTTTAGATTAATATTTGATAATAATTTTACCTTATATCCATTAATTCTCAAAACATACTTTACTATGATTGACCACTTTATTATTCCCATTATCACTTTTCCTAAGTTAATATTAATACCAATTTTCTGTAGTAAACATCAGATTCATTCAATGATGGGTATAATTTTCATACTCATTACAATTGTAGCATTTGAATTTTTACAATTCATATAGTTTAGCTTCTTTAATGTCTATTTCATTATCTTCCATCTTTATATCTCTTCTACATTCACTTAATCGATGACCTTCCTTTTTAAAAATTAATCATTTACAAGTTGTAATGACCAAAAGTATTTAGTGGAATATTTTATTATAATTAAGACATATAATAACATTGAGTCACAACACAATGAACTACTAAGTACTATGTGACCTTTAATCATAAGTTTTTCACTTGTGTTTTTTAATTTAGAAAAATTGTTATCAATAATTGTGATCATTAAGTGATTTGAGGTCTGAAAAGGAAAACATAATTTTTAGTGAATAGTAAAAACCATTAGGGATAGTAGCATACCATTATGAATAATAACGAATATTAATAATTTGAAAATCGGCCAAATAATAGAAACATCACCCATGGAAGTAAAAATAAAATTAAGACATCTTAAAAGTGAAACAATTATCATATCATAAGTATTATTATTTTTATATGTCATAAATATTTTATTTAATCATTTATGATTAATTTAATAATTTAAAAGATAGATGTATTTTCATAATATGTAATCATAAATTTTTATTTTATTTCCTTATGGTTAAAATATATTTTAATGGGACATTGATTAATTTTTTAATGTGTTATAAATTAAGTAATAGTGTTAACGTTGATTTTCTTGAATAATTTGTTTTTATAATTACAAATTAAATTGAAAATATTTAGTAAATTGTTTTCAAAAAAGGGAGTTCATTTTTGAATTCTACACGTTGAAAAATGATTAGGCTAAATTTTTGGGAACTTTCTAAAATACTTGAATTTTAAATGAATAGTAAAAATACAGTTTTGAGATTTTGGTATGTTGGATGACATCATTATGATGTAATAAATAATAAAAAATAATGATTGTCTTGTGTGTAGTAAAATAAGATATTATTTGTCCCAAGGGGGTTATACCATGGTCTAATACCAAGTTCAATCCCTTGGTTTTACAAAAACCACTAATGTGGTGCCGTTTTAAATTAATAAATAATTTTCACTCTTTTACTATAAGTACCCACACATACCTTCATTTCCATTCATTAAAAATCCCTAATCCTCAATTATCTAGTGGTTTTACCTATCGAGGAGTCCTCCCAATTCTTCCTCATGCCCCAAGATACCAACCTTCTAGTTAGAAGAGTAACTCTACAAGGTAAATGAACCTTTCAAAATCCTCTTTCATCAACACTTCTTTTATGTTTACTATTTGAATATCCCTTTTCATATGTTGGGATTCATTTTATGTATTAATTTTACTATGAATTTGTTTTATATATGATTACATACCCTCTTCTCTCACATCAATTCATTTTAAGAAATTTTATGTCACATCCTTAGGAAAACAAATTTTCATAAGGGATCTCTCAACTTTTCGTTCATTTTAATGTTCATGTCTTTTCTATTTTCTTCCTCACCTCCATTCACCAAATTGGTTTGATAACTCCAGTAACATACATTTTCTATATTTTTTATTATAATGAGATATTTCATTATCATCTGTAATTTCCCTTTTTATTATACTAAAATAAAAACTCCATCCAAGATGTGCTAATTTATCACATTCAAGGATGATGGATTTTCAATATCTATTATCATCATCAATTCTGGCCATGAAAACATTTCCAGGGATGAAACAGACCATGACATTTTTATTATATCTCATATTTGGTTCTATAATAATGTTGTCAACATGGATTTGATTTGTAAAACAGAACATGTTCCTGGTGGTCAAAACCCGCCAAATAACCCAAGCAGTAATCAGAAAATAATTTATATATTGATTCATCTTCATGAAAAGTAAAGCAATGGAATTTATAATCAGGTAACCTCCTGTATTTTCACTAATAACATATAACTCGAATTGTAGGAAACCATCCCCATTTTACATGATTCATCAAACCTGAATATAAGTGAAGCGATCACTAGATCCAAGGAAACAAACTGATCCAAACTATGAAATTGATCCTCGTAACCTATCAAAAGGTTATTAATGATCTCAAAAGTTTATACTAAATCATTTTAATATATAATATGTTATTTAATTATTAATTTATTAAACTTATTTTATTATTTAGGTCATTAATATCAAATTCATAACACCATCTGTCTTATGAAAAGGGATTCTACCCGAACCACCTTTATTCCATTTAGTTGCTCTATCATTATTCTTACCCAAAATAAGTTGACTTTTATTTTTATGAAAAAATTATAAATTCCTTTTATAGGATCTAAACTCATTTTTCTAGATCCATACTTCATTATCCCTTTGTTATATAATTTTTTTATGTTATTCCCCTCTTAATTATTCTCAATAAGCAAACTGATTTTAAAGGACCATCCCGATTTCTTACCTGATTTCAAGTACACTATATCCACTTTTTTAATCCACCATTATATTTATAAAATAATTAATTATATTGTGAAAAACATACTGGTTCACTTATGGTTTTTTATAAAGGATTTTTCCCATTTATATTGTAATGTCTCTTTAGTATTTTCCTTAAAACTGGTCGAAAATGTTTTAATGTTAGAGGTTCATAAACAAGTTTCTTAAATGTTTTCACATGTAATTGAAATCACTCAATATGATAAATGGATACATTACCTTATTAATGTACATGTATATTTTAGTTCCATTCTATTGTGGACACTTTTATGATATGCCCAATTATTATGCATTATTATAAGAATGTGAGACCCACTTATTTCCATGGGTACTCTTCTGTTTATGTGTGGTTGATTATGTATGATTATTTATTTGGAAAGAATATTCATGGAAATGATAATATGGGTGTGCCCATATATCACTCCAATGCATTGGGTAAAGATAATTCTCATGATATTTTATGTGCAGCGGTCTTGGAAGTTAGTATTGGCTCGTGCTACAATGAGAAACAATCTTTGTGGTTAGCATTGACTCATATTAAATTCATGTGTTATTTTTCAACACATTTATATGATCAAAAGTTTATATGTTATTATTTTATATGTCCCAGGTTTTTTACATCATTATGTCATGCCTCTTAATTCATGTGCTTAAGCATTATTCTAATATTTATTCCCTTACTAGGATTGTTTGCTCATCCCTTGGTTCAAGTGTTCCCCAGGGTATCCTATGCAGATGAATGAACAAAATGAAAGATAGGATCTCATTTTGGAGTTTAAATAAAAGGTTTTTTTAGTAATGTTTTATTATATACCTAGTCATCATAGACTCTAGAATTCATGGTCATTGGCTTGTACTCAGATGTATAATTATTCTTAAAATCATATAATGTTATATGTGAAAGGCTAGGGTCGTTATAGATTGTATAAGAATATGGTCTAGTTATTTTTGGAGATTTTGAATAGAGAAATTTAGTAAGAACCTTATGCTTGAGAAAAATATTAAGAAAACATCCCAAAAATTATGGTATGTTTAGAGTAAGTGGATTATCAAAAAAATATGTCCCTATCTATATACAAATTTTTAGATGCAGTTATGGAACAGATGTACCTAGGAGTGAAAAAGTGGACAAGGTGTTTCGAGCTTGACCTAGGGTATCCCGGTACACGAAAACAGCCCTTGCTACCCACATAGTATTGACACTCCAGGGGGATATTC
This sequence comes from Viscum album, assembly GCA_963277665.1. Classification (NCBI taxonomy): domain Eukaryota; kingdom Viridiplantae; phylum Streptophyta; class Magnoliopsida; order Santalales; family Viscaceae; genus Viscum; species Viscum album. The sequence continues at coordinate 1,155,748,199 of OY728133.1, read as the reverse complement.
CTTGTCATTTCATGAGCATGGTAAAACCATTATTAAAGAAAAAAATAAAACCCATAAGAATTTAAGATAAAAAATATATCAAAGATAACATAGATTGAAACATAATGATTAAAAAGTAAGGATATACTTATCCTTTAAAAGTATATACCCCTATGTTCAAAGTTTGATTTTTTATTCACAATTGATAAGTTTTAAAGTACTCTAATTTATTGTTCATTTTCTTAGCTAATGGTGGGAAATAGAAGAACATGTTCCAGTAATCAATGTGAATTGGAATCTGAAGAATTCCCAAATAATTTTCCAGATATGATTTGAATGGGTGATCAAAACATCATGATAGTAATTCATCAGCTATATCCAGTTTTGAATAATTACTTGAATCATGTGGAACACATTCCTTCTACATGGAAATATAATGTTGTGGTAGAATCCTTCATGCAGAAAATGCCTCCCATGTTTAGCGGATTTTTGATCCCCTCCTCTTGGAACAGAGGTTTAACTCCATTGAAATGATATTCTTCATCCTCCAGTTCTCAGAAGAGGAGAAAGTTATAATGGAGGGCTATAATTTTGATTTGGTTGCAGATCAGTGGTTGACACTGATCATGAATACAATGTCCCAAGAATAAATTGATTCCATAGATTGGGAGGAATAGAAGAGGATGTTTTTCAAAAAATATTTTCCTCGAACCCTCCATCTCAAGATGCAAAGAGAGTTCCTCAGAATCTGGTAGAAGGAAGATGTGTCCATCAAGGCATATGATGGAATCCTTACAAGTATTTTGAGGTATTCCTCAAGCTTTGTCATAAACATTGAAAGAAACGTTGATCACTTCTTTATAGGACTAAATTAGAGTCTAAGAAAAGCTTTGTTGATTCGAGACATTGACTGTTACGAGGAAATTGTATGTTGTGCCCTAAAGGCAGAAATGGAGATTGGAGACTCTTCGTGGCCTAATGGGCCTGATGAAAAGTAGTGGAAAATGGATAAAAATATGGGTCGTTCAATAAATAAATCACATGATTGAATGAAGCCCGAATATACCACATGCTAATGTTTTGGGAAGAAGAATCCTTGGAACTATCAAAAGGGTACCAGTAAATGCTTCAAGTGTGGATAGTTGGGTCATCTGGCAAAGAATTGTTGAAGGGTTATGAAAAATTATATCAGTTTAGAAGAAACAAAGATGGTTTAGATCAGAACTTATTTTATAGTGCAGTGTTAAAACTATAGGGATCATGGGAATTATGAAAAAAAATTCCATATAACAAGAGTTTTCAGAGGAAGTCAACAAAAAACTTTATTTAAACAAGGAAGGAATTATGATATCACTACTGCTGAGGTGGAGCCGAATAATGATGTGGTAATAGGTAAACAAGTTATTTATTCAGGAATAGTGAACATACTATTTGATTCTGGTTATATGCATTCTTTCATATCATTCAAGTTTAGTAGAACTATTCAACTACCACCTCAAAATTTGGATGAAATGTTATCCGTGAGAACAGTGAATGGGGTAATTATTGAATACGTGGTTTATAAATCCTCCCTAGATAACGTTTGTGGGATAAACCTCCCATAAAAACAAGTCATACTTCATTATTGGAGTTCAACACAATCTTGGGCAAGTATTGGCTATGTTTATATAAGGATTACATCAATCGTTTGGAAAGGGAGATAAATATTCACATCCCAAAGCATCCTCTGATTCTTTACTTGTGTAAGAAGAAAGATGAATCTTCATTATAATAATCTTCTCATGTGTATATATTTTTTTCATATTAGCATTCATATGTAGCATAAATTATTGAGACAAATGTGAGAATCATGCTTGAAGACATGCCCATTGTGAGATATTACAATGATGTATTCCATGAAGAGTACATATTCTTCCTTCTGATCAAGAGGATGAGTTATCAATTGAACATATCCCTAGATCTATTCCAATCTGAAATACATCTTATAAAATAGCCATAATAGATCTAGAATAGATGAAGATGTAGTTATAGGAGACTTTGGAGAATGGTTTTATACGCCCAAGTGATACAAGGTGGGGTTTGTCAGTCGCCATCATCAAAATGAAGGATGGATCAGTGTGCCTTTGCATTGATTATCATCAACTCAAAATAATAATGATAAATAACATGTATCACTTTCCATGTATAGATGAATTGTTCAATTATCTTTGTGGGGAATTTTTTTCTAAGGAGGAACATCAGCCAGGATTTCACCATATAATGGTATAGAAGAAAGATATTCGCAAGACTACCTTTTGAATGAAGTATAGACACTAAGAGTTCATAGTGATGAAATTTGGACTCACTATTTCTCCAGAAATTTTAATGGATATAATGAATAGATTCTTTAGTGATTACCTTTCAAATTTTTTGTAGTATTAATTGAAAATATTCTGATATACTCTAATTGAATGGTGGGACATGAGGAGCATTTGAAAACTATGTTAATGACTTTGTGAAAGGAGATATTGTTTCAAAAGTATAGTAAATGGGAGTTATGAATGGATGAAGTATCATTCTTGGGTCATGTTATCACCATAAAAAGAATATTTTTGAACCCATCCAAGATAAAGGCAATTAAAGAGTGGCCTAGGCCAACATCTGTAATGGAGATCCGCAACTTTCTAGGTCTAGTAGGATATTATTAAAAAAAACCAAGTAATTTTCATTAATTTAAAACCCAATGACCATACTAACATAGAAGGGAGTAATGTTTGTTTCGATTCAGTAATTTGATGACTATTTTAAGGAGTAGAAAAAAGGCTTATCAATGCTCTAGTACTCACACTCCCAGTAAGTGGATAAATTTTTGAAGTGTATAGTAATTATTCGAATAAGTGATTAGGCTATGTGCTGATGCTAAATGATAAATAGATAACATATGCCTCAAGGAACCTGAAACTCCTTGATCAAAACTATCCCACACTTGGTTTGGAGTGGGAATCTATGATCTTTCCATTGAAAATCGGTCGGTATCATCTCTATGTGAAAAGTGTGAGATATATACAGACCCCAAGAGTCTAAAATATATATTCACAAAAAATTGATTAATATGCATAAAAAAGTTGGATAGAGATCATAAAGTATTATGACTACTCAATCCACTACCATCCTGGTATGTGAAATAAGGTGGCACATGATCTAAGTGGAAAGGATCATACTTCTTTGTCAATGATGAGAATTGAAAAGGATCCAATCTTCTTAGATTTGTAGAGGATGGACATGGGAATCAACATAGGTGGAACGTCATCAATCTGCTCTCAAATGACTTCTAAACCATCTCACATTGAGGAAATAAATGATGATCAATAAAAAGATGTGGAAATTCAGAAAATGGTTGAAGATATCCAAAATTGGAAATATTTTATTTAAAAATTGATGAGGAAGGAGTTGTATGATTTGGGTTATGATTATGTATACCATCCAATCAAGAGATAAATAATGAACTTCTTAGTGATGTATATATCTCAACCATGACTATCCACCCTAGGAGAAGATTGATTTATCGATATATCCAAGAGAAATTTTGCTGAGACCATATAAAAATTAAGATTGATGAATATACATTAAAGTGCCTTGCATGTCTACATGTGAAGGCTGAATGATAGATGTATAAGGATATGATGCAACCACTACCCATATTCACGTAGAAGTGAGAGAATATCACCATGGATAATGTCACTGGACTTCCAAGGACATCAAGAGAGAACAATGATATATGGGTCGTTGTGGATCATCTTATGATGAAAAATCACTTTATCATGATTCGAGATGAATTCTAATTTGATCAAATTTAACTAATATATATCAAATAAGTGTTATGGATGCCTAGAGTACCACTATCTATTATATCTCATTGTGATCTGAGATTCACATAAATGTTCTGGAAAAGTCTCTAATAATCCATAAGCACTAAACTAAAATTCAGTATGACCCACCATCCTCAAACTGATGGCCAAACTGAGCAAACCATTCAAACACTGGAATAGATGTTGATAGAGTTTTCTTTGGACATAAAAGAGGGATAGGACCACCATATTCCACTAGTTTAATTCTCCTACAACAAAAGTTTCTACTAGAGAATTTGAATGGCACCACATTAAGACCTTTATGGGAAAAGGTGAGGAGCACCAGTGTGTTGTGATGAAGTCATAGAGCGTAAGCTTCTAGGACCTAAAATGGTCGATGAATTGGTGGAGAAGGTGAAAAAACATTCAGCATCATATCATGGTAGGCCAATTTCATCAAGAAGAGTTATATAGATAATCATCGACAAGAATTTGTGTTCAAAGTGGGAGACACGGTATTTCTATGCATATCTCCTTGGAAGTAGGTCATGTGTTTTGTAAATAAAGGGAAGCTGGGTCACATGTACATTGGCCCATTCGAGATATTGGATTGAGTCAAATCTATGGCCTATCAAGTAGAACATCAACCTAATATGGCCTATGTACAATATGTATTTTTATATCCCCCATTTGGAAGTACATATTAGACTCTTCACTTATACTCTCTTCAGAGGTGGTATAGTTGGAGGATGACCTTTCATATGAGGAGTAGCTAGTGAAGATGATGGATAATTGTGACAAAGTTACACACACCAATACTACTCACTTGGTCAAGGTACCATTGAGGAACTATAAGTATGAGGAGGCAATATTGGAACTAATGGATGCAATGAAGGAAAAGTACCCACACCTATTTTTGGCCTAAAATGCAAACTGAAATTTCAAGGGTGAAATTTCTTATGGGGGGATGAATATAATGAACCAAAGTTTTCAATGGAATCCCTTCTAATAAATATTTAATATAATAATAAAATGGAGTCACAACACAATGAATTATTATGTACTATGTGACATTTAAAAATAATATTGTCAATAGTGTAGTTTTAATTTTGAAAATGGTCATGTACAATTGTGATCAGTATGTGATATGTATTCTGATAAGACAATCATAATTTTTGATGGATAGTAACAAACCCATTCTAACAGTATCCTACCTATAGGAATAGTAGTGAATATTAATGAATATAAAATCATCCAAAAAAATAAAACATCACTCATGGATGTACAAATACAATTTAGACCTCTTAAAAGTAAAAAAATATCATAGCATAAATATTTGTATTTTTGTTTGTCATAAATATTTTATTTACAATTTTATGATTAATTTATTAATTTAAAATCGAAATTTATTTTCATAAAATGTAATAAAAAATTGTTATTTTTTCCCTTATTGTTAAAAGATATTTTTATGGGAACTTGATTAATTTTTCCTGGTGCTATATAAAAATGTATAGTTTTAATGGTCATTTTGTTGAATAAATCATGATTTTTATTTATTTATTAAATTAAAATAATTTAGAAAATTATTTTCAAAATATAGAGTTCATTTTTTAATTCATAAACTTTGAAATTGTCAGGGTATTTTTTGTGGATTTTCTAAAATAGTTGAATTTTCTGAGAATAGTAAAAATAACGTTTTTGAGTTTTCGGCATGTTGGATGACATCATAATGATGAAATAATTAATAAAAATTTCAATTTGACCAGTCTATAGTAAATTATAATGTTACTTGTCTTAGGTGGCTTATACCATGGGAAAATACAATGGTAAAACCCATGGTTTTACAAAAACCACTAATGAGGTGTCTTTTAAATTAATAAATATTTATCTCTATTTTACTATAAATACACATTCTCCCCTTTGTTTGCATTCATTCCAAATCCTTAATTGTTAGAGCTCTAGTCTTTTTAACTCATTATGAGTCCTCCCAAGGTTTCCTGAAGCCCCAATATCCAAAACATCATGTTTGAAGAGTAACTCCTCAAGGTAAAGGAACATTTCAACCTCCTCTTTCATCAACACTTATTTTATGTTATCTCTTTGAATTTCATTTTCCATATGATTGGGATTCATTTCATGGATCCTTCTTACTATATATTTTTTTCCATATGATGATATACCCTCTTCTCTCTCATAAATTCATTTTATGAAATTTTATGTGACGACGTTAGGCAGCCGAATTTTCAAAAGGGATCTCTCATCTTTTCATTCATTTTCATGTTCCTATCTTTTATTTTTCTATCCTCACCTCCCTTAACCCAAATGGATTGTTATATCTAGGTATATACATGCATTGGAATGATGTCATACTAATGGTATATTTCATTATCATCTTATTTATCGTTTTCATTTATACTAAAATGAAAACACCATCCAAGATGTGCTAATTTTCTATATTCAAGGACGATGGGTTTTCAATTTCTGTTATCGTATTCTATTTTGTTCATGTTACCATTTTCATGGTTGAATGAGACCATAATATATGTATTTTGTCTCAAATCTAGTTTGGGAATAATTTTGAGAACATGGTTTTGATTTATAAAACAAAACAAGTTCCTTGTGGTCAAACACCACCAAATTACCCAATAATATATCCTTTAATCATTTTTATAATTATTCATCTTCATGCCATGTAACCAAATTGTATTTACAATAATGTAACCACTTGTATTTTCACTAATAACATATAACTCCAATTTTTGAAAACCATCCTCATTTTACTAGATTCTTCCAACATGAATATAAGTGACCCAATCCATAAAACTAAATAAACAAATGGACTTGAACACTAAAATTGAACATCGTAACCAATCAAAAGTTTATGAATGGACTCATAAAGGATTTAATAAATTATTTTCATATATAATAGGTTCTGTAATTATTAATTAATTAACTTAATATTATTATTCAGGTCATTAATATCTAGTGTAGAACCCCATCAAACATAAGGTACGTGATTCTACCCGAACCGCCTTTAATCCATCGGGTTTCTCTATCATTATTTTTACCAAAAAGGTGTTGTCTTTTAATTTTATAAAAATATTATACATTCTGTTTATATGCCCCAAAATCACCTATCAGGATCCATCCCTTATTCTCCTTTAGCGATATACATGATATTATGTGATTCCCTTTTTAATTCATCCAGATAAGAAAACCTATTTTATCAAAACAACCAGATTTCTTACCCGATTTCAAGTACACTCTATGTTTTGTTCTAATAAACCATTATTTATATAAAAACAGTAATTTTATTATAAAAAACTTCAGGGATGACTTTGGGTTTAGTATAAATAATTTTTCCCTTTTCTATTTTACAGGCTCTATAGCATAAATAGCCCGAAGTCCTTCTTAATATATTTTAATACGGATAATCCCCCATTTACGGGTTGAAGGGGAACCGGCACATTACCCGTAGGCCTAAGTCCCAGGGCCAAACATGACTTGAAATACATGACTCAAAGGTCCAGAGGCATACCGTGCCCAATACATGACCTGTAGGCCCAACCCACTAGAACTACCCCTCCCCATCTTCTGCATCATTGATCTCCCAGCTCCCCACCTTTCATTATTGATCAGATAGAATTGCCCCGTACAATGTTTCATGGTGCCTAGTCCCAATGGAGATTACCATACCCTTTCATTATTTCAATCCAACTAGATCTGCTTCTGGTGACTTCTATTTATGTTTCTCTTATCCTTATTTCGGGCCTACTCTGTGTGAATTGGGCTACTCTGTGGTCTTAGTGTACCGAAGGCCCTATGGCCTGATAGCCTTTAGATGGCCCGATCACTCTTGAGACCCATAGGCAACAACTGGTGGCCCGAAGGCCCAAATCGGGTGAATAGTTCTGATTGCTACAGTACCAAACATAACTTCTTTAGTGACTACTCCAGTACCAGCTACATTGTCTACTACAATAAATCTACAGTTGTTCTATAGTACCAGAAAATTCGCCTCCACCCAGTTTTGAACCTGGGTCTCCTGGATGCCAGGCAGGAGTCCTTATGACTCGGGTATGGGCTCAATGGCATTAATTGGCCTATAGTATTTTCAATAAAAAAACTAAAAATGTTTTAATGCAATAGTTTCATAAATAAATTTCTTACATGTTTTCACTTATAATTAACATAACTCACCATGATATATTGATACTTAAACTTTTGAATCTCTACATATATTTAAGTTCATTTCTTTCATGGACACTTTTATGATACTCCAAGTTATTATGTTTTATGATATGATTGTTATACCCACACAATTCCAATGGTAAACTTATTTTATATGTGGTTGATTATGTATGATTATTTATTTGAAAATCATATTTATGAAAAGTTTATGATGGGTGAACCCAGATAGTGCTCTAATGTATTGGGTAATGTAATGTCTCATGTGATTTTATATGAAATGGTCATGGAAGTTGGGTTTGGATTGTGCTATTGTGGGAAGCGATCTTGGTGGTTAGCCTAAACTCATACTAATGTCATGTGTTATGTTTCTAAACAATTATATGATCCCGTGTTTATATGTTATGATTTTATATGTTCCATGTTTTTTATATCATTATGTCATGCCTCCTTACACATATTCTTAAGCTTTATTATTATATTAATTCACACACTAGGCTTTCTAGATCATCCCTTTCTTCATGTGTTCCCATGGGTTTCCTATGCATATGAATGAGCACAATAGAAGATATGACCTTTTTTGGTGTTTAAATAAAAATTTGTTTAATAATGATTGATTATGTACCTAGTCTTCCAAGACACTAGACTTCACAATCCCTGGATTGAATTCAGATGTAAAATTATGCTTATAATCATGCAATTTTTTATGTGAAAGGATAAGTTCTCTATACTATTCCATTGGATACAATTTTCCCCAAGAATTTCTTTATACTTCTTTAATAAAATACGATTCATTTTCATTATTCCAAGGATTTTATAATTAGAATTTTATTGAAATTATTCTTTCCATTATTTAAATAACAATGACAATGACAGTAACCTTTACTATACATTTATAATTTCGGAAAAAAGAGAACTATCTCTGTATAGCTATTATAGTCTCTTTTGGAAAATGAATTTTAGAGAATTGGTTTTAATCCACTCAAGAAATAATAATATAATATTTCAAGAATGATGACCAAACTAGAAGTGTGATTCAAATTTCATTTAGTGTTTTCTATATATATACCAAGAGACTCATAATCCCTTGGATTAATCTCTATTAATTTCCATTACATTATAGTTTGAAGAGGTTATAAAATGTAAAAAAATAAAAACAACCAATTTATATCATTCCATTCCTTAGATTCAATTTATCTATATAATGCCATATTCAAATTAATATGAAAAAATTTATCTTTATAACCTTCAAGTAGAGATACCACTCAGATAACAATTCCTAATCTAGTAATTGAATAATGAAAAATAATATTCCAATTATCCTGATCCTTTTCCTAATAAATTTTGGATAATAACAACCTATATATGAACGTGGTTGTTACTTTATAAAAAAAAATTAATAGTGCATTGGATTCTCATCTTCTCGTTTGTAATTTCATCATGATTCGTGTCCTGAGAATGTTTTGTGAGTTGAGTGATAATATTATTCTATCCAACACCAATAACATTCATTTTCTCAAGAGTAAAGTTATTTGATTGTTCACCACATCCATTAGAAACACATTTCATCTGGGTTCTAGAAATTGAATGAATGAAAATACAAATCATATTGAATGAATAAAACTAAAATAAATAATGTGATCAATTATATATTCATGAAAATAATTCTTTTGATGATAAAAATTATTCCACCTTCATATTAACTAGTGACAATTTTAAGATCAATCTATATAAAATGTATTTCATGAGAGTTTGTTTTTAGTTTATCCTTATCTTCCTCAAAACCTGATCTTAAAAAATAGATAGAAAATTTTCTAACACAAACTAAGGAAACTGTAGAAAAAAAATAATAATATATTTAATCACACATATATTTCATCATTTTATTTCAAAGTATAATAAATTACATAATAATTCATGCCTCATAACAATATAAGATTAGTATCATTGAAGACTATGTGTATAATCAAATTATTTCACAGAATATCATAAACATATTATATAATAGACTTCTATATGATAGAGTATGTTCCCTAGTACTAAAATTTGTGTACTTTATGAAAATATGTATTCATTAATTTTAAAATTAATAAAATACTCTTCACATTGTGATTATTCATTTATGTTACAAACCATGTGATAATGTAACATAGTTTTCTATCGAACTAAATGGTAATTATAGTTTTATTCTATGATTATAACCCAAATGTTCTATTAGAATATTCATAGATATATGTTATAAAGATAGATTGAATCATTTTTGGGAAAAATGATATAGGATATTATAGGTAGAGACTCGTAGGATTTTGATGCACCTTCTCATGGTGTACTCCCCTGATAATATACATTGTAAAATATTATAAAAATGAGACACACTAGTTATAAAAGCACAGTTATTTGTGTCATTGTATGTTCTTATATATAGGAATTTATGTTGACCGTTAGAAATGAAGACTTTTAATATTGAGTATTATAATTCGTCTACATTGCAGTATTAATAAAAACATTGATGGTAAATGTTAACAGTGAGGAAGGATACATTGGATGTGTCACAACTAATATTTCATTAATGAATAATGGGAGAAATTATTTTTCTGTATTGTTCTTTACTTGATGTTAATATCTTAATCCCATTAATGGAAATGATATAACCTAAATAAATCCATGTTTATGGTGTTCTGTAAGAATGTTTGATTTTAAGAATTTCATAAAATGTGGCATCAAGCACATTGGACGATGGAATTTGCATGAAAACTGATTTGTTATAGTTATAATGATTAAGGGATTAAATTACTTCTTAAGGGTCTATATGTGGTTTCATGTCATTGTGAAATTAAATTTTTTCTCTATGGGTGAATTATAATATTTCTAAATTCTAACTGTGGACTTTGGGTTTCCTCACCCAATGCCACTTAGAAGGAGGCCTAGAGAGACAGAAATTATGTGTTTCTAGAACCTCTGTAACAATTTTATTTATTTTTTTAAAACATCAATACATATGAATCAAAAAATGATTTAATAAATATTCATGTTTACTTGATAACATATATACCATCAAAATTTATTCAACATAATATTATTTGAGAATAATATTTAATAAATATTAACCGAATATTTAATGAATATAATATTAATTAATTCATTGGAGAATAATAGTGTGATATTTATTTATTAAATTAATAATAATTAATTAATATCAGATAAATATTATGGATTAATGCAGAACTGAGTTTAATTATCCAATGAGAAATAATATATATTAAATTTTTTTAATAAAAAATAATTAATTAAAATTTTCATTTTTGTGGAAGTTTAGTAATATAAATAATAATATTATTATATAAATGGTGTTTTGCTAGAATTAAGAAAAATAATATAGTCACATATAAAATTATTATTTTCTAACCCTAGGGATAAATACAAAAAATAATTATTTTTCACTAATAGAGGGAATTAAATTTGTTAGGAAGAAACTGTTCTAGAGATAATTCTCTCAAATCCATAGAGTGATCCCTCTCCATGAACACCCTTAAGAATGTTGATCAATCCTCACCACCACCACTCATAATTTAATTGAGATCAATGAGATCTCTTTCTTGAATATATTCATGGTGAAATTAATGGAAAACTACTAAAGTGTAAGGATCTACCTTGGTTACGACATAAGATTCATATGAGATGTTTAGAGGTTTGGGGAACATGTGTGGATACCAAACATAGATAGTATATAATGGATTCCTACAATTAAACAAAGGTAAACAATTATATACATTGATATATATATATATATATATAATAAATATTTATTTATAAAGAAGATATTTACTTACTTAAATTAATTAATTAATGATATATATATATACAACGATCTTATTCTTATATTCCGATGTTTTATCTCGTGTATATTAATTGATTTAATTCCATTTATCATAGTTTTTATCATTGTGTAAATAACTAATTAGTCATCAATTATAAAAAATCATGTTGGCCTTTCCCATCTTGCACCTTCACAACACTCATAACTATAACTATTAAGTCATATTTCATAGACATATCCTACTTCAAACATTTACTCCTAACCAATATAAATGGAACCATTAGAGAGAGTGATCTTTGATGCCTAGTAAGAGAAAAAATTATAGATATAAATTTAATATCATAAGAAATAATAAAATAAGTAGAATGATATGAGAACATGACTATAAATTAAGAATTACATACCCAATAAGTCTTTGATCATGAATTATGGGTTATGGAAAGATTTTTTCATTTCAAAATAAACTAGTCAAAAGAGTGAGGAATCACTATTAATAAATCAAGATCCATGAGAGAATATTATCTAAATGAGAACATATCCTAGGAATTGTGAGGAATAATCATAAGTATTTAAAATAATCTTATTTTTCAAGGATCACTATGAAGATAATAATAGTTTATTGATCCCCACCGTGTATTGGATTTACTACCCATTCTATCACTTATATAGTCAAGGTTCACTTGGACATAGTCTCTAAGTGAATTGGGTTCACGACCAATTATTGTTCATGTTATCTCATGAATCATTATTAATTTCCCAGTTAAATATTGGTATATATAATTCTAGCCCCAACATTCTCGTAATAAAAATAATTATTGTATTTTCTAAATCATCAGAAAATAATAATTTATAAATTATATCATATCAAATAGAAAATAAATGTGTTTATAAATATGTCCTCATCAAATACTCATGGGAAAAAAATTAAAATAAATTTGATGGTATAATAAGATCATACCCTTAATAAATAATAATATACATTAAAATAAATTGATATAGATCAAAATAACCATTAATGAGAACTTGAATATTTCATTGAAAACATTGGAATATATCTTATTCCTTTGATATATTTAAAAGTAAAAATTTCCAGAATATTGATTTATTAATAACTATCAAAAAATGTAAAGAAATATTTAAATAAAATAAATCAGATTATGGAAATAAAATCAATTAATTTTTTGTACATTGAAAGAAACATTCCCATCACACTTATATAAAGATTTTAAAAAATAACCCATTAAAAAAATATTAAAAATAATCCTTTTTATGTTTTAATAAAATCTATATATTTATATAAAATTATTTTAAAGTACATTAGATAATCTGAAATAACACACTTAAATATATTTATGAAATCTCTATATTGTAGAGAAATATTCCTGAACAAAGACAATAAAAATGTACCTTTTTTATTTAAAACATTCTTTGTTTCATCGAGTTCCATGTTGATGGAAAGTGGGAAGAAAAACATGGAAACCTCAGAAATGAATAGATTAAAATAATATATAGGGTATATTGAAGATAAATATAATAATTTTTTTCATTGAAACATTAAAACAAAAAATTCTAAAAAAGTAGGTTGTAACATAATTCCTTCTCTCTACTCAGAAGCTCCACTTCCTTCAGATTCCATCTTTGGATATCTTCTTAATTATACATGGGTTAGTATTTAGATAAGATAATATTCTATAGAATGTGGAAATGGTTGTTTAAAAGAGATTTGGGTAACATTTTATTGAACTAAATGTCTCATTACGGTGTGAAAAAGAGATTAGGGTAGGTTCACATTAATTTGTGAGGTCTTTGGAAAACATGTGAATAAATAAAATACTAAAATATAATAATGTCATATTAAAGTTAATGAGTAATAAATGTAACCAGTATTATATGATAATATTATTTTTTTATCAAAATAATTTTAATCAATCAAATTTAATCGTGTTTATGGTATATTTTAAACCACATATTTTACTATAAACTCCTCGTTAACCCCATTTAATCTTAATAAAGTTGAAAACAAATTTCACTGTTACTATTCTTTATGACCACCAATAAATGTCCCCAATATTGAATATCAAAATTATTATTTCCAAAATGGATTCCATTTTATTAAATTGAATATTTAAAAGTGGTAACAATTAGTTATGAAATTTTTTCACCAGAAGAAATGGAGATAGTTTTATGAAAAATGATTTATATGCAGAACACCAAATTTAGTCCAATACAATGAAATGTATAATCCATTAGATTAAGGTAAACTAATTTAAATTAATAATAATATTAAAATTTTATTAAAATAATTCACCAATATAGATAAATTTAATTTTTAATTATTAAAACACATTCTAATAAATATTATTATAAAAACATATCTTTTTAACTAAAATGATTTTATTTTAATTTTCAACCAATTAATAGGTAATGAATTAATATTATAATAATTTTAAAAAGAAGAAGTTTTTCTAATAACTAGACATTTTTACCTTCATATCCTTTTTTATAATTTTCATCCAATTGGTAACCGATGAATTAATTTTTGAAATGGATAAAAATTAATTTTTATTTATTAATTTATTATAGGTTCATAGGATTAAAAGAGATAATGCACCCATTCACCCTAAGAAACCCCTTTAAAGATACCTCATCCATCCCATAATGGATGAAAATCATGCAATAGACATACTTTTTAAATTATTTTATGATAGGAGGACAAATGGAGAAATTCCATCCATTGTCATTTTGACCCCAAAAAAATTGTGTAAACAAATGTTCATGGCTGGTAGGCCTTAATTTCCCCCCTAATATTTGTTCTTATCCATTTTTAAAATATACTATTACTTTATTCATAAATACCTTCCCCACTCATTGTAATCACACTGATAACTATCATCCATTAGCCTTACCGACCTATGAAACTACCACCATCATAGTCATTCATAGTTGTCATCCCTTCATTTTTTCCACATCTATAAAGAATGGTATATTATTCCATGATGATCACACCACAACACTTGTTTCACCCTCAATACCTACAACACTTTGTTTCCAACCACCAGACAAATGAGTGTCATCCAGACATTACTCTATTAAGCCTACCACTGCACCACCCATATATCCTGGTGCAATCTCACATAGGTATAGACAACATGAAATATATGTCTTGCATCGTGATATGAAATCACCAATTATAATAGACCCCAATAATTTATTTGGGCTCACTATGTACATTTGGGTGTTGAGCACCCAATGTGATTCACATTCAAACTCTCTAGTTTCACTCATAAAATATGTCTTATTTTTGGTAAACAATACTTTTATATATGGTAAATAAAATTAATAAAATATAAAACAAAACATACATGATAAAAAATTCACCTAAAAATATATTCAAGAGTATTTGTTTAGGATGAATAGAATTTAAAATGTGAATTAGAAAGTATTTTTGACAATAATATTTCATCTAAAAACCGTAAAATGATCTTATTTTTTATATTTATATGAATTAATCACACATGTTCCTAGTGGAATCATTAAAAATATATCACACACATTGAATATATTTTTGATTAAATATATTATATAATATTTAAGTTTTATAAAGACTATACCAAACAGATCGGGATAATCTATATATTCTTTATTCATTATATCAATTAAGATAACTGGGAATTTGTATGTTAAAATTAAATATGTATAAATTCATAGTGTTTATACCACATATGGAATTATTTATAAGGTATAACTTATTTTTTACCCATAATTGGTGAAATCTTGATACATGGTAATTATTTGAAAATAATTGAGCTTCATAGTTTATCAAACGTATTATCAATATGATGTATAGAATGCACTTTCCAAATTAGGTCCTCTTTATGCTCTCAATAATCATTATTGTGATGAATTTGTCCATCATTTTTATTAAAAAAAGACCAACCTCACAGTGACACCCATGGAAATATAAATTTTTTATCAGAATTCACTTAGGGTTTCTTATTTAAGACCTACATCTCAATAAGGGAAATTCTAAATAGACTCTTCAAAATTAGTACAACAGAAGATTTCAGTTTTATTTAATAATATACTTCTTAATTTGGAATTAATAATACGATATTATTAATGAAATAAATATCAACATTCCCACACAACATGAATATCTTCAATGATGGGTTTCTCCTGAATATTTTGTGATAACTACCCATCATAAATAATTATTAAAAAAGATATAAAGTAAGTAATTTATATTAGATTCTCATTTTAATCCATGAACAAATAGATAATATTATGTATATTAATAATATAATATTTTACTTCCCTTTATCATCAATTGATAGATGATCTCTATTGATAGTGCTAATATATGGCCAAAATCACA
Source organism: Viscum album (assembly GCA_963277665.1). Classification (NCBI taxonomy): domain Eukaryota; kingdom Viridiplantae; phylum Streptophyta; class Magnoliopsida; order Santalales; family Viscaceae; genus Viscum; species Viscum album. The sequence goes on along the minus strand of OY728133.1, from coordinate 1,155,732,013 downwards.
TAAAATAAGATTATAAAGGGAATAGAAATATTTTTATGAAGAAAATTCCCCCAATCATGAATCATATATGAGTTATAGAATTGAGATTAAAACATCATACCATTATTTGATATCACTAATAAATCAATATCTAAAAATTAAGAATATGAATTAAAAATATTATATACCATTCTGAATTTGAAGGAATTCATTCATCTTGGCTCAAATAGGATATTTTCAATATAATAGAAATTTTCACCCCTATATCATTATCATTATATATGAATCACGTAATAAAACCCAAATGGTTATCATAAGTATAATGTATTAAGAATCAGTGCTAGTAATATTATTATAATTATAATTATTTCTATGATATCCCAAATTATGATACCATCTTATAAATCTATGACACTTAAGGTTCATCATTTATACATTATGTTAAACATAGGTTGTCTAGTGTTCTATCATATCATTTCTCATTACGTAACATCTAAAAATAAATAAAACCAACATTGAAACAATTTGAACAAAATAGTTCACTAATTACAAATAAAAATTATATCATTTTACATAAATATTGAATAAAAATAAAAAAAAATATGCACCAGTGAACATTAAAGATTTAGTGTCTTCGGAGACTATATGCATAGTCTAAATAATTTATAAAGGATATTTATGAATTCCCACAAACACTATTTCAATTAGTAACATTCATAAACCTAAACTACTAGAAATAATTTCTCATAACATTGGGAAATAGAATCATATGAAATTGTTATCTCAAATGCTTTGATAGGGTAAAAATTAGAGAGACAATATATGATCATAAGTGAAGAGTATATAAGGAAAATCATAATTCAACATGATCATAACTGTTGAAAAACATAACTAATGGGTCATAGACCATAACAAAGGAGAGATGACCTTATGAATTTTCATAAAAAATTACATGATTAATTTCAGTGAATAATCATAAGTATTTTTCATGATCCATGATATCATAAAATTAAGAGGAAACATATGTTTTTGGAATACACATAAACATAGATAATAATTTATTTAGTTAATTATCACATATATGACTATAATTATGGATAGAGTCCCATAGTGTATAACGATCACTATCCATTACCATACATGTGGTGTTGAAATCCACATAGTGCATTTGGTACACTCACCGTTTCCAAATACAAATTTGATGTTGCCCCATATTTGATTGTGTTAACTAACCTTTCCCTTTAATATTATTCACTAAGATATGAAATTCTCCCAATAAATTTTAGAGATATATATTTTTAAAACTGCAAGTAATCATGGGATTAAATTGATATTATGATAAATAAGTATCCATTTTATGTTATAATATCGACTATAGTTTCATAATACATTTTATAAATTTCATCAATGAAAAAAATTAATAGATTTATATAAGTAAATTTATTTCTCATAAAAACATGGTTTTACTTAAATGCTAATTTCCATAAATTTATAAATTAAATTTTATAGTAAGGAATTAATATTTGGATTTAACATATCAAATATATAATATGAATATTTGTTGGATTTTTTCTGAACATATTTATTTTTGAGTGAATAAAGAAAATATCAAATTTTAAATAAACTTATTTTGTTTCCATCAAAATATAAATTTAAAATTACATTTATATTTTGTATTCGAATTTAAAGTAAAAAATACATATTTTTTAATATAAAATAAATAATTTAATATGAATCAAAATTATATTTATTTTTTTATATGATAACCTTTATGCCTAAAAGGTAATTCTATAAAAAAGAATTTTCATTTTGTTTTGCACATATAAATTAAAATTAATTTCTTAAAAATAAAAAAAATCATCTCAAAAATGGAAATTATTTTTGAATAAGGTTGTTATGATTTAGTAATGGGTTCAATCATTTCAGTCATTATGAACAACAACCATGGTATAATAGGTTATCATGGTAAATGGAAAATCTAGTTAATTAAGATAAAAACTAAGTGATAAGACATCAAAATCATTTATTAATTATTTTTAATGATTATATTAGGAAATAGATTACCTTAAATTTTAAATTGGATACTCATTGAGTCATATTATAATGATTATGAATTTATAATAATTAAAATTATAAAAAAATATCAAGTGTGAAAATCCCCTCACTTATGAAAGGGAAAAGCCTCAACTATGTTCTTAACACATTTTTTACATTATAGTTTTAGAAAATCCTATAAAAACAACATCCAAAAATCCCTCTCATTTTATTATAGGTATTTTTCTTCTCAAAATTCAAATCCTATAAGGATTAAGGTTTAAGATAAAGGGTGATATCTTTGGAGAAGATAATTAAAATATTTAATTTTTATTTATTATTCTAAAACCATAAAATCTTCTTAAAAAATCCATAAATAATAACATCATTATCTTCGATATAATTAAATATTCTTATTATTATTAGGTTAAAATAATTTTTCATCTCCTTTTCTATCATATGGGAAATAAATACATCGCTCATGCATACGTGTGGACTACCAACTCCACAAAGCGATGTGTATCATTTTTTATCACAAGATAATATGTATGGTTCAAATTATGTAAAAACTTAATATATATGATATTTTTCAAATAATTATTATCCAGTAAAATTAATATAATACTTACCTTGCTATCCTTTGGGTATGTTAGAAATTATTATTGTTTATCACGGGTGCATGTTGAATACGACATCCACAAAGGGATGTGATTCATCTTTAATTATTATGATAAAATGGTGGATATAATGAATAAATATTACTTATATGACATATTCATGATTATTGAAAAACAATTATATACATTATTTTATAAAAATAAATATTTTTTTCATTAATACGTACACATTATCATCCCTATGAAAGGATGTGGTTCCTTTTTAAGTACATCATTACATGGTTAGTTTTAAAATTTTATATAGACTATAAATAATATATCTATCAAAGGTTAACAATTTTGGATATAATGGAATAATAAAACCTTGGAGTATAATCATTGCACTAGTTTTGTTTTGAAGTTATAAACTGAATAAACCCTTAATAAAAAATGTATTCTTAACCATTTTTCACATTAAATAAATCTAGGTAATAAATGAAATAAAATCCATAATAATAATTATATTATCATGAAAAATATTTTGAAATTGTATAATTCTAATATAATTACTTTATTCATGATTAAAAAAAATAATTTATCTATAAATTACATAAGGTGTGATATTTTTCTTCAAAACTGTATTTTAAAGTATTATTTTCAAATCATTTTCCTCCATAACCAAGTGTATGATCACGTACTTTACTACAGATGGCCTTAATTTGTTTTTAAGTAATATTAATCATTATATTCTATAATTTTCATTTGGGTTTTACTTAGGGATTTTTTCGTGAATTTTGAAAAAAAAAATGGAGGAAAATGGATTGTGCACGGTTGGCACACAGTTATAGAAAACCATGTTCCTATCCCTAATGACTGTGAAAACCTAGATAATGGGGTGTTTCATGGATGGTTCATAGCATATCAATTTATTCTCCACAAATAGATAATCTATGCACCCATGAAATAATAGTTTCATAGTTAAGGCATACAATTGGAGAATGTCATTCTCCCCTTCATAGGAAACCATACATGTTATTTATAATAGACCAATAATTAGTTTTACATACTCCCAAACACACAAAACTATCCCTATTTAACTTAACCTCATATACATAGTATTTTTGACAACATTATTGATTTTTGTAAGGATTCCTAGAAAGTAAGACCTTTTTTCATGGTGATTCGAAGCCCGGATCTGATAACATCAACTCTACTAGTAAGTGGGTCCTACCTCATTACATTCTCATTCATATGCTTTCTTCTATTGTACATTTTCTAAGAATTTATCCATTAATTCTTTATATATGGATCTAGATTTAATGAATATTGATCTAGGACTTTAAATCTATATCTACTATTAATATATTTTATTTTTTTAATATTTATTATGTTTATATACACAAATCAACCATTAGGTTGTTTGACATTCAAATTTTGGGGAATTCTGTTAGGAGAACACAAGTCCAAAAAATTATGTAGGCAGTCTATAATATAAATCCTACAGTACTGATTTCAAAAATGTGCATACAATTTCATAATTACTATTTTATGTTTTAAAATTGAGTTCTTTATTCTATTAAAATTAATTAATTTAGGAGAAATGTATAGGGGATTTAGGGAATTATGGATTGTGGTTATTTCTTTTTTTATTAATTCTGAGTCATTGTGTTTTTAGGAAAAATAAATAATTTTATAATAAATTGTGAGTTTTAAAGAATGTTTATTAGAGATAATTAATTTTTGGGAAAATTATGAGGTATTGATATTAAAAATAACGATAATAAATTGTTGGATTAATTTTGGGACATTGAGTTGTGAATATTAATTAATTTATTGAAGAATTAATTAATGTGAATAATGGACTAAACTAAATGAGGGATTAAATAACAGAGTTTATGTGATAAAATAATTTTTGTATTAGTAATTAAATTGATGTAAATAATTAATTTTTGATTTAAATATGTGATGACTGGTAAAAATGTTATTTAGTAGGGAATTTTATAATAAAAAATAGTCATTATAATGGGTATGGTATTAATGGTAATATGGACACTTATTTAAGAACTACTGAATGGAATCAGGGTTATTAATATTTGTTTAATGTGAATGGTTACATGGTCATATTGTATTGAAATAATGAATCGGAAGATGGTCATTCTATTTTGTGATGTATTCATGGAAACATGTGCATTATTATATATATTAAATAAGGTTATCAATAGAATTTGATATATAATATCACATGCGAAGACTTCAGGTTTTGACATGTGCAAAAGCAGGGATTGAGGTATAGGTGTGTATGGGAAACAATGGAATTATCTGGTTAGAGCAATAATTATTTGATATTGTGATAATAGTTTAGTTACGGATTATATTTATTACTATATACAACATCATACATTGTTTGACTGGATATTATTTTACATACTTTCGGTGGTGGCCAACTGAGATGTACTCACACCTTACTAGGTGAGGTTATTCTATTATTCAGAAATTTTTATTTAATATCATTACTAATTTCAATGAACAGTGCATAATTGATGGAAGATACTCATGTTTTAATATTAAAAATAATATTTAGCATTATTTAAATTAATCAAATCGAGTTAGTTTAATAATTGAATAATCTTTCTCAGTATATTTATCCAAATGGAATTATTATTATTTTTTAGGGTTCTTTGTTCTAATTAGACCATTTCAATAGAAGGAACCATTGGCCAAAGCATCCATTTTGAGGGTCATATGGTCCACAAAAGAAGACATAAAGAATCTGGGAAAAAACAAGACTAGCCATGGTGATTTAGTTACATTTCTAAATCCTAAACTCCAAATTTTATGAAAATTAATCATATTTTTTGATTATCCCAAAGAATCATGTAAATATATTTTAAGGTCTAACAAATAACAAAATGTTCAAATCTAATGATTTGAAGTCCCATGCACCATTTTGGTCAAGAATTAAAAATTAGGACACTATTAATAACTTTTCTGTAGATTTATTCATCCAATAAAGTCAGGATGTTTTCATGATAATGATAAGATATGTGCAGAAAACATGATTTAGAAAATTATTTTTTGAGTGCATATTCCTATTCAAAAACCCATTCACATTTCAACCATGGAAAAAGAGTATATTGAAATGGACTGATTACAATTATTTATTAAAATCTCTATAACATTGTCTCATTATGTCCAATGGACACCAAATTTTCTATGTAGAGAAAAGATATTAATATATACAACTTTGAAGAAGAAAATATTCATGATTAAGCTATCTAGATTCCCAAATAGTCGATCCAGGTGGAGGGGTTGTTTTGGAATGAAAATAGTCTACCTTCTTGGGCTATATATACATCCCCCACTTCTCCATTCAAGGGGTTGGAATTTAAGAGCAATGGAGGATACATTGGAAGGACCAAGGCCCTAACAAAGTCTTGGGAGTATCTTCCAAACACATGTTTTCACTTGATAAACTCTTCCACATCTCTTTGATTTCATGTTCTTTCCATTCATTTTAAATTTTAATTTCTTAAGTGTTTGTATTTTAAATTTTGTTTTAATGCATGTTTATTTCATCATAATATTTTATTCTCCTATACCTTATATAATTTAATATTATTGTTCTTTAAATATTCTAAACCAATTTGATAATAATTTTCTTCATTCACCTTCTCATTCAAGAAAAAGATTGTTTTAGTTACTTATCTTTACATTTCGCGTGTGTGTGTTTGGCACACCGTTATTTTCTCATCTCATTATTTTTATTCAATTTTTAAACCATCACCATAAAAATTATTACTACATTATTAACCACCATAATTTATGGGTAAATCTATCATTGGGTTGATTCATAATTTGGGGATATTAAGGGATGGAGAGCCTTTTCTAAATGAATATTCTTTAAATTAATATTGTGTATATTGAACTTACTATGTCATGGATTAATGACATTTATGGTTTAGAATTAGGATTCCATGGATTATTAGAACCAAAAATACTCTACCCTAAAGAAGTAATGATAATTATTAGAACCCTATGTTATGGTAATGTTTGGATTAAAGTATTAACACTTCAGAATTCCAATCAATGTCATCTTGTGCAGTAGGTGTTAATTTAATTTATTCTAAATAAAACATCAAATATATTACAAGATTTACACCCTAATAATAATCCCAACCCAATATTTATCAAATATATAAATCAATCATTATTTTTAATTAACCTCTGCAAACAAATCCCCAATCAAAATACAATCTACTAAAAACAATTTACTATTAAAAATTTTCATCGCCAAGGATTTGACCTGAGTGTTTCTATACACATTAGCAGAGCACAAAAACCCTGAACATTTGATAAGAGACAATTAGTCATGTTATCAAATGGTTCCATTTCTGGGGTTTGTTCAATTTAGTAGTCATTAGTTTCTTATTATTGTAAAAAAACAAAAAAAATAAAAATTTAAAAAAATTGAAAAAAACACTATGAAAAAACCATCTTCCCATAAAAATAAAAAATAGAAAATAAACACAAAGAAAAACTTTCCTTCCAATTTCTTCCAAAATCTCTTTGAATTTTCTGTAGCCTCCCAAAAAAACCCCTAGATTTTTTTTAGACCTAAAATTGAGTTAACTCTTCACCAACATACAAGGAATATTAAGGATAATCAAATCAATCAAGAACTAGTCTGTGTCTATCCAACTGAATTTGATATGTCCAATCCTAGGGAAAAACACATAAAGAACTATATCCCCTTGATATGAATTACCAACCCCTTTGTATTAAGTATGCAATCATATAGGATGAATTTGAACTCAAATCAAGTTTAATTAATCTTCTACATCATTTCCACAAGGTCTAATGGGGAGGATCCACATATCTACCTTAAAGAGTTTCAAGGGGTGTGCTCTTCCATGAAGCCCCATGGGGTTTATGAGAAACAAATCAAACTTAAAGAATTCCCTTTTTCATTAGTTGAATCTGTGAATTCATGGCCCTACTACCTCCCTCCAGCTTCCATAACCATATGGAATTATATAAAGTGACTTTTCAAAGAATAATTTCTTCCTTCTTTTTGTACTACTTCTATCCGAAAGGAAATTAGTTATATCTGTCAATTCAAAAATGAATATCTCCCTGTGTATTTGGAGAGGTTAAAAATGCTTCTCGAAACCTACCCACACCTTCAAATCCCTAACCATCTCATGATCAAATAATTCTATGAAGGGTTATTGGCTATGGAGAAAACTATATTTGAAGCCTCTAGTAGAGGAGGTCTTATTGATAAAACTATTGAAATTGAAAGATATCTCATAAGAAACTTGGATACAATCACAATAAATTTCTATAATCGAGAACATTCTCATGTCAAACTTGATCAAGATAATAGATTGATAGAGCCCAAAAAGTTGACATAGTGGATGAGTGAACATACAAGTCTTGTGTGATTACTAGTTGTGGCATCCATCTCCCAAACCTCATCTTCTAAACAATTTATATTAACTAGACCTATGAAGAACTATGGAATATATATCTCCCCATGTCATCCAATTTCTGTATATCTACAACTTCAAGAGGATCCCTTATATTTATCCAGACCAATGGAGCTCAATGCAGCATATGCTCAGAGGAACACCAACCCTCAAAAATCAAGTCAATTCATTAAAAACTTCATCCAACCTCAGTCTGAGCCCTTATCTTGTACCTTCAACAGAGGCTTAAGGTATGGTAATCCCATTTATAATCCCAATATATTCCCTCCTCAAAACCCAAACCAATTCCAATATGGTCAATGTGTTGGTAACGTCCAACAACCTAACCCTTTTCTTCCTCAACCTCAAATAATTAATCCTCCACATCCTCCTCTTGGATTCCACTATCCTAGTGACCCTTCCCAAATTTCAAAACCAATACAATCTCTTTACCAATAACCAAAATCAAGGTAATCCAAATCTAGAAAAATCTTCTTCTTCCATGCAACCATGGGAACGTGTAGTGGAAGATCTTTCCACATTCACCTGTTCTAGCCTAAAAAATATTGAAACCCAAATTGGTTAACTTGCATCCCACCTTAGCTAACATCAACAATAAAATTATTCCTAACTCCCACCTCAACCATTACCTAAACCCAAGGGTAATGTAAGTGGAATTTCACATAGATTGGAGAAGAAAATTATTAGGCCTCAAGATAAGTCCTCCAACCGCATTTTAATGATGACCTAGAAAGTGAAAAAGAAAAATAATATTGTTTTTAATGATTTCACTCAAGTGCGCTCATCCGTCTGTTTGAGGACGAAAAGGATGTGCTAGCTGTTTCCCCGCATTCCCGCTTTCCTATGGTGGGAGGAATTTTTTACATATTCAGGGACATTTTTTCTTGATCAAAACAGGATTATGGGATGTAGTTTCTTCCTTCTATGGATTCCTCATTGGAAATCATAATCTTGTCCAGGACTCCCTTATAGATTAAGATGTGGTTCATGAAACTCTTCCCAGTGCCATATTTTCATGGAATCCGGTTAATTACACTGCTTCTATTGGGACATTCGAAGGGGTCAAGTAAGCGCAAAAACCTTCGATCGGGGGAGTAGTCATGTTGGAAATCACTGGCATGTCAGGATGCTGGAACACTAGATCATCTCGGTTTCTTCCCCTTATTATAGGGATTCTCAAGGGTGAAAAATCATGAGGCATCCCTCTTCGAATATGGGTAAATATATTCTATATGAATGTCTATGAGGTTTTCCTCATCTTCCCATGATTAAAATAGAGTTTTATACAAGTTTAACGCCTAGAAGAGATGGAACAGACTGATCAAAATAATGACTAGAGTAGATCAAATGGGTTCGACCCCTAGAAGGAACACTGATGTCAGGGCTAACAAATGGTTGGTTACCTACCTCCTGCTAGGAGTAGTGAAATGGTGAATTGGAATGATTTCACTGGGATGTGGCATCCCGAGTAAGAATTAGGAGGGATGATGGATGGTCAAGTGAAGTGGATGGAGAATATAATAGAGTGGACCTGAGGGAAACAATAAAGTTTAGATTAAGCATCAAAGATACCTCCTACGTATCCCTATGGCAGAGAATCACAGTACATATAGTTCAGGATGGGGTATAGGATCAAGGATTCTGCAGAGGACATTGACCTGATGATATACAGAGGATTACCCGTGGTTAGCAGCCTGAGTTGGTATGACACCATTGGGGAATACTAGAGATGAAGACCCCAATGAAAGGGACAAAAACAGCTTACAATCGATTATAGAGTACAATGGGTTACCGTTGAATGGGATTGTAAATGGATTACCACTGGATGGGGGTGACAATGGCTTACCAATACATGATATTTTCAACAGCTTACCGCTAAGTGGGGATCAAAGTGGCTTACCACTACATAGGGATCAGAATGGATTACCACTCAATAGGGAACAATTTAGTGTCATGCGGGAAAAAGGGGTGTGCAGTTTAACGTCATAGAGGATGGGGGTGGAATGACATGAAGTGTTCGGGACCAATGGGTGTTGGGGTTGAACCTCAGGGAGGCTTCTTACTTACCATTCCCTGATAAGGATCAAATACCCCCTAGTTCATGATGGTGGGAACTGATGTTAAGGAGGTCAGATCTAATGGTTTTGAGGCTTGAACATTAGGGAGTCTTCCTACATACCTATCCTTGTTGGGATTGAACCCCATGGTGGATTCCTAAATACCTTTCATGTCAGGAACATTTGGTGTTGGGATTGAACCTTAGGGTGGTTTCCTACGTACATTTCTTTTGGCGTGGATCAAATACCACATTGTTAGAGAGGGGTGTTGGTGAGGTGACATGAAGATGGTGTGGACCAATGGGTGTTGCGCTTGAACCATAGAGAGGCTTCCTATGTACCTTGATTTTGTAAGGATTAATGTCCACGTAGTTTGGGTTGGTGTTTGGGGAATACACTCTAGGTTTCCCATGGAAGATGTCATGGTTGATGCTACTCTAAGGCCACGTGAATCATGCTCGGTGTGAGAAAAAAAGGCAGTGAAGACAATACGATCACGTTGCAAAAGAAGCATCCATGGGAAGTAGAGTGGGGTTTATACAAGGTTTGTGGCTCGAAATGGAAAGTGGGGCTAATTCATGGTATGTATCACATAAAAGAAACAGGGGCTTACGTGTGGTGTGCAGCCCAGGGAGATGGAGATAGGGACTTACTCCAAGGTTGAGGCCGGGTGGAGACAAAGCCCAAAGGGAGAGGGATTATGCCCTGAATAAATGAGGTCTCTAGTGCCAATACCCCCTATCATTTTCTAGGAATAAGATAGGGGGATCAGGGATACTACCGCCCACAAGAAAGGCTAGGGTCTCACACCAAGATGGTTTCCCTTTCCTCGCGAACAGACTCCACTTTGGAAAAGAGGATCTCATTCCATGTGAGGAATGATCTCACATCGGTGGAGACCAGTGGTCATAGAAAATGCTCGAGATGGGGCACCCTGTGTATAATGCATGGGGCGAGGCCACAGTTTTACATCATGTGATGAGGACGATGGTGCATGGCTATTTAACATTATACAGCTCAGATGAGGCAGGTTCACTCTGCACCCCTAAAAGTTAAACAATGGATACCAGCCCTCCCTTGGGGAAGGGAAGGCATCAGCAAAGTCACGTAAATGGGTTGTTATGGAGTGATCCATTGAGATGTCCAACTTAGCGTGGTTATGTGAAGAAAAAATATCGGTTAGCGTGCCTCTGAGAAGAAGCATGAGGCGAATAAACTCAATGGTAGGCACCACATAACGGACATTGATGTTACATCACACAAGCCTAGATGGCCGTACAGGAAAAGGGTGTGTAACATATATGTCTTGAAGTTCCCAGTCAGGATCCAAGTATCACTGAGATGGGGAGGGGGTGAATTAGTGATATCTTTTTCTTTTTAAGTATCCCCTTTTTGAAATAACCTTCTCCTACTATTAAAGAGTTTCTTCCCTGCTAAACACACAAAACCACAGGAACACAAGATTTACAATGTTCACTACTCAATAAGATTCACTACATCCTTGGTATGGTGCGGAAACAATCCAGTACCACACAGTCCACTAGAAAACAATCCTTTGATGTGGAATACAACGAGTATGATATACCCTTACACTCGTGCAGCACTTTGAAAACAATCCAATAGTGCGTGTGCTCCCTCTTAGTAGAAATAGGGTAACACAATGTTTCAGTGCTTCTTTAAAATTGAACATATGTATTCTCTAAAGTACAAATCTTCACTTTCTTACCTAGAAGCTGGTAAGAACTATCTTACGCACAACTGAATACGTGCGAAGACCCAAATATTTCTCGTAGCCATTAGGGTGCCTTGCGTGTAATTAAAATGGCTTGCGCGTAACAATTCCCTTTTGGCACAGAAATCATTTTCGCGCAACCTCGCTTTTTCACGCAAAGTTTTAATTTTCGCGTAGCTTCCATATTTTTCGCACAACTGTCTTTATTTCGCGAAAAACCTCTTTCTTTTCACGCACCCCACTTAGCGTAATATTTTATGCACACCAGATCTCGTAATTTCTTCTATGTGTCGAGCCTTAACAAATGAAAAGGGTTAGGCTCATACTTATAGGCATTTTTGACCCCATGCAAAAAACATTATTCCACGCATAAAACTACCTTCATGCACGTAAAAAAATCTTTTATGTAACTTCATATTTCGCGCCATGCTTCAATATTTCGCACACCTCATGCCTTTTCCATTTTTCATCCTTCTAAGCATGAAGTACCAATTGCGCGCAAAATCCCACACCGCATTCCAAATTGCATGAAAATTTATCCATTCAAACGACATTGTATTTCGCGCAATGATCCAATTTTTCGTGCAGCTCATGCCTTTGAAAATTTTTGAGCTTCTAATCTCGGAACACCTTTTGTGCGAAAACTCCATTCCTCTATTTCACGCACCACACCAATATTTCATGAAACCTTCATTTTTCACGAAGCCCGCTGATATTACCCGCACAAATTTCTTTTTCACGCATCCCCCTGATATTTCAGGCATCCCGCGGATATTTTGCGCATCCTTTCACTATTTCGTGCACCGCTTTATTTTTTCACGAAACTCGCCAAGGTTTCCATGCACTCCATGCCTTTGTCATTTTTCAATATTCTGGATTTGAATAATTCCTTGCATGGAGAAATATAAACCATCTTCAATCTTGCACGCAACATCCATTGCCAAGCACATTTCTTCATCTCCCAATTTTCAGGCACTAAAATTTGGAAAACACTGGAAAACGGCACCACCTTAAACTATGCTTTTCTGCCATCCCGAGATTGTACATTGCTTTTCCATTTTCTCTCTTCACTACTTCCCATAACCATTCTTCTGCTCTTATCAGGAATCCCACTATCGTGATATTTATCTTTTGATAGGTCGGCTTTAGAATCGTCAGAGTTGCAATGGGAACTGAAACTTCCCTATCCCCCAGTAACATCATTCCTTCCAATTAAAACTTTATATGACTGGCATCATCATTTCTCCCCCTTTCCTTCATAAGGCTTGCATCAGAAGTTCTCCTAACTCATGATATATGTGAAATACATACCAGCAATGCATCGTCTGATTTGTGATCCTTCTACAAAGTTAATTGATTTATATTCATTGAAAACCAAATACAACACTCCGCAAAGGCTAAATCTTAAAACTTTCTTCTCCATTCAACATGTTACCAACATTTCCTAGGCATAAGAAGCACCTAAATATAATGTCTAATCAAGGGACATCGAAGAAAAAGAGTACACACAAGGAGGTTGCTCTATACGCTAATGGTGAAGTTTCATGGAAATGATTGGGTTGAGCGAACACGGAGGTTTGTGCACAATTGGAGAGGTTTGCAGGAAAATGGGACAGATGCATGTAAAAGGCTAGGTGGGCACTAAATTTAGGATTTTTTTGCGCAAATGGAGGCGGAGGATTTATGCGCAAGGGGAAGAGATTGCATGAAACAGATCCAACTTTTAAAGAATTGGGAGAGGGTCACACCAGAAGGGGTTCAGCGTGAAAGAGGACCCCTGGGTGAACTACTGTGGAAAATATTATACCCTAAAGCCACCTTTTTTTCACGGGAGAGATGGATTGTGTGTAGAGGAGATGGTTCATATTCTTTAGCCGCTGGATGTCAAAGGGGTTCCCTTCTATTTATAGGAGCTCAGGGGTCACCTGGTCTGTGGGGAAGATGGTAGGCCTGGAAAAATCTGTTCTCAATGTCAGCAGCATGTAATATTCCACACCCGGTATCAACTGCATCGAATATTCTACTCCTGGTGTCAGCTGCACGAATGATTTCGTGCCCAGTGTCAGATGAACACAAGTTTTCACACCCGCACAGAAAGCATCTTTAGATCCTACAGTTTTTTCACACGAGGGAGATGTTTTTCACACCCCTTTTGGATTTTTCGTGTGGAACTTCTGTTCCCCCCGAAATTTATCACTAAGTCCAAATACGTCTTCTTTTTAACAAAAAATTACCTCATTAAGATTTATGCACATTTGAGCATCTACAAATTCCACCATTGAAATCAGGCCCACGGGGGAATGCGAAGGTCAGATTCTGAGTGAAATGCCGAGATGTCACATCTCCTAAAGTTGGTGGGCACAACACACTTGTGTTTCACATAAAAATGTGATATTCATGTAAAACTATGAAGTTGTGTGCAAACAACTTTTCACGCACCTACAAGAAACCCCGCTCAACACCTATAAAAACCCACATGGGTCATGGAGATCATAAATATTTTCTTGGCCACAAGTCCTGAACACTTGCGCGTGAAGAATCTCTCTTTTCTTTATGTGTAATCTGACATCTTTTTTGCTTAATTCCTGGAGTTTGGTCATGATTTTACACATAGAGTCAATTTTTTTCACAAACTACCATATTATTTTGTGTCAATTTCTATTTTTTCACAGGTCGTGCAGGACTTTTGACGGGAGGTCCTTCAGACCATACTGGAAGAAGATGGATTCTAATCAAGTTGACACTGAGACAGAAGCTGAATATGCCACCTGAAAATATGAGATGGTTGCATACACTGAGGTTTATGGTTTCTAGAAGGTTTAATCCAAGAACCAATCTCTCTTCAACATGTCGACCCCATCCTAGAAAGTGTATGTTCTTTTTGACAACCTACAGATAAGGGACATTAGTATTTTAGAGGAAGTACCCATACCAGGATATAATGTCGAAACACCACGGTCATGGGTGACTCATAAGGATGACCTCCCCCAATTGAAAATTACCAACAATTTCCATCCTTATAGAGAAGATGGGAACATGAATGTTTACTTTCTGAACAACGGGACCAGGAAAATCGTGTGAAATGGGACAGTCATCAAGGATTCTCTAGCTCACTATCCAAGTAGTTTCTGACTGAGTATCACTGATGAGACTAATGGCTGGATATAGGATTGGGACTTGAGTTCTGGAGGCAATTTCACAAGTGAGTGGGCTGGGCATATTGGTTATGCCAAAAATGCGATCAATTCATGGCTGAACTACAACACAATTGGTTGTTTGAGGCATTGTGAACATCGCAGTTCCATTTCAACTGCCCGCATTAACTTGGGAATGAGTTGTTCACCCGGTGGACCCCTCATACCAACACATTCCATATCCACCATAGGTATGCTGGTATCAGCCTTTGGGATGTTCATTGCATCGGGGGAATCCCTTTGGATGGCACCAGTATGACGAATTCCTTCGAATAAGGAACATCTGTAGAGACATATCACTGACTCCCATCCTGACATGGAATCTTCTAGAGCTGTCTAAGGATAGGATACTAGTCAAGGAATTTCCAAAGGACATTGCCTATAATAAATGATTCAACTAGTTTCTGTAGAAAGACCCAAAAATCAAGATGATGGTGTGAGAGAGACTGTGTCTGACAGTGGCACAGAGATGCAAGAGTGGATTATACCAAAGGATTCTACAGGAGGGGGAATATCAATCATGGGGTTTTAGTGTGAATGAAATCCAAGACCTAAAAATCCAATAAGTGGAATTTTATGCATCCTTCCAAAGCAAGTGGATCCTATCAGTGAGGGACACAAGGATGGGAGTTCATCCTGAAACATTAGTGATGGTGGGTATTATGGATTCTAATCAAAGGTTTAACTTGGGCGGTCCTTGTGTTGTCCCATTTGTACTCCATCCTAGGAAATATTTCAAGAGGGGTTTCACGGAAGAGGATTTGGGGCCCTTTTCAAATCCTTCATGGCTGGTTCATGGATCACTGTAGTGGATACACCTTTTTAAATCTCATTAATCCCCCAGGTAACAGTCTACATGCCTCCTTGTTGAACATTGATGGGGTCATGCCGATGATTCTCAACCAGGATGGGATATGAACCAGTATCAGAAATCCCACCTATTTTACCTTTAGTATGTCCCATACCTGGGTTGGCCAGATTATAGACAGTGGTCAAGGCTCTCTAGATCTATGGGAATACTTTAAGAGAATTATAGGTGTGGTGCTTGTGGCCCAGGTCGTTGGGAAGAATATTTGCGAGCCTTACATGGAATCAAGATTTTCTAGGAATTTTGGATGGCTTCTAAAGATGCCAATGAAATTGTATATAGTGGTTTCAGAGGAGAGGGATCCCTGTGTTCTTCTCCAAATGTTGTGATGTTTACAACTTACAGCTCTAGAAAAGTCATTACTTTTTCCCCACAAGATTTGATGCTGGCCTTTCGATAAAATACGCCAAACAATGGGTTGTGGAATTCCCTGAAAGGATTCTATGGAAGTAAGTATGACAGATCATGGTTGCCAGGGTATAACATGGGCAGTGAGAGAGTAGACAAGGAGTTGTCTGGGAGGAAAGGCTGGGAGAAAGTCAGGCAACTAGGTCAGGACACGTCAGGACTATATACGTGGGAATGTCACATTGTGTGGCTATACCACCATTTTGAAGGGAGAGAGGTGCTCGTGAAAAACCTCACGGAGTAGTCTGGGAGCATTCTAGTAAGTAGATAAGGTACCTACATCAACATTCCTATGATGCAATCTTCCCTAAGATGTGGTCATCTGGGTTGGTCATGCGGGATTCGATGGGCACCCAAACCCTTTGCGAAAATATATTTCTAGACAAAATCTAATTGACATAGGTATGACTTATTTGGATTTATTACAAGGTGAACCTCCATCATCGGCACACATATTTGATATCCATAGACAAATTTTCATGCAAGTGGGGTCCGGGAAAAAAACCACCTTTCCTTGTGAAGGTGCTACTCAGCTAGGAGAATGATCCGAAAAGGATGTCATATGAGAATGATGACAACAATGAGCAGCCAGAGGGAAGTGAGTCAATAGAAGGAGAAAAATGAGATGAAAGGGATTTAGTAATAGGGTAATATGAAGAGGAGCTTGGGGGTGGGGGTTTGAAGAGATATCCCACCCTGGGAGTCCTCAAGAGAGTGGTGAGATTTCTGGATATGACGTGGAAATAACTGATTTACCTGAGGTATTCCTAAATCATCATCCTAGCCTATCCTCTTTTCATTATTTCCAATTATCAAGATGTTTTTTTATTCTACTCAGATGTATATTAGATCCAGCCAAGGAGCTCCATCCGGAGGGGAGGAAGACGCGCCAATAGAGAAAGGTGGGGAGCCGAAACCCATTATTGGGATAATGATCATTGAAGGTACCCCCATAGTGATAGTTCATACAGTGAAAGAAATGCTATAGGTCGATGCGTAGAGTTTGTGTATGTTTTATCACTTAGATGCATGTATTCTCCATTAGAGATCCCAACTGATTAGAAAATTAATTTGTTTGGTTATTAATCGCATCATTGGAGGCTCAACATGCCGCTGAATCTAGACTATCCATGGATGCCTTGATGGCGAACACACCAACCCACTCAAGAACAACTTCTCAAACCGAGTCGGCTTGGGCACATAGTAAGCTAAGATCTATTGATACTAGTGATATCAAGGCTAGAATAAGGTCTGAAGTTGTTGGGGGAGATTTTTCTTGGACTGGGGTGAGAGTGGAAGGCCTCCCACGTGTTGAGGAACCTAATCCCTTGAAAGGAGTACTAGAAGAAAACCTTGTAGATGATCTCTTAGCAAATTTACCTAACTATCATCCTATAGACCCCGAGTAGATGGATGACTCTGATTCGGAATCATTTAATGAGATACTAATTATTGGGAGTAAGGGAAGGAAGTGTATCAAAACCTTACTCAATCGTCCACATGAAGAGTGGATAAAATGGATGGGATCACTCCATATCTAGTTGTGCTTTCTCTGCATTCAAGGGGTTGATGCTCACTGTCTTCACTAAACAATCTGTGACTACATGGATGAGAAGGTATGGGATAAAAACGAATTCCCCAACATTTTATGGTGCTAAATGGAGTCAGGGAAGACCCAGAAATTCATGATGGTGGATTAGGAGGACCAACACCTTGAAGAACAAAAAATAAAGATAGGCATTCACTACAAACAACTCGGAGCTCGTTGAGCAATTCGGGGCCTAGCTGGCGGAATCCCAAGAGAAAATATTTGAAGAGGGTCACCAAATGATTGTACATTAAATTTAACACCCAGATAATAGACCAATGCTCATGAGTTGCACTCTGCAGTCGCTAATGAAAAGATTGTTCTTAGGGGTTGGGAAGTAATCCTGGAGGCCACAAGCATGAAGGTAGTGATGCTGGAGTGATCCATCAAAAACACTAGTATTTAAGGGACCTATTTTGGCTGAACCCATAAACGTGTCCCTTTTTACTAGTTACAGCTCTGAATTGTATGCATGGATAGACTATTTTCTTATTTATGTTAATACACTCCGAACACAATCCTGAAATAAAGAGCAATCCATTCTATGGGTCATGCCTGATGTGAGAAACAGGGGATTCCCACCCTATTACTTCATTTGAATGTAGGAGTTCCAACCATAGTTCAGACAACTGGGTTAGAAGTGACCCACCTGGGATTCTGAATATAATGGTGAATAGGACATAAAAATCATGGGGATGGACCTAAATTTAATGTTCCTAGGAATTCCTTTATATCCCATGAGGATGGGAATCAAGCTGAACATAGTTTTGAAGCACAATTTAACATCATACGAGACGATGAAAGGCATTTGTGGCATGGCTACACTAGTATACATCCTACCAGAACTACTAAGCCCACATGGTGTATGATCGATGTGGGAAACATGGAGTAGTGATGGGACATTCCAAGCAGAGGAAGGCACATGTTAGGGGTGATGGGACTCTAGGTGAATGGCATCCCAATAATACCGACCCACCTACATGATGCACCTTGTGGCACAAAGGGTTAAATATGAGTATGTTGTAAATCCACTTGAACATTAGGAAGTGGAAATATTTAAATCATGATGCTTGAGATATGGAACGCAATGTTTGTGACACAATGATAGGGGATAATTGTTGACCATGTTCAAAACACATCATTAATTTCACATTTTCCTGGAATGGGGACAGAGAAGTGAGAGTCGACCTCTAACCATGTTCCAAACATATGACCCTTTGCAAATGTCATCAAAGGACCTTGGGGTTGTTGGCTCAAGATTGTAGGTAAGCCAATGTGGCATGAGACTAGGCCGTATAGGGCATCCCTTTGGTTGTAGAATAGGATGAGGATCCAAACAATGGGCTCACAAATCTTGGACATGGACTGAGGGAATTTCCCTGCAAAAATTCTACATTTCGAGCTCTTTGTCCCGACACATCTGAGTATGAAAAAAAGATTTATTGGATAGAGGGTATTGGTCTATTTCCCAGAACAATGATCTGGGGGTCGCATGCTTCCAACTTAGTGGTCATTGGATGATCCATAAATGGGGACCTGATTTAATGGAATGTGCATAGAGAGACAAAGTATCCAAATCTGATGCATAGTTCCCACACAGAGATCATAGTTTAGTGTCATAAAACACGGACTAATTTGGGATAATTCATGGGAGGCACATGGTGCAGCTATTTCAAAACCCAATGTTAATGATAACCCATGATGTATTATTCACACCACATGTTCCCAAAAGGATTTGCGACTAGGGGCTGAAAGAGAGAGGAAAGGATTTTAGATTCTTGGGGCTAGACATGGATAGTAGATTTTTGGGTGTTCTTACCAATCCCATGAATTTGGGAATCATGCCATACATTTTTCTGGGAGATGTTGTGAAGTTTAACGTCTTGTTGAAAGGACGTGGAGTCGTATTAGTATATATAAATATAGCTCGAACCATTATGAAACTAAATAATGGAGACACGTGGTGAAATAATTACTAAACCCGACTTGTGTGAGGATAGTAGGGGTTCGTATCACCATAATGTGCTCCCCGGTAAACATATAGTTCAGGGGACCAAAAGAGAAAGTTATGCTTGGACTGAGGCAAAGTGCCAGTGATTTATTATGACCCCATTAGGATGGGGATCAATCCATACGTAGTTATATCAATCGAATGGTAAGATACCAGTGCCAGAGATAATAAGGTCGTGCGGGTTCTGCCCTCGCACCCAAAGAAGTGGCATTTGATTGATCTTGTTTGTCGTTTAGGGTGAATGTTTGTTTTTTTTGTGAATTGATGGACCTAGAAAAGAAATTCTAGGCATCACCAAAAGAATCAATCCATGTTCAGCCATTGAGAAATTGTATGGTTTGTGAATGATACTAAGCATGTTGTCTCCTCATGTGATGACACCATGATGCAGTTTCATTTTTCATCATGTGGCCAGGACGATAGCGTCATAGTTTAGGGTCATGTGATGGGACTAACCATTCATTTTATCATATTTCAGTATAGATCCAATAGTTTGATGTCATGTAGGAAAATGAGGTATATTGTAACGTCATATGTATTGGAAATTAAGAGGAATGCACATGATGTGATAAAGAAAACCTGATGTGAATGAGGATGAGGTCCACATCACACCACGTGAAAATCAGGGGATGGATCCTCGGGCCCTAGGGATTGAAAAGGCCATAGAATAGAATGTTGGACCTATGGATGTGGTGTCCAGGTGTTCTTATGTATCATATAAGGATGGTAATCAAACTATATATAGTTTTAAATGTGTCATGTTGTTTAACCTCTTACAGGACTACATACAATTTAATGTCATGCAGAATAGTATATAGTTTAACGTCATTTAGGACGACATATAGTTTATTGTTATCCGGGACAACTTATAGTTTAACATCTGGCAATATGAAATAATGATTAATGTCATGCGGGATAGAATACAGTTTAACATCATGCAGGACATCATACTATTTAATAAAATGTAGGACAAGAGGTAGGAGGGACTAGCTTCTAAAAAGGGAGTACATTGTGTGGCTATTGTAAACCCAATTTGAACGAAGGCATAATCCCACACATACCACACCATGAGGTCCAATAAAAGTCAGGGTCTAAAATACAGAGTGGAATAGATAAATTAGTGGAACTCAAGATGGACCAAAAGAGAGATGTTAGGGCGTTCATACATATCCCATGAGGATGGGAATCATGACCTACATAGTTTTGATGGTGGATATAAAAAGATATATTAGTATAGGGTATTAGAGATTGGACCACGGAGAAGCGAATCTCTTCCAAGTAGGTACATACCTCGATTGAATCCCTAACCTCATGTGAGTCAATGTCGGTGTGAGAAACAAGGGCAGAAGAGGCCTTTGAAACACTTTAAATACACATAATGGGGAAGTCGGTTAAGAGCACCGAATGATTTCTTACTAAAGCGTTTTCCTACTAATGTGAAAATGCGCACTGAGGGATAGTGCTTTGTGTTTCGAAATTCCACTTGGACATGATGGGGTGGAGATATTATGTGAGTCTTGTAACAAACATTTTAAGGCTTGATGGGTTTGGTGTGATGATTGAGGATAACTATTGACCATGTTTGAAACACATCATCCATATCATGTAACATGAAATGGGAATAATAAATGAGAGTTGACAACTGACTGTATTCACAATGTAGGACCTGTTTCAATTTGTTGTTTGAAACCCTTAATGACATTGGCCGGTAATGGTATGAGAGCCATTGGGCTAGGCATCCATGCCATTTTGGGGTCTCTTCAAATGTGAAAGATAATGGAATCCCAAATGAAGGGGAACATGATGCATGAAAAATGGGTAAAAGCATGTCTAGGTAGAATCCAACACCCCAGGATCTAAACAGGAGTACTTCTAGGCACACTAGAAAATCACCAAAGAGGGTTGAGGGACCCAACTAAATAGAATCCGACTTGAAATGTTGACTGTAGTGATAGAGAGAGAAGGGAGCTCATCAAAGATAGAGTTAGGTTATGTGGTTGTTTTAAACCTGATGTGAATGGGGACATAAGAAGTCCCCAATACCCCATTTACCCCTCTCTTAGAAGAACATAGGCTAAGGGGGAAAGATGATAGGGAGAGTTCTAAGAGATGGGGATGGTCCTGAAGACTTGACTTTTGGGCGGTCCTACGTATCCCATAAGGATGGGAATTAAGCAACACATAGTTCTAGAGAAGGATGTTGTCTGGTATTATCGTCATGCAGTGAGGATAGTGGTGCTCTTAGATTAAGGTTGTAGGGTTTGAACTGTATGCCTAGTTTAATATTATATGAATGGGATAGATGAATGGAGGATGAATCATAGTCCCTATGGAAGACCAGAAAGTGAAAATGATGATAGAGTATAATTGATGACCATGTTCGCAACACATTATCTATATTTGTGTGACCTAAGGTCAGGGGAAAAAATTAAGAATCAACTGTTGATTATGTTTTCAATACAGGACTTGTATCAGTTTTTCACTCACAATCTTTGAGGGAATTAACCAATAATGGTACAAAGAGGATGAAAACCCAAATGATGGGGCTCGCGAAGAATGGTGGAGGTTGTTCTCATGGAAATTATGATAAATGGAGGGATGTCTCAAAGGAGGTATGTGCAGCGTAGAAAAATAGCCCGATGTGAATAAGGACGTGAGTCCACACCACACCACACACTCCTAAATGAGAACTCAAGCAAAGGTGCCGAAAGGGTTAAAGTACCTGAGGTAGGGCATCCCAGCCAACTTTTTCCATCTGAACCCTCATACGGGTATTTCCTTACCTAGTCTCTTAATATCACTTCATCAAATCTCGTTGTGGGAAACATGGAGTAGTACTAGGCTCTTCTTATCACATAAGGGTTCGACATCTGGAATCAAACTCCTTCTCGAGGTAGACTGAGGCTTGAAAATACAATAGGGAAGAATGAGCCACTACACTCAACTTTCGTGACATAAGGGGTGTTGAAAATGAAAAATGATTTCTATTTACCAAATTTGAAACACAGCTTCCATATCGTGCAACTTGAGATATTAAAAATAAATGATCATCTACTAATGAACATATTTTAATCTCGAGACTTGTATTAATTTTTCATTTGAGGTCCTTTAGGGAATTTTCCCGAAACAATAGGTGAGTTCTTAGGCTATGTATCCATACCGTTCGGGAGCCCTTTTAGATGTGAATGATAATGGAAACCCTAAGGATGGAGTGTGTAGAGAATAAATGTGCCCATGAATCTTAATGTCAAGGCAGACAGTAGAAGATGAGGGATCTTTTGGGAGGAGGGATACATGGTATGGTAATGATGAGATCAATGTGAATGAGGGAAAAATAATGCACCACATAATGTGATTTGACGCAATGGGAGGTCCTGAAGTTTGGGGTTGGGCCTATGGACGAAATGTCGGGGCATTCTTATGTATCCCATAAGGATGGGAATCAAGCACAACTTTGTTATGAAGGCCATGCAATTTAACTTTATGGGGTGAGGGCGTGGGATGGGAGAATAATTATGGAGGGAACAAGGTGCAATCATTGTAATCCTAATATGAGTTGGGGCCAAAGAATCCTACACCACACCATGTGGGTTCCTCTATGAGAACTGTACCCATAGGGGATAGTCAGATAGGGAACCTGGGGCTAGACTCAAGGTGAAGTGTCAGAGCATTCCTATATATCCCATGAATATGGGAATCAAGCCATGCGTAATTCTTGTGGTTTAACAACATGTAGGATAATGCACATTTTAACATCATGCGGGACGACATAAATTTTAACGTCATACTGGATGACATACTGTTTAACATCATACGAGATAACATACATTTTAACGTCATGTGTAATAACTTTTCACAGTGTATGGTTATGTAGGACATGACAATTTAACATCATGTAATACTATAATTCAGTTTAAGGTCATGCATGACGTTACAATTTATGGTCACGTGGGACCATGTGACCCAGGCAGTGTATTTCTTGAAGAATATATCATTTGTGGGAGGAGTTATACGCTCTCCATCCATTGTAACCAGTGAGTATGCGCTATTGGAGTAAACCTTGTGAACAATGTAAGGATCTTCCCATTTGGGATCCATCTTGGGTAGTTTCCAGCTAGGTATCACTGGTGTTCTCAAGGCCAACACCAAGTTTCCTTGCAAGAAAAAGCAGAGGCAGACTTTCTTATTGAAATATCTAGCTATCTAAATCTGATGACTTTCTAGATTGTGCAGGGAATGTAGCCTATTCTCATTGAGTGATTCTATCTCATCTAGATAGATTTCAGAAACTTTATCTGGTGCTTTTTAATCATAGACAGTTGTGCCTAATGAAGGAAACTAAATCTCGATGGGTAAGATGGCCTCTTTTTTGTACACCATGGAATATAGTGTCACCTGGGTGGAATTATTAGTGGTCGTCTGATAAGCTCAGTGAGTTTTGGGGAGCTCATCCAGATAAAACTTCATGTTTTGAGAAACCTTTTTTGGTATATTGTTAGAGACAGTTTTATTGAGCACCTCAAGATGACCATTTTCCTTCAGATGATTGCAGGAGGTACGGTTACAATGAGTGTTGTACATAGCATACAATTTCATCAGCTCAGATTCTTGTATTTTAGTGCTATTATCGGTGATGACGACATGAGGGACTCCAAATCGGTAGATGATGCTGGATCTCACCAAGTCAATGATGTTACGAGCCTTGACCTCATTGAGCGAAATTTCATCTAACCTCCTGGAGAAGAAATTCGCTTCCATCAGGATGAACCTTCACTTCTAAGCTATCACCAGTGGATATAGTCCCATAACATCAAGTACCCATACTACTAATGGCCTAGAGTACATGGTAGTGGAGAGAGGCTTCGGCAGCCAAAGCATATTGTTGGCATGAATTTGGAACACATGAAACCTTTTGGAGAACTTGATATAGTCATGGATAATGGATGACCAAAAATACCCAAGACTCTGGATCTGGTGAGATAGTTTTGGCCTCGTCAGATAAGCCATAAAGGAACCAGAATGAGCCTCTTGCATGACTTGGGAAATATTGAATCATTGAATGAAATGAAGGATAACCCCATCAAAACTTCCCTTGTATATTATCTTCTCACAGCCAAGACCATCCTAAAGGGTCAACAACAACATGCGATGTCAAATTCGCTCACACTTGGCCTGATCTGGAAGGATATTAGCATTTTGGAGGTACTAGATAATGTAGGTTCTCTAGTCAGTAATCACTTCAATTACTACATCCGTGGGACCTGAGGGTCCTGGCATGGAGGTGTTGATGGTAGGGTGGCTTACCTGTGAGCTGTCACCATCATCTGGAGTGACGGGAGAAATGAATCTCTAGTGTACCATGTAGATAATTAGATCATCCTATTCATCCTCTTTAAGTGATGCCTCTAGGCTGTCTAGGGCATCATCTTGACCGTTCTGAGATTGAGGGACATGAATAAATTCTAGCCGGGATGGGAACCGGGCCATTAGTTGGAGTGTGCGTTCCAAAAATGGTATGATATCTGGCTTTCTAACGACATAGTCACTATTGATCTAATTGATAACACGTTCGGAGTCCACATTGACATGAAAATAAGGGATATGAATCTCGAGGGCCAAATCTAGGCCTGTAATGAGAGCCTGATACTCTGCCTCATTATCGGTGCAGCCTTCTAACAACCGGAATGGATACAGCAGGACGACTTGGTGTGGGGTAATGAAGATAATTCCCATGCCTACTCTGTTGAGCCTGGGGTCATTGAGCCTTCTACTGATGGAGCTCTAGGAAGCACGATCAATGTATATTTTCCAGTATGACATGGCTTGGTCTACTGAGAGAATCACTTCAACGGGGAAATTGAGATCCAGGGACTGCTTCGCAAGAGATGGATGGGTATCAAAGAAGTCTACCAACACATTCCCCATAATATACTTTTGATGGAAACCATGACATCAAAATTCTAGAGAATCACTGCCCACTATGCTATACAGCTTGTCAACATGGGGCGGTTTTGGATGTACTTCTGTGGATTTACTCGGCACACCAGCTACACCTCTTGGTGCTACAAGTAATCACAAATTTTTTACTGTGAATAACAGAACAAGGCAACTCTTCTGATTAAGGGATTATCGAGTCTCCATATCGAGTAGCATGAGGTTGAGGTTGTATAGATTGTCTTTCATCCCCTCATTGCACTTTTGAGCTAGAAGGGCACTGAGAGACTATTATAGGGTGGTCACATAAAGGACCATCAGTTTTCCAAATATAGGAGACATTAATACTGGAGGCTGGAGAATGTAATGGTTGATTTCCTCTAAATCAGTCTGACATTCTTCATCCCACTCATAGACAATTCCTTTCTTTATGAGCCATGAAATGGGCTTACACATCCCTGATAGATTCGTGAAAAATTGGCATATGTAGGCTATGTGGCCTTGTAAAGCTTGAGGCTCCTAGAGGATTGAGGGAGGATACATTTGACTAATAGCCTTGATCTTCAGTGGGTTGATTTTGATGACCCTATATCTGAAAACGAAGGTGAGAAACTTTCCAGAGTTTGCCCCGAAGGCACACTTTAGTGGATTCATTTTCAGGTGGTGGGAACGGAGGAAGCCAAACACATTCTCATGGTCTATTAGATGGTATTGATGTTGGCGAGTTTTGAAAACCAGATCATCCACATAACATTCGACCAACACATTGAGGATCAGATTAAATAGATGATGCATAGGCCGCTGATAGGTGGAACCTGCATTCTTAGAATAAAATAGAATTACTTGGTAAAAAACGTACAAGTGGGTTCCCTAAAGGCTGTAGAATCCTCATCCTTGGGATCCATTCAGATACAGTTATACCCGGATTACCCATCCATGAATGAAAGGTAATGTAACCCAGTTGTAACATTGATCAAAATGTCCATCACAGGAAGGGGAAAATCATCCTTCGGACAGTGACGGTTGAGATCCTAGAAGTTGATGCGGATTCTGATATGTCTTTTCTTTTACCTAACTAGTATACTATAGGATAGCCCTTTGGGGTATTGGACCTCCTTAATGAAATTGGATCTAATGTACTTATCTACATCAGCCTCTACCATGGAACTGTGAGATGGGTTCATCGTTCTGGGAGGCTGCCTAAAGCCGTGATGATTTTCCAGGAGACCGAGGTGGTGGAAAACTACCTAAGGATATAATCCTAGTATCTCATCATAACACAAAGAGAAAACATCACATTTTATATTAGGTAAGTTTGTGTACTATTTTTGGTCTTTGAGGGGCATGGTGACACTGATAAATGTGGTTTTTTTTCAGCTTCACTACCGAGGTTCACCTGCCCTAATTTTTTGACCGTGGTGGTGAAACCCTCTTCAGTGGTGGGGGAGAATCCTCTAAATACACTTATTCACTTATAGAGGAGGGATCCTTGGAGGGAGGAGTTTTTTCTAAGTTGACAGATCCTAATGTGAGGCTTCTACAAACCTGAGCGGTAGTGGACGCTTCATCGGAGAGCTCATGTGCTGTCGAAACCATAGAAATGAAGGTAGTTGATCTGATCCCATGTATTCAGCACAAGGGACCATTCTTGATGATATTGAAGTAATAGTGGAGTGTCTGCTTGAGCTGATTAATTCCAACCGAGAAAAACATTAATGTATAACGTATTTCCATTGCCATGGGGTGGTCATCCTGATACGTAATGGAAGTAGGAGGCTCTTGTATCACTTGATCCTGATTTTTATAGGAGTATAAGGTGATCTTACAGTGTCTCTTAGACTTGTAAATGTGTTCCCCCTCAT
This sequence comes from Viscum album, assembly GCA_963277665.1. Taxonomy (NCBI): domain Eukaryota; kingdom Viridiplantae; phylum Streptophyta; class Magnoliopsida; order Santalales; family Viscaceae; genus Viscum; species Viscum album. The sequence continues at coordinate 1,155,704,261 of OY728133.1, read as the reverse complement.
TCCAGAAACAATCAAGCATTGTCCCATAGCCAGATTTTTAGCCTCCAATCGGTGGATTGGGAAGATGTAGGTGTCATCTAGATCTATCCACGGGCAGATCGCGTCTATGGAATGCTAATCCTTATTAGCATGTATCTTCTTGTCTTTTCCCTTGTAGTATTCAGCATCTAGATAGTAGGCTTCACAAGAGGAAAAGGGATATGTGTCACCTTAGAGTACACCCACTAAACCATTAAGGGGGTACTTGAAGCACCAGTGATTTGATGAGGGAACCACTGCATCCAAGTGGAGCCATGACCTACCCATCAACGCATTGTGGGTGGTGTCATCAAAGACTACCATAAACTCGGTTCAGGAAACTAGACCACCAAAATTGGTCTTCAAATAGATATTTCCAACTAGTTTCTACTTCATCCTATCAAAACCTTAGATTCTTAGGTCAAAGGGACTTAAATTATCCTTGATCAACCCTAGTTTTCGTAGAGTTTGAGTAGAGATTGGGTTTATTTTAGAGCCTGTGTTGACAAGACAGCGACGAACCTCCACAGAATTGAACTGTACAGTGATTTATAATGTGAGAATGTGCCTATCTATGGGAGAGACATCATATTCTCTAGAGAAAGAGATTATTCCATGACAATCAGCATTATTGACTGCCTCAGCATGAAAGGCTTCTGTGGTAGCTACCTTCATCTCAAACTGGAGGGGGCTTCCTAATGCCTCGGCAAGGTAATCACTCACATATGTTGATAGGAGAAGGGCCTAAAGGATGGATATATTTCCTGGAATACATGGATGATATTTCATAACATTATACTAATGTTCTAGGCGTGAACTTCTACTTACATGATATCTCTCTATGACAGGAGATATAGTGGGCCCTACTGACTGGACCAGTAGCCAACTGGTGCTAGGAATATCCCACTACTCACCAGTCCAAGCCTGAAGAGTGACTAATGAATGAGGGCCCAATGACTGAGGCCAATCCAGAGAAAATTTTGGCTGATCAGGAGGCAGTCGAGGTTGATTTTCCTAATCCAACAAAAAAACGGCAGCGAAGGCGGACCTAATGTCACCAGATGATAAGGTTGTGCATGCTGAGATCTCCACTGTGCCTACTGCTTGGATTCAGTAGTATGCACATCCTGGATGGAAGCGCGGATCGAGGAACTCTGACAACCCATATAGACACAGAACCTTCGATGCTAGCGATGGCTGGGGAGATTGGGAGGACCCCCCCTATCACACCTAATCATCAGGAATCATGTTGGGGATTACCATCTAAATGATTTTAACTGAGGCCTAAACTTGACTATCGCTTGAAGAATCATCCCCAACTAGAAGTATTCTAGGGAGAATTTCCATATCCAGGGGCATGATGTCTCTGAGAGTACGGGATGATTATGGCTTTCATTGGAGACATTTTTTCCCTTATGCTGTCTGTGTTTTCTCTTTCGAGGGGATAGCTGAGACAGTGATGTAGAATTAGTAGAAGTTCATATATTGGTGTTTTCATGCTTTAGTTGGTGCATAAATGCATAGATAACACCATGGTCATGAGCAACTATTTTACGATCCATCCAATCATCATAATTCTGGGACCTGTAGTTAGAAACCTGATGCCACTCACCTTCGCTGTCACTACTTCTATCTGGCATCTCGAAGACACATGCCACCAGTGCTAGAGCTAGGAATAACTAGATTATGTTGTTATTACCCAGTCCTTGATGCCATTAATTATACCCATAGAACTGCATGAAGATGTTCCCCATGATCTAGTGATAAGGGCAGTAATATGGGTTGATTAGTGAGGTTCGCCTCTTCTGGCCTCTTGCATTTAGGCAATCTTATAAACCCCTGATCGAAGGTTCAACAGAAGTTACTAGAGAGTTTATCCTCATTGAATGAGTAGGTCTAGTTCCTTTTATCCATGAATGGGACCCTTGGATCCTGAACCTGATGAGGGCTTAGAAGAGTCGGACAAAGAGGTGGAGCCTGGTTATATCGCTTAGGTGGTGGCGGCACATTGTGCAGGGGCACCTTCCAATTCAGAGGTGGGCGCAGCTGGGCCGGAGTCTATGCCTAAGGAAGAGGTCCTCTGCAAGGCTATGGGGGTGGATCCACTGTTAACAAGTCTAGTTTCTTTATGGCCTCTATTTGAGCCACTACGGTGGGATCAGCTTTGGCATCCCTTCTTGTAGGGATTGTAGGAGGCAATGGACATGCCTGGATGGCCTATTTCAAGGTTTCTTCTAGGCTCTGGGCATTATCAGTGATGTCTCAAAATCCCCCGAGGTAGTTTTGGGTGATCAAAGAGGGTATCGGTTCCATCTTGACATTCCTTATGCAAATTTTCTACAATTTCTCTTAAGTTAGCCACATGTCAAGAGAGTATGTGATCCCTTTCAACCAGGAAACAATGTCTACAACATGCTCATCTGGCCTTTGTATTCACATGAAGAGGTCCAAATTACTCATCTTCTTGGTGGTGGAACTGAACAGGTAAAATAATTGCCTACGGAGGTCTTCCCAGCCCGATACTGATCTGATGGGGTGCTGTCTATACCTGATAAATGATGGCCCCTCCAATGTCCATACAAAACATTGTACATTGGTAGCTTCCTGCTGCACTTGAAATCCCAACATGGGTTCACATGTTGAGATAAAGTGTGCCAAGTGCTGCGGCGGGTCCCATTCCCCATTGAAGGGGGAAAAGGTGGGATTTCCAAGTCCCAGGGGTGTTGGAATATCATCCACCCACGCAGGATACAGCTTGCAATCGGGGATGTTTTCCACCTATCCCTTCTCCAATTCTTAGAAGAGGGAAACAAGTGCTTCCATTGGATCATTCGGGAATGGATTCCAAAATTTATGGGGATCCCAGACAAACAATGCATTGGAAGGTTCTTCAACATGATAAGATGGCCCAACCTCTCATGGAGTGGTTGGTGGAATGACCAATGGAGTAGATGGGGGAACATGAGTTGGGTCCCAGGGATTTTCTTTCCACTCTGGTGGATTTGGTGACTCCTTCTGGCCCTCTTTTCTTATGTTCTAGCCTTAGCCCTGTCTTCATGGGAAGGATGATCAGGGTCACCTTGAGGCAATTCGCTAAGGATAAATTGTGCCTGCCCCTACTGCCCTGGCCAAGGATCACCGTAGTCTAGTCATATCTCTGAAGAATGTTCAACAAGGAGCTCATCGACCATCTTCGCATTTTCGTCGAGTTGCTGGTGCAACACAGATTTTTAGGGATCATCTTATGCATTCTACAATGATCTAGATGGATTGCAGGGTTTGACATCTTTGACGTGCTCTTTACCCTTGATGGGATTCCAGCAAAGGACTAGTGCCTCGGTGGGCACAGGAAGACCTAATAGATTTCTCTACTGGTGAGTTACCATTCCCAATGGATACAATAGTTGGGGTACTCTATCAAGTGGTAAGTCCCCATCAAGGTGATCCAGCTCATCCTCTCTCTCAGATAGGTCAACCTTTATAACTGAGACCCTTCCTAGAGGCATATCCACTAAGTCGCCTAGAAAATTAGGCTAGCAGCGAATGGAACTGAAATAGATGTCCGTATACTACCCCTAGCCACTGATTTTCATGTGGAGAGAAGCTTCCTTTATTATCTTGCAGAACACTTTAAAACTCTGGACATATCATTGTTGGAGGGTCTTATGACGTCCTGGTGACTCATGGCGCTGGGCCAAGAAAAGTGCAGCCAAATCAATCAAATGAAATTGTTGTCCGATGTCTTTAAAGTGTTCCTAACTATTAGGGTAGGCTAATCGTTTATTTTGAAGTTGAAAATGGCTCACGTAGAGGGTCTTGAGAAAGCATCCAAACTCTTCATGGGTGAGTGCTCCTGGTGCACTAAAATTTTCCACCACAACTGGAGAGAACATCTCAGGAAAATTGACTATTATGAGAATATCCCACAAGATCCTTGGTATATATTTGAGGCATGAACCTTAATTTCTCCACTCATAAACTAGTGGTTTTTGGGGAACTAGTAGTGGTACTGATGCAGACTGCTGAGATGGTATGCTGGCCGGTGGAGAATACGGTGAGCGAGCTGGCAAGCTGCCTCATCTCGGGCTATCATCTGAAGAGTGGAGTGACTTAGCCGCCACATCACGGTAAGATGGTCTGATGACCACCATTTGTAGCACTGGGACTACAGGTAATAGAGATGTTCTATACTACTTCTCATCCATCATTGGTCACCATAATAGTTCTCTATGATTTCTAATTGAGGTAGATAGTACTTCTGTTGAATATGGCTGCGATTGAATGACCGAAACCTGTGGGGTTGCCAAATTTTCACCCTCCAGGATGTACCATCGGAGGGTGGTAGGAATATGATGGATATCACATTTTGGAAGTATGAGGGTCATGCACCTTTTTCCTGAAAAAATCTTGACACAGAGGATCTTGGAAAGGGTTCCATAATAGAGTAATATTTTCCCTCAGAATCTGAGAAGTAGACTTGTTTGATCTAGATCTAAATCTTCTCAGTCTTCTTTTTATAGCAGTGAAGACCCACCCTCCTTCTCTGGGATGGTTATTTAGGAAATGGTAGATTTTCAGAACATGGGGGATATTCAGTTGTACTGGTGCTGGGGTGGAGAGGATTTATTCTTGAGTGAGCTGGGGGAGGGGATCACCTCTGAAGATATCAAACGGAACACTGGGAGGACCACTGTTCCCACCGACTGAGGTGTGGAGGGAATATATGCTAGAAATTATAGAGTTGGTAGGACCTCTGATAGAGCTGATAAGAGAATATGTAGTACCTCCATTCTTCTTTTTCCTGGAAGCATCAGCCCGAGTAGGGTCCTTACACTGGTCAAGCCGAATACTGGTAGAACCTTCATGCTAGGTTCTGGTGAAGCAAATATGAAATTTAATCCTATGATTGTTGAGGCGGGGACCGTCCCCAGCTATTACAAGAACATGGGGAGGGCCCAACATGCTATTGATTGACCAGATGTGTAACATTCCCACACCGGCAGCCTGCGGCAGGTGGAACAACTCCATACCCGATGTAATGAGTGCGAGAGAGGAATCTGTATTGAGTGTCACTGCCATGGGGAGGACCCTTATATGGATTGAAGGTAGCATAGGGAAGAACTCCATACTAGCCATGGAAGCAGGGAGGACTAGCATTCGCCATGGTGATGGTATGTGGAAGACATCCGTACTGAGTGTTGCTGCTGCGGGTTGCTCTGCGACAGCCGTTACCCGCGCCAACGACCAAGAGAGTCGACCCAGCCTACACGTATTGTAATTGGGGCCCTGATCTGGGGCGAGTATAAAATTACCCATAATCAGTATACATATGGGGTTGATGATATATGTTTTTGGTGGCACGTGCCATAGTATTTGTTTATGTTGACGTCCCTTGAAAGATGTCCTCCTTAGCCTATGCCCGACGGTGGCATCGGGTCAGCCGGATTGGGACTGACAATGCAGGCACATGGCTTACCTGCTCCACAACTCGTGGGACTAGGTTGCAGTTCTGGAATGGCCTAGTGGGAGCCCTCCTTGGCAGGGGGGGCCTGAAATGGGATCCCAGACAGGCTGGCCCATACATCCCCTACCTCATCAGTGTAGGGGAGGGAGTCATCGAGGCGTTCTGGGGAGAGGCTCCCGAAACGATTGTATGTTGGTGTTGGGAGATGTGGATTCTTGCGTGGACCATGAGGGAAGTGGTAGTGATGAGTTTTAGATTCCTCTATATCTTGGTGGGCCATATCCTGAGTCGGGATAATCCCCACATCCTCAAATACGTGTACGAGGTTGTTTACTACCCTTCATTGAACGAATTCAGAAGGGGAGATGGGGCGTGGGTGCACAAAAACTTTGGTTGTGGATGTTATTGCAGAAGTGGTTGATCCATGTGGGACTACCACATTGACATTAACTATACCCCTTCATTGGTTGGTGTGTGGCAATTGGATTCCAGATGCAGTAGCTTGGTTTCTGAAAAGCTGTAAGATTAAACCATTAGTGCTGAAACAATGAAATCAACGTCCAATGACTGAGTGCCATTCTATCATCCATGGTTGGTAAGAAGGATCCACACTGAAAATGTCGCATACCAGGATGTCCAACGTTTTAACTATCCTGACTTCTTGTGAGTTTTATGCCAGGCCCACTATTTTTTGGAAGGACCTGGTGCCACATAACTAGATCTGGTGACACGCTAATCCACTAATGTCTTGAATGCTACTAATCTCCACATTGAGGAGAAGTAGTTCATGTCAGGTCCACCATTTCTATTTCCAATTCATTCACTGGGGCACACACATCCGTCTGTTTGGGGATGCGGAGGATGTGTGGGATGTTTCCCCACATTTTTTATTTCCAAAGTCAAGTATCATACTTCAATTATTCAGGGTTGTTTTTTCCAACATTGAAATGGGATGAGGGGATATTGGTTCTTCGTTAAATATATTCCTCCTTATAAATCGTCAACTTGTCCAGATCTCCCTTATAGATCTAGATGTTGTTAGTGAATCATTCCTAGTGCCATATCATCATGGATGCTGGTTAATTATGCTACTTCTGTCAAGACATTCCAAGGGGTCCTTCAAGGGCAGCAACCTTTGGTCAGGGGAGTAGTCTCGTTGGAAATCACTAGTGTGTCTGGGCGTTGGAACATGAGTGTGTGTGGGTTTATACGTTTTTTTACAAGAATGATCAAGGGTATAGAATCCCGATGAATCACACATTTAATGCATGGAATTATATTCCATAGGCATGTCGCTGAGGTTTTCCTCATCTTCCCATGTTTAACACAGGGTATGCTGCAAGATTAATGTCAATAGGAGAGGGATCAGATTGATCGAAACACTTACTAGAGTGGATCAGAGGGGTTCAAACCCTGGAGGGGACACTAATCCTGGGGATAACATGTGATTGGTAACCTGGTTACCTCTATGGGAATTGAAGTGGGGAAATGGCATTATCTCACCAGCATGTGGCAGCCCGGGTAAGAATCAGGATAGATGATGGTTGGTTATGTTATGTAGATGGAGAATGAAATGGAGTTGATCTGTGGGTGACAATGATATTTGGATTGAGCCTCAAAGAGACCTACAACATATCCCCGTGGATGGGAATCAAAGTCTAGGTAGTTCAGGATGGGGTATAGGATCGAGGTGTGTGAGGAGAACATCACCCCGATGATATACTAGGGCTTACATGTGGTTAGTAGCTCGAGTTGGTCTGACACCATTGGGGCGGACCAGAGATGTGGGTCCCTGTGAAAGGTATAAAAATAGAAAACCATCAATTTCAGAGTACATTGACTTACCACCAGATGGGATTGACAAAGACTTACCACTAGATGCAGGTGGCAACGAATTATCACTGAATGAGATTGAAAACGACTTACAACTGAATGGGGATCATAGTGGATTATCGCTGCCTATGAATCAAAATGGCTTAACAACAAATAGGGAATAATTTAATGTCATGTGGGACCAAAGTGGCATATAATTTATCATCATGCATGAGGGGGGTGGACCGATGTGAACTTTTCGAGACCAATAGGTGGTGGGCCTGAACCTCTGAGAAGATCCCTACATACCTGGCAATGGAAAAGATCAAAGTCCCCGTAGTACGTGATGGTTGGAACTGATGTGAAGGGGGTCAGAACTAATGGTTTTCGGGCTTGAAACTTATTTAGGATTCATGTGTGCCTTGACTTGGCAAGGATCAATGTCTAAGTAGTCTTAGAGTGGTATTGTTGAGATGACCTAAAGATGGTCGGGAAAAATGTGTGTTGGGCTTGAACCTCAGGGAGGCTTCCTACGAACCATTATTTGGAATGGACCAAAGTCCACATAGTTCGAGAGGGGTGTTGGAGAGCTGATGAGAAGATGTTCGGGACTAATGGGTCTTGGGATTGAGCCTTAGGGAGGCTTCCTATATACCATGCCTTGCAAGGATCAAAGTCTATGTAGTTCAGGATGATGTTTGTGGATTTCACTCAAGGCTACCCAGGGAGGATGTCATGGTTGATGCTTACTCTAATACCACATGAGTCATGCTCGATGTGAAAAACAAGAGGCAATGAAGACCTGAGGATCATATCACAAAAGGTGTGTCCATGGTAAGTGGAGTGGGGCTTATACGTGGTTTGCGATCCAAAATGGAAACCATGGCTTACACATGTTTAGCAACCCAAAGAGGAAACAGGGGCTAACACCTGGTCTGTTGCCCTGGGAGATAGAGATTGGGACTTACTCCAAGGTGGAGGCCTAGTGGAGACAAATCCCAACAGGATAGGGATTTGGAACTGAATAAAGGAGGCCTCTAGTACCCATCCCCCCATCTCTGTTATTTGTCCAGGAAAAATATAGGAGGAACAGAAATGCTGCCTCCCACAAGAAAGGCTTGGGGCTTACACTAAGGTGGTTTTCCCTTCCTTGATGATAGGCGCCACTACGAAAAAGAGTATTTCATTCTATATGAGGAATGATATCACTCCCTGGGAGACTATTGGGCTTATATAATATTTGAGACATGGAACCCCGCGAATAATGTATGGGGAGAGGCCAAAATTTAACATCATGTGCTGAGAAAAATGGTGATGGGTAGTTCAACATCCTATAGCTTAGATGAGGCGGGTTCACTCTACACCCCTAGGACATACATAACTAGTACCCACCCACCCTTGGAGAAGGGGTGGAATCAATAGTGTTGTGGTGAGGGGTTTTTATGGAGTGATACATTGAGAGATCCACGTTAGCATTTCTAGGCGAATAAGAAATGGTCGTTAGTGTGCCTATGCAAAGAAGCATGAGGCAAAGAAATGCAACAGGAGGCACCAACCACAAGACATTAAAGTTAATTTTCAAGAGTCTAGAGGGTCGTACTAGAAAATGGTGTGTAATGTAGATGTATTGTGCATAATAAGTGCTCGATGGTGATGTTCGGAAGAGGGACAACGAAGTGAAAGAGTATGTAAAAGGAGGGTGGATTGCATGCTAATGGAGAAGCTGCGCAAAAAATGCCTGGGTGAGTGGACCTAGATGTTTGCATGTAATAAGAAATATTTTTCACGCAATTGGCATTCAATTGGGATAGATGTGTGTAAAAGGATGGGTGTGTGTGAAATTGAGGATTTTTTTGTGCAAAAGGCAGCTGGTGTTTTTCATGCAAGGGTATGAGATTGCGAGTAATAAATGCACGAGGTCTTGCATTCAAGGGGAAGGGATTGCGCACAAGGAATCCGACATTTAAGGACTTGGGTGAGGGCTAAACTAGCGGTGTATTATGAAAAAGCATGCCATTCGGAGATCTGTCATAGAAAATCCTATACCTGAAACCATCTATTTCTCTTGGAAGAGATGGATTTCTTGTAGGGGAGACAGTTTAGATTCTTCAGCTGTCAGAAGTTGAAGGGGTTGCCTTCTAGTTATAGGCACTTAGGGTCACTAAGTCCACAGAGAAGTTGGCCGGCGCAGAAAAATCAGATCCCGGTGTCAGTGGTGCAAAAGATTTTGTGACTGGTGTTAGATGTGTGCACGTTTCCGTGCCTACATGGAAAACTTCTCAGAACCCATGGGTTTTTTCATTAGAGAGATTTTTTTTGCACCCCTTTTGAATTTTTTTCTTGACACATGCATTCCACCTAGAATTGATTTCTAAGTATAAATATATCTTCATTTCAACGGAAAATTCCCCCTTTTGGATGTAAGCACATTTCAGTGTCAACAAATATGAAAAGGAATTTAAATCCATTCCCTCGTCTTCTTTCTTTCCACATAGGAATCCAATTCTTTTTCTACTGGCCATTTCTAAGACAAATAAGTCCTTTAAACCTAATCCTAAAACACTTAAAATGTTTAGATGTGTTGAAGTCAACATACCCCTCTTAGATACCATAATAAAAATGTCAATGTACGCCATGTTTTTTAAGGAATTGTGAACCAATGAGAGGAAAATTAGGACCTTATTAAATCTTTCCACCCAGTAGACTATTTCCATAAAGTGAAATGATCCAGGGACCCTTACGGTTCCTTTCCAAATTGGAAGTTCCAAATTTGATGATGAACTCATTAAACTAGGAGTCTCAATTAATTTCATTCCCAAATACATATTCTAAAACCTTGTTCTTGGTTTTTTATATCATATGGGTATTGTCATCCAATTGGACAGTCGATGAACTGGTAGTCCTGAGGGTATAATCAAGGATTTCCTTGTTCCTTTGAATGATCTTATGTTCCCTGTTGATTTCTTTGTCCCTGACATGGAAGGTGAGACACACTCTTCTCGATCTCCCTTAATTCTAGGAAGACCATTCCTAATGAAAGCGAGAGCCATGATTTATGTCTATTCAGACATCTTATCCATGGAATTTTGTGACAAAATGGTCTAGTTCAACATTTTCCAAGAAATCTGATGCTCATGTGAGGATCACTCTGCATTCTCAATCCATGCTTCTGAGGAATCTTCTAAGAGTCAATTAAACCCCATTACCTTATGTTAATCATGTTCTAACAGGAGAGGATCTTGTGTAATTTGCACCATGATTAACGAAGTCATAAATGGTGATGTTGATGCGGACCTTTCATTCATATACTCCATCAATATAGAGGAATATGAAAATACTCTTGAACCCTACATAAACTATGATCTCTACTAGTCCACATTGGACAGTATTATGGAAATCTAATCTAAAGAAACTGAAATCCCTTCCTCCATTCTTGAGTTGTCTAACCCACAACTGAATGATGAGACTGATCTGAAACCTATTCCTCAACACCTAAAATATGAATTCCTTTTCCACGTTCACTCTAATACTATCATTATACCTAATACACTTACAAAACCAAGGAGTCAAAACTTGTTCAAGTGTTAGAGGAAAATAAAAATGCCTTAGGTTGGACCCTAGATGACATAACAAGAGTCAATCCTGCCCTTTGAATGCATCACATCCATCTTATAGAATCATCCAATCCAATTAGGTAATAATAATAAAGGCACAATCCACTCCTACATGAGGTAGTTAAGGAAAATATCACCAATATTCTTCAATCAGGTATTATCTACACAATTTTTGATAGTGAGTGGGTTTGTCCAATTAAGGTTGTACCTAATAATGGTGGGATTACTGTTGTCAAAAATGAACATGGGCAGGTAGTCACATATCAAGCGAAGAACAAATGGAATGTGTCTAAAGACTATAGTAAATTGAATATTTAAATAAGAAAACATCACTACCCTCATCCATTCCTAGATTAGATGCTAGAACGATTATCTAGAAATCACAGTATTGCTTTCTTTATGGATACACCAGCTACATCCAAATCCCAATCTCTCCTCAAAACCAAGAAAATACTACTTTAAGTTGCCCCTTTGGAACATATGCATATAAGAGAATTCCTTTTGTCATTTTCAATCCTATTTTAACATTCCAAAGGTTATGATTAGTATATTTTATGAATTCATTGAACCATTCATAGATGTCTTCAAGGATGACATTACTATTTATGGAAAGTCATTTGAATATTTCTTGAATTCTCTATCTCTAGTCATTCAAAAGTGTGTAAACTGTAACCACCTATTAGTTTTTTTAAAATGTCACTTCATGGTTGCAAAGGGGATTATTCTAGGTCACATAGCTTCAAATAATGGAATTGGAGTCAATCCTTCCAAAATTTAAGTGATCCAATAACTTCCTAAATTCACTTCTATTCGAGATATCATTTCACTCCCCATTCATGAAGGTTTCTATTAGTAATTAATCCAAAAATTCAGTAATATTTTCTTCCCACTCACTCAGTTGCTACAAATTGATGTCACATTCAATTTCAATGAGGTTTTAAAAAGAGCCCTCATTGAACTCAAAACTCCTCTTACTTCTTCCTCGATGATCCAACCATCATATTGGTTCTTACCCTTTGAGTTGATGTGTGATGATTCTGATTCTGTCATTGCGTCTATTCTTAGTCATGTAAGAGAAAAGATTCCTCACCTCATCTATTACACCACAATAACATTAGATAAAACTCAATATCACTATATTTTCACTGAAAAGGATCTTTTAGCATGATTGTTTCCCTTAGATAAAATCTGGCATGATCTCTTAGGTTCTATGGTCATCATCTTCACTGACTATTATACTATAAAGGTCTTACTCAATAAAAGTGATTCCAATACAAGGATAATAAGATGGATATTAATTCTCCATGAGATTAACATTGAAATAAAAGATTAACCAGGAAACAACAACCATGTGGATGATCACATGAGTAGAATTTCTAATTCTACTCATTCTGAAATCATTGATACAGAGTTTCCAATTGAGAACCTTTCATATGTTGCCCAAAAAATACTATTGTATTTCCCAATTGTAATGTACTTGGTTTCTACTGTTTCTCCTAAAATGTTTTCAAATGATCAAAAAATAATGTTGAAAAGTGATTCAAAATACTATTTTTGAGAAGACTATAAACATTCGAAAACTAGGGCTAATATCGTAATTAAGAAATGTGTTGATGCAGATTAACATTCCTCTATAATTGAATTCTGTCACTCACTTCCCGAAGGTGGCCAATTATGACCACAAAGGATCCCCTAAAAGTTCTTAGAATCTAGATTTGTCTATCCATCACTCTATACGGACTCACATGAGTTCTTTCAATCATGTCCTATTTTCCAAAAGTATGGAACAATTTCAAATAGAATTGAAATTATCTAAAATCATTTAATTTTCTTTGAGGTTGTCGATGTTTGGGACAAAAATTTCATAGGACCATTCCCCTTTCCAACGGATTCTCATACATTTTTATTATGGTTGATTATGTTTGTAGGTAGGAAGAGGCCCCACCCACAACAAAATATGATTCACAAACTATTATTTAGTTCATAAAGATAGACATCTTCCACCGATTGGGAACACCATGTGCCTAGATTAGTGAATTTGGAAGCCATTTTTATAATAGAACCATTTAATTTTTTTGAAAATTAATAGTGTTGTATATAAAATGTCAAATTCATATCACCCCAAAAAAATGGCATGGATGAACTCTCTAATATATAAGTTAAACGAGTGCATGAGAGAATTGTTAAGCTAACCCTAAAGGATTGGAATGAGAGACTTGATGAAGTGATACAGGATTATTGAACATCATATAATACACTCATTGGGATGTCTCGTTTTAGGATTTTTTTTTTGTAATGTGTGTCACCTACCCATTGAAATCCATCATAAGTCATTTTGGAACGTAATAACATGTAATTTTTATTGTAAAAAATATTTTAATGATAGAATGTAATATTTAAATGATTTGGAAGAGCATCAACTTGATTATTATGAGAATTATATTCTCTATAAATACAAAGGACAAGTTATTCCATGACAAACACATCATACGAAAGGTATTTCCTGAAGGTAAAAAGGTAATACTCTTTAATTCATTATTTTTCCTTCTCCTATGTAAGATTAATTTACTTTTGGAAGGTCCTTTTTTATTACTAATGTTTACCCATTTGGTATAGAGCGTATCCAAGACCCCTCATCCAAAAGTACATTCATGGTATATTTACATTGTTTGAAGCATCACCTTGCGGGGACACACATATTCAGGATCACATAGACTTCTATAGAATTTCAAAATACCATTTTGGCCCACCATCGGATCGAGATGGTGACCCACCAAATCTGAACCATGGGGAACCTATTTCCCTTTAACTTCCTCTTTCTCTCTTCTTAATCTCCTCTTATCTTTCTCATTCTTTCATCTTCTTCATCCCTCATTCTCATATGGTTTCTTTCACTTTCCTCAGCAAACCTTTTATTTACTCTTTCCCTTTGGTGTGGGTGTGTCTATATAAAAAAACTAAAAAAAAAGCATAAATAAAATGAAATACAATAATAAAAATCACTAAAAAATATGGAAAATCTAGAGTCATAATTACTCCATATCAACTTTTAAAATTTTGTATAACCATTTTGTGGAGCCAAAAGAAATGGTTTCATATCCAAAATTTTGTGTAATAATCAAATATTTGGATAAATAATATTGGGTCAAAACCAAAAAAAATTAAATGCACAATTTTTAATTTCGAAAATAAATTTCCCAAATCATGAGGAAAAATATTAGCTTTTATGACAATCCCACATATGGATATCTTTTCAAAATGTGTATTTTTTACCTCCATCAATGAGTCTTGAGTTTGTAGACCTTCATGATTAATTTCCTACTTTAGATGGAATTAATAGGATAGAGACACTTATTAACCTCATGAGAATCACATTATCCAAATAGACTCCCATTACCCTTACATTTAGTCAAACTTTTGAAAGCCTCTCTGAGCCTATGAAAACCTTTTCTTCGATATCTACATTAAAATCTCATTATATTATCCCACCCAACATCCACATGGATTTATGTTGCATTATTTATTGAAATTTATGTGTGGGGGAATAGATTTTATTTTGGGTTCCCCTTTATTGATTTTCAACATGTTATCATATTCTTGAGGGAAGTCATTCATTTTAATATGGTGGAGATGTTGTCATTTAGTGAGTTTGGGGAATTTATATATTCTTATAACATATTTCTCAAATTTTGATGAAATGTTTAAAAAATTCAATAAAGAATGGACTGTGTCTTCGGTGGGTAAAAAGTCACTCTTCCTCAATAATTGATCTTATTATTAATATTATAATTAGAGTCATGAGGAGATCAAAAAAGGTTTGATATATTATTGTGAGTTCTATTTCATGTTCTACTTTCAAGAAATGAAAAAAAGAACACTTATTTCCATGGGAGAAGTTTTGTGTTTTGTAAATATTCCATCATCTCATTACATTTAAATTTTCTACCAATTGTTTTTCTTGATTCAAATAATTGATCAATTTTAAATATGTTTTTCTATTTCTTTTCATGTTTTATTATGAAAATATTGTGCATTGATTTTTCCATGTTAGTGTTTCACCCCTCTTTCTACTCATTTTAATACTGAACTCCTACGATCCCATAACCACAGAAAAACCAGGTCAAAAGACCTCTTGATTCTTGTAAACTTTTTGATAGGTAATAGAAGATATGAGCTCTTTCAAACTCTCAAATTACCACCTTTGTTTGGTAAATGAGTGAACCTCCATAAATAATTGTTATCATCTAAAGAGATGTGAGTTTTGAGTATCCACATTTTCCATTTCTAAATTTGAGCATAGAAAATGAATTGTTTTTGGAACATTATTTCTGTAATACTTTATTGGGAAATTTAATAATGAAAAGTGAAATGATATAAACCTCCATGAGTGGGGAAAAAAATTATAATATATGTTGGTCTGGAAAAATGGTTTCGTATTTTTTTTGTATTTATTGAATATGAGGACATGCTCAAGCTTAAGTGTGGTGGAATTGATGATATTAATTTATTCAGAACTTCTTATTCAATCTCATTTCAAAGATTCAATGAAAATTGCATAATTGGAGTGATATACACTTTTTTAATATTAAATTTATTTTTTGAGGATAATTTTAATTAATAAAATCAAGTCAGTTTACTATTTCCAGAATAAATATCAACCTTATTATCCAAATTTCCCAATTCTTATTTTTTAGGGTTCTATATTCAAAATAAAGCATTTCTTCATAATGGACCATTGGAAAAATCATCCATTTAGAGGGTCATATTGTCTTTATAGCATAACCCAATGAATTTTGGAAGAAACCAGACCAACCTTAATGATTTATTTAGAGGACTAAATACAGAAGCCCAAATTATATTAAACTCCATTAGATATTCTTGATTATCCAAACGAATCATGGATACAAATTCTATGGTCCAACTACATCCACAAGGGACCCAACTAATGCTTTGAAGGGTCTCCCACCATTCTGGTAGAGAATTAAAATCAGGTCACTATAAATGACTTTTCTCATGATATACTGATATAATAAAGAAGGTATTTTTAGAGTGAAATATATGAAATTTTAGAACAAAATTATAGAAGAAATTTTTTTATTTTGTGGAATATTCATATTCAAAAACCAATTCACATTTATAATTTCGAAAAAGTGTAGATTGAAATAGATAGATTATAATTGTTTAGTTAAACCTCCCTAACATTGGGTCTATAAGTCCAATTTCCACCAAAATTTCTGAGTAGAGATAAGACATTCATATATACAACTTTTTAGAAGACAATATTTCGTGATTCAACTTTCTGGTTGTCCAAATCATCGATCCAAGTGGATTTGTTGTTTTGGAATGAAAAGTTTCCACCACCTAGGGCTATATATTCATCCCCCACTTCTCCATACATGGGGTTGGAATTTTAGAGAAAATTAGGTTACATTAGCACGACCAAGGCCCTTCTACAGGACTGGGCAGATCTTCTAAAATCATTTTTTGACATTAGAAACTCTTCCTCATCTCTTTTATTTCATGTTCTATCCATTCATTTTCAATTATAATTTAATAAGTTTTTGTATTTTTAATTATATTTTAATTCATGTTTATTTATTTATAATATCTTATTCTCATATAACATATATAGTTTAATATTAATTTTCCTTAAATATTCAAAATAAATTTTAAAATCATTCTCTTCATTCACCTTATCATTCAAGAAAATGTGTGTTTTTTAATTCCCTTTACATTTCATGTGTGTGTTTGGTGCACCATTATTTTCATGATGCGTTCTTTTTAATATATTTTTAACCCATCACAATAAAAAATTATAACCAAATTATTAACCACCCAAACAAATGAGTTAATATATCATTTGGGTGATTCATAAATTGGGGAGATATAGTGATTGAGTGCCTTCTATAAATGAATATTCATTAAATTAATATTGTGTATATTGAACATAATATGTCGTTGATCAATGACATGTTTTGTTCAAAATTTGGATCACATGGATTATTGGATCCAAAAATACACTACCATAAACATGTAATGATAATTATTATAACCCAAGGTTATGTTCAGGTTTGGATTAAATTTTTAAAACTTGTGAATTCCAATCAACGTCATGTTGTGAAGTGGGTGTTAATATGATTCAATATAAAAAAAGCCTAGGGATATCACAAGTGTAACTCCCTAATAATGAATGCAACCCAATATTTATGAAATTAATAAAATAATCAATAATTTTAATAAAGCACTGAAACCCCCCAAATAAAAATACAATTAACTAAAAACAATTGACTATTAAAATGAATCATTGTTAAGGATTTAACCCGAGTACTACAATACATATTTGAAGGGAACTGGAACCTTGAATGGGCGATAGGTAGAAGTTGGATGAACTTTCACTAGGGATGCATGATAGCTTCTGAAATAAAATTTATGTCTTCTGTAAAAGATAAGTGAAAAGGCCCTAGGTCAGATTGCTGATTTGGGTGTGGAGCTTGGATGAGGGAACCCGACTAGGTTATAGACCCACATTGGAGTCATCAATGTATTTATTTTTAGTTTTCATATCAGATGCTTAACACTTACATTTGAATGGAATATTTTCTACATTAGATGAATATTGTAATTCTTTCTTTAATTTTCATGAGATATTGGTATTATTTATGGTTATATATATGCTTCCACTATTTTTTATTAATTTTAATGGGTGTATTATTGTGATAAATGAGTGTATAGTCACCCCATTATAGGCTTATTATAAACTCGCTGCTAGTGGGAAGCCTCTGGCATATGAGGTGGCATGCCTGAGGTCCTTGAACTGACTAGCTCGGGGCACCAGTGTGTGGCACCCACACCAGGATTTTACAAAGTGGTATCAAATGTTTTTTCTTTTGATTTTACCTTTTCATAATATTATGGAATTGTATAGAATGGGATATGAAGATTCAAGGCTTGGTTATGAGCTCACACATAGAATTTTCAAACCCATGTACGAGGGAAAACCCATATACATAGGGTGGGATTTTTTTTGTTGTTATTTTCTATTATTGTTGAATATTATTTCATATTGGGTGACACACATGTTTTGTAATGTGAAAATTGATTTGGAGATTTTATGAGAATTGAACTATGTCCTGAAATAGCATAAGATTTGGGTATTTATGAATAATTCTAGGTACTCATGATTATTTGGTAACATGCATCATTTTAGTTATGCACTTGAAAATGGGTTTTGGGTAAGTTGATTAACTTGAACTATTTTTATTTTCTTATGAAATTAAATCAAAAATGGTTCCCAATATGAAATTGAGATACATAAAAAATAATACAAAAATGTGAATAAATTGGCATATAATGTGAAACATAAAATGAGAATGAGAATACCCTTTGATAATAAGTACCTTGGTGTTAGATGGTTAAGGGTAATATTAGTGTATCAATTTTGAATACTTGGAGAGGGTTTGGGAAAATATTTGCTTTGTTTTATTGGTTTACCTCTTATGTTAGATTTATTTTTTGAACTATGTCTTAAGGATCGTGTTTGGAATTTTAGAGGGTATTACTCCATGAAAATACTTGTCAAAAGGATGATTGAGGGTCATTGATAGTAACGGTCATCCAAGGATGGATCCTGAGGCACTGATCGATCTAGGTGATGAATAAGTGGACCAGTTTTGATGAAACATTTTTTTTCCTTATGAAATTTAATAGAAGAGACCCATGGCGGGTTGACAAGTGTATATATGATTTAAAAAAGGTGTTTTGGTTGTATAACCCTATTTCTTTTATTAGAGATGGTTGACCATAGGTAGATGAGATCTGGGTTGAGTCCATCAAGACTATACATGAAGATTTTGAGACTCCTACAGAGAAGAGGGTCATGTTATCTTCTTACATTATATGTGGATCAGAAAACCACTAGAGGGAGGTTGATGAGTGGTCTAGGTAGACATATGTTATGTTATGTAAGGAATTATGGGATAATTTCATGGATCACTTCTATCCAGGGATGTTGAGGGAAGAGAGAGATCATGAGTTCATGAGGTTGACTCATGAGAGTATTTCTAAGATAGAAAATACCATAAATTTTATAGTTTTTTATTCTATTCACTAGCATTGAAAGGGGACTATAAAACTATAATTAGGTATTTTTTGTTGAGATGGTATGTGAGTAATATATACTCTATAATACCAAATGTAGGATCAAAATAATAGAGATACTGTATAAAGTATCTAATGATGCTCAATATACAATAGGGGGTGAATTGTATACTTTAAAAAATTCTTTTGGAACTTTTAAAGATGGTTATGTTTAACAAGGCTAAGCAAGGTAATTCACAAAACCTCTAAGTTATTCACACTTTCTTGATTCTGGAAATATGACTCCGAGAAATTGAATCTGTAAAGATGGTTTCAGAAAATGAAACTTAATGAATGTTTACAGAGATAACTATTCTACCTTAAAGAATATTAAATCTTACTATATCCGAGTACAAGTATAAGGAATTATATGATAATTATACTTTCCTCACCAAATAAAATATAGTGGAAAACATTTAACAAAACAAATAGAAAGTAGTATATCTTTTAACCCAAAGAGAATGGTATCCAACAGCCTTTGAAAAGTTCCCTTGATTTATACATTCAAGATAGGCTGTCTTACCCACACCAGGGTAAGCCCTCGATTTGAAGATCAAAGTCTGTCTTGCTATCCCCGTAAGTCATCTACTTCAAGGTAGTCGGGACCTCTATCTTCCTCAGCAAGGAAGCCCTCAACTTTATAGTTGTCAGCACCTCTATATTTCTATCCTCAGAAGCCCTTGATTATTCACAGCAACAATCAGATTTGGAAAAAGTAAATATAAACAAGAAGTTCAGTACACACAAAGCAATGAGAGTCTCTCTCTATAAATCACATCAATAGAATATAATCTCTAGAGTCATAGAATAGTTCATCAAAGTTGTGAGCTCTTTCAAATGACCTCCTATATATAGGCACATCACCAAAGGTTGACTACCTCTTCCTGCAGTCATATTTTTCCTTGAATTTTGGAGGGACTTGTACACGTGTCTCTCAAAAAATGGTTAGTTAGTAACTGAATGCACGTCATTATTTTATAACAAAACAAGTGTAAGCAAAAATATGTTTACATAACTAAAATAACATATTTGAAATGTAGGCATATAAAAGTTCAGAGTCTATCCAAAAGTTACTTCAGAATCTATAATAAAAGGATATTCAGATTCTGTTTTCATGGAATTAAGAACCTAAAATCTATAGAATTCTGGAGTTTGAATTATAAGGAAATTCAGATTCTGGATTCAAAAGAATTCAGAATCAGAACTTACAAAGTTCAGAGTCAGAGTTCATGAGAATTCGTAGTCAGAACTCATAAGAGTTCAGAGTCTGTATTCAGAGAACTCGAAGTCAGAACTCAGGAGAGTTTCTAACTAGAATTCCTATTCAGAATTTGGAGTCTGAACTCATAAGAGTTTGTAACCAGAATTAGTATTCAAAAATCGGAGTCAGAACTCAGATGATTTTGTAACTAGAATTCGTATTCACAATTCAGAATCATAACTCAGAAAAGTTCATAACCAGAATTCATATTAAGAATTCGGAGTCAGAACTCAAAAGAGTTCTTAACCAGAATTCATATTCAAAGTTCAGAGTTAGAACTCAGAAGAGTTCGTAACCAGAATTCTAAGAATTTTGATCCTAAATCTGAATGATTCATATCTTCGTAATTATAGGATTCTGAGGTTTTGGATATAAACTGAATTTTAAACAAAAAAGAATTATGATATGAACAATGAAAACATGGTAAGGATAAATTTCATTTGGGAGGGTTGTTTTTCCATATAGAAGTAAAGCACAGGGTAAAATGAAATATTCCTTGAGTTATGATTTTTGTGATTTTCAAAATAAGAAGGAATGGTAAATTCATAAGGAAACCTTATTAACTTAACAATCTCCCACAATTTTGAAGGAATGGAAAATTTATAAGGAAAACCTTATTTAATCAACAATCTCTCCCTTTTTGGAAAGCACAAACATCCTTACGAAAAAGAATATAAGGACTTAGAAAATTTGTTCTTGATTTTCAAATAAAACTTATCTCCATTTTCACATTAGAAAATATTACTATGACTAAATCCACATAGGGATTTGTAACTCTAAGGATCGTATTCTAGATTTTCAAAATGCAGTTTTTTATTATCTTGAGTACAGAAATCTCTGTAATGAAAACACCCCCTTAGATAAACTCCCCCTTTCTTAGGGATATTTCTTCTTTTCTTAGAATTCCTTTTCCTTTATCCCCCTCTGTGATTTTCAAAAAGAATTTGAGGGAATGGAAAAGAAATTATAGTACCTAAAGTATTAGTATAAAACATGAAAACAGAAATGAGCAACCAAAATTCTATTAAGATTGGAAGAATTTTTACAAGGGAAAAAAATACAACAAAAGATCAAATTTATTTTCCTTCTTTCTCCTTGGGTATCTATTTTTTCACTATGGTTTTCTGCTTCTTTATCTCCTTGTGATCTTCCTCTGCTTGATTCTCTAAGGATTTTATCCTATCATCCTAATACTTCAT
This sequence comes from Viscum album, assembly GCA_963277665.1. Taxonomy (NCBI): domain Eukaryota; kingdom Viridiplantae; phylum Streptophyta; class Magnoliopsida; order Santalales; family Viscaceae; genus Viscum; species Viscum album. The sequence goes on along the minus strand of OY728133.1, from coordinate 1,155,682,757 downwards.
AGCCTCTGCCTAAGACTTCAATAATTCATCTTGCTTCACTAGTTTCTCTTCAATCTTGATCTGGAGATCTCTTTCTCTCTTCCTGCTCTGAGAAATAGAGTATAACTTCCCATTCAGATCCTTGACCTCCTGAATCCGAGTATTATGCTCAAGATTTATATTTTGATCAATTCTATTTGTGATATCTTTGATTTCACTATATTCATAATGAAAAGCTTCCTTAAAATCCACTTGAAACTTATCATTCTCTCTCAAATCTTCAACTATATTCTTTGACCAACTGCCCACTTTATTACAATATTTTTTGTGGGAATCATAGTTAATAAGGAAGTTCTTGTAATCATCCCCAATATTTATGCACATGTCCATCACCATAAATACAGAATCTGATTTTTGATTTAAGCTATGTTGGAGCATCTTACATCTTGAGTCAATGGTTGGAAAGATCGGAATGATGTCAACAAGATTCTTCAGTGATTGAATGAAAAAATCTTGTCCCAGAGCTGATGATTCTGAATCTGACACTTTTCCTGGTGATGGTTCTTCATCTTGCTCGACAAGATTCCTCTTAAAAGATCTGCCAACTTCCTTCTTCCTTAAAATAACTATGGTTTGTGAATCAACAAAAACCTGTTTGCCCTTATTAGTTTTCAGAACCGCTTCCTCATCTGGAGACTCATGCTCACTTTCAGACAACTTAACAATTATATATTCATCAATTTTTTCTTTCTGGGCTCATACCTCAATATCTTCAGGATGAATGAAGTCATGATTATGACTCCCTTCCTCAGATAACTTGTTCACTTCCTCTTCAACCTTCTCATCAATTCCAATAGTAGAGATTTTTTAAGATCCATCTTAAGAAGTCCGGATTGATAATTTTTCGGATGCACTTTCCTTCTCATGAAAGTATTCAGCTTTCTTTATCAGATTAGCTATATCATCCTGGATTTCAGCTTCTTGTACATCTTCCACAGCTTTCATTTCATCGACAACCTTTTCAAGTACTTTTTCTGGAGTGAGAAATTTCTTCCCTGGTGTCTCAGGTAAAGGTTCTACTAAGAATGATTTCGGTACATAGATATTATCGGATTCAATTTTAGTTTCTCTAAGAAGGGATTGGACAATATCAGCCTATGACATATTCTTATTTTTCTTCTTCTTTTTGGCATGCTTCTCATTCTCCTCTATAGTATTTTATTTTAAAGCATTTTCCTCAGCAGGATCTAGGCCAATCCATGGTTCCCCTTCCTTCCGGTTTTTCTAATCCTCCTTCCACATTAAAACACCCTCATCTAGATAAGAATTCTGTTTCTTAGGCTTTGGATGTGCGGTTTGAGTTCATTTAGCTTCTAGAGTTTTATCTTCTTCTACTACTTCATTAAATTTCCTCTTCCTTCCAACCTTTTTTGATGGTTCAACCACTTCTTTTTCTTTGGAACGGCTTCTGCTTCCTCCTATGGTAGATCATAGAATTCTTTTGATTCCTTAGAAAATCCAATATTCATTCTCATCAAAGTGTCGTCACTTACTAACATAACATAGAAATTCCTCGTCTTGGAACTGCAAGGGATTTTGAAGTAATCAAGACACCGAACAATAAAATTAAAATGGATAGCCAGAACAATATAATCTGAGCCTTTAAATTTCCAATTTTGATTTTCTCTATTGAAATCAGAATATGATCCATCAAATTTATCTTCTTTATATTTACCAAAAAATCATGATATACATATCACTCTTCTTCTGCGTGTCTTTTTCACCCTTCCTTAGAATGATAAACCATTGATCCCATAACTAAACGATCCGATTATTTGTAGAAAAATTAAAAATCATTACAGTCTTGACATCTGAATGTCCAAGAAACTCTATAGCCTTCACTTTTACAAAACTTCCTTGAACATCTAGAAGCTTGTGAGAACAAAACTTCACTTCCCCTTAATAAGACAACCCTAACAAGCTATCAAACATGGTATATGAAAGTGCATAAGTTTGACAATAGCTTATGAAGGAAAATTTTTATGTTCCATCTACATTGAAAAAACAAACTGATTCATTAAATTCCATAAGAAGATCCGGATATAATACATCCTGAGCTCCGGGTTTTGATATGGATACACTATCTCAACCATTAAGCTTGGTATTCTTTGAAATAATAGAATCATACTTTTGGAAGACGTTCGGATGAACCAACTTCCCCCTGTATGTCTGACACTCTGGAATTGACTTAACTGTTGACAACTCTTGAGAAGGAACATCACTAGACATTCAAATTTGACCACTTTTGAAATGTTCAGAAGAAGTATTTAAAATTGGGGAAGAGCTTCGGCACGCGAAGGCTTGGAGTAGATGTGGGACAACCCTTCGGGGTCCTTTATATAGGCATTTGACATGACGATTCGACTTCCAAACTCAATCAAATAGTTGATAAATGTTTTCATCAGATTTGATGGTTGAAATGATTTCCGCAAAGAATATTTGGTCGGATCCAATCTTTTGAGGTTTTTAAAGGAATATATTCGGATTTAAGAAAAATATAATCCGAAAAATTTAAAAAACACATCAAACTACAAGCATGTAAATAATGATTATGAAAACTCATGCAAAGAAAGCATAACTTTCGGATTTCTAGGAATATTATTCTTAATAATAAAATCTTCATGAAAAACTTTAGATTCCAAAAATTTTACTACGAAACTATTTGAAAAAAAAAACATCATTACGAAAAATTTTGAGTACAGAAAATTTTAATACTGAAATTTTGAGTAGAAATTACCATTATGAAAATTTTGAGTATGAAAATCTTCATTATGAATATTTTGTGGATGAAACTGGCTACAAAATTTGTTTGAAAACATAATTACAAAAAAAAATATTTAAAAACTTAATTACGTAAAATTTTAAAAACTACATTACATAATATTTTTAAAACATAATTACGAAAATTAAATATAAAAACATCATTACGATTTTTTTTGAAAACTAACCAGAAAATGTACCTCTCCTATGAAGAGGAGATTATTACTATAAGGAGATTAGTTCCAAAGAAAGTTAATAAATAGGATTACCGTATGGTTATCATTGTTAGCTTTTTTTAATGTATTTAAATCTATCAGAGGGTATGGATTTTGTGAAAATATGAACAAGTTAATCCTGCATTCCGATAAATTTAAAAATGATATATCATTTTTTTTGTATGATCCCTAAGAAAGTGAGGCCTAATATCTATTTGTTTTGCAAGTGAGTAATGTGTAAGGTTTTTACTAAGGTCAATTGAACTTGTATTTTCACTCAAATTTTTTTTTTCATAAAACTCATACCATAGTCTGTGAGTGTTTGTTGAATCCACAGCTCTTGAGCCCAAGAACTTCCAGATGCTACATATTCAGCTTTAGTAGTGTAAAGTGCTACTGAGATTTGCTTCTTCCATTACCAAGAAACTAAATAATCTTCTAAAAAATAACAAGTCTCAGATGTACTCTTTTTATCCATTTTCCATCCACCTTAGTCAGCATCTGAAAAACATTTTAAAAAAAATCATTTCCAGATGTATAAAAGTGTCCTAAATCAATGATTCCCTTGAAGTAGTGAAAAATTATTTACATTTAATTTAAATGCAATTACTTATAATTAGATTGATATATTTCACATAAGCACACTGAAAACATTATGTATGGATGAATAGCTGTTAAGTAAATAAACATCCTATCATACAACTAAAAGATGTTTGATCTACTGGTTTCCCAGCTTCATCAAGATCAAGTGTGTTTGAGGTACCAATGGGAGTACTAATATTCTTAGTCTTGTCATATACAAACATTTAAAGAATATTTTTAACATACTTATGTTGGCATATATAGATTACTTTTGGTTTTTTAGAAATTGGAAAACCAAGGAAAAATGTAAACTCACCCATCATACTCATTTCAGACTCAGATTTCATTATATCTACAAAAGAATCAGTTAATGATTACTGAGTTAAACCAAATATAATGTCATCTACATAAATTTGAACTATAAAAACTTGTTTCTTATCCTTCATTATAATAACGGTTGGATCTTCATTTCCCTTAACATAGTTATTTTGAAGCAAAAATCATGTAATTAAATTATTCCAAGCTCGAGGGGCTTTCTTAAGTGTGTACAAAGATTTGGTAAGTCTAAAAATATAACCTGGATGTTTTGTAACTTCAAAACTAGGAGGTTGTTCAACAAATACTTCCTATTGAACATAACCATTAAGGAAAGAACATTTCACATCGATTTGAAAATGATTGAAATTAAAGAATGCTGCAATGGCAAGTATGATACAAATAGATTAAAGTCAAACAACTTGAGAATAGGTTTCTTCATAGTCTATTCCTTATAGTTGATTAATGAATTTAGCAACCAATCTAGCTTTATTTCTAACAATGATTCCATATTCATCACACTTATTTCTGAAAACCCATTATACTCCTATAACAGAAGTTTCCTTAGGTATTTCAACCAAGGTCCAGACTTTATTCCTTTCGAATTCATTTAGTTCATCTTGCATGGCTTTAATCCAATCATCATCACCTAAAGCTTCATCAGTGATTTTTGGTTCTAATTGGGAAAGGAATTCTAGATGTTATACTTAATTTCTTATGGAACTTTTAGTCCTTACAGGTTGATTCACATCTCCAATGATACTATCACTGGGATGATTCTTTTGAAACAACTGATTTGGGTTTTGTGAAACATGTTCATCAACATAGGGTAGGAAATCTTCTGGGGTAAATGTTTTAGAAGTATCTTCTTGGAAATTTTCCATATCATAAGGATCTTCTATCAAAGGTTGGTAATCAGTTTCTGAAAACACATCTGAAGATGTAGGTTGGGGTTGTTTAAAAACAAAAGGACCAGTTTCATCAAATTTGACTTGTACTGTTTCTTCAACAGTACAAGTTTTTTTATTGAAAACTATATAAGCCTTAGAAGTTGTGGAGTTGCCTAAGAAAATAACTTCATCAGATTTTGGTGCCAGTTTATATAGATTATCATTAGTATTCAAAATGAATACCTTGCAACCAAAAAAATTGATGTATGAATGCCTAGGTTTTCTACCATTCCATAAATCATAAGGAGTTTTTTTTTTGAAAAGGTCTAGTAAAAACATGATTTATAGTAGAACAAACAGTACTTATAGCTTCAGCCCAAATGTTTCTTGCTATAGAATAATCACTCAACATGGTTCTTGTTATCTCTTAAATAATTATATTTCTTCTTTCAACAACATAATTATATTGAGTAGTTCTCAGTGCTGGAAAATTGTGAGTAATTCCTTTTCTACTAAAAAAAATGTTTCAAAATCATAATTTTGAAATTCTCCACCATTATCACTATGAATAGTTTTTAATGGAGGGTTTTTCTAATTTTCAACATGGGCTCTAAAACATTTAAAATATGAGAAGGCTTCATGATTCTTTTTTAGAAAATAGATCCACGTAAATCTAGTGTAATCATCAACTAAACAAATAAATAATACTTCCCTCCAATGCTTCCAGTTTGTGTAGTACCAAAGAGATCCATATGCACTAACTGTAATTCATCATTTGTTGATACTTATATGACTGATTTAAAACTTGATTTATGTTTCTTTCAATATTTTCAAGGATCAATAACTTTTGAATAATAAAATCTAAGCTCTGGTAGATCCTTAACTAATCTTTTCTTATATAGTTTTCATAGGTTCTTAAGGTTAAAATGACCTAACATTCTATGCCACAACCAAGAATGATCTTCCATTGCACTATGGAATGTTATATCTTGGCTCCTATGGTCTTCTATGTTTAGTGTGTATACATTTTCTTGCATATGGGCAGAGAGAATAAATTCATCCTTGGAATTGTGTAATAAGAACTTGTAATTCCGAAACATTACAAGGTAACCTTCATCACATAATTTGATTATGATAATGAGGTTGTTCTTAATACCCTTAACGAATAAAACATTTTAAATCAATGTTTTTCCAAGAAGAACGATTTTACCTATACCAATAATTTCTCTATGAGCATTATCTTTGAAAGTTACTTTTCCTCCTTTCTTCTTGATAATCTTTTTGAAAATAGTTTCTATTACCATTCATATGTCTAGAACATCCACTATCCATATACTAAGTATTCTTGTTGGTACTCTCTCTATTTTCCTGAAAACAAAAGAGTTATACTTTCAGAAACCAAATTTTCTTGGATCCCGAAATTTCAGAGAGTAAAATTTTAGGTTCCCACATTTTCATAGAAAAATAGGCTTTATGAAATCCCAAATATTGATATTTATTTAAGGAACAATTTTTTTCTTAGTTTCCACCACACTGATACTTAGTAGAGAATGGAGTACTTTGAGGAAAAAATTAATTGTTTCTAAAAATTGGTTTAGAACTAGAGGAACCAATACCATAACTATTCATTAGAGGTCGGATTTGAGAATACATTTTATAAAAAAATTTATTTCCTAAGTTAATGTTGGAAAAACACATCCTCAAGGAGAATATTTCAAATTCCAATTTGATAACCAAGTTCTTGTCTTCTAAAACATTTGAATTGGAACTAGAGCTAGGCTCGAATACATTTTTCATAGAAATTAAATTTTCTAGATCATTTGAAAGTTTATTCTTCTCAGAATTTACTTCCTCAAGATTTTTTGAAATACCTTCGAAATCAACATTTTTCATATCAATATCTTTAGAATGATTTGATATTTCTTTAGTGAGAGTAGTATTCATAGATTTTTCCTTATCAACATTTTTCATGAGTTTTGAATTCTCAATCTGAAGATGTTTGGAAAACCTAGAAACCTATTCATAGGAAGGAAAAGTATTATCTTCATCAGAAGAATATTATTTATCCGAATATTTATAGTTTTTATTATCACTATAGTTAGAATTAAAAGAAACATTGGTCATAGATTCAGCATTATGTACCATAGATATTAAAAAATGTTTGTTAATAGGTTGTCTAACTATTATAATAAGATTCTTCTGTACAGAAGATTCGTAATCTGAAGATTAATCTGAAGAGTCACCACCACTGGCACTCCAGTTGTCATTATCTTTTAAGACTTTCTTAGCTTTGGTTTTGTAGTACTTATTTATGTTTATCTCAGAATTCTTTTCATTTTTTCCTTTCTCATGAGAATGGGGCAATTAGACCTTATATGTCCAGCTCTCTTGCATTCATAACATGTAACTTCTGAATCATTCATGTATTTACATTATTTTTTATTATATCTGGATTAGAAATTCTTCTATCCTACAATCTTGTTTATCCTTTGAGCAAGATTTTATAACTCGTTTTCTGAAGATTCAAATCCACTAGATTCTGATTGGATAATAACCTTCTTATACTTGGATCTAGTAACTCTTTTAGGAGGTTTGTCTTTCATATGGTCTAAAGTAGTAGTAAAAGAAACTCCACCATTCCCATTATTCTTTTTAACATTTTAAGCATCTCTCTTCATTCTAGTCTCATGCTGAATAAGAGTTCCAAATTGCTCATCTAAGGAAATGTGGGTGACATTCCTGTTCTCAGTAATTTTTTTTCCTCTTGGATTCCCAATCATTTGGCATAATATAAATGATCTTATCTACAAGAGCCTCATCATATAATCGGAGCCGCATATATAAAATATGAACAAGATGTTTAGTATGCACAAAACAATGATAGTATCTCTCTAGAAATCACTTCAACAACATGTAATCTCTAGAGACATAGAACAGTTCATCAAAGTTGTGAGATCTTTCAAATGATCTCTTATTTATAGGCACAACACCAAAAGTTGGATCCCTCTTCCAACTATCATATCTTTCCTTGAATTTCAGAGGGACCTGTACAGGTGTCACTCAAACAAAGGTTAGTTAGTAACTGAATGCACGACATCATTTTATAACAAAACAAGTGTAAGAAAAAATATGGTTACATAACTAAAATCCAATATTCAAAATGTAAGAAATTAAAAGTTTAGAGTCTAACCAAAAGTGAATTCGGAGTCTATAATACAAGGATATCTGGATTCTGTTTTCTAGGAATTCAGAACCTGAACTCCATGGAGTTCCAGAGTATGAATTTTATGGAAATTCGGAATCCAGATTCACAAGAATTTGGAACTAGAACATTCAAAGTTTGGAGTCCGAGTTCATGAGAATTCAGAGTCATAACTCATAAGAGTTTAGTGTATGTATTCAGAGATCTCATAGACATAACTCAAAAGAGTTTATAACCAAAATTCATATTCATAATTTGGTGTCAGAACTCATAAGAGTTTGTAACAAAATTTCGTATTCATAATTCAGAGTCATAACTCAGAAGAGTTTGTAATCTGAATTCTTATTTAGAATTCGGATTCAGAACTCAAGAAGATTTCATAACCACAAATTATATTCAGAATTCGTAGTCAAAACTCAGAAGAGTTCATAACCAAAATTCATATTTAGAATTCAGAGTTAGAACTCAGAAGAGTTTATAACCAAAATTCTGAGAATTCGGATCCTAAAACAGAATGCTTCATATCTAGGTAATTATAGGATTTTGAGTTTTTTGTTATAAACCAAATTTTACACTTAGAAGAATTATTATATGAATAATGAAAAAATGGTAAGGATAAATTTCCTTGGGGAAGGATAGTTTTCCTTATAGAAGTAAAACACAGGGTAAATGAAATTTGCCTTGAGATATGGTTTTTGTGATTTCCAAAACAAAAAGAAATGGTAAAGTAATAAGGAAAACTTATTTAATTAACAATCTCCCCCTAGTATTAATGAATGAAAATTTCATAAGGAAAACCTTATTGACTCAACATTTTCATGATGGGATTAAATATGAGATTAAGTCAAAGATTAACTTATTTTGCTTAAAGAAGATTGGTGAGGCGGTGGATAAACATATCATATATGAAGGGATCCTAAATTATATTTCCCAAGGTGGATAGACAAATCCTACTAGATGATCATAAGGTATAAATTATGAGATCAGGAAGAGTCATAATAACGTCGTTAGTCAGGGAAGTGGGAAATGGAGTACACTAACAGAGGGATAATTTTCATATGACCATTCTCAAGTGATATGTAACAAGTAAAGTAGACTCGATAAAATTCATAGACATTCCCTATATCCTATAATAGAGTTCCAATCTTATGGAATTGTTGGATATCTGTAGAATTTATATAGACCCAGTGACAGATGGTTGGTGAGGGTGGAGCTAGGTAGGATCTGAGTGTGGGAATAATACCATACGCACCATATCATTCTAGTGGCTATAGTTCTACTGGATGAGGAATTAGAGGATATAGACATAGAGATTAAAGGAATGGGTGTTTTTATAATTAGGGTAGTGTAGTAAATTGGAGTCATACTACATCACAAGGAAGGATAGGTTCAAGTTGTGTAGAATACACTTGTGGATAATGAGGATGGATCATTGAAAATGAGAGGTACTATTCTTGTAGCCTCTATATTTTATTGAGGTTAATTTGATATTGGTTCCTCTCATCACATTATATATAGAAAACATGTTAACTGTTTTAGCCTAGTAATTGAGTTTCTGATCAGGGTTATAACTATAGATAATATATTGAGAGTATGGTCTAGATACTTTTATTTATGAAAGGTTTTTCCTCCAAAATATTGGGATTATAATTTTTTGGGGAATCATTATATCATGGACATGACCGCCTCCGAATTTATTCTTGATATGGACTAGTTTGTGACTTATCAATTCCTCATTGATTGTTACAATAAGAGAGTAACTTTTACATATCCTAAGGGTGAAAACTATATTCACTTGGGTGGGTGGGATATCTAGGCTGGTGGAGAAGGGATAATTACACCATAATTGGGAGTTATCACTACCCAGGTTCCTAGTCAATTTTTGGATGATGGAGGTGTCAATCATGTTTCCATTCAACTATTATTTGATTTGTTCCAGGACATGAATATTGAAGATTTATCAGGGACTCCACCTAACGAAGATGTGGAAGTCACTATTGAGCTCATTTTGGTAGATGATACAGTATATATTCCACTATACATAATGGAACTGAAAGAGATATAAGAGCTAAATTATATTCTTGAATAGTTTAAGGATAATTTTTTTATCTAACTGAGTGCTTGACCATAGGGTTTACCTGTATTTTTTTCAAATAATGATGACGTGAGTATGCAATTCTTTGTTGATTATCAGATGATAAAATGGATGAATATGATGAACCAATATGCTATTCCACGCATTTATTATCTTTTTGACTAGTTGAGATGAGATTTTATCTTTTTTATGATAGGCGTGAGATCCGGGCATCATCAGCTAAGATTTCTAACTTTAAATCTACCAAGAACATGATTCATAAGTATGTATGTCCTTTATGAGTTCTTTGTAATTACAATTAGGTTAACTGATTCACCGACATTGCTTATGGAATATATGAACAAGATATTCCATCTATACTTAGGTATGTTTTTTATTACATGTTGGTGTACTCCAAGAAAAAATATCGTCATGAATAAAATCATTACATCATAATGAGTACACAGAGAGATCATCAATTATACACCATGCTATCCAAGTGACAATTTTGGAGTGATCATGTTCACTTTTTGGGTCACATAATCTCCAAAGAAATAGTGTCTATTGACATAAAGAAGGTTTATAAAGTCATTATTTTTGAAAATTCTTAGAATTTTTTCGATATTTGTTTTTTTTTTGCGTTAGCTGGATGTTACATGATATTTTTCTTGGACATTACAGTTCGGTAGCACCAATTTCAGACATAATGGGATAATGTTTGAATGATATGATTCTTATAAGGATGCCTCACTAATGCTAATGATGAATTTGATATCAGCACCAATATTTATCCCACCTCATCTAGGTGATGAGTACACGATGTATTGTGACACTTCTGGGATCAAAATTGGAGCTATGTTGATTGAAAGAGAGAATTTTTTGGAGTATGAGTTGATACAATGGAGGCCTCATGAACAGAACTACCATATTCATGACATTCAGTTAGAAGTTATGTTCTATTCTATGAATTGATGGTGACATTACCTATTAAGAGAAAACTGTATTGTTTATACAGAACACAATAGAATGAATTATATCTTTTAACCGAGATACTAGAATCTCTAATAGGGGATATGGGTAGACTGTTTGCAGTCATTTTCATTCAAGCTAGTAAATATACATGGAAATGGTACCAATTGTTTTGATGATTTATGAATGAAAATTCAAACGTAGGTGGTCCATGAGTCTTGTGTTGAGTGAAATATGATAATTTTTTTATATAAAATGCATGTTGCGGTGTAGGAGATTCAGTAGAAGATGTACCTGGTATAAGTTTTAGTAGAGTCTACACTTTTTAGATGAATCAGGGAAAAATATTATAGGGATCCATAATTTTTGAACTTTTGGGAAAACCTTGAATGTAAGGCCACCTTTAGTTTTGAGCACAAATGAGGATGATTCCATCTATTTCAGAAATCAATTTTTTGTTCCTACTAGCATACAGGGGGATCTAATTCATGTGTTTCATGCCTTGAGTTGGTAGGTACATATATGGGTGACCAAAATGTATTGTGACATAACAACATGGTTTTTCTGGGATGTCATTAAAAATGAGATGGTAGGTTTCATGAATCAATGCGAGACATATCAAAAGGTGAAGGCAGATCATCAATGACCTATAGGTTTTCCATAGCTATTGTCCATTCCAAAGTGGAAGTGGTATGATAAGACCCTGGAATTCATATTGGGTCTCCCAAGGAATCCTCATAAGAATGAAGCTATTTTGGTTTTTATGTATAGGCTGAAAAAGGAAGAATATTTATTTCCTAAATATGATACTTTCTCAATGTTGAAGCAGGGAGATTAGAATGTTAATGAGATAGTCTATCTACATGGTGTGCCACAATCAATAATTTTAGATCACAACTCATGTTTTTGTTCATAATTATGGATGGGCTTACAGAATGTTCATATTACAATGGTTTAGTTAAGTACGTCATTCTACACAGAATCAAATAGGAGTTTTGAGACTAATATACATGTGCATTAGGATATTCTGGGAGTGTATGTTCTATACTTCAGGTGGATCTTGTGAGAAGAATTTAGATTTAGTGGTGTTTTCCCATAACAAAAGTTATTAGGAAATGAAAAAACTGCACTATATAAGGATATTTATGGTAGTACACATTGATAACCTTTTTTAATTATGGAGACAGGTGAGTCAGAATATTTGGAACCGAGTCTCATGCAAGAGACTTGAGAACATGTTCAGTTAGTTTGGAAATGCATTTCTATGAATCAGAGTAGAGAAAACTCATATGATTATAGATGGAGTTGACCCCTAGTGTATACATAGGGTGATCATGTATTAGTTTGGGTGCCACCTAGGTTGGGTCACTATAATATATGAAGGTAGTGAATTTTGGAACCCGGATTTGTAGAAAAGTTTGAGGTTGTGGAGAGAATCAAGTTAGTGGCACACCGATTAGATCTTCCACAGAAATAAAATGAAATTAATGATGTTTTATATGTGTCAAAACTAATTAGTATCATTATGACCATTCTCATTTGAATGTTGTGGATAATATTGATCTTGAGAATTATGTGTCATTTGGGTATAATCTGATATATGTGTTGTATCACAATGTGAAATTGTGATGGGGACTAGTCACGCTGATAGTTTGAGTATTTTAGAAACATGGTATTTTGAAAGAGGAAACATGGAAGAGGGAAAAAACATGAGATATTAATTGACCAATCATTTTAACTTAAAATCATAGAGAAACATGGGGGCACATCTCAAGGATGAGATTAATACGATAGGGATACTATAGGATGATGACCTTTTCTAGAGATGAATCACACTTAATTTCTCGTACTCCATTTCCACAATTAGATTAAATTTCATTTGAGTTTTACCCTGTTATATGTTTGGGTGAATTTTGAGAAATGTCATATGAAAAATGACTACTCATGGTTGGCATGCAATTAGAGAAAACCATGTGCCCAACCTATAAAACCGTGAAATGCTAGAAAGAAGGGAGTTACGAGGATGTGAACAGCATTTAAAACCATTCTCCTGGAAAGGATAAATTATGAATTCTTAAAATTAGAGGGTCATTATTACAGTTCCAAATTAGGGAAAACTATGTGTCCCTTCCCATGAAACTATGTGCAATACTTTTAATGGTGCAAAAATTAGTTCCAAATCCACCAGAACCCCCAAAAAGTTCCTTATTTGAACAAAACAGAGACACCTATGATTTTCTTTTGTTTGAAAATATTTTTGGAGGTATTTAAAGGATATAAAATATCTATTATTTTTTATTCATATCATAAAATAAAGATCTAAATCCCTCTTAGTATCTGGATCATATCCCCATACATTCCCATCCATCCTTCTTTCCTATGTCTATCTTCTATTGAGAAGTTATTCTAAATTTTACAATATCTGTCCCTAAATTTGATGAATCTAGATCTAGGATTTTGGTTCAAGATATTGAATTAATATTTTTGATATGTTTAATCTAGATTTAGGGTTATAGAATCATAACTAGTTATATGTGGTTGTTACACTAAAATTTTATCGAATTACAATTGGATAACACTCATCAAAAAATTTAAGTAGGTAGTCAATAATAAAAATCTAATAGTCTTGATGTCAATTTTGTGCATGTAATTATACAATTTCTATTTGGAATATTTAAATTTCATTAATGAATTAATTAATTAATTAATAAATTAATTAATTTAGGAGATAAGAATTTCGGATTTTTGTAATTTCTTATATGTGTAAAAAAAATTATAATTAATTTCAAGATATTGAGTTACTGAGAGAGGTAATTAATTTTATAAATAATTACTGGTTTTAGATATTTTATATTAGAGATAATTTATTGAGGGATTGATTATGAGTATCATAGATTTAAAATAAATATAATTAATTTTTGGATTAATTTTGGGATTTTTAGATGTGAATATTGATTACATAATAGAAAATTAATAAATTAGAATAATGTACTTAATTAAATGGGACATTAATTAAAGGGATTTTATTGATAAATTATTTGTTAAATTATTAATTAAATTATGGTTGATATATAATTTTTTAATTAATTATATGATTAATGGTAACATTGTCATCTAGTTGTGAATTTTAGAATGGAAACATGGTTATTCTAATGGGTATGATATGAATAGTAAAATGGTAATTAATTTTAAATTATAGAATGGAAACAAGTTCATGTAAGTTTTTGGTATTAATGGTAACATGGTCATTTTTTGTGAACTAATAAATGGGAACATAGTCATAATGTGGTGTAATTTATTCATGGTTATGTTGTAATTCATGTATACATTAAATAATGGTAACAATGGGATTTGAGATATTATATCTCTTAGAAAAACATCAATATCTCGCATGAGCCAAAGTGGGTGTTGGGGTAGAGTACTTATGGGATCCAAGGGATTAATGTTGTTAAATAAATAATCATTTTAAATGTGATAAATGTTTAATTATTAATTTTTTTAAACAAATGGATACACATCTTGACTATATATTACTATAGAAACCATTTGGGGTGTCCTATAGAGTTGTACACTAACACTATTTAAACTGCCTGATTGGTACCCAAGAAGACTTTTTGTTTTCTTAAAAGGCCAAGTGAAAATTCCCTAGGTTAGATTATGGATTTAGGTATGGAACATGGATGAGGGAACCCGACTTGGATTGAGACCCTCTTGGGATTCATTAATGTCTTTATTATTATTTTTCATTTTAGTCACTTATAAAATACATTGGAATGCCATGTATTTTTCATTAGTTGGAATTGTATTTATTTCATTGATTTTCGTGAGACATTGATATTTTTATGGTTATATATGATTTTTCTATTGATTATTTATTTTTATTAGTGGATAACTCTGATAAAAGATGCCATAGTCTACACATGATTGACTTATCAGTCCCTCACTTCTATACAACAGTCTCAAGATTATGGGGAGGCACGCCTGAGGTCCCGTGACTGACCGACATGGGGCACCATCATGGGGAACCCAGTTTAAGAAACTATACCATATTCATCAAAATGATCCAAGGATATTTTTATTTATAAAAAAAGAATTTTAAAAATAAAATTTCAATAACATTGTATGTTAATTTTAATGCTTTAAAAATTATTCTTTTAAACATTTACCATATAGAAAAATTTTATTGTTTTTAACATATTCACAATTTTTTTATTGATTATAGTTAAATATCTTTTTCACGTTTTTATAATCATTACTAACTGCCATGAATCATCTGTAAATCCACACAGCTATTTTTATTGAAAATAAATCTCCCAAAATTCATGAAATTGATTGTAAATGTTTTAAATTGGGAATATTTTTTCTCGTGTACATGGTACAAGTGAACACAATTATTTTAATGGAATTGAATATCAAATCAAATGGTTTTTATGATTAAAGTACAAGATAAATTTATTTTATTATATATATAGTTCGTGATAATTTCATATGAATGATGGTTGAGCCTGGTATTTTTTTAAGGATGAGTCATCCTGAAATCTCTCTCTAATGCATTGTATAAATAAATAGAGTTTAGCGGTGATATGTTTCTCCTAAGAGACATGATAATTATTCCATTACGTGATTCCATTGAAAATGTTATATTATGTATGAATTTATGTATAATTTCCCATGGTACCAACATGATATTATTTCAAAGGATTAAAAATAAAATATTTTTATTTCAAAAGGTAAGAAAATGAAATTACATTTTTAAGGATTCTTAATAGATTTTTTTAGATCAAGTTGAATGTATTTTTTTCAAGGAATTCATTTTATATGATTAGATGATGATCATGAAACCATTATTATTTTGTTTCTTCTAAAATAATCACATATGAATTTTTGTTTTGAATGATATTATGAGATTTAGTTGTTCTCCTAGAAATGTCAATAGATATATGTGGTTTATTATTAATTGTGAAGATAAAAAATGGTGTAATTTATTTTTCAAGATTACAAATTATAGGATGGGTTTGTTTTCATTTATGTCACTTAAAGATATTTAGTTTTCATATAAAATAATTTTAACAATATTTCAAAAGGACAATGAATGAGTTGAATTGTTAATAATGACATAGTTTCCAAATAGGTTGTTAATTTTAGTGAAGAAAGTGTGCCTTTATAAATATATATATTTTTTAAAAATGGATTTATTATGGAAATTAAAACTAGATTACATTTTTTTAAATAAGTATCTAAATCTATTAAACAAAAAGTCCAACAAAATGTACGAATATGAAACCCTTATAAAAATTCATGTATTATGGGTCTAATATGGTAAATTGTGTTATAGTTAGTATAAATGGAATAGTTTATATACCTTTTGAGGTTAAGATAATGTTAAAAGACACTTTTAAGATACTCTAGTAAATTGTAATATTATCATAATATATATTTTTATGATTAATAAGTTTCATCATCTAATCCGTGTATGTTTGAAATGATTTTTTATAGTGGAAATATAGCATATGATGTATAATGGTTTTAGGAGAATAATATTCCTATAAACCATTAACATGGAATAGTTGGTATATATTAGTGTTTTCTAGTTTTTCTCAGTTGTCTCAATATATTTATAGTCGATCCCATAAAATATATAGACCTAATTAGGTAGAGATAAACTTATCTATAGTTGAGTATTTCCTGAACCAACACCCTCTGAAATTTAGTGGTTCCTTAATCCCAGTGAAATTTAACTAATTGAAAAATGATATAGAGAATGTATGTTATCTTTTGTGATGTTCATTGAAATTTAATGTAACCATTTCTATTTATCATATTCAAGGTTAAATCAACCAATGGTGGTCCATGATTAATTATAATATAGAAAAGTAATAAATTGATTCCTTGGAAAATAGGGTAGGTAAATTTCTCTTCCTGAAAATTATTTTCCTAATGTTATTTGAAAAAGAATGAAAATGAAATTCCTTGAGTGTAAGAAAAAGTCACAGGATTCAATTTCCAATTATGGATATAAGTTTACATCATTTTCCATGTAAAGAATCATATTTAATCTGATGGAATGATAGTATAGTTAGCCAATTTTACTAAGAATTATATCTATGTTTATAAAGTGTTTTGGTTATTTCGTGTGATGAGAATGTATAAATGGATATTTTGAAATTCTAAAACAATAAAAATAAGAAATGATCATTGTGGGAGACAATGGGGAAGTATTAATCGATGAAAAATGGATATAAAAAATTTACATACCACCATTTGACATGTGTGGAAAGAATCATTCTAGAGAATGTGTCATGAGAACTTTGAGGTATTAATGATTTTGAATGCCTCGACACATCACTCTGGACTGTAATGTAAATAAAAGTGGTTATAGTTGGGAAAGTAAGGAAAATATGGTTGTTATGTGTTTTCAGTTCAATAAGATTGAATATTATGATAATTCATATCTAAAGAATGAAAATCCAAAATCAAATAATTATGATTAGAAATAAAAAGGTATAATAAGACCCTATTTCACTACTATGATACACTTAGGGACCTCTAATGATGTGAAAAATGATACATTATTTCTTATTATTCCAATGCCTTATTTGATTATATATCCACAAATTATTTTATATCATATAAATGTTTAAGTAAAATAAAAATACCCTTTTATCAAATGATGTCATAGATTCTGATAAAAAATAATAGGGTAGTATAAAGGAAATAATAATATAGAAAAATATTATTTCTATCAAATGTGAAATGGATTTTTTATACAAACCTTGTTACCTATCACATTTTAGAGTTTTATTATTTTCTTGAAAGAAATTTTTATTTAGTTTATCATGGTATGAAATATTAAAGAGATAAATTAGATATATTAAATTTTAGGTTTTTATTCATATTCATATATAAATATGAGTTTATAACATTTATATCCAACTATAAAGATATGAAATAGACACAAAGTGAAGTGACATTTCTTATTCTTGTATTATTGATAATATAGGGATGGTTAAAATTAGTGGAGTTCCAATAGTAAAAGAATTACTAGATTTATACATTTATTATTTTACTAGTGTTAGTTTTTATTACAATGTTGATTTTATTATTTTCATAGTTGGTGTTTCTATGACAATTTCAAGACCCCCTTCTTGAATGAATTTAGTTTATTTGTTATAATTGAAAAGTATATTATTAGATTTAACTGATAAGAGTTTCAACTACCTTATATATTCTAAAGTTGTTGATGCTACACTATTTCTAAAAATGGGGACAGTTAATTTATATTTTTCATTGATTATAGAGAACTAAATAACACCACTATTATGAAAAAATATCATTTTCCTCATTCTGATTACTTATTTGATAAGATCCAAAGAGCACATTATTTTTTGGGGACTGAGCTCAGGAAAATGTATCACTACTAAAGTTATATGTGGAATAAATTATATGGAAAATGTGTAGGACATGGTATAGCAATTATGAATTTTTATTAATGAAATTTGTGTTAATAAAACACACTCACTACATTTACAGATTTAATTAATAATGTGTACCATGAGTATTTGTAAAATGTATAGATCTATTTATCAGTGACATTTTGGTATATTCTATAATTTAATAAGATCAAGAGAAACAAAAAATGGTTTTTATATATACTTTTTAAGAAAAAATGTTTCATGTAAAATTGTGTAAATGTGAATTTTTGTTCCAATATATTGTTTTTGTTACAGTGTTACTAAATATGGAATAATTTGTTATCCTAAAAATATTAATGTCGTTTATGAGTGGAAAATTGATATAAATGAAACTAAGATTCATCATTTTCCTTGATTTGTTGGTTATTATTGATAGTTTCATAAATATTTCCCTCATTTATCTTGATCACTATCTAACATAACATAAAAATTATTTATATTCATCTAGATAAATAAATATGATGAATTATTTTAGTAATTTAAAATAATATTATTTAATTATTGTAAAGAACCATAAAATTCAAGGAATAATTTTTCTTAATTTTTCTTTGGGATTTTATAAGAACACAGTTTCAGTCGGCACTTGATTACGAGGCCTGGTTTGCCCGGAATTTCTATCCGAAGTTTAGCTCAGGTACGTTCAGTGAACAAATGAGCAAGAATTTCTATCTTTTTAACCAGTGCCGGGAATAAAATTCCTGGGGCACCGGTGGAACCGTAGCGCCGGTAATTGTTTAAGAACACCTGTTCCGTAGTCTCTTTTTCAAGAGAGTTGATGATAAAAAATGTGGAAGTTAAAAATAAAAATTTAACAACATTTTTTATTTTTAGTCTAAGTGTTTAATCCTTTGGATGGAAGTTGGGAAACTACCCAACCTCCCTTGGGAGGTTATGAGGGTGGTGGGGCCCACACGAACCCCACCCCTTCATATCCTCTAACCCCCATAACTCTCATTAATTTTGTTAACTTAAGTTTATTAACTTATGGAATTAATGAGGGGAGTTAATGTGGAATTCAAACACTTGAATTTCAAAAGCCTTGATGTGTTAATAAAATAAGTTGAGAACTTATTTTATTGGGTTAGTGTTTAGTTGTTTGAGAGCCTTTGGAGATAAAGATAAGGAAGTCTTGAGTTAATCATTCTCTTTGATGAAGAACGCGATGAATGAACGATCTCCGATGTGGAGCGCCGAGCCCTCGGAGACCGTCTTCCCAGACACCGACTCGTGACGCGTCGTCTTCTTCCATGACGTTTTTCTTACAAAACGACTCTTTTTACGATTGTTTTCCACGATGAAATCTCTGTCAACGTCTTCGAATCCTCGCTTCGTGACGCTGATGTTCGTCATCTCTTTTATCAAGGTAGGGGTTTAATTTATTTAATTATTTTCGTTCCTCATTTCTAGTTTGTCGTTCTTCGTAGTTATACGACCAAATGATATCGATTAATGAGAGGGGGACGGACCGCACAAACACGGACAAACCTCCTCCTTTATCCTTGTTTGATTCTTGTGGTTTGGATGGAATGGCGTGGTGCTGTCGCACCACGCGGGATCGTACGGAAAGTAATGCGTGGCGCCGTCGCGCCACGCCGTGTAATTGAACAAGGACGTGACGCCGTCACGCCGCATCAAAGATAAACGAAGACACCGCGGCCAGAGCGGGGTCGTGGCTGAAGGGAACGGTGCCTTCGCACCGCGCCGGACGAACCAAGCCGCGGCCGGTTCCAGGCCACGGTGGAGCAGGGTGACCAGCGGCCGGTTCCGGGCGGCCGGTGACGGCGAAGGAGGAAGGACCATCCGTCGCCAGTCCTTGTTGGTAGAACAGGCCGGCCGGTGCGGGCAGGCCGGACAAAGGGAAACTGGGAGAATTAATTCCCCCAACTGGCCTACAAAACGGCCCCCAATAAAGGGGGGGCGCGGTTACACCATGGGGGCTGGCGCCCCCCCCCCCTTGCCAACGGCTCGGCCGTTGGCCGAGATGGCCAGTGCACTGGGCGCGCTGTGCCCAGGCCGGGCCGTGCTGTGCCCAGGCCGGGCCGTGCTGTGCCCAGCCATGCCAGGCCGGGCCGACCAGGACCTGGGACGGGTCGACCCGGTTCGGGCCGACCGGGGGGTCTCGCGCCGGGTCGGTCCGGGGCCGAAACCCCCATTTTCGGACCATCTTTGGTCTTTTTCCCATAACATGGGCTACAGACCTCCATTCGACACACCGTCAGTTGTGATGCAATCCTTGAATTGAGGCGGTCGTTTCAGTATATCGCACTCAAGGTTTCGGATTACTTTGAGTTCGGACGGGTTGGTTCATACACGAAACCAACCGGGCCCTCAGAGCGGAAACGCTCATATCTTGAGTTTCGGACGTCTGATTGATGTCCCGTCGACTTTGTTGGATTCATATTAGTGAGAAATAACTTTTGGATTACTCTGCCTGAGGTTTAGATACAGGTGGAGTATGGTCGGGTTGGTTTTGCCTTAAAACCCAACCGGGTCCCTGGGACGAAAAAGCCAATAACTCTCAGATCGGGCGTCCGATTGACGCGTCGTCTGTGACGTTGAGTTCCTTTTGACGATACGAAACTTTTGGATACATCAAATCCGGACTATGTGTCAGTTGATGTATCAGCCTCTCGGCTCGTGGAGCGGACCCTCCTGAACGAGTTTGCTGTGTGCGAGAACCCTAAAGCTGGCTGCGTTTGCTACTGTGACGACGATGACCGTACAAAAATCCTCAGTGGATTCGACGGGGATGACTACAACACTCTGCGATCCATCATGGATCAGTGCTACCGATCCTGTGTGGGTCCGATCCTGTGTGGGTCAGCGCTCAGCGGTTCTGTGTGAGCCAGCGCCTACAGATCCTGTGTGGGTCATTGCGGGGGTTAGTTTCCTATCGATCCTTTGTGGGTCATTGCGGGGGTTAGTACCTATCGATCCTTTGTGGGTCCGACGACTTAGATGGATCAGTGATCATCTCTATCGTTTTTTGAAGAAGTATACCTGTGTGAGTTAAATCCTGTTTGCTTTCATATGTGGATTGAGTTGTGCTATCCCATGTGGATTTACGTTTTGCTTTCCTGCGTAGACTGGGTTGTACTTGGGTTCAGATGTTGGAGCTGAACGAGAATTGATGACTTAGGTATATGTATGGGAATATACCTAAGCAGAGTTGGATGTTACATCGTGATTGTATCTTTCCTTTGTATATTATCCTCTTTAGATTTTGGAAGACCTTCAGGGGTCTCGGTGTCCCTACTGAGTAGCTTATACTCACCCCTGCACGGGCTATGCCCGCACTACATTGTGTTGGTTGCAGACGACTGACAGCGCTGATCGTGGTTGAGGCTTGCAGAGCAGGACAGTACCTGGAGGTGGACCACTAGGTGGGACGTACTCGGAGCGGTCGGTTGGACCTGAGTAGCAGTGGAGGATATCTGTACCCACCCTTCAGGTGGGACTTCCAGTGGACGGCTCGATGTTGCGGCTTTACTTTTCAGTTTCTGTTTTCCCTATTGAGTTGTACTTTACATTCAGTTTGGGTTTATATACTAGCCCACTTACTTTTCCGCACTTACTCTTGTACCAACTTTTACTTAGTGTTTACTTCTACTACTTGTTTACTCTATGGTGTTTGTTTACTTTACAAAGGAAATGCCTTCCCTTTTTATCAGGATTTATGCCTTGGTGATAGTCGCCAGCCCCTGGCCTATGAAAGGCGGGCTTGGGGTAGTGGCGGCACGGGCCCCGAGGACGGGTCATGACAAATTGGTATCAAAGGAGTTCAGTTCTACCGCAGAACATGCGACTCTGATCTTTTTCTATATGAAGCAATAGTGTTTAGATTATTGGGTGTGGTTATCTGTCTAGGGAGTCCTGTGTTGGTGTTGCGGCCGACGTATCCGTACACCAGGACCCTAACTTCTGATTTCCAACTTAATGCACGAAAACATTGATTGCGTGTGTGTTTGAAGTTTTCTTTGTGATTACTTTGTGTCAGCTCACTAGGTATACTGTTCTGACCATGGCGCACCTGTTTCATTTTCAGGATGGCCCCACGACGGCAGCAAGCTAGGGTTCTGAGAGTTGTGCGTGACGACATCCCACCGAGCGACGAGGCCTCAATGCAGGGCCTTTTGTCTGTAGTGGCACCGGCGGTACCTCTACCCACCGAGCCACCGATGCTTCCAGCACGAGTCGCTGACAATGCTCGTCACCTCAGTTCACTACATGAGTTCCAAAGCCAGCGACCACCCATGTTCCGCGGGGAGACGGACCCCCAGGTATCCGAGGACTGGCTAGAGGCAGTGGTGAGAGTTTTCAGGTTAGTGATTACACTAGCAGACCTCATGGATATCCTCGCAGCGAGCCTACTGCACGCGGCAGCAGGCCGATAGTGGATCGTGATGCTCCAGGTGCACGATGAAGCATCTCTTCTCTCGACGGACGTTGAGAGCCCCTTCTGCTCGGAGTTTGTCCCATCCACCCTCCATGCGGTGTGCATTCAGGAGCTTCTTCAGCTGCGACAGGGTAGCATGACGGTTGCCCAGTACTCGGTAAGATTTACCGATCTCTCACGCTACTCTACAGACATGGTATGAGACCCATTCTTCTGGGCTCGGACCTTTGAGCATGGATTGAGACACGAGATCAGGTCATCGTTGATCTCCCTCAGCATTCCGACTCATACAGGAGTACTGGAGCGGGCCCTTTTGATCGAGAGCTTTCTTGCTGAGTCTACACCAGTGCCGAGACCCACCGCAGGGCGGCACGTAGCAGAGTCTTCTACAGCAGGCAGTCGATAGATGACTGTTGGGTCCATGCAGACTAGACCCTCAGGCAGACGACCTTAGGACACTGGCTCAGCAGTGCGGGGCACACAGCACGGAGCCAGTCTTTCGAGATGCAGGCAGTGCTACTCATGTGGAGGGCAGGCCACATGGCTCATGACTGCCCGACCTGCCATGCCGAGGAGCAGCAGACGGTTGAGGGACCACCGAGGCAGAGGCAGAGGGTCGACCGTGGCGGTCCGCAGGGAGGAGGCGGACAAGGTAGAGGAGCTGGCCGAGCAGCAGGTGGTGGGCGACGCTTTGAGGCTCTACCACCACCACCACCAGGAGGTCCACCCCGACCACAAGGAGATGGCGGACAGAGACAAGCACAGTTCCAGGCAGTAGAGGCCTATGACCACGGCGCGCCCGAGATGATTCGAGGTACTATCTGTGTCTATTACACCCTTGCTGCAACACTTATTGACAAAGAAGCGAGTCACTCTTTCATAGCCGCTGCCCTTGTTCGGAGCTCGGAGATTCTGACAGAGCCGTTGGCTCGATCCTTACGGCTAGAGACTCCTACGGGAACAGACTCGACGATTACGCACTGGTTCCGGGAGTGTGAGTTTACTCTAGGAGGTGAGAGATTCGACTGGGATCTTATTGTAGCGGCGTCGAGGCCTTACGACGTCATCTTGGGCATGGATTGGTTATCTACAGTCCATGCGCAGATTGACTCTATTAAGCACAAGGTGCGATGTGTACGCAGCGACGGGTGCAGGTTCACCTTTACCGGCGAGAAGGGAGCCTTTGCAGCATAGGATGGACATCCGCGGAGGAGAGGACAGCCCATCACTCACCAGTTGGCTAGTCTCATCCTAGGATCAGTTGACGTGCGGAGTCCTGGTTTTCCTGCAGTGGTGGATCAGCGTACAGACGTCTTTCCCGATGACGTTCTAGGGCTACCTCCTCGTAGAGAGGTAGACTTTTATATTGACCTATACCCCGGGAGAAACCTGATATCAACTCCAGCATATCGGATTCCCCTCCCCCCGAGCTTTGAGAGCTGCAGGTACTGTTGGAGGACTTGTAGGGCAAGGGGTTCATCCCACCTAGTGTTTCACCCTGGGCTTTCCCGATATTGTTCGCCAAGAAGGCGGACGAGAGCTTGGGACTTTTTGTTGACTATCGTTGCCAGAACCAGGTGACAGTGGAGAACAAGTATCCGCTATCGAGGATTGATGACCACTTCGATCAGCTGAAGGGAGCACGGTGGTTCTCGAGTATAGACCTCAGGTCAGGATATCATCAACTCAGATTTCGAGACGAGGACGTGCAGAAGACGACCTTCAGATGTCGGTATGGCCACTATGAGTTCTTGGTTTTTCCATTCAGCCTAACCAATTCTCTAGTAGTGTTCATGGCCCTCATGCACAGGATCTTTCAGCCATAGGTCGATCGATTTATCGTATTCTTCATCGACGACATTTTGATTTACTCGACGACAGAGGAGGAGCACGCCTACCACTTACGAGTTGTACTAGACACACTCCGAGAGCACTAGCTTTATGGTATGCTCTCGAAGTGTCAGCTCTGGATACGCGAGGTCCAATTCTTGGGACACGTCATCTCTGAGGCGGGAGTTGTGGTGGACCCTAAAAAGATCGAGCCAGTGCTAGCTTGGGAGCCACCCAGGAGCGTGACGGAGGTGAGGAGTTTCTTGGGACTACCTGGATACTACCGAAGATTTGTGCCAGACTTCTCCAGAGTAGTAGCACCACTCTCATCTTTGACAAAGAAGGGGAAACCCTTCGTGTGGTCAGACAGATGTCAGCAGAGCTTCCAGGAGCTGAGATAGAGATTGACCAGTGCACCTATCTTGAGGTTGCCTGAGGAGGGAGTAGGGTACATAGTCTACTACGATGCATCAGGGACCAGACTCGGATTTTTCCTGATGCAGGAGAGGGCCGTGATCGCCTATGGATCACGTCAGTTGAGGAAGCATGAGAAAAACTACGATACCCATGACCTGGAGTTAGCAGTAGTGGTCTTCTCTCTGAAGACATGGCGACACTACCTGATGGGCGAGGGCTTTACAGTCTTTTCTGACCATCAGAGTCTCAGATACATCTTCTCTCAGATGGAACTGAATCTGAGACAGCGGTGATGGCTTGAGTTCCTCCAGGACTACGACTTTGAGATAGTCTATACTCTTGGGAAGGGGAAAGTGGTAGCTGATGCTCTCAGTAGGAGGATGAGCATTCAGCTACATGAGGAGGTGATAGAGCAGCTAAAATCTTGGCAGATATCCTTCATGGATAGAGATGGAGCAGCCTTCCTTCAGTCTCTCACAGTCACCCCTTCACTACTGCAGTGGGTCAAAGAGGCACAGCGTGGGGACGCTGACTGTGAGACGCGGCGTGTACAGATATCCTTAGGACAGGCACCTGGTGGTTTCTCCTTTGGAGCAGAGCACGACATCCATATCAGAGGACGTACCTTGGTACAAGTCGCTTTACGAGAGGAGGTTATGAGAGAGTTTCACACTTCTCCCTTGACAGTACATCCCGGAGTGGCGAAGATATACCAGGATCTCAGACGACAGCACTGGTGGCTGGGCATGAAGAAGGTTGTGGCAGGGTTCGTTTCTCGATGCCTCACCTGCCAGCAGGTGAAGGCAGAGCATCAAGTACCAGTAGGCATGGTACAAACCTTGGAGGTCCCGAAGTGGAAGTGGGACGGGATATCTATGGACTTCGTGGCTGGACTTCCACGCACTTCTAGATGTCAAGACTTCATCTAGGTGATTGTCAAATGAATCACCAAGTTGGCTCAATTCTTACCCATCAGAGAGCAGGGCTTAGTAGAGAGCTTGGGATGTCTCTACGTTTAGGAGATTGTACTTCTTCATGGTGTTCCATCATCTATCGTCTCCGATCGAGATTCTGGCTTTACTTCTAGGCTTTGGAAAGGGTTACAGGAGGTATTCGGGACGCAGCTACGTCTGAGCACATCCTTTCACCCTCAGAAGGATGGTCAGATAGAGAGGACTATTCAGACTCTCGAGGACATGCTCCGTGCATGTGTCCTCAACTTAGGTCGCAGTTGGGAGGACCACCTACCCTTGGTGGAGTTCGCGTACAACAACAGCTACCACTCCACCATCGGGATGGCACCATACGAGGTATTGTACGGCCGACCTTGTAGATCTCCTTTGTGTTGGATAGACCCTAGGGAGTCATATCTTGTGGGACCAGAGATGGTCCAGGCAATAACAGAGAAGGTCCAGGTCATCCAGGAGTGGATGAGGACAGCTCAGAGCCGGCAGAAGTATTATGCTAACAGGAGGCAGAGGCCACTAGAGTTTGATGATGGTGAGGTGGTTTATCGTCTGGCTCTACCACCTCAGTTGCACCCGGTGCACGACGTTTTCCACGTGTCTCAGCTGAGGAGATACGTGAACGACCCGACGCATATCATTGACCATGGGGAGCTCGACATTGATGATGGGGAGACTTTTGCGGAGGTCCCGGTGGAGATCGAGGATCGACATGAGCGGGTCCTACATCGACGATCGATTCCTCTAGTGCACATCAGATGGCCGCACAGGAACTTCCAGGAGAGCACTTGGGAGCGAGAGGCTCAGATGCATGCTCAGTACCCACATTTGTTTCCCTAGTTTATGATGTATCTTTACGGGGACGTATAGCCCTGAGGTGGGAGTAATGTTAAGAACCGTAAAATTGAAGGAAAAATTTTTCTTAATTTTTCCTTGGGATTTTACAAGAACTCGGTTTCAGTCGGCACTTGATTCCAAGGCCCGGTGTGCCTGGAATTTCTATCTGAAGTTTAGCTCAGGTACGTTTAGGGAACAAACAAGCGAGAATTTCTAACTTTTGAACCGGTGATCGAAAACAAATTCTGAGGGCACCGATGGAACTGTAGCACTGGTAATTTCTTAGGAACACCTGTTCCAGAGTTTCATTTTCACGAGAGTTGATGATAAAAATTGTGTATGTTAAAAATAAAAATTTAACAATAATTCTTATTTTTACTCTAAGTGTTTAATCCTTTGGATGGAAGTTGGGTAACTACCCAACCTCCCTTGGGAGGTTATGATGGTGGTGGGGCCCACACAAACCCCACCCCTTAATATTCTCTAACCCCCTCAACTCCCATTAATTTTGTAAACTTATGTTTATTAAGTTATGGAATTAATGAGGTGAGTTAATGTGGAATTAAAACACTTGAATTTCAAAAGCCTTGATGTGTTAATAAAATAAGATGAGAACTTATTTTATTGGGTTGGTGTTCAGTTGTTTGAGGGCATTTGGAGAAAAATCTAAGGAAGTCTTGAGTTCTTCATTCTCTTTGACGAAGAATGCGAAGAATGAATGATCTCCGGCGTGGAGCGCCGAGCCCTCAGAGACCGTCTTCCGCAACACCGAACCGCGACGCGACGTCTTCTTCCCTGACGTTTTTCTTCCGCGACGTCTCTTTTTGCGATGGTTTTCCGCGACGTAATCTCCATCAACGTCTTTGAATCCTCGCTTCATGACGCCGACGTTCGTCATATCTTTTATCAAGGTAGGGGTTTAATTTATTTAATTATTTTCGTTCGACATTTCTATTTTGTCGTTCTTCGTAGTTATACAACCAAATGATATCGATTAACGATAGGGGGCTAGACCGCACAAACATGGCTTACCCTCCTCCTGTATCCTTGTTTGATTCTTGTGGTTTGGACGGAATGGCGTGGTGCCGTCGCACCACGCGAGATCGCACAACAAGTAATGTGCGGCGTCGTCGCGCCGTGCCTTGTAATTGAACAAGGACGCGACGCCATCGTGCCGCGTGGAAGAAAACCGAATAAACCGCAGCCGGAGCGGGGCTGCGGCAGAAGGGTGCGGTGTCGTTGCACTGTGCCATATGAACCAAGCTGTGGCCGGTTCCGGGCCACGGCGGAGCAGGGTGACCGGCGGCCGGTTCCGGGCCGCGGCGGAGCAGGGTGACCAGCGGCTGGTTCCGAGCCGCCGGTGACGGCGAAGGAGGAAGGACCGACCGCCGACGATCCTTGTTGGCAGAACCGGTTGGCCGGTGCGGGCCAGCAGGAAAAAGGGAAACCGGGGGAATTAATTCCACCAGTCGGCCTACAAAACGCCTCCCAATATAGGGGTGCTGTGGTTACACCAGGGGTGCAGGTGCCCCCCTGCCAACGGCTCGGCCGTTGGCCGAGCTGGCCCGCGCGCTGTGCCCAGGCCGGGCCGGGCCAATCCGGAACCGGGGCAGGTCGCCCGGTTTGGGCCGACCGGGGGGTCTCGGGCCGGGTCTGTCCGGGCCCAAAACCCCCGTTTTCGGACCATCTTTGGTCTTTTTCCCATAACATGGGATACAGACCTCCGATTGACGCACCGTTAGTTGCGATGAGATGACCGATTCGAGACGGTCGTTTCAGTATATTGCACTCATGGTTTCGGATTACTTTGAGTTCGGCTGGGTTGGTTCGTACACGAAACCAACCAGGCCCTCGGAGCGGAAACACTCCTATCTTGAGCTTCGGACGTCCGATTGATGTGCCGTTGACTTTGTTGGATTCCTCTTAGTGAGACAGATCTTTTGGATTACTCCGCTCGAGGTTTGGATGCAGGTGGAGTACGGTCAGGTTGGTTTTGCCTTAAAAACCAACT
Source organism: Viscum album (assembly GCA_963277665.1). Taxonomy (NCBI): domain Eukaryota; kingdom Viridiplantae; phylum Streptophyta; class Magnoliopsida; order Santalales; family Viscaceae; genus Viscum; species Viscum album. The sequence goes on along the minus strand of OY728133.1, from coordinate 1,155,653,783 downwards.
GGGCCCCTGGGAAGAAAAAGCCAATAACTCTCAGACCGAGCGTCCAATTAACGCGCCGTCTGCGACGTTGAGTTCCTGTTGACGATATGGAACTTTTGGATACATCAACTCTGGACTATGTGTCAGTTGATGTATTATCCTCTCAGCTCATGGAGCGGACCCTCCCGAATGATCTTGATGTGTGCGGGAACCCAAGAGCTGGATGCATTTGCTACTGTGACGATGACGACTATACAAAAATCTTTAATGGATTCGACGGTGACGACTACAGCACTCAGCGATCCTACGTGGATCAGTGCTACCAATCCTGTGCGGGTCTGATCTTGTGTGGGTTAGCGCTCAGCGGTTCGGTGAGATCCAGTTCCTACAGATCCTGTGTGGGTCTAATCCTGTGTGGGTCATTGCGGGGGTTAGTTTTCTATCGATCCTTTGTGGGTCATTGCGGGGGTTAGTACCTATCGATCCTTTGTGGGTCCAATGACTTTGAGGGATCAGTGATCATCTCTAACGTCTTTCGAAGAAATATACTTGTGTGTGCTGAATCCTATTTTCATTCCCATGTGGATTGAGTTGTGCTATCCTGTGTGGATTTACGTTTTTATTTCCTGTGTGGAGTGGGTTGTACTTGTGTTCGGATGTTGGAGCCGAATGAGAATTGATGGCTTAGGTATATGTATGGGCATATACCTAAACAGAGTCGGATGTTGCTTTGTGATTGTATCATTCCTTTTTGGATTATCCTTTGTGGATTCCGGGAGACCTTCGGGGGTCTCGGGGTCCCTACTAAGTAGCTTATACTCACCCCTACACGGGCAATGCCCGCACTATGTTGTGTTGGTTGCAGACAATGGACAACGCTGATCGTATTTGAGGCTTGCGGAGCAGGACAATACCTAGAGGTGGACCACTAGGTGGGATGTACTCGGAGCGGTCAGTTGGACCCGAGGAGCAGTGGAGGCTATGTGTACCCACCCTTCAGGTGGGACTTCTAGTGGACGGCTCGACGTTGCGGCTTTACTTTTCAGTTGCTGTTTTCCCTTTCGAGTTGTAATTTACATTCTGTTTGGGTTTGTATACTGGCCCACTTACTTTTCCGCACTTACTCTTGTACCAGATTTTACTTAGTGTTTACTTCTACTGCTTGTTTACTCTGTGATGATTGTTTACTTTACAAAGGCAATGCCTTCCCTTTTTACCGGGATTTACGCCTTGGTGCTAGTCGCCAGCCCCTGGCCTATGGAAGGCGGGCTTGGGGTAGTCACAGCACGGCCCCCGAGGATGGGTCGTGACAATTATATAGTGATATTCTTTTTTAACAGAAATATTTAATTCATTAATTGCAGTGATGCTTCATTCTATGTAATATAATATAATGGTAGATTTAACACATAATAATATAATTAATTGAAATACATTGAGAAATATTATCCTTCACATGACCATGAGTTTATTGAAATATTTTTTTTATTTAAAAATATCAAGAAATAAAATATATAAGGAGAAATATGAAATATATATGAATAATAAATGTAAATATTATTCATTAACTCAAATATAGTTGAGAATTTGGTAATTAATATGGTTATAAATGATTAAGGATTATGATTTCACAATTCACTATCAACTAGGAAAATAAATCAATGAATTTTATTACATAAGTCAAAATTATAATGCATCATTAACTATGTCTCCTAAAAAAGATGATTCTTTAATTAATTATTTATTAGACATTTAACTAGAAATATTTTGTAAAAACTCTACTTCCCTTTCGACTCAATTATTACCACAATTTTCTTTTTCAAAAATAATTATGGATTCTTTGATGGAAAACCATAGTTTGCAAGAAAAAAGACTATCTTATAAAAACATATTATTTGTAAATTTAATTTGGGTAATTAATGTTTTTTTATATTTCGAAAGATGTTATATGTTCCAAGTGATTCATGATTAACAAAATAATTGTTATGTAAAAATATAGTCACCCTATTTTATATTCATCCGTAAAACACCAAAATCAACAGAGAACACCAAAATTATTTTTTTATGGGAAGGAAAAAATAATGATATTGGTGAATTTCCCTTGATAATTTTTAGTTTAAAATATATTAAATCTAATCAAAAACTAAAAGGGGGATTATTTAACCTTTTTAACTTCATAAATGGTAATGTGATATTGAATCTATGTATTTTGAGGTGTTATTGATGATTAAATATCAAGGTAATAATGTGATTTGTGTTATTGCATATCATTTTAAAAAATATATTCATTTTATACCTATATTATAATTTTTATATTGATATAATTGTGGTTGCATTTATTTTTATGTGATGTTTGGATTATATTTAGTCCCACTCTGCAATGTGCTTGATCATTATTCCATTTTTTTGTAATGTTTTTTAAATTAATTTATAATGATATGGGTAGTGAATTAAATTTTAGTAATAATTTTAATCCCGAATATGATATACAATATGATTATAAAATTTAAAATTTATTTGAAATAATTGAAGTTCTTTTATTAGATTATCCAGGATATTTAGATCAAATTCTATATTAAGTGTTATTTTTTTATAATAATTTGTTTTATTCCAATATGAAAATAGAAAATTTTTAGGTAAATTATGGAAAAATATTTCAGAATCTATCATGATGTTTTGAGTTTAGTGAGAAGAAATTATTGGGACCATAATTGTCAGAATAGACTGTTAAGAATGTTATGATGATTCAGAACTACATGAGGGAAACATTGTGTAAGAAAATGAGTAATGAAGATCACTGGATTAATGATCTTACATTTGAAGTAGGGGATCATGTTTTCCTTAATGTATCCCCTTGTAAAAGTGTTATGAGTTTCGCTAAAAATGGAATGTTAAGTACATGGTTTACTGATTTGTATTAAGATGAGGAAAAGGTATGATCTATTAATTATAGAGAACCTTTATCTATAATTTTATCAGTTGTATATGATGTGTTTCAATTATTCTTTCTTAGAAATAATGTACATGATGTGTCTCATTTATTGTGATCTGAGGAAGTATAGTTTGAAGGGAATCATTCCAATTAATAAAATAGGGTTCATATGTTAAATCACATACTGAATTTATAAGAAAATTAGAAAAAAAATTAGGATATGGTTATAGGTAAGAATCACATTAATGACAAATAAATATTATAATTAAAAAATAATATGAGGGAATAACAACATCACGTGTTTAACTAATGAATAAAATTATGAGGTTTAAATTTCCATAGGGGGAGAATATTGCAACTAATGTAATCCTATTAATTAATCCATATTATTATTTATACTTATTTTTTTTAAGTATTAATATTCATCATAATTTTATAAATAATTATATAAATATTTTTTGTCAAAAAAAGAATTAGAATATTTTAATAACATGTTTTCCCATGAATTATATAGTTTTATTTCAAAATTAAAAATCAGGATTTTTTAATTTTTTTCATAAACTTCTTTGTTTTTATAATCAAAATATTAAACATGTATAAGGATTAACTTTTTCTAAAAAGTTTTATTTCTTTTTTAGGAGTGAAAGATGATTATTTTTTGAAAATATTTAATTTTTTTCTTTAAAAATTTAATTTAAAATAATTATTCAATCTTTTGTTTTATTTTAATTTTAGATATGTAACATTTTATTAAAAATAATTGATATAATTCAAAGGGAATCAGTATTATTGTTGATTATAGTATAAGTTCAATTGAATTTTTAAAAACAAAATATTCTAAAATTTATTTTTTGATTTATTTTACACACTTATGTTCAATGTAATTTATTCCACATAAAATATTTAATCATAAAAAATTGAATTTATATTTGGAATTTTATGGTTAAAATTTATTATTCATGTTAAATTTATTTTTGGTTACTTTGAATAGTAAACATGGAAAAAATGTGTCACCTTGGTTAAGTGTAAATTAGTTTACTGAATGTTAATAACTATGTGATTAGGCCACAAAATATGATCATAATTATATTTAGATAAAGTTATTTCAAAACATATCACTTTATTGTAAAAATTTAATAGTTTTGGGGGTGATATTCCTATGATTAATACTTTATAATATAAAAACCTTTATAAAATTTACATGTGTGCCACTCTCCTCCCTTTTAAAAGTTAATAACCTCTATAAAAATTCAAACATCCTTCTTGTACTGTATTTAATCAAAAAAACATCTCAAAAATCTCTCCAAAATCCCTACTCATTCCCTTTTTGTAACAGTCTTCTAAAAAGAATAATCCTATAATTCATAAGGTATAAGACGCAGGGATATATCACTAGACAATTTATAAGTCCCAATTGACATATTTCAATTGTTTTCTTCTTCTATATCCTTCAAATATTCTTGAAAAATTCTAAGATAATTTTTTAATCAAATTTATAATATAAATTTTATATTAAATAGCATTTTGTATATTTTTATATTGTATGTAAAATAGAAACATATTGTTGAACGTATGTGTGGACTACCACCTCCATGATGCGATTTATTTAATTTTTCATCATTGGGGCCTATAGTCGGTTAAAATAAAGGAATCTATGAACAAATATGATATTTTTGAAATATATATTATTATTTAACTATAATATATTACAAACCTTCTTACCCGTTTCCATATTTTAGAAATTGGTAACATCACTCGTTTTTATGTGTCAATTGAAAACTCCTGGAATTGATGTGATTTTATTTTATTTCACACATTATAAGGATTGTCACAAGGAAAAAAATGAATAAATATGAATTTGTAAAAAATTTAATTTTTCCTTAAAATTTAAATAAAATATACTTTATTTTTTTCAACCCTTTAAAAAATTAACATGAAATTCATGTGTACTTATAGACTACCATATCCATCAAATGACATGGATCATTTCTAACTTCTCCATAAATAGATGGTTTTAGAAGTATATATAATTTATAAATATGATAAATGAATTTTATTTGGGATTTTTGACGTAATGGAACCAGAACACCATTGAAATTGGTCAATGCTTAAAAACTGTTTTGAGGTTATAAACTAAAAACTCCAAAACATCCAATGTAAAACATGACTAATATGTTAAGTAAATAAATATAGATAAAAAAAATTAAATTAAACGAATAATAATAATGAAATGAAAAAGAAAAAATATATTATGCATGTATAATGATAATATGATTTCATTATTATATATTTAAAAAATTTACAACACTAGGCGTGACTTGAGGCAAGTGAATTTTAATTAAAATATTATTTAAAAGTATTCATTATAGGTTATTATCATCCAAAACTATGTTCTAAAAAATCATACAATAATGATATTTTATATTAAGAAATATTAATAAATTTAAATTTAATGTATATTTTATTTTTTTTAGTGGTTTAAAGACGAATCATTTAAACATATACCCTATTTGTTATTTTTACATTTTTAATAGAAGTGGCGATGAATTTTATGATCTTACAAAATCTAAACAATTTGTTCCACCATCGTTTCCCCCATTCATTGACAATATTTCTCTTAATTTGACCATTGTTATATTAAATGATATTATATCACTCAATGTTCTATTAATTTTTATTTTATAAAAGTATTTATAAGCAAGCCCAAACATTTTAGAATCTTTATGAGATAACAAAAAATATTATTTCTTTTGTGATTTAATGTAAATTCAAATGATCTAATGATGAAATTTATATATATGTGTTTTTTATTCATGATATGGTTCATGTACATTTTATATTAATTATGGGTTTTCTAAATATTACATGGATGATGGGTGGGCCTTATATAGTTTTTTAAGGAATTTATTAAAGTGATGATGTTTATAAGTGATAGGTTAATACTAAGAGTTATAAGAATTATATAGATAGGTGAAAAAAATTTAATGGTTATTGTATGGGTGAATGTACATGAATTTTTCAAGCCACCAATATGATATTCTTATAATTGTCTAAAATGTAAATATATTCATTTTAAAAGGTATCAAAATGAGATTTTGTTTTTAAGTAAATATTTTGATCATTTTTTTTATATAATGGTGATATGAATGTTATTCTAGTAAGTGTTTTCAAGTGTTTTCATAATTTCTATGTAACCCTTATTTTTTTGATTTTTCATTTATAATGGAATATGATTTTTTTGTAAAATATCTAAATAAATTAAGTTTGTTTTCTTGAAAAGTAAAATTATATTTTCTAAAAAAATTAATATTAAAAGAATAAAAGTAATCATGCATTTTTCAGGTTTACAAAAAGAGGAAAGGTTTTATTTTAATTTATGATCCCTAATATTTTTTTCTTCTCATTCCATGTTTTCAAATTTTTTTCACTAGTTGTAGGTATGTGTACATTAATTAATAATGTTAATGTTATAGATATGGCTATTTCTATTAAATAGAATGCATGTGTTTATAAATAACATTTTTAGTGGGAAAAGTCTCTATAATTTGGAAATGTCGACTTTTTCATATAATTTTTTTCCTCATTATCTAAAATAATAAATTATCAATATACAATAAATGTAAAAACATTATTCTCATATTATAATTCATGAAATTATGTGATTTATTATTTACATGGTGGTATTATTATTCCATGACCACCACAAAAATATTAATAACTATCCATATGTTTTTATAAATATTATAAAAGAATTAATCATTTCATCATAGATTAATTAACTCAAGGGATATGAACACATTTCAGGAAAACTTTCTTTAAAAATAATCATTATATTATATATATAAAAAAATAAGATGGAATAATAAGAGAATATATATTATGAGACAAAAAATTACATAAATCATGTTAAGATAGATGAAAAATAATTTTATAAAACTATTTGAAACATTAATTAAAAAATAATATGAATTATATATTTCTTAAAAAATTATATCAGTATCATTAAGACTAGTGGTAAAAATGGAAAGAAAAATTATAAAACCAAAAAATAATGAATGAATAAGATAATTGGTGGTGTTTTTAAGATGGTCAATATATTAGTTCACTTAATTAAATTTTAATCATAAACAGTCCCAATATAATTGAGATTGTACCACAAACCCTTACAACATTAGTAAAAATTATATTAGAACATTATAAAATGTAAGAAACATAGATGTAATGTTAAATCCATATATTTTTCAGAAAAAAAATAAAATTAACAATATATATTTAGTTAAATTAAATACACCGTTAAAAATAATGTTTTTGTAGAATAAAAAACAAATCACCACAAAGACAAATTAAGATGAATAAACACATAAGGTAAGTAATGATATTATTTTACAAACATTAATCTCATATATAATACATTGAGACTTTCTATAAATATATTTTATAACTAAATTCATAATTATGTTACTCCCTTATAATTTTTAGTAATTCTTTTATTAACAATTCGTTAATAAAATCATTATTCAAGTTTAAATTATTCTGTTTTCTATGCTTGTTTAAATTTTTTTATTATAGTCCTATAATTGTGTTCATGAATATTTTTTTTTCTAATTATATAAAAATAATACTGATTTATAATATGTATATTTTGAACAATTCATGTGATTTTATATTGAAAAATTAATTAAATTACTTCATGAGGACAGTAGTCCACACATACTGACTGTTAATGATATCATTATTTAATGAATCTAGTGAAAGAAAGTAAAATAATAATTTAGATTTTTATAATAAAATTAATTTCATATATATCATAACAATTATTTAAATAATTATATATAACCATACATGTGAGGTGGTGAAAAAATTGAAATTCATCGCCTCATGGAAGCAGTAGTCAACACGTACGCATGAGTGACACTTTAATTTTCTGTCGTTAGAGTGATAAGATGATAATTATTAATACATAAAAATAATAATATTTTAGTGTATTAATTATATTTATCTATTCATATCAGTATTTTGTATAATAGATTCATAAGAAGTGGTATAAAAAATACACTTGAACTAACTTAGTAATCCAACTACCACTTCTTTTGGTATCCTCATTTAGACTACACTTTAAGACATCTTAGTTTTGTATTTTAGTGAGACAAAACCCTATAGGATGTTGTAAAGATATGTGGGATATTATTTTGGTTGATATTGAATGATATATAGTGTTTAATGTGTTTGGGGTAGTGAGGAGGAGAGGTTCCCATTTACAAGTGATAAGAGGGACACACTTATAAATACACATAACATTAAAAAAAATTAATGATAATTTCCATGGAATATGGAACCCAAATATCCCATTAATAATATAGTATAATTTATTTTGAATAACAAATCAAACAATTAAATTTATGAATGCATTAGTGATAATTGTGGTGTAATAACTTAAGTTAACTCAACTTATATCCCTTTAAACTTTATAGCGATGAGTGAATTTTCACTAATGTAACATATATTAATTATTAAACTGGATATTGACCTTATATCAAAATTTAAAAGGTTTGATTTAAAATATTTAATCCATATTATTATATTACATATCCATAGGGGGTATAAATTAATTTTATTATCTTCTCATAAAACACATAAAATGTTTTTTGTAAAACATTATTGTTAATAAATAAATTGGAATTATTATTATTTATTTATGAGTTAAAACCATTATCTAAAAGTTAATTTATATTATTTATTATTTTATAAATATAATAAAATAATTCATCAATATTTTTTAATTTTTTTCACTATGATCAATTCCTTTGTGATAAAAACCGTTTATGAAAATAATTATATTTACTCTCAAATTATTTTTTTTCTTTATTTATATCCTTTTTATATTAAATATACAACTGATTATTAATATTTAAACATGTAAAAAACATTACCCATAATATTAATACTCAAAATAATTAATATTAAATTTTGATTGTAAATATATATTATTAAAGAACAATTGTAACCAAAATATTTTAGATTTTGAAATATTATTTGGTTAGTATTCCTTATCAATAAGTAAAAATTAAATTGATTTAATCATGTGATTTTATTAAATATTACATCAAATTTATCAATAAAAATATTGATTTTATTCTTCAAAATTTTAAAATATATAAAAAATAGATAATTCCACATAATAAAATGAGTTGTATTATCTTAAGTGAATTGGAAAACATTTACATTATTACTAATTTTATCAATCTAATTTCACAATTTTATAATGTATTTTCTTATTAACATAGGTTTAGTGTTGAGTTGATCAAAATATATCAATCACATAAAATTTATTTAATATAAATACATTCTAAAATATCATAGCATTACATATACAATCTATGATTACATGAACTTCATGTACACACACATGAAGGAGGTCTCTAATTTAAAATAATTCCTAGATTATATATTCAAACATATGGTGGTGATGGAATTAATTTAATTGATTATTTATAACTACATAAGTTGGTTTCTTAATTTCTCAAAATTTGATGAATTCATTTTCTAATGATGAGATGAAGTTTTAATAGACTTGATCATTCCTGAAACAGTATGCTATATTATTCATAATTTTATAATATATAAAAACATCCCCTCGATCATAGATGTTGTTATTGAATTAGGATAACAAATATGTAACTATTTTCTAGGAGTAGGCATTTCATTGGAATAGACTAGATTTTAAGATAAAATTAACACTAATTATTTATTGAGTGAAATTGTAGTTACATCTAACATCCTATAATTTATTTCCTATGAGGTGGGTGATTTTAGATGCATTTTTTGTAGTCAGATAAATGGGTTTTCATACCATAATTATGTTTTAGTGAACTATCATAATCCATTGGGTCATAGTAGTTCAATGTTAATAGTACACATCTCATTTTATAAATTCTCAACAAATTAGTCCATGTATTTTTTCCTAGAGAAGTTGTATGTATTTGGAATTAATAATACCATTCCATCTATTAATGTAATTGATAAAAATTTTATTCTTAAATATTTTTCAATTATAATTTTCACATATACATGTTTCCATAGGTTATGCCTAAATTTTTATATGAGTTACTTATAAATATCCTATTTACTAAAAATTACCAATCCATGAAGTATCTATATTTGACATAATTAAGACCTTACAGGGTCTACAAAAAGAAACCATGCTTCAATACCTCATATATCTATTGATTATCCAAAATTAGTCCACATAGGGATACCATTTATTTAATATTTTATTTTTTATAACATATACCAATTAATATATAGAATCATTTATTTATAATGTTCGGTATAGTATGATTGAATTACACCTAATCGAGGTTTTGTTTCCTCTCTAAATATACTATTGAGCTCCATCATTAAATTGATTCAAATTAAGCAATAATTTTATCAAATATATATATATATATATGATATTATTTCATATATGTAGGTTTTCTCATGAGTAATCACTAAAAACAACATAGCATGGCTTGCATGATATAAAATTATATGGATTCAAAATAGAAGAATATTTTTAGTATTTAATTGGTACATTAATTAATTAAATTGATGACTAAGACCATAGTCAATTAGATGAATATTTCCTTATTTCAAAGAATGATTAACCACCTCAGATATATAAAAATTATCTGATTGTGGTTTGGTAACATCAATCATGAAATCATAATTGGTAAAAATATTTATCTTTATAAAATATGTAGTAATTCATTAAATATTTTCTTTTTTAATTTTATATTTTTATATTTTATCTTCACTGGAGAGGAATTTTGTTCCCATTATTGGTGGGTGGGTGGTGGCTGTATCCCCATCATTTCCTTATTTCCTTATCACAGAATTTTTATGTCTTTAGAAATGAAATATCAAAATGACAGCCTAAATTAAATTATTACCATTGGTGATGGGTATATATTAATTCATTGTATACATTTTTATTAATGAAATTTTATACATCTGGTTATGACATATAGTGTTCATTATTGTAATCATCCTCTTTACAATTAATGGGATTTACAATGTCCACATTTTTTAATTAAAATTCTATAGCATAATATAACTCATCATCGAGCTCTATAATGTCTACAAAATGGTCAACATTCTAAAAACATTGATTAGTTCGGTCATAATATTTTATTTTTTAAAATTTCTTTGTAGGAACATATAATTTATCATCATTTTTGAGGATTTTATTTCTCCCTTTACTAATTCCATTAGGATCATCAAGGATGATACTCATAACAGTTTGTCCTAAGTCAATCCCCTTTGATAAATATTAAACATTATCATAATTGAGGAGTTGATTAACAAATCCTTAATGTAACTCATGAAATGGTTTCATAAGTATTTTTCCCTAGCCTTGGGAATATTAATTTTATCAAATGAGAGGAATTATCTATTTTTGAGTATCTCCATCATATTAGAGAGACCATGGACCATGGTGAGAGTAAAAATACTCCTAAAAATGTGGCCCATGGTAGTCCATTATGTTAGGTTTTAAATCTAATATATTTATATTATTTTACACTATTTATTTCATGATACTTCATATCATGGCTGGTTATACTTTAAATTTTTTTATTACTGACAGAGAATGATTATTTTTAGGTTTATATTGACATATTCATGATGCATGTGTCACTTTCCTTTTAATATAAAGAACGAGTCTATAATTTTTTTGTTCCCACATAGTATATCATTTATGTACATTATAAATGACCTTATTGTTTCTAACTATTCAATATACATTTCTTTTATTTAAGATTTTATTAGTAGATATGTCACTATATGCTAATTTATAAGGCCAATCATTGTGGAATATAAGTTGGGGAAAATAAAATTATCCAAATTCTCCTTATTCCTTGATATATATATGGAGTAAAGCTTACATTATTATTTTAATAAAAAATTTAGGTTGTTTAAGTGGAATAGTTTATGATATTTATGTTCGTTTCTAGATTTGGGATTATATGACACTAGGAGGGAAGAAATATCAACTTAATTACACTAGTCTTATAAAACCTGGAGATGATTACCATACCCTTAATAAAGTAATGGTATATTCACAAGGTGTTTCTATACAACCCATATATTATTATGAATGTAGGCTATGAATTATTCTGCATGTATTTTTTGAATAATATACTAAATAAGTAGAAATGGGATTGAAATAAACTGGTATTTTTTCCTAGAACATTCCTCCATCATTATATTATAATTTTCCTCACCATTTCTGAATGGTTCATCAACCTATTCTGACCGAAAAAGAAACCTTTGTAATTATTAATTAAGTTGGATAGAAATATTTTGATCCTTCTCATATACATACTAATTACTCTGGGTTGTTAGAGAAAAACATCACAATTGTTTCCTAAGATCAACCATTTCTTGGGAAAAGATATCATAAATTGGAAGAAGAGTTTCAGATATAACTATATATATTGATTAATGTATCAATTGATTTAAATAATTTATATTGATAATTATAAAAATAGTGATGAAATTCATGTTCAAGATATATGTTTTTATTAAAGGAACCTTCAGGTGTAGGTGTTAAATAGATCTATTCTAATTTAACAATTATATTTTGATAATTACAAAACCCAATATTCTTATGATAAATGTGCTTCATATTTTAATTATTAATAACGGAATTTTATTTATTATTTATTATTCCTAATAATTGATTTATTTATCCCACATACTTTATTATTAGAAATAAAGGATTCAACAATTATTATTGAAACCTTGTACTATCACTAATGGAAAATAGTTATTTTGACTACGATGGAAATATTGTCCTTTTTAGAGACCAGTACGTAAAAAAATAGTTACCCTTATGTATAATCAAAACTATAATATAATCTAACTCATGTATTTTATGCATAGAATGTATTTTTTGAAATTTGTATTGTGTACTGAATTTTTAAAAGAAAAATCCATATGTAATATGATATGACTCTTATGTATTCTCTGAAAAGTAAATAAGGAGTTATAACATTGAGTAACTTATCTTTTTGTAGATCATTATTAATTTAGAGATGTAACATTATCATATATAGCCAATAATAGAGACCATTAGTCTTGAATAATATATCTTATCATACACATAAAATTATATGTTTTCGAAGAATATTATGCATTGAGTAATATAAATAAAAACAACTATTATGAATTATGTTTGATGAGAATTTTATTTTTATACATTCATTAGAATTTGGTCATTAATTTTTAGTATTTTTCATAATGTAATGTTTTTTATGATAAAAACAATTAGTCCAATAAAATTAAGATAGGTGAGTTGATGATTTATCTAAGGGAAATATGTTTCTAATGGAGTTACTTTTTTGAAAAATTATACACATAATATTATATTTCACTGTTTCTGTATGGAATATCTATTGTATACTATGATGTATAATTTTTAATATTTATATTTCAAATTTAAATGTTTTTATTTTAAAAAGGATTTTTATTTTCAAGAATATTGATATTACATTAAGTGATTAATGGTGATGAGTATGTGATTATTTAATAAAAATTTAAATTCAGAAGTGAATTATTATAACTAGTTTCTTACAGTCTATTCCCCCAAAAATTACCATTAAATTTTATGATGAAAAATCACAGAGATTGAACAAAGAAACACTAAATCTTTCATTTTAATTTAAATAATGATGGATGATCATAGTAGTAGTTGATACACATTTGAAATACAATATTAAATAGTAAATTATTGAAAGGATGAGAATTTAATGATTGAAACACCAAATTACTAGATTTCCCAAAACTATAATTCTGCGAAATCAATGGAGGGGAAACACTTACAATTTCAATTACAGCAATCACCATTAATTAAAATAATAAGATGAATTGTTTAATATTTTATTTATACATTATTTTATACAATGTAAATCTATTTTTAACTCGTTCAAGGATTATACCACTATAAAACATTTTTTTAGGTTATTTTTATGTAAAAAAATCATATTTAGTTGTTGTTACATTGGTCTTGAAAAATATATGAGGTTTTTTGTTGTCCCATTGTCCTATTAAAAGAATGGTTTTTTTTAATACATTAAAATGATGGTTCCTTGTTTTCACCACTTGGTGTGACAATAGTAGTATATGTATTTTATTAATATAGGTTGTAAAAGTAATATTTGAAAATATTGTTCACTCCCTATAAAAATTAAGAGAAAGTAGTGTGTACCATACCTATTAAGAAGATGGAGATCATGACTAAAATATTTTGTATCTAGTACACTCTTCACGCATCACAACATTATTTTTTTATTTAAATAATTAATTTTTTTATCCACAAAACTTCACACCATATATAAATGTAATATTATTTATTTTGGATGGATAATTATATACCATCAAATCTTTATCCATATCAAATGGGGCCAAAATATTGATATCATGGTAAACTATTTAGAGATATGAATTCTTAGTCTATTTTTTATATTTATTTATTAAAATTTTTTAAACATATATTCATTTATATGAAAATTAAAAATAATTATAAGATCTTTTGTTTGTGATGTATGGATAGATATGATTTTCAGAAGAGACTGATTCCGTGAAAAGATTTATAAGAGATCCAATCAACTGTACCAAATGAAGATATCTGATGATAAATAAATACTTAAATCATCAATAATTATATGACTTATACTAACCGAGTTAATTTTTATATTTAAATGAAATTTTATATACATAGTTTTAGGTAATGAAGAAAAACATTAAATAAAAAAGTGGTCATTTCCAAACATTGTAATTTGTTCCACAAAAATATGTTTAGAAATTTAATCTCTGATTTCAGTTAAAACACTTCTTATTCTTTTAGTAACTGTCACCATTAACCATGATATAATACTGAAAGATCTCTAAGACCAACAAATAAAACATAGAAATGTGGGATGGATGAAACAAATCACAATTTGCCATTAAATATTGGTTACCAGTAATGTATATGAATTTCTATAAACCCATATGAAAATTAAAGTTTTTTATATAACAGTGTTTTGACACAAAATAATCATTTTCTAACTTATGAATTCAACATCGATGAATAATTTTTTTACATTTTTTTAGAATGAATTGTAACACAAATAGATTTTGTGAAATGTTTTTTTCCTAAAAAAATTATTATTTTTTATCATTTATGTTACAAAAATACCTTATATTATCATACATAATACAAAAACATATGTTCATCAATAAATTACAGATGAATTTTAGTTTAACTTTCTATACACGAAATGATAGATTTAAATGAAATGTAACATACTATTAAAATTTAATTATTTAATTTTATAGTTATCACTTAGAATCTAGAGTGGAGAGTATAAATTCATTAATCAAATTTAATAAAATATAAGGCCTACACATTAATATCAAACATATTATTTTATAAAAAATTTATTACTAATGAAATTAAATACTATTAAAAAATAACTGAAATCATTTCCAAAAAAGCTATTCCTCTGCACAATAACTGGTTTTAAATCAATAATTTTAAAAAATAAATTTCAGTGAATAGGTCAAGGAAATTTATATATTATATGTTCGACCAAATTATTAACAGTCATATAATGGGTTTTTAATACAATAAATAAGAACATTGAAAATTTTATACTAAAAAACAATATTTTTTTAAATGTAAATTTTTAGCATGTTTTCACACTCATTATTAAAATATTTTTTGGAAAGTGTTGGATTTTTTTAGACAAAAAATGTTCGTTTTATAAATAAAAATGTAAAAATTAACGTATAGTAATGTTTTAATAATTTTATAAATTAATTAATTTTTTGATAAAAAGTGAAAATATTAAAATTTAATTGAAAATATAATTTTCATTTTATTATTTTTAAATTTAAATGAAATTTTCATTTTTTTTACACTAATATTAGTTCACATTTATATCTGTTTATCCCATTTTCTTATTTATAATCATTAATTGTTAATTTTAGATATAATAATCATGTAATCCATTGAAAAATTTCCCTTAGAAACCGTGTTTTCTCATTAAGGGATTTATTTTAAATTAAATTACTCCACCTTTATGAATTGAATCTGAAAAAATGGGTTTTAGTTTTAGAATAATAAAATTTTAAAATAACTTTTAAGGTAAAATGAATTTTTATGGACAGTTAAAAGTAAAAATATTATAAATTATTTACCATGGTTAATGAAGAAATGTGTTTATAGGGTGTTAAATTAAATAAATAAGTGTTTAAACACATAAAAACCTTTATAAAATTTATTTTATTTCCATATGTGGACCCTATACTAAATAAGGATCATATATAATCTTTTTTTGGATATTAATTAATTTGAAAAAAGTGTTGTCAACTTTTTCTTATATAAATCAGACTAATGTGCCACTATCCTCACTTATAAAAGGCCACCACTATCCACTCATTTTGATGTAATTATTTGGTGCAAAATACAAACAAATCATACATCCCAACAGCTATAAAATTTTTCTAGAATCATTAATGTGGGTATAAATCCATCATTGATATGATTTTGGTTTATACCTAAGGGGGATACCCAATGAACATGTAACATTATTTTACAAGAATTTTTATGTCATTTTTTCCACCAACTCATTTAAATTTTTTAAAACATGGTTCTATAATAACCACAATATTATAAATATATTGTGTTTTCTTGTTTATGTAATGACCCAAAATAATAATTATTTTCATAAAATGGGTTGTGAAATCATTATATTTATTTACAGAGGTCTACAGTCTCACAGACATATGGCATTTGTTATTCAATGACCACCTCTCACGATTGTGTATAATGATTGATATAAAGTACATATATGAAATATTAAAAATAATTAAACTTATGGATTCATTATATTATATATATTTTTTCACTAAACATTATATACGAGATATAATAATGTCTCTTATGGGTACGGTGAACTACTGCTTCACAAAATGTTGTGATCCATTTTTTAGTAATGATTAACATGGATGTTGATAAGTTAAATTTAATTAATATATGTGACATTCAGGACAATATTATGATATTTGTGTTATATTTTTCATTTTTATATTATATTATATAATTTTATTTCATTCATTTTGGCTCCCAAAAATATTAAAGCAGTATTTGTGTTCATGTTGACAACCCCCTTCATGGAGAGACGTGACTCTCTTTTTTCATCACCACAGAAAATGGATGATATAAATAATTACCTTTAAATAAATTGTTCATTAACTATAATACTTTTATAATTCTCTAATGGAAATATATAACATACATATTTTCTATGATGATCATTGAAAAATGACACTATTACTCATGAATACGTATGACCTACCATCCCCGTGATCATAACATACTTCATTTTTCAAATCCTACATTCCTGATTTGTATTAAATGTATAATTGATGAATAAATATAATAATTTTTTAATTATTATTATCATTTATACGTTTAAACCAAGATCAATGTTATATTATTAGTAATAAAAAATGAAAATATATATGAAAAGAAATATGGTTATTACCCAAAACGTTCTTTTTGTAAGGAAATGTTAATAAATGTGTAATAAGTTGGCCTTTGTAAGTATTATATTCTCTAATATATATATATATATGTGGTTCTATAATATATTTATAATAATCATATGTTTGTTATACTGTAGGATCAAACATTTATAAATGATGTCGAGACTTATGCTAAGGGATTTATGTTATCTCTTTTATTTATGGGAGACATATTCAACTACAACACTAGTTTATTTTGTGTGGTGTATATACTTTTAAATTTTAATCTTATATAATTAATAAAATATTTTTTAAGATATAAAATGTTTAATTTTATGTTATTATTTTTTGGGACTTTCAATTTAAAATATTACTAAAGCGATAAGGGGTTTCCGTCTCAATTTGATTCCTAATGAGGCACAAACCATATACACCATTTTTTTACATTAGATGGGGTATATTATGATGATGAATGTAATGTATTATTTTTATATTTATGTTTCTTTGTATTTAAATATCTATTTTAGGATCTAATTTTCATTGGTTTTATGTTTGAAGAGTTAAAATATCGGTAATGGATTTTTGTCTCAATTTTAATTACATGGCCATATGTTATGTTATTCACTAATATTCATATCTATTGTGTATATAATTCCATCTAACATTTTAAATCAAGAATATCTTTCTTTTAATAATATTTTATATTTAAATTAAGCATATTATTTCATGGGGATTGTGATACAAGTTAATAAAATTTTGAGGAGTTGTACTTTAAAATAACATCGTTTATCAGGATTGATTATGATTATTCTTCATATGATATAATATTATGATAAATCTCACAATAAAAATCTAAATTTCATTTTCCTTTAAGTATTTCTGTATATCAAACATTTCCCTTTATTTTCTCTCATTACGTTCACAAAATTTTAAATTATATTTTAATGAAATTCAATTTTTTTCTTTCATCTATCATAAATGTGTATTTCTTCTAAAATCATGATTTCAAATAATATTTCAAAAAATGTTCTAGAAATTCATAAAATTATTTAAAAAATTAATTCTTATCAATGTTTTACTTTTTAAAAAATATTTAAAAGTAAACTTTATTTCAATTTCTAATATATGTTGGTTAAGCTTTTACCAAAAATGAGATTAAAATCATTGTTTTATAGTTTATGAAATGAAAAAAATTACTTTCCATCCTAAACATTATTGGTTTTGAATATTACATTGTAATTTTCAAAATTTATATAACAATAAATGTATTTTAAAATTTTATTGTGAATTTTTTTCAATGTATAAATGATACCTTCCACAAGGAATTTTTTAATTTATTTATAAAGCATTATTTATATGCCTTAATGGAAATTTTAAAAGGAATGTAATGGAAAAATATTTTCTATTGTAAAAATTGTTTTTAAAATGTAAATTATATTTTACCGATTAATTATTTTAATTTATTATAAATTCTTCTTTTATATGTATCAATGTTTATTTTAAAATAAAAAATTAAAATTATTTTATGAATTCATAATTTAAAAAAGTGATTTTTTGGGAAAATTATATTATTCATGAATTATGCCTAATGATTTATCATTCCAAATCTTTTTCCAATATATGATGATTTACATTAATGTTGAATTTATTTACTAAGGATATTATCCAAGGATAAAACTCTTATTATTTATATAAATAGTTTTTCTTCATTATGAAAACTTTTTTACTAAACACATTTTGTTCCTCATGTTATAAAATGAGAAAATTATTACAAAAACCATTTATTTTTTCAATGGGTTATATAATGATGAAATAGAGTTATTATTATGAATCCTTCCACTTTTCCAGTGTTTTTTATTCAATTACATGTTTATGAAAACCATTTAATTTTAGGGGTTATGATACGATGAATGTTTTATGATATTGCAGCACACATCTGTATGATTTCGTTATTTGATGGGGGTTACATTATAACCAAGGATAGTGGTTCTGTCATAACCAAATACAGGTGGGGATTATAACTCCCTCTAACTAATTTGTGAATGGTTTATATCTCACAAGATATATAGTACTATAATGGGATGTGAACTTAGTTTTGTAAGGTACTTTGTAAGATATGGAGGTCTTAAGAGTTGACCTAGGAAACAATGATGGTCTGGTGAGTGAATCTAATCCACAATGATTGCCTTGGATTTGAGTATTGACTTCTATGGAAATGAGTTTAAATTCTTATGATTATGAAATAATTAAACTTTTTATTCCTAAAATACGAATCATGGTTCCCTATATAGTGAAGGAGTTCATAGGTGGGCCAAATATGAAAATTTATTTTAATAATCATTACATGAATCCAATGTGAGGAATGTTCATGTAACCTAAATAATTAATTTGGTGAATATTTCAAGAAATAAAAAACTATTATTAGTAACATTTTTTATTGGTGAATATTTATAATATGAAAAGAACCTTTGATATTACCTTCCTTTCACTCTGAAGATCCAAGGATATAATTCCTCTAGATGTGATCCACTTGTGCTCCGATGATCCTTGAGAAAAACCACTTGATATCCCTGTGCTAGCATAGTGAGTTGAATGTATTATGTGGTTCATTCTTAATCACATATTCTTTGTTATTGAGTAAATCACTCTTTAACTTCTTGTTCTTGATATGGGGAGAGAAGTAAGAGTTGAGAGAGAATTCTTTGTATGAAGTAGTTATCTATCCTCATTTTTTATTTTCTAAATAATAGATATAAATATATATTTATAAAGTTTTTATTTAACATAAAATATTATTTAATTTTATACAATCCATTCAATAACATTTATTACCTTTATGAAACCCCATGCCCCATAATCACAATTATATTAATAATATTATTTGGCACACTCCAACCATCATTGTATAAATTTATATGTAATAGTCTTGTTAATTAATATTTATCACTATACTCATACTTTCTCTATTAAAACGCCTCTATCATTTAGTGAACAACCAAATAACAACTTCATTTATAAATAAATATTTTATTATAAATCTATCAAACAATGTTTTATAAAAATATTTAATAAAAAAACTAAATATTTTATCCACAATATAGAGAATAAATAAGTATTTAATTTATACAACCAATATATCATTAATAATGTTATTCCTCGGACAAGGGAATAATATTTATTCAATTAATTAAATTTAAATATAATTTAATTCATATCAATAGAAACAATTAGTGTGTAATCCCTGAGGATTGATTCTCAATGGAATTATGTGGTCTTATGTAAATTCAAACATTACTATTTATAAATGGGTTAACACACCAATGAGAAATAACATGAAGTTAAAATGTCAACAACCTCCAACAAACACTCACTTTGTAATATAATCCATTTATCATAATATTTCATCAAAAAAGGTTATCATCTATGCCACCAACCTATATGCTTGATATTCCTTTCAATAACTATCTTAAATAAAAATTTCATTATATAATGTACATGGAATTTAATACGATGGTTCTTTTTAAATCAAATGGAAAACATATCATATTATATAAATATGTAAGGTAAAATTCATTCCCCAACATATTTATTAATGAGAAGCTACTCGTGACACATCCAATATATCTATAATCACATTGAATTTAATCATTATTTTTTACAAAATAAATCCATGTATATTATTTTTAACCTGAATTAATAATTATATTAATTTCTATAGACCATAACACATGATACTAGATAGGAATACCTGATGACACCAAACCCTTTAGAATTTCTAATGATGAATCTATTCTTATAATCTAATTTCTCAGTGATTACTAAGTACAGAATTCAAGATAAGAATCCTCATTTTCTTATGAGTAATCACACCTGATAGACTATTTAATATGTTTCCAATAATAGTTTTTATCCAATAATAGAAATTTATTTTAGAATATCATAGTATCACATCATGGTTCTCATTATAGTAGTGAACTACTAATAGCTTATCAATGCAACTTATATTATAGTAATTTTTTACATTATAGTATTATAGAACAATGAAAAAAATAATATGTAGTTTTATTAATATTTAATACATTGAATATACATGTAGAAAAATTACAAACATTTGGTCCTCAGACACCAACTCCAATAAATTCCCACGTGGACTAGATCTGACTGCCTATGACCTTAAATTCTCTAGGCATCACATGATAGTCTTGTTTCTACTTTGTGAAGGATTTAGTCAAGGGGTATGCCATGTTGTCTTCCAAGGAAATAATTCTCCCTAAAAAATCACCACTATGAGAGAAATACTTCAAGATGAAATACTTATGAAGTATGTGGTTCATCTATTTTTGTGACTTGGGCACTTTTCCAAGAGTCACCGCTACAATATTTTCACAATATAGGGTGATAGGATCTTTACTACTAGATAAAACATTAAGATATATGATATTTTTATACATACATATTGATTCTTTAGCTACCATAGAATCCAAAATGTACTCAAACTCTACTATATAATCAACATCTATATAATTCATTGAGCTCTTCCAGCTAAAAACACCTCCATTCAATGTGAATATGTATTATTTCTGTAACTTTCGGTCATCTTGGTCAGTTTGGAAAATAGCAGCTGGATATAATCTAATGACTAGTTCCTCATCTCCTCTATAAAATAGGAACATATCCTTAATAGTCCTTAGATATATAAGGATTGTCTTGACTACCATCTAATGATTGTCACTAGGATCAGTATGATATCTTCCTTCCTTACTTATTACAGAGGCAAAATCTAGACTATTACATAGTATAGAATAAATGAATTAACCGATCATTGATGTGCATGTAATCATTATCATTATGTTTCATTTCCTCATGTTTCTATGGAAACATTTTCAAGGAATGGTGAATGTCATTTTATTCGACAAAAAAATCAACATTTAGATTGTACTATACTAAATCACTTTAGTATCATTTCAATGTATGTACTTTGATATAGGTTGAGAAAACTCTTGGATCAATCATGATGGATCTTGATCCCAATAATATATATTGTATCTCCCAATTTCTACATAATGAATAACTTATTCAACATCAACTTAATATACTGTAAGACCATTTTTCATTTCCAATGAAGAAAAAATATCATCAAAATGTACTTTTAAGAAAATGACTACACTCCCATTAAAATTTTCACAGGTATATGAATCAAATTCCTTCTTCACATAACCAAATTATCTTATTTAATAATTAAATTGAATGTTCTATGACATGGGTTCTTTCTTTAATCTAAAAAATAGATCATTGAAATATGCATACCTTTTTGAAATCCATTTGAATTCACAAACTATCAGGGTTGTCTCATATAGACATCTTCATGATGTTTCAAGTTAAAGAAGGAAGTTTTTACATCCATTATTGAAATCTCATAATCATGTAAAGTAAAAAATGGAAAGTATAATTCTGAGGGATTTTAGCATTGAAATTGGTTAGAAGTTTTCATAAATATCAATTCCGTGTTGTTGTTTAAACCCTTTTTCAACCAATGATGCCATATAGGTACTGAATGTTCCTTATATGTCATGTTTCTTCTTGAATATCCAATTATAATGACTGATACATACATCTACTGGAGGTTACACCAAAATCTAGACATGGTTTTGGTATTTGAAATCAATTTCATAATTCATGGTTTCATTCCACATTGAAACATTTGTTCTAGATACTACATATTTGTAGGTTAGTGGATCATTTTTTACTACTAATAATGTTCCCCCATCCTTAGTGAATAGAAAACCAAACCATTCTATTTAGCTAACATATCTAGTACTCTTACGCTATAATAATGTCTCCAGAATAGTTTGTTCTTCCTCGATAATTTTTATAATTTATTCCCATCCACAATTATATGAATCTTGAAACTGGACTTCCTTGAAATATATATCACTACCATGATCTCTTTTATAAATATGATCATACTGCAAAAATGAGGGATGTCTGTCAACCACAAAATTCTTTCCTGAAGTTTTTTATAGGTAGTATCCTTTTATTTCATTAGTATATCCCATAATGATACACTTTGTGCCTTAGGGTAAAATATTGTTTCCAGAAGTGGCCTTAAAAATGGTTCGCATCCCCCAACATGTATGAAATACCACTATAAGAACATGGGTGTTTTTGGAACGGGTCAAAAGCCCAACCCTGTTTAAATTTTTGACTTGTTTTTATGTAAATAGGGAATATATGAGAAGTTCTAGAATATTATAGATTACAAACCATCTACTCCAAATTACAAGTTGTGTATGGGTTTGGTGTGTACCAGCCACATGATCTCTGAGTACATTCCACATGATGACTGTGCGATGATTTCCTACTACACAACAAGTAGTGTGGCCTGACACGCCGTGTATTCTACTTTCCACGTACTGGCTGAATCATATACGTGTCTAGACCCATGGGGCGGGTCCAAGCCATATGGATACCTCTTCTTAAGTCAGAGTATGAACAAGGCTACTACATGGAATATAGTCCATCAAAAACATTGTGTACTTTTATTTTTATTCGCTTATCTGAAAGAGCATCACATCTAATTTCAAAATACATCTTCTTATTCCAGGGTTTTAGACTTTGACGATCTGGGAGGCCGAGAATATTTCTCTCTAGGATTATTCATTGGGAATCCATTAATTAATCTATCGATGGATACAGGATAGCATACACAAGGCTAAACCCACACACCCTCTTTCATTCTATTTTCTTTTCCCTACACACTGTAGTTTTCATCTGTACAGAATTTCCGGGATTTGATGGAAATCTAGATCAATGAATATTGCCTTCAAATTAGAGCATGATATTATATGTGCATACATCTATGAGTCTCATGAAGGTGGTGAATACCTCCTTTTGTGATTTTTTGGTCTTATGGATGGAACAACCTTTAGCGCATTTTTGGGAATTTTGAAAGTGACCATGTTTTACCTACTATTGCATATTAAGTTGTTTTTTGACATATGGGATGCAATTGGGTATGCCCTATTTTCTATTTTCCTTGAGTGGGGCTGGGTGAGGGGTTATTTTTCTTTTGTGGAATTTTGGCCCGATGTGACAAGATGATATAATATTTTTAGACTGATGAGTTTAATTTGGTAACTGATGATATGAACTGTTATGGGATTCAAAGACCGTGGTGTTGGTATGGGACATCACATAGCTAGTGTAACCCAACTGTTTAGATTTTTTTCCTGTTCATGTATATCAATTTAATATATATATATGTTATGTGTGATATTGCATATGATATAACCTTTGGGTGGTGATGGGAATGGAATGGGTGTTGTTGAGTTATGTTGATCACATGTTGGCATTGACTCAAATTTCATTGGGTGGTTTTGACTATGAGATTGGGAATCATGGGAATCAGAATTGAGGTTTTCATTCTATCATGTTGGGAAAGGCCCGACTAATGTGGATGGAAATTCCATAAGACTTGAGAGGCATGGTCGCAAGGTCACAAGGTGTTAGAGATGTCGTGTCTTGGGTACTATTTTGGTGATTATCAATCACCCATAACATCATGTAGTGTGCACACATAGAGACTCTATGGTGAGGTGGTTTTGACCACTCATGTGGTTAGAGACCCCATATTAGTTGTGGTTTAGGTAATATTGTATTGGGGGTTCTTCCCATAGGAAGCCACATGAATGGTTAGGAGCCTTCACAGGATTGCGTTGATGCAATCGGGTTAGGGGTAGAGGTTAGCCATAATTTGAGGGCAGACATCACTATTCCTTCAGTTACATTATTTCAGGGTAGACATCACTATTTCTCCAATTACTTATTAAGGATATAAATTGATGTTTTTATGGGTTACTACTATTTGGTCATGCTTTCAGGACATCAATAATTGAGAAATGAGGTGTTAGGAGACACATGGTGCCGGTTAACATGACAAAGTTTTCGACATTGGATGAAGCAGGTGAAACATCATGGTGGCTATTGAGCACCAATGAAGTATATTTTTATTTTTTCATCTTACTGTTTACTATTTTCCTATAAATACATTCCTTCATAAACACTTATATTAGGTGTGCACCGTTGGGTGGTATCCTACTGAGATTCGTCTCACACCCTGCATGGGCCCTTTGGGATGTGGATAAACATTATGGATTTACATGTTGGAAAAAAGTTAGCATTAGGATTTGAAGTACATTAGCAATTTCATGGAGGTGGTATGGACCGTGAGGGCATACCTATCTAGAGTTTACCTTATTTTTATTTCTTTTTTGTATCATAAAGCTTACCTATTTTATTGTAGATACTGTTGGTTATCCATTGGAACCATATTTATATATTGACATTCTATAGATGCATGCTTGTTTTGATTAGTAATTACAAGTGATGTTTAGCATGATGTTCTGTTTACCTTCCACTATATTCATTTATATGTTTCTACCACTATTTACTGATACTGAATATGCTTCCCCAATGTGGGTCTGGTTCGAGTCTACTATGTCAATTATTCCCGCTGCATGATATAAATTATTGCTCGAACTAGTACCATTATTCTCCTCTCAGAGGTTATAGCCTCCCCACTATACCTATCGGAACCTTGATGCTAGTCGTCAGCCTTTGGAATTCGGGGAGGTGTGCCTAAAGTAGTAACACCTGAATCGTATCGCACTATTCGGGTGGTTGTTCAGGTCCAGGACATTAAAACAACATATGATTAGTTCCATTCAATAATCTCTATGATATATCATCTATTTCATTAGTTGGCAATATGTTTAGTAATTATTCTTCTTGTATGTACCGTATATTCAAAAAAGGATAATTGATGACTCACATGAAACATCATTGATCTCAAAATGTCCAACAAGGTGTGGTTCCGCCTTTAACTGACACCATTCCACTGATCCGTATAAGGAAGAGTGAGTTGACATAAAATCTCTAACTCTCATAAACAATAAATTCAGTCTTGATTAGTATATTATCTACCATGGTCTGGAATAAGTTTCATTATATTCATAACCAGATGGTTCTCAAAATCATTCTTGTATTCTATGAATTTATCAAAAGAATCTGATTCAACTATCATTAAGTACACATATAGATATCGAATAAAATCATTTGTAATAGTTATGTAGTATGTGTAACTAACCCTTTGTTTGACATGAAATTGTCCACACACATTCGTATAAATTAATCACGATGCTATTTATCCATTTAACATTTCATACTAAATCGTTATTTGGCCATTTTTCTTTATAAACAAGTGTGACATACACTAATTTTTTTTTAGTTCAAAATAATGTAAATATCTATTGTAATTTTTTTACTCAATCTCATTTCATTTACATGGGCTAGTTGGTGATTCCAAAGTTAGGTGTTTATGATTCATGTGAAGTAACATTGTTATCGATTTCTATTATTTAATTCATGTAATCCATAACATAAAGTCCATTATTAAATTTCACCATACCGAAAAAATTATATTTTTGTAAAATAGTTAACAATTATTCCAATATATGAAAATAAATCCATATGTTTCATGTATATATATAGAAATAATGTTTTTTGGTAATGAATGGAACATAATAACAACCATTTATAACCAATATCATTTAGGTTGGGGATGTTATGTGGTAGTCAGTGATAGTTACAAAAGAATGTTTATCACATTTTGATACTCAAAGATCTACATATCCTCCACCATTAATTATGAATATACTCAGTTTCTTTATTTTAATACATATGTGAACACAAGATGATTAATCTAATACCAAATTTATAGAAAATGTTAAATTTATCTTGATAAAAAACACACATTTAGCTTCCCCTTTCTTCATTGGATAGATGTAGTTTATCTTCTGTGGCCCTTATTTCCACATGAGTAACAAATATAATCATATTCCCTTTAATACACCTTTACCACCCTATTCATGGAAGGGTGTGAATAGTGATAATTAATTTTTTTTTTGAATCACTTTTAAGGGAAATGTGAGAAACCATCACATCCAGATTTAAAACCAAACCAAATAAACAAAAAACAACCCTAAGCAAAACCAGGCTATGCCACTCCCCAGCAATTGTATCGTGTCAATAAGCTATCACCAATGCATGACCAGTTGACAAGAAGTACCATGTGAAATACACGGGAACGGAACAAATGGCAAAGCCATACACTCACAATATTCCATTCAACTAGCATCCAGAAGTGGCATCCACATGCTCTGAACCCCATATGACACAAGAACCAAGTAAAATGCTGGGAACCCAAACAACACCTCAAGCCACAAAAATGTTAATCCAAAAGTAAACGTCAAACGAACCCGAATGTTGACAACCTAGGACTAAAATCTGTAATTTTAGAAGGGAAATTAAAAAGTAAAATGATATTACCTGTAACTGGCTCCCTGAAAAACTTCCATGAGAGAGAAGTTACTTTTCATAGAGACACTGTCATCATATTATCAATCTCTGAGCCCAACCGGTCCCAAGACTATATGTACTCGTCCATGCTAATCATCCCTCTATTGAAGACACAGACAAGAATACTATCTTTCTTGTCAACCCATGTGTATTGCTCCTCATTAAGGGACGCTCTTAAAAGTCTCCCCATCATTTTAGCTACCTCCACTTCAGACGCATTAAGCACTAAGACCTTCTCAACCACTTCCTCCATAGAGCATAACAAAAGCTCCGATCATTGATCCACCTGAACCTCTTACCTCTGAGGATCCAGAACCTTAAGGACATCTTTTTTGGTGTTTTCCTTTCTAGTAGATTGGGTCTCCAATGGTGGAGGTAGAGAAGATTAGTCCTTCCTACTCTTCCTCCTCCTATTACCCATACTAATTCTTGGACATGAAGCTTCACCAGCCGAGAGGCTATGAATATCGTCTCTACATTCTTCCACAAACCCCCTAACAACATTCGAGGAGAGAGCATGAGCTTAGCTCAGTCCTAACTCAACCAGTCCCTCGAACCTGTTGCTTATATGTATAGGATACTGTTTCCCTACATCGGATCCCCCTAGAATCTTAGCTCTTCTTGGTAGGGTTGTCTTCAAACCAAGGCCCTGCATCCCTCCCCACAGATTATCTCTGTCTGAGACAGTCTCGTCTCTGACTTCCTTTTGTGCCAAAGCTAATTCACCTCTAGTTTCCTTATGGCCCACACTGGCGCTATCTTGCTTGGTACCTCGTTCCTCCCTCAATCCATCATTGCAAGAAGGTGGTCCATCCAAAGCCTCCCTCAACCCACAAAAAACACTTTCAACCATTGGGTTGACTTGAGAGGCCACCAAAAAACAAAAAAAAAGTGTCCAGACCCGGTTCTACATCAATTGGCGCATCACATACCCCTGATGTCCAAGCTGATTCCCTATCCTACCTGAACATAATACCATCTTGTTTGACCCTAGCCAAATCATTGGTCAAACCTGGAGGCCCATTCTCCATCCTCTCAGCCTCCTCAAGAACCTCAGCCTGTCTACCATAATAATATCCTTGACTCGAAGCCTTCATCTTCCTTTGACAGTAGGCTCACATATTCTCCAGTCGCCTGCATCTTGCACAGAAGTCCAACCAACTTTCATAGACCACTCGTTTCATGCAATGGTACTCTTCGCCCATTGTAACTGTAATTTTTCCTAGATTTTAAAAGAGTATATTAACAGTAAATTTATTGATTAAATAATAATTGATATATACAAAATTAAATTATTTTTTCATTTATTTATTAAATATACACAAATTTTATCGAGCCTCAACATCCCTCACCATTGATATTGAATTTAAATTTCAATTAATATATATTGGAAAGAATCCCGTTTAATTATATCAATGTTACGTAACTTGGACATCAAAATCAAAATAATGTAAATTTTTAGGAGGTGTTTCCTAATGCAAACTAGTAGCTACAAGAACCATTGAGTGGATTCCCCTATCATGAAATCCTGACTTGGATTTCCTCAGCACTTGCATTCAAATTTGTTTTTAATAGACATTTTCCATTAAACCTAATAAAAGTTCTGTTATGTCAACATAATATTCTCATTACAACTCCCTAATAAAAGTAAGATCCCAGACATTAGCCATATACTACACATAGTTCTACAGTTTCACTCCCAATCATGTCATGTAAGGTTTATTATGTCATCATATTTGATCAAGGGATTTTAGTTTATTATTAATTAATTTTATATATTTTTATCATTTACAAATATTTTTATGATTATGTGAAATTTACATAATTAATTAAACTTATTTCATAATAAAATTACATATAATCATTTTATTTAATTTCTATCTTTTCACATTAATTAATTAATTTATGAGATCATGAAGAAGCATCCATAAAATAAATAATTTTACAGATTGAAAGAGATAATTAATTAAATAACCCATTCATGGTATTTAGCTAATGGTTGATTTAATGAGAGGATATTAAATCAACCTTTAACCTAGGAGAAATAAATCATATTGTCACTATTTCCATGAGTTAAAATGTTTCACTTGTCCACCTTTGTATTTACTGATTTTGAATCCTTATGGTTCTACCTAGAACCATCTCCATGCACCTAGGGATGCCCCATTGTTAAAATATATTTATTTCTCACATGATGGTGAAGGGAACCAAGGGTTCAGTTAAACAGGATTAAATTAATATCATTGGAAAAGTAGATCCTACATTATAATGGAGGGAGGAATAAATCTTAGGACATCATTTAATTTAATATTAAATAATTTAAATCCCATGCAATATATTAAATCATATATAATATACACAGGTCATGTAAAAGTGCATGAATGGTCACACATACAAAAAATATGCTAAATTAAATAGATAGAATTATTTTCATAATTTTAACTATTAATATTTTAGATAAAAAGCATTTTTTTTATTAATTAATTATGTAAATAAATATTTAATAATATTATTAATGGTCATATTATCTTATTTCTAGATACCCATCAGTAATGGAATTCATAGAAATTAAAATAAAACCCCAATAATGACATATCAATTATAATAAATTAATTGTAGATTTAAAGTTAATTAAAACCATTATTATATTTCAAAACATGAAATAGTGTTCCAATCAATAAATATTGATTTTAATGATAAAACATTCAAATATAATATAATTTGAATTTTTTTTAATTAATAGGAGACTACATAGATTGTACATCTTCATACATGTCATTCACCTTGATTACCTAATATCCAAGTCTAATTCCTCAGGTTTTGGCATATTAACTCAGCCAGAATACATGGAATGTCCATTCCAACTACATGACATAGATTTTCATTCAATTTTCTAGGTTATCCCAGTGAAGCCATTATGTTAAATAATAGCACAATGTGTAATTAATTTCTCAGTTAATCTAGATATAATGTGCAATAGTATAAAACATGTTATTCCAACATACTTTGGGTAACCTTATTGTACCAGGCAAAGATTTTGCACTTTCTAATGAAATCTACAATAATTTATCACTTGGTCATAATACATTATGGAAATTAAAAACATAATGAATATGATTATTATGTCAATAAAATTTTAATTCAAATTGGATTAAAGGTATTAAAACATAATATGAAAATCTAACTACAATTTCACCTAGAAAAATATTCAAATAAATAATTATGAATTTTAAAGTGAAATCATTGATTCCACATGATGGTTTCAGGTTCAGTGAAAGAGTACAAAGGTGAGACATATATTAAAATTTATTTTAATAATCATTTCCAAAAACCATGTGCGCGAATCTTCCACATAAAATTTATAAATACTATATTTAATATTTTGAGATATAAATTGACAGGAATAGTAACATTCATTGTTGGTGAATTCTGATCATCTAAAAATAACCATTCAGATTACCATCATTGCGTTTTCAAGATCCAAGGATAAAATCCCTCTAGCTTTGGTCCACATGTGCTCCTATGGTCGTAGAGAAACACAACTCAATCTTATTATTCTAGAGTAGTGAGTCAAATTTCAGGTGTTGGTCATTATTGATTTCTCATTATTTGATCTAGAATAAATAGATCTTGAACTTATCATTCATGAGTGGAAAAGAGAATAAGTATTTTAGAGAGAATTCATTGTGTGCAACAATTTTCTACTCTCAGTTTTTGGATGCTCTAAACAATAGACCAATACATCTACTTATATATCATGGAGTTATAGTAAAACATTTTTTAATTTTATTCCTGCCATTAAATAAAAATTGTAACTTTTAATAATCCACATTCCAAATAATAATAATTATATTATTTTTTTTGTGGTGTTCAGAATTTTTCAATAAAAATATTATTTAGTGTTATAGTTTATTAATATTTTTCATTGGACTCGATCATGTTATATTTCAAATCCACTTTTATTTATTGAACACCCAAATAAATATTTTATTCATAAATAATATTTCATTCACGATCTACAAAAATAATAATAAATAAAATATTTAAAAAATGAAATATATATTTTAATTAGAAGCTGAGGAAGAAATATTTATTTAACTTATTCAATCAATATAACATGTATAATATTATTTCTCACAAATGAAAATAATTTTTATTCCATTTGTTAAACTCAAATAGAATTTATCTAAGATCAATGGGATAAAACAGTGTGTGGTAATTTAGGATTATTTCTTGTAGGCATTAGGCAAGCTTTCCTACAGTCGAAGATAGAAATCTAGAAGTAGGACAAGCCACCTAAGAGAAATATGATAATGTTGCAATGTCGATAACCATATATGAATTGTCACTTTATTATATAATCTCTTGGTCATAATATATCATCAAAAAGGTTGAAAAAATGTGTCACCAACCTACATAAATGGTAATTGTTTCTTTTTCTATCTAAAAACACATCTTTAAACCATGTATATGGATGTTAATCTGATGGTTCTATTCCAATAAATGGGATGAGATATTACCTTCCATAATGATGGAAAGAATAAATCCTTATTCTATTTAGTCATTAATGACATGGAACTCATGACACACCCAACGTATACAATATATCCATGAACATTTATTTCCATGTCTTTTAAAATGAATATATTTATGTGAGTTGTATGATGAATTAACTATATTTTTAATGTATAAGAAAAAATTACACACACTCGTAGATAATAATATCTTTAGAAACCAAAACACGTAGAATTTATAATGGAAGGTTTGTTATCATAATCTCCCAACATGAAGATTACCAAATCCATACTTCTTGAAAATAATACCCATATTCTTACGAGTGCTTGCACCCTATAGTTAAGGAAAGTTGTGTTACATCATAATACACAATCCATATATAGAACATTATTTAATAATATCATTATAGAACATGAAGGATATAATAATAGAGTGGAACTACTATAATCATATCAATCTAATGTATATGCTAGGAAATTATTATATTAGATTCATGTATAGACACTAAAAATACGAGATAGATAGTTTTATTAATATTCAATACATTGAATGTACATGTAATTTAAGTAAAAATGGTTATTCCTAGGACATCAACTCTGACAATGCACTCAAGGCCCTTGTTCTTTGATTGAATTATGATTCTTGTATTATGAGAAACCAATAATTACTCTATGATTATATATTTTATTCATTAATATGTAGGGAATGGTTTTCATATGTTCTAATAATGATCATATACCCAGATATTCAGCTAATTCTTTTGTATCTCCCTTATTTACCCTTACCAGGAATTTGATATCTTTTTTTATTATAATTCATTTACCTAGGTTATGAATAATAGTTTTATAAATGGTATGTGTGTGAAGAGTTCTAAAGCATACAATCAATAGTTGATATTTTGATGATCATTCACTAAATTAGATGATTGTTTACCTATTCTCTAAAAAATCTAAATTGTTAGTGTTGTCATGAATGTGTTTTTGTAATGCAATGAATATTCATATAAAATGATAATATATATATACTAAAATACTATGTATCTATAGTTCATTTAGTGTAATGGTTTAGTAAACCATTGTATACGAGGATTGGAAAACATTAAAAATATCCATAGGGATATTTCTAAATATATTTCTTGGGATGTATCTAAGGATATGTATAAGCATGAGTCAATGTAGATTAAAATGTCCTAGAATTTTTGTAAGGGATATAAAGACTGGCTTACAAGAAATTAAATCTCTTAATAGATCTTATAAGTGTATAATGTTATGAAATAGAGTTAGATATTGGTAATAATTATGAAAATGAAACATTGAGGTGGACTCGATCAACACCTGGTTCCAGAAAATGGTCCTTTCTATAAACTAGATAGAACACCATATGATATCATTATTATAAAATTCGAAACTCAATACCAACAATTATGAAGGATTTACATATATAATGACTGTGAATGAAATAGGATAAAAATATGTTTTCATAGATTAAAAATAAAGTGACATGATTTATACATCCTATTATTGAATTTTCATGATTATTTGGTTTTTATGTATTATTTTTTTTGATCACAAAATTAAATGTGGGTTTAGTATAAAGAAGTAACTTAAAGGGAAAATGATAAAATATAATCTGATAGAAAATTTTGGGACAATGAGAAAGAAAATTCGATAAATATTAGATTTAAAGATTGTATGGTTATTCTAAATCATCTATTGTGATATCTGATTAACAATGTGATCATAGTAGAGATTCATAAATCCTAAAATAAGAGGAAAATGAAATTTAATGAATGTCCATGTGGTAATGATTGGATTAAAAATAATATTAAACTTTATACAAGGAAAGAAGGTGTGAAGAAGAACTTGGTAGAATATCTATAATATATGGAAAGTTGTAATCTATTAAAAAGAAGGCCATATAGTGAAACATTTTCAAGTATTTCAAAATCTTATGTTTTGAGAACATGGGCATGGTCTTAATCAATTCCCCGACCCAGGAAACAAATTCTCTATAAATGAAGGAACTATACTATTCGAATAAATGAATTAAAGGGATAGAGATATTTATGAATTTGGAATCAGAAATTATGTTGTATAAAAAGTTTAATTTTTTTGTGGTTTTAAGAATCATGAAACATCCAAATATTATATTATTTTTAGAAGTATATATATCTCTATGTTTGGTTAACAAATCATTTATAGATTCCATCATGGTTTTATCAGTTTATGTTTGATTGTATTCTCAAATTCTTAGAGAAACCCTTTTTTTATTTTATGTGTTTTTATTATATCAAGATTATGGATATTTTGAGAGGCCTATAAAGTAATAAAACTCATTTGTTTTGAAGAGGACTGCCTTTTATGAAAAAATGATAAATGGTAATGGTTATTTTTAGTGTATATATTATTATAAATTTTAATATAATTACGAGTTACTAAAATTTTGAAATGTTCTTATTATTATATATATTCAGAAAAATGATATCTTCGATGTCGGGAAAAACCTATTGAATATTAAAAATAAGTGAAGATTGAACTCACTAACGAAGGGTGAAAGAAGTATAATGCCTACCACATGCCCATAAAAAGTTTTTTTATAGTGAGACAACATCAATAGAGATAATTATGAGTATACATCTCTATTTCTCGTATGTTAGAATTTCCTGTATGAGAAAAAATTCATAAAAATATGTTACGACAATTATCTACACTAGAAAAGAAATAAGACGATATTATTTTCGGTTTTTTTCACAAGAATCCCACAAAAAACTAATTGAAAAAATCCCACATATGATATAATTCATTTTCCAATGAATTTATCACACTTTATCTCCATTAGAAGAATATTTATCTTTAGATATGATTTATTGGATATACAATAATTTTTCCTTTTGGATTTTATAGATTATAACATTTTATTATTTATGATCAGGATTCTATGTTTAAATCGATGTTTTAGTGAAGTCCTCAGTAGGATAATTATATATTGTTGCGTATCTGAACTATATATTATCCACATAAATATATTTAGTATGATTTAAAAATTAAATATTTATAGAATATGTTGTGATATTTTTATATGGTTTAGAAAGGTTTCTGGGAAAAACACCTTTCTTATTTTGAGTTTTATTACAACAATAACATTAATTAGAGAATTCAGATAGGTCTTTAGGAAACCCTTAACAGAATGATGTGTATAACTCAAATGTAATGGAATTAAGTTGTAAAAAAATCTATTTTTACCTAAGATAATTAATGAAATTGAAATGAAATTTACATTAATTGAGAAATATATACATTACAAATTGGAAAAAATAGTATAACAATAATCATCCACACAATCAAATATTTGAATTTGGTGATAATTAATGTCTATAAATTTATTCATTGAATAAATAATGGAGAACTATGCCCTAATTATATAGCCCCCTTGGAAATTATTAATCATAATGGGGCTATAGAGAAGCTCTTGGAACTTACACCACAATTATCCTATGTTTATGATGTGTTTCATGAATCCCTATGGAATAATTATATAGAAATTCCATTACGTGTAATAAACATAGAGGTCATACCATTAGAATATGATCTTGGTTATAAAGATTAATCTATTGTGATTCTTGATCGAAGAGAGAATGTTTAATGATCTAAGACCACTCAGCTTGTAACCTTTTGGGGGAAAACCACATCTTGGGAAAGCAACATGATAACTAGAGGATCTAATGCGGAAAAAAATCCTAATTTTTTTGTACCAAAGTGATAAAATCAGTCGTGAAATTCATTTTTGTGGATTTAATTTAACACATCTAGATTTTATAAAATATAATTTAAAATAAAAATAACAATTTCAAAACTTTTTTTTACACATAACACTATAATTTTCATTGTTTACATGAAAAAATATGTTTATCTAGCCTGACATGCATCACAGAGGGTAATTTGTGATTCATTATATTCTCAGTTTAAATGAAATGTAATTTAAAATTAAATTATTATTATTATTTTATATGATAGTTATCACCAAGCTTTTTGAATGGAATGTATGAATAAAATTGACTAAATTAAAAAAAATATGGTCAAAAAATATATATAAATTGAATTCTTTAGTGATCAATTAATTATAAATGAAAATAAAAACTATTTAAAAATAAATGAAAATCTTTTTTTGAAAAACAATTATGCGCACTATTGTTTCTTAACTTAATAAATAAAAAAAATATCTTTGGTTGAATTATGTTAATGATATATATATATTTTTGAAAATAATTTTTTTATCATTGTTATTATATTCTTTCTTAGCAATATAAAAGAATAAGTCGTATTTTACACTTAAAAACTGTATTTGTCATAAAAGATTTTTGTTTCTTGTTTTTGAACATTAATTTTTTTCACATATAGAATATTTATTTGAAATATTGATGTTAATTTTTGAATCATTATTTCAAAATTATATAATTGTGAATTTTTAAGAATTTTAAAAATATAATAATTGTTTCAAGAATAGTTAAAAATAATGAATTTTAATTGAAAAAAAATATTTTAATTTATATAATTTTTAAAGTAAAAATATTTTTTAATTTTTTTAATTAAATTTTTTTATATTATTTATAAATTAACCCAAAATAGTAAATTTTAATCATTTTTTTATTAATGACTTATGTAAGAAAATTATAATCCTTTGAACAGTTTCTCTTTGAAAAATTGCGTTTCATCGCAAGATTAATTTTAAATTAAATTATTCCACTTACAAAAATTGAATTTGGGTAAATTAATTATTTAATTAGTATCAAAATTATTATTAAATTTCAAATAAATTATTTATCATAATTAAAATTAATAATTATAAACAATAAGTTTTTTCAAGGTAATGGTAAAATGGGTTTCTAAGTGGTTAAACTGAAATGTTAAAAGTTATAATGACTGAAAAAATTATCTAAATTATATTTATTAACCCTATTTCAACTCTATAATGTATAATGAACTTCAATACTTTATTTTGTATCCTTTTAAAATTTTAAATATTTGGGTATTCCTTTTTCTTTTCAAAATATCACTAGTTTTCCTCTCCCAACTATTATGAAACACCCCCACTCCCATATAATTCCTTACACAATCAAACCCTTTTGGTTTTAAAATCCCCCAGATAAATAACATATTTACATCCTTCATCTAATCATAGAATCCATATTCTTCTCATAAGTCTAACATATATGGTATTTTAGGGTAAACCTATAGAAGCTACCTGAATATGTGGTAACAATGTCCAATGAACATTTTTCTTTTATTTCATCATCCATCTATCTCAATTTTAATATAAATATTATGACATAATAACATGTGTATCTTAAATTTATTGGTATTTTTTATTTTTTTTCTTCATGAACTATAAATATCTTCACTTTCATCACATAAAATACAAAATCATTATTCATCTTTACAGCAGACTACCACCTCACGAACTGAGGTTATTTATTTTTCCATTACAACGTATCATGGTTTGGTACATTGATGGATATATATTATATATATTATATATATTATTAATATTTTTTAGGATTAATTACATCATAAATACCTTTTTTACATTCAATATAATAGTGGAAATGATAATGTTGCTCGTGTTTTGGGTGGATTACCTCCTCACAAAGAGATGTGATTCATTTTTTCTCAAACAATTTTAAATATAGAATAAAATAAGGATACATTTAATGTATATGTATTATATATATTAAATAATTATTAAATTTATGAACTATTAATAATTCTAGAATTTTTTTATCATTTTCATTCTTATATTTTCACTCAATGAAACAAGATAACATCATTGATGTATGTCTTGACTAAAGTATTCTCCAAAGTGATGTGACTCTATCCATTCATCAACAAACCCACATATAATATGTAAAATTAAGGAAATAATTTGTTTTATTATGAAACTATTATCATTTTTTGAATATAAAATATTACATACCATCATTCCATAATGATTTTTGAAAAATGAAAATATTAGTCATGTACATGTACGACCTACAATATCTATGATCATATTATTTTTCATTTTTTAGTACCATACATTGTGATTAGTCCTAAAATTATAATTGATGTCTAATTATGATAATTAATTCATTATTGTTGTTATTATACGGAATATGGAACTGTAACCAATGTATGAAGATTGAAAAAAAATTAAAACATATATGAAAAAGTTTTTATTACCAGAAAAGTGATTTTAACAAGGAATTATTAATAAAGTCGTAAAAAATAGTTATAATTAAATCATATATGTTTTATAATAAATATGTTGGGTTCTATAATATATTTATAATAAATATATATTTTTATATAGGCGGTTTGAATGTGTATGAATGTATTCAGGACTTAAGGTAAATGATTTCTTTTCTCTCTTTTATTTCACGGAGTATTTTGGAAATACAATAATAGTTTATTTTATACTGTGTATATAAATTCCATATGATGCATAATACTATAATTATCACCATATTCATGATATTATATTCTTAATTTTATGTTTTCATTTATTTGGTATTATGATTTTAAATATTATTGATGTGGTTTGAGATTTTCATCTAACTTTGATTTTCTGTGAGACACAATACTTATTCACCATTAATTACTTTTTTGTGGTTTATATGAAGCCTATAATATCATATTATTAATATTATATATTTTTTTATTTTCATATCATTTTATGGATATAACTTTAATGGGGAATACGTTTCAATAGTTATCAAATCAATAATGGATGTGGGTCTCAATTTTCATTCCTCGGGAAATAAGATATGCCATGCACCAATATTTTTATGTATGCTGTATATACTGTTATTTTTAAATGTCAGATAATAAATATAATTCCTCTAATAATTTTTCATTTTTAATTTAATTTTTTTTATTTCATGAGGATTATGATTAAAATTTATAAAAGTTGGAGGTGTGTTACATTATAATCTCACCACTTATGGGGAAAGTATATGAATATGATTACAATAATGAAATATTATAATAAATTTCATAATAAACTCATTAATTTCATTTGATTTTGGTAATTTATTTATAATATATTTTTTCTCTTAATTTTATTCTCTTAATGTACACATTATTTCGAAATTATAATTATAATTAAAATTATCTTTATTTCTTTCGTTGCTCAAAAATTTACTATTTTTTAAACACTAGGTTTTCTAAAAAAATTCGAATTTTTTTCAAAAATTCATAAAATGATTTAACATTGAAATTTTATATATTATTATTATTTTAAAATTATTTTTAAGGAATATTCATTTTATTCCCAAACATATCCCATTTAGATTTTACAGAAAATATGAACAGAATATTTGTTTTTACAGTTATGACATTAACAAAATTTTCCACTACCATGATGGTTATTTTAGTTGACTCATTATTTATAATATATAAAGGTTATTTTTATAGAAAATAATTTTATAAATATTTAAAATGTTTTTTTTTAAATAAAAATTCTATTTTTCTTATGAAATGTTTTATGTAATTTTTAAATATTTCTACATATGATTTGAAGGTTATTTTAAAATAAAATTATAATGACACATATTTTACATACATTGTTAATACTTCAAAATTGAAGCACACTTATTATAACATATGACAAAAACCACAAAGGACCGTATAGGTATAGTGTCTTTAGAAACTGGGAAACATAAACAACTGGTTCATAAATCTTCTACAGTGTCTCCCATTTATTTCATCATATCTAGGGACCCTTTTAGCATATTCTACATAATATCTATCTTCCTGACCTGGGGAAAAAAACATAAAAGGTTGAGCTCAAATGCTCAGCAAGGGAAAATAAAGGAAATAAAAATCATATCATATCTTTTTGAAAATCATAACCTGCAAAAGAGATCATAATATCTTAACATGGAATAAATCATAGAAGTGAAATTGAGATCCCCATAATCATAACATGAAACTTGAAACTTTGTGGCATGCACACATAATCATGGAAAATCATTTCTTGTTAGTCATGACTCATTGCCAAGACTATCTTAGCAGACAAAGTCCATTTCTGAACCGAGTCACCCTCGTTCCAGTCCTGTTTCACTGAACCGGTATAACCTACCGTTCCATCCCTGTCTATCTCATGAGATATAAAATCTTTACCCAATTCATTGGAGGGAGATATAGGTCCCACCCATCTTATAATGAATCCTTTCTTATGTGTGCCACATAATCATAAATCATACATCATCGCATAACACATGTAACAAAAATGGAATTCTTGAAACATCATGACATCATAAAACAAACCATATATGGTAAGTGACTTCATAAAAATAATTACCTCACAACATAATCAAATCAATGTAATAATAGGGATAAAAACAGAACCCTATATTATCTTATATGGAAAATAATTTTGATAAAACATTTGAACTCCATTCTTGAGGAAAATGTCCTTTCTACTTCGAAAACACTTTTCCTTTCTTAAAATATCATAAAATTCTAAACTAAAATAAGTTTATTAAAAATAAACTTGAAAACTTGTAAAGGAAGCTTCTTGAGAATAATGTATTAAAAATACATTCATGCCATATAAGTTAAAAGAAAACATTCTTCTCGTACTTTTGTCTGAAAAGTCAAAAAGTACCTCGTACGAAAAAAACGACAAAAGATTTCTTTCATATTCGTTACTAAAAACTCACCGAAGGGTAAAAATGGATTTAAACTATTGTAAGTGGATGGAAACAATATTACATATTGTGGGAACATGGATGTGGATGATAAAATACACCCCAGTAAATACTTACGAATAAACAATCTCGGATAAAAATGAGATTGTGATATTTCCCCTTAACTTAGGTCCGATTTACTTTGTACGTGTCCGAAGCTCCTGTATAATGGTTTAAATAATGTTATTGACTTATTCCATAATCATACATATTGATATGATATCATATATGGTCATATTCTTAGCTTCTTGTTAGTAATATTTCATTGTTACTTGTTACTCGGGTCTTTATTGCCTTTTGTTCTTATGCGTGTTTTGCCGAATACATTATTATTATTCTTTTATGGTTATAGATACCTTATATCCAGAATGGTATTAGTGTAACATATATCATTTTTATTCATTAAATGCATTTATATAATTACTATGTAATGATGATCATGTAGAACGAGTCGCATCACATCGTGGAGACGGTATTCCGTACGTACGCACCGGTGATGATATCGTTCCTATGATCGTGGAACTGTATTGGAGTATATATATATTATTTCAGTATCAATATTACTTTATAATAATCATAAATAGTTACTCATTACACCATTATACCCATCCTTGTAAAGTGATGGTGGAAAAATAGATTACACCACGGCGTGGAGACGGTATTCCGTACGTACGCACGCGCGGTGATTTCATTTTTCCGTAGGATGGATAGAAGGTGAATTAGGGTTGTTTCATATTTATAATAACATATCAGTATGTAAGTAATACTGATGTTATTAATTTATCATGAAACAACTAAAGAAGAAGAAGTTGAAGAAGAAAGAAATTGAAAAGATCGGTAATGGATATTACCTCTTCTTTGGAACGCCACTTTGAATCCTCCACTTAGGGAACTATGATTGGTCTTTGAAGAAGACCAGGACCCCTAGGATTATTCTAGGGAAGTGGATAGGAGAAAATGGCAGGGGTTGTCCGAGCTTGAGTGCTCAAATTGGTGTGAGGAGGAGGGGGAAAAGGTGCCCTTTTATAAAGGAGGAGAGGGGCACCTTAGGAATATCTCAAAATAATATTTTATATTAAAGTCAAAATCGGTTTATAATGGTTCCAAAGGGTCTTATTTCGAAGCTAAAGTGGGGATGGGTCGAAATCCTATCAACCAATAGGATTTAGACAAGTTTATTGTATTATTTTAACCTTATCAATTAGATTTAACTCTAAGTTAAATAATTTAACTTTTACCATGGCTTTTTGTTTTCTTTCACTATATGGTTAATAAACTTACTATAACATGCCAAACGAACCCCAAATTGTTTATTATTAATATATATATCCTTAGCTGAGTCATTTGGACGATCCTTAGATTTTTAGGAATAAATTAACAATTAATAATATAATATTTGATATAAAAACTATTTTGTGTCAATTTTGACACTATTTGATATATGATTTTTGTGAAAGTCATAATAGAATTATATGTTCGAATAAAGTTGATTAAATCAACACTAATATATCATAGTAACCTAGAAAATTAGTGTAATTCATAAAAAGTCTCAAATGACATTTATTTTGGTGTTTATAACACCAATTATGTCAATATTTCATTAATAAGATAATTACTCCATCATCATTGTGTCATAAATAAATTAAATTATTTAATGTCTAAAAATTATAAAAAAAATACCATTATGTATG
Organism: Viscum album; assembly: GCA_963277665.1. Lineage (NCBI taxonomy): Eukaryota > Viridiplantae > Streptophyta > Magnoliopsida > Santalales > Viscaceae > Viscum > Viscum album. Next base: position 1,155,610,972 of record OY728133.1, on the reverse strand, counting down.
AAATTTTTTTATCTTTCTAATGAATATTTATAGTCGAATTTATCTTATGTATAACCCCATATTAAAAATTATTTACTTGTTAAACTTTTATTTTAACTATTTTAACCCTTCTTTAAATAAATTAATAATAAATGTCCTAATCTAATCCAAGTGGGCCTAAATGGTCATATTTTATTCCTAAGTTTGTTTTTGGTCGAATTAAACTTATCCAATAGAATTAGGACATGTATTAGGGTAATAGTAATATCATTTTTACCCTTAGTTACCCTATTTACTATTAACCGCGGTAAAAAAGTAAAAAGTTACTATTCACCAAAAAATTATTTTTATCTCATTGAACCACATTTTACTTATTGATATCAATCGTGTCTGTCGGATTTTTGAAATTCCATTCACAGAAGCGGTAAAATTAAGTTTTACGCAAAATTCAGTTTTTAACCTACCACTTAGTGGTTTCACTATTCATGAAAAATTGAAAGTTTTCAGAAAAATACCAAAATTTCACCCTAGGCTAATTTCGATATTTTGAGTCCAAAAATGAAGTCCATTTTGAAAAATAAAATTCATAAAATTTCAAAAAGTGGTTATTACTATTCATAACGGCTAGTTTTAATAGCATATTGTTGTTTAGTGAAACTCGGTATTGCGTACAACGCAAGCTATCGAGGAAGGTCGAAATTATAAAGCAAGCCAAGAAAGTGTTGTATAGAAGAATATTCCTTTGATGATTTATATAACATAAAAGTCTCGGGTGTTACATTCTACCCCCCCTTAAAAAGAATTTCGCCCTCGAAATTCGTCACTTTGTAACAACCAGATGAGGATACTTCTCCCTCATCATATCCTCAAGCACCCATGTAGCTTCTTCAAGTTGGTGGTTCCTCCATAAAACTTTCACCAATCGAGTGGTCTTGTTTCGTAGGACTTTTTCGCTACGATCCAGAATCTCTATCGGCTGTTCTTCATAAGAAAGATCTTGCTCCCGCGGTACAACTTCTAAGCTGAGTACATGTGAAGGATCTGGTATGTACTTTCTTAGGAGAGATACATGGAACACATTGTGAACTTGAGAGAGATTCGGTGGAAGTACCAATCGGTAAGCTACCTTTCCAACCCTATCCAGTATTTCGAAAGGACCGATATATCAAGGGCTCAACTTCCCCTTCTTAACAAATCTCATAACCCTCTTCCAGGGAGATATTCGTAAGAACACTTTATCACCCACTTCAAACTCTAGGTCTTTTCTTCGGTTGTCGGCATAGCTTTTCTGTAGACTCTGAGCTGCTCTTATGTGTTGTTGAATAGATCTGACCTTTTCTGCCATTTCATCAATGAGATCAGGTCCTAATAGCTTTCTTTCCCCAACTTCATCCCAGCAAGTAGGAGTCCTGCATTTCTTTCTATAGAGAGCTTCATAAGGAGCCATCTGAATACTGGAGTGAAAGCTATTATTATAAGAAAATTCCACCAAAGGTAGGTGTTGATCCCAACCTCCTTTGAAATCCATAGAGCAAGATCTCAGCATATCTTCTAGGGTTTGAATTGTTCTCTCAGACTGACCGTCTGTCTGGGGATGATAAGCAGTGCTGAAACTCAACTCTGTATCCAGAGTATGCTGAAGACTTCGCCAGAACATCGAGGTAAATCTCGAATCCCGATCAGATATACTAGAAAGTGGTACTCCATGTAATCTTACCACTTCCTTTACATATATCATGGCAAGCTGATCTAGAGAGAAATCCTCTCTAATAGCAATGAAGTGTGCAGACTTTGTAAGATGATCAACTATGACCCAAATAGCATTATTGCCTTTGGATGTTTTAGGAAGTCCGGTGACAAAGTCCATAGTGATTTTTTCCCATTTCCATTCAGGTAGGGGTAATGGTTGTAACATCCCCTTAGACTTCTGTCTCTCAGCTTTAACTTGTTGACAAACCAAGCATCGAGAGACATATTCAGCAACATCTCTTTTCATGCCATCCCACCAGAAGTACTCTTTCATGTCCCTATACATCTTCGTGCCTCCAAAATGAATAGAGAATGATGAATTATGAGCCTCATCCAGCAGCTCCTTCTTTAATTCGGGGATGGGAGGAACACAGACCCGATTCCTGAACTTTATTATCCCATCACAATCGAGGTTGAATTCAGGAACATTTCTCACCTTCTTTTGTAACTTGACATCTTCTTTCGGTGCCTCTTTAATCTTCACATGTATAGATGGTTGAACATTAATTTGAGAAAGATAAGATTTTTCCCCTTCCATTATAATTCCAAGATCCATCCTTTATAAATCCATAAATATTGGATCTTTTGTGATCCTCATCATGGATAAACTAGCATGTTCTTGTCGACTTAATGCATCTGCCACCTTGTTTGCTTTCCCAGGGTGGTAATGGATTGAGCAGTCATAATCCTTAATCAGCTCCAACCATCTTCTTTGGCGCATATTCAGCTCCTTTTGTGTGAAAATAAACTTTAATCTTTTATGATCAGTATAAATATCACACCTTTCACCATAAAGGTAATGCCTCCAAATATTTAATGCAAAGATTACCGCAGCCAACTCCAAATCATGTGTTGGGTAATTTTGCTCATGGATTTTCAACTGTCGTGAGGCATAAGCTATCACCATATCATTTTTCATAAGAACACACCCCAATCCCTTCTTGGATGCATCATTGTAGAACAGAAACCTTTCTCCACTACAAGGAAGTGTGAGCACAGGTGCACTGGATAACCTTCATTTCAACTCCTTGAAATTCTCTTCACATTCCTCTGTCCAAACAAACTTAACTCCTTTCCGAGTCAACTTGGTGAGTGGATTAGATAATCGTGAAAAATCTTTTACAAAATGTCGATAATATCCAGCCAAACCAAGAAAACTTCGGATCTCAGTTACTGTTGTTGGTCTCGACCATCTTTCGATAACCTCTATTTTTGATGGATCCACAGATATCCCCTCTTTTGAGATTATGTGACCCAAAAATGCAACTTTTTGAAGCCAAAATTCACACTTGGTAAATTTGGCATAAAGCTTCTTCTTTCTTAGGGTCTTCAATATAATTCTCAAGTGATATTCATGCTCTTCCTTGCACTTTGAATAGACAAGAATATCATATATAAAGACTACCACAAATTGATCAAGATAGTCTCTAAAGACTCTATTCATTAGATCCATGAAGATAGCAGGGGCATTAGTAAGACCAAATGGCATCACTATAAATTCATAGTGTCCATACCTTGTACGGAAAGTCGTCTTTGGTATATCCTCCATTTTGACCCTTAATTGATGATACCCTGAAGGAAGATCAATCTTGGAAAAGTATTGAGCTCTGCGTAGTTGGTCAAATAAGTCATCAATGCGTGGGAGAGGATATTTGTTCTTGATAGTGATCTTGTTAAGTTCTCGATAATCAATGCAGAGTCTCATTGATCCATCTTTCTTCTTAACAAATAGAACAGGTGCTCCCCAAGGTGATGCACTAGGGCGTATGAATCCCTTATCAAGATTATCTTGGAGTTGCTTCTTCAATTCCTGCAACTCAATTGGGGCCATTCTATAAGGTGTCTTTGAAATAGGCAAAGCACCCGGTACGAGTTCTATTGAAAACTCAACTTCACGATTTGGTGGAAGACCCGGTAATTCCTCCGGAAAGACATCATCAAACTCCCGTACGATGGGCATATTCTTAATCGTAATTTTCTCACCAACCATTTGAGATAAATAACCTTCATTTAGTGGAATAAACACCCATAAGATGGAAGGAATTTCCACTGGAAGGTTATATTCATCCTTGCATCGATAGACGATCGTAGATTGATCTGTAATATGAAATGTGACTTCCCTTCTTTGGCAATTGATATGAGATCCATGTAGAGAAAGCCAATCCATGCCAAGATTCACATCAAATTCCACTAAAGGAAGGATCACAAGATTTGCAGGAAGCACTTTCCCACAAACTTCGATCGAAGAAGAATTATAAACTTTTGATGTGGCTGTTGTGCCATTAGGTGTTGTCACAGCTAACTCAACATCTAATTGTTGAGGTAATACGGTGATACCCTTAGAAAATTCATTAGAAATAAAAGAGTGGGTGGATCTAGAATCCAATAAAACATTTGCTACTTTAGAGTGGATGGTAAGTGTACCTTTCACCACTTCGTTATTGTACTCCACATCGCTGATATAAATTGCATGTGACTTTCCTTTTTCTTTAGCCTTAAGATTTTGTTGACGTTGACCATCATCATCAACCCTTGGATTTGGGCATTGATTGGAATAATTCCCCATCTTCTTGCACTTGAAACATTTAAGTGTAGTAGGTTCATTCTGTGTATCCCTTCCTTTGTTTGCGTCATTAGACATCTTCTTCCCATTATCACGGAATTCAAATGCCCGATGACCTTCCTTTCCACATTTAAAACATTTACTTGTCCCTTTAAGACAACTCCCTCCATGTTTCCATCCACACTTTGAGCATAAGGGAAAGCTCATCTTCTTTTCAGTGTGCTCTTTAGATTTTCCTTTGAATTCCATCTTCCTCTTCTTATCAAACCCATGTGACTGATGGGTTACTCCAATCTCCGTCTTGAATTTGAGAGCACATCGAACGATTTCCCCATATCTATTGAAGTCCCTTATGGCTAACGCCCTTCGAAGACTTGGTTTTAAGCCACTAAAGAATCGATCGATCTTACTCTCAGGTTGGATAATTATACCAGAAGCGTACCTTGCAAGTCTTGTAAAATTTGCTTCATTGGTACCAACAGATTCATCATCCCTTTGCTTCAGTTCAAGAAACTCTTTCTCCATCTTTGTTCGGATAATACGAGGGATGTACTTATTGAAAAATAAGTTCTTGAACTCGTCCCATTCCATAGACTCAATTTCATCCCTTTGCCTCGTATTCTTAATAAGATTCCGCCATTGATCTGCATCTCCTTCCAAACGATACACTACTAGGATGACTTTATCATGTTCAGAACATTGAAGAACTGAAAATATCTTTTCTGTAGTACTAATCCATTGTTCAGCAACTAATGGATCAGTAGACCCGCTGAAAGAAGGTGGACGCTGCCTCATGAAGGATTCAACAGAATGTTTCTCCTTCCTTTGCTCATTTGGAAGTCCTGCATGATTCATAGCTTGAGAAAGTTGTGTGAGCATGGCTACAAGATTTTGCATTCCAGCTCCCATATCGCTTGGTTGCTCAGGGGGACAATCATTGCATTGCCCATCGCATTCCGCATTAACACGGTTCCTTCGGGTTCCAGCCATTGACTAAAACCAAGAAGAATAGTGTGAGCAACACTAATAATAATAGGAAAACCACATAACTCAAGAATAAAAATTTCTTTCTTAAGGTCTTATCCTAGGGTATTCATGGCCATTTCTAAAACACTAAGATTGTGTTCTATGCTTAGACTTATCCTTATGGTTCTTACTAAGGCTTTCACATCCTAGATTCCAATGCTTGACTATACCTTTCCTCTGATACCAACTATAACGACCCATATTTTAAATACATTGCTAATACTTCAAAATTGAAGTACACTTATTACAACATATGACAAAAACCACAAAGGACCGTATAGGTATAGTGTCTTTAGAAACTGGGAAACATAAACAACTGGTTCATAAATCTTCTACAGTGTCTCCCATTTATTTCATCATATCTAGGGTCCCTTTTAGCATATTCTACTTAATATCCATCTTCCTGACCTGGGGAAAAAAACATAAAAGGGTGAGCTCAAATTCTCAGCAAGGGAAAATAAATGAAATAAAAATCATATCATATCTTTTTGAAAATCATAACCTGCAAAAGAGATCATAATATCATAACATGGAATAAATCATAGAAGTGAAAATGAGATCCCCATAATCATAACATGAAACTTGAAACTTTGTGGCATGCACACATAATCATGTAAAATCATTTCTTGTTAGTAATGACTCACTGCCAAGACTATCTTAGCGGACAAAGTCCATTTCTGAACCGAGTCACCCTCGTTCCAGTCCTGTTTCACTGAACCGGTATAACCTACCGTTCCAGCCATATCTATCTCATGAGATATAAAATCATTACCCAATGCATTGGAGGGAGATATAGGTCCCACCCATCTTATAATGAATCATTTCTTATGTGTGCCACATAATCATAAATCATACATCATCGCATAACACATGTAACAAAAATGGAATTCTTGAAACATCATGACAACATAAAACAAACCATATAAGGTAAATGACTTCATAAAAATAATTCCCTCACAACATAATCAAATCAATGTAATAATAGGGATAAAAACATAACCCTATATTATCTTATATGGAAAATAATTTTGATAAAACATTTGAACTCCATTCTTGAGGAAAATATGCTTTCTACTTCGAAAAAAATTTTCCTTTCTTAAAATGTCATTAAATTATAAACTTAAAGAAGTTGATTAAAAATAAACTTGAAAATATTTAAAGGAATCTTCTTGGGAATAATTTTTTAATAATACATTCATGCCGTATAAGTTAAAAGAAAACCGTCTTCTCGTACTTTTGTCGGAAAAGTCAAAAAGTACCTCGTACGAAAAAAAAACGACAAAAGATTCCTTTCATATTCGTTACTAAAAACTCACCGAAGGGTAAAATTGGATTTAAACTATTGTAAGTGGATGGAAACAATATTACATATTGTGGGAACATGGATGTGGATGATAAAATACACCCCAGTAAATACTTACGAATAAACAATCTCGGATAAAAATGAGATTGTGATATTTCCCATTACCTTAGGTCCGATTTGCTTTGTACGTGTCCGAAGATCCTGTATAATGGTTTAAATAATGTTATTGAATTATTATAGAGTCATAAATATTGATATGATATCATATATGGTCATATTCTTAGCTTCTTGTTAGTAATATTTCATTGTTACTTGTTAGTCGGGTCTTTATTGCCTTTTGTTCTTATGCGTGTTTTGCCGAATACATTCATATTCTTCTTTTAAGGTTGTAGATACCTTATATCCATAATGGTATTAGTGTAACATATATCATATTTATTCATTCAATTCATTTATATAATTACTATGTAATGATGATCATGTATAACGAGTCACATCACATCGTGGAGACGGTATTCCGTACGTACGCACGAGTGATGATATCGTTCCTATGATCGTGGAACTGTATTGGAGTATATATATATTATTTCAGTATCAATATTACTTTATAATAATCATAAATAGTTACTCATTACACCATTATACCCATCCTTGTAAAGTGATGGTGGAAAAATAGATTACACCACGGCGTAGAGACGGTATTCCGTACGTACGCACGCGCGGTGATTTCATTTTTCCGTAGGATGGATAGAAGGTGAATTAGGGTTGTTTCATATTTATAATAACATATCAGTATGTAAGTAATACTGATGTTATTACTTTATCATGAAACAACTAAAGAAGAAGAAGTTGAAGAAGAAATAAATTGAAAAGATCGGTAATGGATATTACCTCTTCTTTGGAACGCCTCTTTAAATCCTCCTCTTAGGGAACTAAGATTGGTCTTTGAAGAAGACCAGGACCTCTAGGATTATTCTAGGGAAGTGGAGAGGAGAAAATGGCAGGGGTTAGCCGAGCTTGAGTGCTCAAATTGGTGTGAGGAGGAGGGGGAGGAGGTGCCCTTTTATAAGGGAGGAGAGGGGCACCTTAGGAATATCTCAAAATAATATTTTATATTAAAGTCAAAATCGGTTTATAATGGTTACAAAGGGTCTTATTTCGAAGCTAAAGTGGGGATGGGTCGAAATAATATCAACCAATAGGATTTAGACAAGTTTAGTGTATTATTTTAACCTTATCAATTAGATTTAACTCTAAGTTAAATAATTTAACTTTTACCGTGTCTTTTTGTTTTCTTTCACTATATGGTTAATAAACTTACTATAACATGCCAAACGAACTCAAAATTGTTTATTATTAATATATATATCCTTATCTGAGTCATTTGGCCGAACCTTAGATTTTTAGGAATTAAATAACAATTAATAATATAATATTGGATTTAAAAACTATTTTGTGTCAATTTTGACACTATTTAATATATGATTTTTGTGAAAGTCATAACAGAATTATATGTTCGAATAAAGTTGATTAAATCAACACTAAGATGTCATAGTAAACTATAAAATTAGTGTAATTGATAAAAAGTCTCAAATGACATTTATTTTGGTGTTTATAACACCAATTATGTCAATATTTCATTAATAAGATAATTAATGCATCATCATTGTGTCATAAATAAATTAAACTATTTAATGTCTAAAAATTATAAATAAAATACCATTATGTAGGAAATCTATTTAGCTTTCTAAGGAATATTTATAGTTGAATTTATCTTATGTATAACCCCATATTAAAAATTATTTACTTATTAAACATTGATTTTAACTATTTTAACCCTTCTTTAAATAAATTAATAATAAATGTCCTAATCTAATCCAAGTGGGCCTAAATGGTCATAATTTATTCCTAAGTTTTTTTTGGTCGAATTAAACTTATCCATAGAATTAGGACACGTGTTAGGGTAATAGTAATATCATTTTTACCCTTAGTTACCCTATTTACTATTAACCGCGGTAAAAAAGTAAAAAGTTACTATTCAACAAAAAATTATTTTTATCTCATTGAACCACATTTTACTTACTGATATCACCCGTGTCATTCGGATTTTTAAAATTCCATTCATAGAAGCGGTAAAATTAAGTTTTATTCAAAATTCAGTTTTTAACCTACCACTTAGTGGTTTCACTATTCATCAAAAATTGAAAGTTTTCAGAAAAATACCAAAATTTCACCCAAGGCTAATTTCGATATTTTGAGTCCAAAAATGAAGTCCATTTTGAAAAATATAATTTATAAAATTTCAAAAAGTGGTTATCACTATTCATAACGGCTAGTTTTAATATCATATTGTTGTTTAGTAAAACTCGGTATTGCGTACAACGCAAGCTATCGAGGAAGGTCGCGATTGTAAAGCAGGCCAAGCAAGTGTTGTGTAGAAGAAGATTACTTTGATGATTTATATAACATAAAAGTCTCGGGTGTTACAAAAATATTTTTTAATTTTTTTAATATTTAAAAACGTTTTTTAAAAGATGAAATGATATTTTTCCCATGATTTGTTTTTAAAATTAATATTCATTTATTAGATTTAATATATAATTTTGAATAAAATATTTCAAAAATTATTTATGAATTTTATGTTATAAAATGTTATATTAAATTTTTTTCCTCATATAATGTTCCTTGTGAATTATTGTTCAAAAAAAATTCACATTTAAGATTACTTCCTTAATTGAAAAAATATATTTATTGGTCACATGTTTCTGTGATACCATTATTATACATTATATGAATGGTTTCTGTTTATAGTGACATGATACTTCAGAAACCCATTTAACATCCATGGGTTAGACCATGATAAAATTATTTTGAAGCCACCCTATTTTTAAATTGATTAGTCTATGATGAATTGAAGAAATTAATAAGAAACCTATATGCTTTAAATAGTTTATGATATGATGAAATTTTTTTGAAACCAATTTTTTTCATTTGTTTTGATAATATGAATGTTGTATGATCTTTTAGAATTTATATTTATGATTTTTATTATGTTAAGGTGGTTATGTTATAACAATGGAAAATTGTTATGTTATAACAAATGATGTGTGGGACCAATATCTACCTTTATTATGTAAGGTCCCCCATTCTTCTGCCTTCACTACTATCGCCCATTGTACATGTATGTTGTAAACTTTAAACAATTTAATTAGACTAATGATTTTTAATTAATCAATGATGTCTTAATATATGGATGGTGGACATGCATATGCATGTGGTGTTTGTTATATACAGGTTGTTTGATCATTGATAGTGAAAGATGTTCACTTATCCATTAATTTTAGGATACCCTTATTTTAAATTTTGTGTGTAGGTTCAATAGAAACTTGGGGTGAGGCTGTATTGCAAGGAACTCCATACATATATTCAAGGTACGTTCTTATGTAATATAACGCATTATGTTTGAATTGGTTCATTGGATGTTTTATATGAATGACATTACACAACAAATAATGATTGGCTATCTTAGACTTTATTTTTTGATTACAAAAACCAATCCTTTGAGGTTATTGGTGATATTCTCTTATGCGTATTTCATATTTGAAAGAAGGTATTGCAGTGTGTTATTGTTATTAAAAGGTAACAACTTATAAACTGTTCAGTAATTTCTGCTACATTTAATTAATGCACATGTATTTATGACCCTACAGGACTGCTACCTCTTAGCTGGACCTTAGGGATTTGATTTGGGTTAGTTTTCTGCTCTGTTTCAGTTCACTTCATGTGTTGAGTCCATGTTGTATTATGTTTCAGTTCATTTCCTAAGTTGGGTGCATTTTTTTGCTATGTTTCAGTTCAATTCATGAGGCTATCCTTACATCCATTATTTTATTCTTCTCAAAATGTTATATTTTACATGTGAAAATTTAGTAGAGAGTATTGGGCAGGTTGAGGGAGGAGGAGGGGGACGAGGATGGGGAGGAAAGGGTCGGAATAAATTTTGGTTAGTGGGTAGGGGAGGGGAGGGGAGGGGATGGGTTGGGCTGGGCTGGTCAGGTTGGAGGGGAGGGGAGGGGAGGGGAGGAAGAGGGGAGGGGAGGTGAGGATGAGGGCAGTGGGGAGGGGAGGAGAGGATGAGGGAAGGGGGGAGGGGCTGGGCAGGTTTGAGGGATGCAGAGGGGAGGATGAGGGAAAGGGGGAGGGGGCGGCTAAGGGAAGAGGTTGGGTAGGGGGGAGTGGTGGGGGAAGGGGCTGGGCAGGGGGAGGCTGAGGTGGGAGGGGGAGCTGTTGTGATTGGGTGGGAGACAATTAGAGGAGGGGGGAGGGGAGGGGTATAGCTGGGCAGGGGTGTAGGAGGAGGTGTTGAAAATTGGGGGGGGATGAGAATCTGTCCAGATTAACCTATTTTTCTATTACAATTAGTAAATATTTTTCTATTATATCAATTAGTAGTGATTTTACATTTTCATATTAGTAATTGTTTTCATTTAATTTTTTTCATGCTTCTTTTCATATATGACTACTGTAAACAAATAAGCCATTTTTTATGACATTCATTTTTTCACTTCAGTACATTTCCTAGGTTTTTTTCATAGTAATATGTCGCAATCAAACAATGGTATTTGAACACATGTTTTTTTCCTTACTATAAGTTCCATGTCCCTCTTCCTGAAAATTTTTCATGGCTGAATCCTCCAGGTATTCTGTCGAGAACATCCACATCATTTTCTGATTTCACTCGAGCAGATGAAACTAGCCAGTAAGGGACATATTGATGGGTATGTTGCTTCTAGGATTTCAGTTACTCGATCTAGCAATGATGAACTAGGAACCCAAAGTGACTGGAAGCCCCTAATGTACTGTCCTCCAGGTTCACATACTTTGGTAAAAGATTCAAAAACCTGCTCTTTTTATGGGACCTCACAGATAGCCAATTCTGTATGTGGTTATCCTAGATCTATGAATGGAATCACATGTACATATTAAACTCACTTCTCTATTAGTTACTGCTTCAATAAAATGGGAGGGGTAACCACAATGTTTTTAGGATGGGGAACTTCCCAATCAGTGAAATGTTGATATTGGATGCTATGTATGTTACAGTTTGGAGGAAGGGTAAAGGACTGAATAAAACTATTTTAACACATTCTGTATGATACATTACTAATTTATTCTTCTCTCTTATATTATTTTTTGTTATTTGGTTTGGATTTATTTTAACTGATTGAAATATTGTTTAGTTTTGGTGCTGATACATTAAGAATTTGATATTTGCTGCAGGAGAACCATTTTGATGATTTGAGGTAGCATAAAATCAACCACCCTAGCACATCACTGATGGTAGTGCATTGTGTTTGTGCAGTGCTGATCATAGACTGCTACTATGGGCAATATCTTCTCAAATACGACAATCAAGTATGTTATGGAGACAACCCACAACTGAAGCGCTGCTCAATGCATTCTTTTTTAGATGTATAAATATTTTTTTATTATCACTTTGTACTTTTATAAATGTTTGATCTATATATTCCCGCACATTGATTTATTTAAATAATTTATAAAGTCATACATATATATAATCATTTTTTTAATTTTTTTATATGAAGTTATTTCTATATGCATTATATTGTTTTTCTATTTATTTTAATCTTTAATATAGGTAAATTAAGTACATTTATATTTGGACTTATTTTTATATAGATTTTCTAAATTATATATTTCAAATAAGTGCCCTCATGGATACATGTTTGTAAAATGAAGAAAGTGGATTCTGGTTATTAGAGAGACTCAATTCATTTAGATAATTAAATGAAAGCATGTGACGACTTGCTAAGTAGGGGGGAGAGGAGGGGAAATGGACAGGTGATGGCTACAATACAGGGATGGGCTGGATGGGGGTGCTGGACTATAGGGCGGAGGGTAGGGGAGGGGCAGGGTAGTGATGGCAGGCTATATGGGGGACATATAATGCCCTAGGTAGTAGGTGTAGATTATAATTTTTCTCCACTTAAACAGTATTCATTTTTTCAAATATGTCATGATTTTTTTCTGATAGAGTCTACCGGTTTACCATTTTCTATTATTTATTTCAATTAGTAGTGATTTTTCTTTTTCATATTATTTATTTGTTTTCATTGAATTTTTTACAGTTTTTTTCATAGATGAATATTGTGAACAATTAAGAAATTTGATTATGACATGATTTTTTCACTTCACTGGATTAACAATACTAGAAATGCAGGCTTTCCCAACACTTATTTACCAACGGTTTTCTTAAACGGTTGGTAAAGAAGGCCCAGGACACCCTTTCCCAATAGTTCATTAGAACCTTTGGTAAAGGGGTGTCCAAGGCACCCTTTCCCAAAAGTTCAAGTAAACCGTTGGAAAGGGTTCCCCTTTACCAATGGTTTAGTAGAACCCTTGGGAAAGGTTTCCTTAGACACCCCTTTACCAATTGTTTTTTAAAACTATGGGTAAATGTTTACCCCAAATACAGTCGGCTATTTCTCTCCCCCGTTTGCAAGAGAACCCTAAATCTCTACAGCGCTCGACTCCTCTTGCGACTTCCCCCATCCAAACCAGTGAATCCCCATCAGAATCATCTCAAATCAGGTATTTTCTTCTTTATAAACATAAAATATTTAAGTGCTACCTTTTTTTATTTTCATTCATATAATATTTTAGTTTTAAGTTTTGATTTTGATGTGTTTTCATTTTTTTTGTGTTTTGATTTAATCTAGACTTTCTCTATTCTAATCCACTTAATTAATTAAATCTTTATCCCTCCATCGAAGAAGAAACATCTCAAATTCATTTCGGTTGGATTCTAGATTTTCTAAGTATTCTTTCTTATGATTTTTCTTCATCTTGTAATTAATTGTTACTTGGAAAATTATTTATATGTGTTTATTAATTTTTTTAAAAGTTTCTATGAATGTTTTCTTTAGAATTACTTGAGGAAAGTGTTTTATTAAAATGAGAAATTTTTTAATAAGGCTTGTGTAATTTAATTTGTTATAGTACACTTGTTATATGACTATGTTTGGTATTTAGTAACACATGAGATAACTGGTGTGTGAGAATGTGTTGTGAAAGAGATTCAATGGTTGGTTCAAGATTATATTTACATTTTGAGCCTATTAATGAGTTGTGTTAAAGATATTATGAGATATTTAATTTATGTTTATTTGTGAAAACTAGGATCTATAGAGGTGGTTCATGATTAAGACATATAATTATTGCTAAACATGTGGATAAACCATGCATAGTAGTGAATTCTTGAATTGTTTGATGTTTTTAGTCCTTTTTTATTTGTAGTTTCTTTTGATTTTGACGTTTCTTATTGATACCTATTGTGGGAATTTATTTATGTTTCTAAATCGGCTAAGACTCCACCACCATGAACAGTGTATGCAACCTCTTCCATTATTTGATCATTCTATTTACACAGCCTATACAACCTCTACCCTCATTTAATCAGTGAACTCAAGTCATTAATTCAAGCCTTCATTTTCACTAGCATGTATGAAATTGAATGATGTAAACTCATCCTCACATGATTTCTTACTTTAGATAGTGTCCAACATATGGGATATGAGCTTTTGAATTCATTAGTTAACCAGGATCACATATTACATTTCCCTCAAGGTGAATGTACTAATATAACTTTAGGGTCAATTAAATATGGTTCTCATTGTACATTCTATATTATGTGTCCTCATTGGCCAATACTCACTTTTATGAGGGTGGGGTGCTTTTCACTAGCTATGCTGGCATGTGTAGACATCCATAAAAATTTTAGATAAGTCACAAGTTTAATTCAGTAATGTTTTTATCATTGAAATACTTTATTATTAATCTCAAATTTAAAAATAAATGTTTTTGTCTATACTTGATGAAATTAAATCTTTTTACAAGACACCGACATCCTATTAGTGTAGAAGCCTAAAATTTATTCACCCATGGGGTGCTCTTGACTTGGGTAAGTAATTGGGTAATGAAAGGTATGGCCATAGAGTTGTCAATAATGAGTTATTGAACATGAGTGAATGATATGGGATTCCTATAACACGTAATGGGACCTGAGGCATGTGCCTCTTATAGACCGAATGAAAATGAATATAAATAAATTTTAATTTAATTTATGGGTTCTTATTCTTTATATTATTTTAATAGTTCACTACATCGACTAGATAATTCTTCTATTATCCTTTACTTAAATGTATTTTCTATTAAAGTTCAATACAATTGAATTTTTTATGACAAAATGGATTATAAAAATTCATTTTACAGAATGGATAGAAGTTGGATGTATGAAACCGATCGGATCTCAACTGATTTTCAAAACAATTTAGAGATCTTTATAGATTTTTCATTTCATAATTCTTTTTATAGTGGTTACATACACTGCCCATGTTCCAATTATGTTGGTAGACCTCAGTTGAGCCATGAATAAGTCAGCTACCACATAACCAAAAATGGTTTTCAAGAAAACAACATTATGTGGCATCATAATGGGGATAAAATGAAATCTCAAATTTGTGATGATCGAAATGAAAGGAATAGAATGGATAATTTGTTAGATGATCAGTTTCCATTTATTCGTCATCATGAAAAATAAAGGATTTCTACTCAAGAGGACTTTGATATGAGGACAGTTGATGCATCTAGTGAAAATGATGATATTGATAGGGTGAAAAAATTGAATGATGCTACCACGACTCCAGTATATCGACAATCTCATAAAATGAAAATTATTGAATTTTTAATCTGATTGTTTCATGGGAAAACTATGTATGGGATTTCTAATATAGCAATCGATTACATTCTTTCCCTCTTGAAGGATTTACTTCTAGATGATGCAGATATTCCCTCAAACCACTATATAGCATGGAAGTTAGTTGAGAAACTTGGATTTTCAAGAAACAAAATTCATGCATGCCCGAAAGATTTCAGTTTATTCGTAGAGGAAACCTCTGAATGAAATGATTGTATAAAATGTGGAACATCCCACTGGAAGTCAAAATCTGATGGATCACCATCCCGCGTTCCATAGAAAGTAATGCGACACTTTCCATTGATCCCCGCACTCTATAATCTTTTTATGTCTGATGATATATCTATAAAAATGAGATGGCATGATACCAAGAGAAAGAAGACTAATGATGATTTGGTTCATCCTGCAGATGGATTTTCATGGTAGAGATTTGATGCTCAACATCCTGATTTTGCAGCTGACTTGCGTAATGTGAGGCTGGGTCTTTCTTGTGACGGTTTTAATCCGTTTGGGTAGATGCTTACTTCACATAGCACATGGCCAGTATTTATACACATTAATAATCTTCCCCCATGGTTGAGTATGAAAAAACCAATCACTTTTATGAGTATACTCAAATATGGCCCTTCTGACCCCAACATTGATATTGTTTTATACATGAAACCTTTAATAAAAGAGTTGAAACTTCTTTGGGATGTGGGTGTGCGCACATAAGATGCATGTTTGAAAGACATATTTTAAATGCATGTTGTGCTTATATGGATGATCAATGATTTTCTCGCTTTTGAAATGATGTATGGATGGAGCACAGAGGTAAAACTTTCATGCCCAGTTTTTTTGAAGAATACATTATCTAGAAGACTGAAACATCATTGTAGTTTCAGTTTTATGGGACATCAAAGATTCTCACCAAATGATCATCCATATATAATGAATCGTCGATGATTTGATAATACCATAGAGACTGATGATCCACCTCAGCGTATGTATGCAACTGATGTGCTTTATGAATTGAAATATTTCAGTTTTTCATTCGAGAAGGGTCAAATGAAATCTGGAAAGAGAAAGAATGATTCCACTAAAACCTATTACAATTGGAGGAAGAGGAGTATCTTTTTTGATTTTCCATATTAGTCAACCAATTTTTACATACTTTCCTTGATGTAATGCATATTGAAAAGAATATATGTGAAATTCTTCTTTCGGTTCTTCTAAATGTCAAGGGGAAGACAAAAGATTATTTAAGATCTTGGCGTGACTTGGTGAATTGGGGCATCAGGCCAAAATTGCATCATCTGCATATCAGTGAAAATAAATGGGAACTTCCATGTGCTTCTTATGTGATGACACCTATGGAAAAAAAATTATGGATGTATTATATGCTATTATAGTTCCTGATGGCTATTCAAGCAACATATCTAAACGGGTCAACATAAGAGAGTTGAAGCTAAAATCTTTGAAGTCTCATGATTACTACATTCTACTACATGAGTTGCTTCCAATAGAAATTCATCATCTTTTTTCCAATAATGTGAGGGTGATAGTTATTCGGTTGTTCCATTTGTTTATAGATCATTTTGCTAAGAAGTTTTCCAAGTCTTACTTGAAAAAAATGATGACAGATGCCCCATTAATTTTGTGTGAGTTGGAGAAAATATTTCCTCCATCATTTTTCACATGCATGCTGCATCTGACTATCCATATTCCCACTGAAATAATTCTCGGAGGACCTGTTTATTTTCTTTGGATGTATCCAACTGAAATAAGTATGTACACATTAATGTATTATGTCCGAAATAGGAATCATCGTGAAGGTTCTATCATGAATGGTTACTTGGCTCAAGAATGTATGGATTTCTACTCAATGTATTTGTCTGATCTTACTACAAAAATGAACAGAACAATGAGAATTGAAGAAGAACAGTATGAGAAAATTGAACCCATTTTCCGTCACTTTCTCAAACAGCAGGAATTCCAGGATCATATACATTAAAGACATAAAGCCATGAAGAGCGGGAGATGGCACATTGAACAGTTTTGTTCAACTGTGATTTGTTCGATGACTATATTAGGTAACTAAATTGAATATCTATATCTTACATATATATCTATTAAAATATTCATATTTTTTATATAAAGGGTACATAAAAAATGATAAGTATGAAGCATCGTTCTTTATCATTGAGAAGGAGAGAGACTTTTCATAGCCAAAATATTTCTGCTTGGTTAAAATTGAACGTAAAAATATTACTATTTAAAATAATTATACCAATATTTAATTAAGTCTAATAGTCATTTATATTGCAGGTATTGATTTTGTCTGCTAACTCTATCTCTAAGGAAATTAGAGCTTTGTATTTTGGTTCTAATACCGTGGTTTGTGACTGTTAATCAATTGTTATCAATGGGTACAAATTTATTGTCACTGAATGTTCAAAGAACCTGATAACAAAACATGATGGTGTTATGGTTACCACCACAATAGTTTGTTATGCCAGTGAATTCGATAGTAGACCACGATTTGAAAATGTGGGTTATTATGGATTCGTTGATAAAATAATAATATTGGATTATTGCTCTCATGGATGAGTCACAATGATGAAATTCAATTGGTTTGATACAATGACGAGAGAGGGAACATTTATTGATGATTTTGGATTTCGAATAATTAATATGACTTGCACTCTTTTTACTGAAGATCCATATGTTTTGGCAGTAATAGATAAGCAATTTTTTATGTCAAAGACCAAAATCGACCTGAATTTGGTGTCATATTTGAAGTAATTCCGAGGCATATTTTTGATGATGGTGATGACGGAATTGACATTGTCCCTAGTGCCATTGGAACAAATCGATTTATTTCTTTTGATGACTCCAATAGCTGAATTGTCAAAGTTGATTGTGAACCTGATGTTATGGTTGAAAATATATAGAATAATTCATACATTTTCTCAATTCTTTTGGTTTACCTCGAGTTGGGTTGTTAAGGTTGGTAATATTCAAATTTATTTATTATTGATCACAAATATGTTTTAGCTGACTTAACTGTTATGTGAATTTTCAATGTTTATTGGTTGTAGTTTTATTTGAATTGCATTTTTTAATTTGGAATTGAACTGTATTCAAACCTAGTCAAACAATATTTCTAACTTGGGGACCATTACAACTTATATGATTTATTAAATCAATTCAAGCTCTTCTAAAACAATTGATGACTAAATTACCAATGAATCCCCATATTCCCTCATATATTTAGTTTTTTGGGTTACACATTAGTTTCCTTTTTATAATTAATTACATATTTGTTTTCAAAAGTAGGAAATACAACCAATTGAAGAGAGACAAAGGTAAAAAATGATGGAGAATAATAATCGAATGGAGGAGATGGGTGTTCCACCATTAGTTCCTACAATGAGTACTTTATTTCAAATATATATATTTAAAGAATATATAATGTCATGTGATTAATTTTTTTGTAAACATTTTTGTAGGATCCACCTATACGTTGACAGTTATTCGACGAGGAGCCTAGTAATAGTCCTAGTACTCAGGTCGGTGGTACGAGGAGGGTTCGTACCATAGGTGGACGAGCATCTTTGCATACCCGACTAGACCCTTCCACTCCCACTGACATGTCATACTTCCAACATTATGATCCTGGTGTGTCTTTAAGGACACACAGGATATTTAGACCTCCCACGTTTTCGCCATTTTTTGCATCTTCTGGACAATCTTTTTCATATCCCATGATGATTCCCACTCCCCAGTCAGAATCCGGTCATACAGCTCTCTCATCTTCTTTTCCTTCTACTTCTGTCTCTCTGAAATTCTATATTCCATCGTCTTCGACTCCTGTTCCACCACAGGGTGTTCCATCAGTTTGTGTGGATCCAGTGGTGCCCAGCTATCAGACTGGCGCAGGTATATTTATAGAACCCTAAAAAAAAATTAGCAATATTTATTTTCATTATAACATGTTTTTATAAAATATTTGATCTTATTTCAGGAAAGATACATCTCCTGACAGGAGGTGGGGTCAGGGGCATACATGCATGCATGTGGTTTGGAACCACCGCACCCAAGTTATGGTGGATTACAATGAATACAACCAAATGGTTGAGAAAACATGGAAGAATTGTCGGATTTTTTTGGCAATGCTTGCCAAATACTCCGACATCATTCTCGTCTGCCCACTATCATGGAGACATTTTCCACATGAGGTCAAGTATAGAGCCTGGGCAGAGATATGGGTAATAAAATCTGTTGTATTTAATGCCATGAATTATTTTTGTATTTATACGAATTAATATTTTGATGTTAGCTTCGATTTAATTTTCCCAATGGTGAGGGTTCATGACCGGAACGTATAAAGGATTTAGGTGAGCTTTGGAGATCCTACAAGCATGAGTTGTATATTGGCAGGCATACTAGAGTTGGCACTGAGTTTGAGGTAGTACCAGTCGTGGATGATTGTCCTATAAAGAAGTATCGTCAAATGATTACTCATTGGACGACTACGCAGTTTAAGGTATTAATTATATTTGAGGTATTTAAATAAGAAATTTCAGGATTTGCATTAATATTATCCTTTGCGTTATCAAATTTTCTTTAGTAATCATCTGGATAAAAAAAATTGATGCAAAAAAATACCTCCACACATTAGGACGTACTACGATTACAGATCATGAGTGGAAGCAGATATGAAAATTGTTTATAAGTTTTCATTATGACTTACACATTATTTTGTTTCTACAATTATTTAATATTTTTCTAATTTTTCATATAACATTATTTTTCAATGTCATTGTAGGGTAAAATACAGAATATTGAAGGACGTGTGCCTTGATCAAAACTATTTTTCTCCAGTAGATGAAAAAATGATGGAAGTGTCGTCAAAAAAGCGACTCAGCAGCAGATTTTAAGTTTTAATCTACTGATTCTATATTTTAAAATCTATTTTTTAACTTAATAATATATTTATATTTGTAACAGGCTACTTTAGAGGCCCTCGATGCACATGAACCAGACAATTTTGTGCCAACTTATCACATACATCAGGTATTGGGAGAGAAGCATCCTAGCAGAGTACGTTTCTGACATAGGATAGCCCCAACAAGGTATCGGCTCTCCTCAGGTACGAGTTGTAGTTCCACCGAGCTGCATCAAGTTAGGGCACAGGCAGAACATGCTTAAAAAAGGGTCACAGAGATGATAAAATAGTCTGCTAGGGCAAACAATTAATTTATGAAATTTATTGAAGTTCTACATCCAACAATTCCACCAGTGGCTGACCCTGTATTTGATGAATATATGAAGTCAATACATTATATATATGGTGCACTAGGTGGCAGTTCTAGTGGTGGTCAATACAATGTCCAGCCTGACGATGATGATGGCGAGGAGTCTGATGCGAAAGAAGGGGTAGAGGAAAAGGGTGAGGCAGATGGCAAGGGCGAGGAGGAGGGCGAGGGTGATGAGGAGGGAACTTAGGAGGGTGAGGACGATGATGGGGATGAGGACGAGGTTGATGATGATGGTGATGGTGACGTGGCACAAATTGATCTGTTACATTTTTGACAAATATTATTGGGATTTGATTTTTAATATATTCTAGTTTTTGGTTATATCTAGACACGTAGTATAGTATTAGAGTTGAGTTATTTTTATATATTGTCTGTTTTCAAGGATGTTGAAGTCTTTTAGTGGTTGCGGTGTATCTTAAGCATTTTTATAGAGTTTTGTGTGTTTGGGAACTCCCTGGATATTCCATCCTTTCTGGACCACAGACAACCCTCGCCATCCTCCTTGGACAACAGACAGCCCCCAGATAGCCCCCCAAACAGCCCCTCGGACAGCCCCCACCATCCTCCTAGGTCCTAGAACAGCCCCCGAGACACCCCCCCAGACATCGCCCCATCCATCCCGCAAACAGCCCTCGGACAGCCCCCCGCACAACCCCCACCCTCCTCCTTGGTCCATGGACAACCCCCCAGACACCACCCGGACAGCCCCCCCCCCCCCCCCCCCCTCCTTTTTGGACCCTGGACAACCCCCCAAACACCCCCCAGACAGCCCCCCCCCCCCTCCTTGGTCCCTGGACAACCCCCTGGACAGCCCCAGGATAGCCCCCCGGACAGCTCCCCCTCCACCCTCCTCCCTGGACCCCGGACAGCCCCCCAAACAGCCCCCCCAGACAGCCCCCACCCTCCTCCCTAGACCCCCAGACATCCCCCCACCCTCCTTGATTTCACATCTCTTTTTTTATTTCTCTGATCATGCATTGATATTTAGGATTATTCCATTTTTGTATGTCTTGGATTATATGAATGTCTTGGTTAGCTTATTAGCTCATGCTCATAAAATTCATGTGATGATATACATTAATTTGATTATAAAGTCTTTTTATACATTCTCCATGTAATGTGAATTATGCCTTGTTTTATTTGGTTTACATGTGAATTGTTAGGATAATACATGGGTTACATGTTAAGGACTCATGGATGGACTCATCATGCTCAGAGAATTAAACTTGAAATTTCAGGATTTATGTTTTGGTTTCTAGGTGAGGGAAACTAGGATGGTTTCTATTACTCATTTTTGATGTGTACGAGTCAACCCCGCATCAATCCGAGGCTCAGTGTGGCCGAAAACACTCAAAGTGTCTCATGTTTATTTGAAATGGACAGCATTTTAAGTGAAAATAACAACTAGCATACAGAAAACTGACCAAATGGATTTTTATTGTGTTGATACTTTAGCACAATGATCCATGGGTAATATGTGACGTGTATGAGTCAACCCCACCTCAATCCAAGGTGTGGTGTGGCTGGAACCATTCAAAGTGTCTCTCTATTGCTCAAAATGGACTTAATTTTACGTGAAAACAACAACTGACATACTAAAAAATAACCAAAATCATTTAGAATGTTTTGTTTCTTTATTACAATGATCCATGGGTCATATGTGATGTGTACAATCCAACCCCGCCTCAATCTGAGACCCGATGTGTTCGACAACACTAAAAGTGTCTCTTTTGTTTCAAAAGGACATCATTTGAAGTGAAAACAACAACTGACATACAGAAAACTGACCAAATGCATTATGATTCCATTTAAGCATTAAGGAGACGATCCATGATTTATATGTGATGTGTATGAATCAACCTCGCCTCAATCTAAGGTGCGGTGTGGTCATCACCACTCAATGTGTCTCTCTTTAGCTTCAAAAGGACATCATTTTAAGTGAAAACATCAACTGGCATACGTAAAACTGAACAAACGCATTCGGATTTTGTTTATAATTTAGTAAAATGATCATTGTCTCATTTGAGACGATTAAGAGTCATCCCCTTCTAAATACGAGGCACGGTGTGGCCGGTACCACTATAATGGTGTCTCTTTTTTTTAAATTGGACAGAATTATAAGTGAAAAGAACAACTTGCATACGGAAAACTGAGAAAATGCATTCAGATTCTATTGATAATTTATCACAATGATCCATGGGTCATATGTGACGTGTATGAGCCATCTTGGGCTCAATCTGAGATACAGTGTGGTCGAGATCACTCTAAGTGTCTCTCTTTTGTTTAAAATGGACAACATTTTATGTACATATGGAAAACTGACGAAACGCATTCAGTTTCCATTGAAACATTATGAGAACAATCCATGGGTCATATGTGACATGTAAAAGTCAACCTCGCCTCAATCCAAGGTGCGGTGTGGAAACACCACTCAAAGTGTCTCTCTTTTATTTAAAATGGACTTCATTTTATGTGAAAACAACAACTAGCATACGGAAAACCAACCAAACAGATTTTGATTGTGTTGATACATTATCAAAATTATCCATGGGTCATATGTGACGTATAAGAGTCAACCTCGCCTCAATATGAGGCGTGGTGTGGCTGACACCATTCATAGTGTCTCTCTTTTGTTTAAAATGGATATCATTTTAAGTGAAAACAACAACTGACATATGAATAACTGACCAAACACATTCAAAATATGTTTATGCTTTAGGAAATAGATCCATGGGTCATATGTGATGTGTACTAGTCAACCCCACCTCAATCAGAGGCATGATGTGGACGAGATCACTATAAGTGTCTCTCTTTTGTTTAAAATGGACAACATTTTAAGTACATACAGAAAACTGACCAAATGGATTCTGATTGAGTTGATACTTTAGCACAACGATCCATGGATCATATGTGACGTGTAAGAATCAACTCCGCCTCAATTTGGGGTGCATTGTGGCCGGAACCACTCAAAGTGTCTCTCTTTTGTTTCAAAACGACATCATTTTAAGTGAAAACATCAATTGGCATACAGAAAACTGACCAAATGCATTCAGATTGTGTTTATACTTTAGGACAATGATCCATGGGTCATTTGAAATGTGTATGAGTCAAACGTGTCTAAATCTGAGGCGTGGTGTGGCAGGTACCACTCTAACTGTTACTCTTTTGTTTATAATGGACAGGAATATATGTGAAAAAAACAACCGACAGACGGAAAACAGAACAAACACATTTCGATTATTTTGATAATTTATCACAATGATCCATTACTCATATGTGACATGTACGAGCCAACTCGAGCTCAATCCGAGTTGCGGTGTGTCCGGGATAACTCTGTGTGTCTATCTTTTGTTTAAAATGGACAACATTTTATGTACATGTGGAAAACCAACCAAACCCATTCTGTTTCCATTTAAACTTTATCAAAACAATCCATGGGTCATATGTGGCATGTACGGTCCAACTCGGGCTCAATACGAGTTTCAGAGTCGCCGGGATCACTCTATGTGATTCTATTCTGTTTAAAATGGGAAACATTTTAATTATATACAAAAAACTGACCAAACGCAATCAGTTTCTGTTGAAACTTAAGGAGAATGATCCATGGGTCATTAGTGATGTGTACGAGTCAACCTTTTCTTAATCTGAGGTGCAGTGTGGCCGACACCACTCAAGGTGTCTCTATTTGGTTTAAAATAGATATCATTTTAAGTGAAAACAACAACTAGCATACACAAAACTGACCAAACGAATTCTGATTATGTTGATACTTTAGCACAACAATCCATGGGTCATATGTGACATGTACAAGTCAACCCCGCCTCAATCCGAAGCACGGTGTGGCCGACACCATTCATAGTTTCTCTTTTTTGTTTAAAATGAACATCATTTTAAATGAAAACAACAACTGACATACGAAAAACTGACCAAACACATTCAAAATGTGTTTATTATTTAGGACATCGATCTATGGGTCATATGTGACCTGTATGAGTCAACCCCACCTCAATCCGAGGCACAGAGAGTCCAGGATAACTCTAAGTGTCTCTCTTTTGTTTAAAATGGACAACATTTTATGCACATACGGAAAACTGACCAAACAGATTCTGATTGTGTTGATACATTAGTACAATGATCCATGGGTCATATGTGAGGTTTAACAATCAACCCCACCTCAATATGAGGCGCGGTGTGGCCGGAACCACTCAAAGTGTCTCTCTTTTGATTCAAAAGGACATCATTTTAAGTTAAAACATCAACTATCATACGGAAAACCTACCAAACGCATTCAGATTATGTTGATACTATATGAAAATGATCCATGGGTCATTTGAGACTTGTAAAAGTCAACCCCATCTAAATATGAGGCATGGTGTGGCCGGTACCACTCTAACTATGTATCTTTTTTTAAAATGGATAGGATTATAAGTGAAAAGAACAACTGACATATGCAAAACTGACCAAACTCATTCAGAATTTGTTAAAACATTAGGAAAATGATCCATGGGTCATATGTTACATGTACGACTCAAACGTACCTCAATAAAAGTCGCGTTGTAGCCGGAACCACCCAATGTGTCTCTCCTATGTTTAAAATGGACAGCATTTTAAGTACATAAAGAAAATCAACCAGACGGAATCTGATTGTGTTGATATTTTAGTGCAACGATCCATGGGTCATTTGTCACATGTACGAGTCAACCTCGCCTCAATATGAGGTGCGGTGTTTCCAGCACCACTCAAAGTGTCTCTCTTTTATTTAAAAATCACTTGATTTTAAGTGAAATCAACAACCGGCATACGAAAAAAAGACCACACTCTTTTGGAATATGTTGATACATTAGGAAAATGTTTCATTGGTCATTTGTGACGTGTACAAGTTAACCATGCCTCAATCTAAGGCACGGTGTGGCTGGTATCACTACAGGTGTTTGTATTTTGTTTAAAATGGACTTCTTTTCTTGTAAAAACATATGTTATAAGAAAAACCAATCAAATTATGAATTGAATTCTGGATTCCAAATATAATTTTCAACTAAATTTAAATATGAATTCTATGTGAATTATGTATGTTTATAATGATGTTATGAATTCTTATTTAATTCTGTATGTGTATAGTTCCAGGATGCATTATATATTCAATTTCTATGAATTTGTTATCTATATGTATGTGTTGGTTGGTTAGTGAAGGTACAATAATTGTATATGTAATTGTTAGTTTATTTTATGTATAATAATTGTAAATGATTGGAAATGAGAGGGAATTGGAATGGAGAGGGAATGGACTGACTGTTGTGCAATTTGCTCAACATAGGCTATGCCAACGGTTTCAAACCGTTGGCATAGAATTCTTAGTATTTTTTTACCAATGGTTCTCTATGAACTATTGGTAAAAATCCTTTCCCAATGGTTTCAAACAGTTGGAAAATAAGTCATATGGTTGGTTTTCCCAAGGTTCTCAACCATTGGGAAAAACTATCCAAACAGTTCTAAACCGTTGGGAAAAAGTATCCCAATGGTTTGGCACAACCATTGGAATAGGTTCATTTTTTCTAACCTATCCCAACGGTTTAGTGTAAACCTTTGGGAAAGGCTTTCCCAACGGCTTACTTCCCTACAGTTTGCAGAACCATTGCAAAAGCCTATATTTCCAGTAGTGTAACCATTTATTTTTTCATAGTAGTATGTCTCATTTACTCACATTCATTTCTATTTATATATTGCATGGATCAATATAACTATCAACAAACATGACAAACTACTACACTACATTTATGATGCATGGTGGTACTGTGAGGCTTTTGACTGCACATTTTAATGACATGAATTGTAATCTGATCTGCACACCCACTGTTGTTGCAAATCATGGTTCCTGATTATGTTGTCAAAAATGTATCTGCTACTGAAAGAGTATTGATGTTATTTTATCATTGTTAAATTAAATTCCATAGTTTTGTGTCAAAGGTGTAACTGTATTGATGTTCTCTTACCATGAATCTGTTTCACTGTTGACCTATTTCAAGTATCTACAAATTATATTTTCATACTTTTTTTCTATAAAAAAAATTATAATTTCAATATATTATTTATTAATTTTCATTTTGTTACACTGTTGCTTCATATGTTTTTAATTTCATACAGAAGGCTGCTTAGTATGTAAATTTTTTTCCTCAATTTCTGTAACTTTTATTCCTCGTTATGTATGTCATTTTCTTTTCATATATATTCAATATTAATAAAAACTATTATTTTATATAAATAGTAATCTATAGTTTATAATAAGAATTATTTTATAGTTCCATGCTTCTCATGGTTGGAGTACTATTTTATAATATATAAATGTTATTTTTATAGATAATAATTTTATAAATATTTTAAAAAGTTTTTTTTGAAAATAAGAATTCTATTTTCTTTCTGACATGTTTTATGTAATTTATAAAGTTTCCTTTATATGTTTTGAAGGATATTTTAAAGTGAAATATTTTTTAATTTTTTTAATATTTAAAAACTTTTTTAAAAGATGATATGATATTTTTCTCATGATATTTTTTTAAAATTAATATTCATTTATAAGATTCAATATATAATTTCAAATAAAATCATTCAAAAATTATTTATGTATTTAAAGTTATAAAATGTAATATTAAATTTTTTTACTCATAAAATGTTCCTTGGGAATTATCATTCAAAACAATTTCACATTTAAGATTACTTCTATAATTGTGAAAATATATTTATTGGTCACGTGATCTCGTGATACCATTATTATTATTTCTGTGAATGGTTTATGTTTATAGTGTCATGATACTTCCAAAATCCATTTAACATCCATGGGTTATACCGTAATAAAATTAATATGAATCCCACCTATTTTTACATTGATTAGTCTATCATGAATTAAAGAAATTAATAAGAAACCTACATTCTTTATTTAGTTTATGCTGTGATGAAATTTTTTTGAAACCAATTTTTTTCTTTTGTTTTGATAATATGAATATTGTATGATCTTTTGGAATACATATTTTTTATTTTTATTATGTTAAGGCGGTTATGTTATAACCATGGAAAATGGTTATGTTATAACCAATGATGGGTGGGACCAATATTTACCTTTAATGCATTGGGTAATGATTTATATCTCATGTGATGGAGAGGATTGGATTGAGGAGTGAACCAAGTTCTATAAGAGACATTTTCCACTATGATAGTCTTTGGTCTTACCATGACTAAAATAATTGTTTGTGGAGTTAACCCATTATACTAGGATAGGCTTGGAAGTGATCCTTGACTTCTAAGGAAAATGTTTTAAATAATTCTGTGTATTACACAATTATATATTTTTTTATTGTTATGCTCAAATTTTTCTTGTTCTTTTATTTTTTTATGATTGATGACTTATAAACTACCAATTATGATTCAATGGCTCTATATTATTATCATTGATATGTATGTTATGTTTTTAATTTGTTATGTTCTTTTTATCTTACACATATGTTCATGGTATACTTACATATCTCCATATTCAGACCTTACTTAGTATCTAAGATCACACTTATGTCCCATTTTCCATGGTTATGAAAAAATGATTTATGTATGGTATTATTGTGATGAGTAGTAATGGATAAGATTTTAATGGGAGATGTTGAAAATCATTCACTACATTTGACGTCTATGGGACTATTATCCAAATAAATTAACAAATTATAGTCTTAAAAATGTTAATTTAAAAATAAATGATTATCGATATAAAAATATGTAATATCCAAGTAAGAAAATCCTAGTTCACTAAATGAAAAATGAGAAAATAATTATTTATGAGGGTTTCATAAAAACATTTCCCGTAAAAAATCATTCTCCTTTAGAAAATCATAAAATTTATTTTAAATCATAGAATGATTTAATTACATTTTAAAATAAATAAATTCTATAAAGACACATTTAAATAATAGAATAATCATGTAGGTACCATGGGATATTATATACATATCAATATTATAGTAACTGTTGCAAAGAAATAACCTACCTTGTTAAATAATATTAACTCAAATGAGTATTTTATAAATTTTAACCACTATCCACTTCTTATGAGTAACATATAAATAGGTTACTCTATCCACATCATAAAAGTAACCATAAAGAGGAATGTCTATTGACTTCATAAGAGTAACTTAGGGTTAATTAAATCCATCCACTTTACCCAATGTATTGGATGATAGTATAGAAACTACCAATGATCATCAATAATTTCCAAGATCCTTATAATGAAATGAACATATAAAATATTTGATTTTCCTAGAAAAAATTATAATAATTAAAGTTCAAAACCATAATAAAAATCATATTTAGTTTTCTCATTAAAATGTGAATAAATACTATTTTTAAAAATCATTTTTTATAAAAGAATAAATATTAAAATAATAATTAGAAAATGTACTTATATGAAGGAAAAAAATATTAAATGATTAATGAGAAATAATGAAAATAATTGTTGGAAAATCCATACATTTTGCATACATTAAAAACATTTTTTTACCCCTTTGTAAAAAAAAATTGAACTTTATTGAAATCGCTAGAAAATTCGTTTTTAAACCCTTGTTAATAATGTGAAGTGCAGTTCTAACTGGATATTAATGATCATTTATATATAAGTAGTAATATTATTGAATATTTTTTAAAAAAATTGATATAGAATATAAAGGAATCTATAAAATAATAGTTTTATAAAAACATTCATAAGACTTTCGTAAATTTGAAAAATGGATGTTTGAGAAGAGAAAATGAAATATATATATATATATATATATAATTAATTAAAATGAAATGTTTCTAAAATAAATTACTATGTATGTTCATACATCACATAAAATAAATCATGTTGTAAAAATTTAATAAGTTTCGATGAAAGGGATTTGATATGAGATATTCATTACCTTGAGTCCCAACTCAGCTACTCCTTTTACATTCAAAAATAATAGAATTATATTAATTTTCAAACTATTAAAGAACCTTTTTCATGTTTTTTATATCATTATTATTTCCTTTATTTGATTCATTAATATTACACCCTGAGAAATGAAATTATATATTTTCTTTTGAAACCTAGTGTGTTTAAAAATTGATACACAAGTATCACCAACCAGAACATACCATATAATGTTATATAAATATTAAAATTTATTCATATAACTTTTAGGTAAAAATATATATATAACCATATTGTTATAAATTTATATAAATAAAATAATTTCATTAGAAATAATAATTAATTAATGAGAATTTAATTATTATAACTAACTAACAAATAAGATGGATTTGTGATTTAAAATATAACTATTATAATTACTGTATCTCAACATGTTTTGTTTTAATAAATACAATATGTAATGTATAAAATATTTTTTTATATAAATTGTATATTAACTAAAATTTTATTAGAAGTTGATAGGGTATAATAATATTATTAGTTAATATTTTAAAATATTGTATTCCAATGAAAATAATTTTCAGTATATATTAATGGTTTTATTAAAAATATAAATTGTAATATTTTATAATTTTATTTATAGAAAAATTGAATTCATTTTTTGAATCAGAATAAAATTATATTAGAGTTAAATTTTGATATTATTCTAAAATAATGGAGTTTTGGGTGGAATGTGTAATATTATAATTATTTCCAAAATCATCACTTCTATGAAAATATCATAGCTCAATGACATAAACATTTTTTAGATCAATTTTTTATAATATATATTTATATGTAAAATATATCATTTAAATTTATTTTCTTTTATCTATAAAACACATGTGTATCATTTTTAAAACATTAGTAATATTAAAATTGAAACTTGATTTGTTAGCTTATATTAAAAAAATAATTTGAATAAATTTTTGAAATTAAATCCAAAAAAATATATCATATTTCATATTGAAATTATAATATTATTTAATTATTTTCATTTTAAATTGGGGAATAATATTAAGATTACTAAGATTAAATAAAATGACATTGATAATGATAATTTTCAAATTGAAGAATACTTCTGTTAATGTTTTTTAATTCTTTTAATAAATAAAATTTATATATTTTAAATAAAAAATATAATATTGTATTAGAGACATATATATTTATATTAACATGAATTTAATTTCTATTCAGTGATATATATGAATAATAACACCTGATGGCTACAACATCATTTTTCTACAAAAAATAATTTTTTATATATAATTTTTATTAAATTAAAAAGTAACTTTATAATTATTAGAAATTGAATTTTCATAATTTAATATTGAATTTGTATTCGCAACTATAAAATTTTGTAATATGGGTTATTTTATATGTTTATTAAAACCTAATTTACTTGTTTATGAACTAGTTACCTCGGTATAAAAAACGGTTGATGTGAAAGCATACTACCAAATGTAATCCAACATGTTTGAACATGATTTTATATGAAAAATTAAGGATTTATCTAGAAAATAACACTACCAAATAAGCTTTATATAAATTTTGGATTCATTAACCATTCAATATTGTAATAATATCATTAAATTGAATATGGTATTCCGAAAATTTCCCTTTTCTTCAATTAATAATGCGGGCACATAAAGTACTTCATTACATACAAATTATTTTGAATTTATTCCAAAAAATATTTTATATAACTCGTAAAATATTTTTGTATCATGTTAATTGTACTATTAACTCAATTACTTGTCAAAATACATTCATTCCAATGGTGACTTTGGAGAGAATGTTCCAAGTACCAAAGAGAGTTCAAATTATACATTATCTTTTTCTTCTTATTAATTTACTTAAAAACCAATCACAACACAAGTTATATACATATCTAAGCATAATTAAAATAATTAATTGTTATTATATTAAGGTAACAAATATTATTCATTCCTTTACAACCATTTTGAACCACTAATAAATGTTAACTATGCATTGTGGGGAATGTCACCTCCATGATGTAATGTTTTTTCATAGTCCTGTTATTTTCTACCAAAAAAATTAAATGTGAATCAAAAAACAATATATATATATATATATATTTAATTATTATTAAAATATGATTATATTGTACACTTTATTTAGAATACTAACCAGTCGAGATATTGTGTGTTTTCTTTTTGGGGTTAGTTTAGCGTCCTTGAAAACTGCTATAAAAATATAACATGGATGACTGTGAAAAAATAATAATTATGTTATTTTTACTAAATATTAAATAATTATTGTTTTATGATTATATAATGTTATATTATGTATTGAAATTATTATTAATTATTCTTCTTGAATCATCAAAATTACAAAATAAGCTATCATCAATTCAATTTAGATAAGATATAAGAAATAAATAATAAATAAATTTAATATTATAAAATACATTTTATGTTAAACTAAATATATTTGAAAATTATACATAATAAGGTATATATTAAGAATAATTTTATTATTAAATATGCGAAGCACTTGAATAGAAAAAATTTTGAATAAGGGAAATTATTTTTGTCTCAAATTTTAATCCCTTAGGAAAAAATTATTATTACACACCATTCATTCTTTGTAATTTATTATCTAATAGAACAAAAAAAATTATCATTAGTGAATTATATTTCATGAAATCCATTTTTCTATTCTATGTTCATTCTGTCATTGGGTTTTAACTCAAAATTACAAAATCTATAAGTGTAACACCCCAAGCTTCCACGGTACGTTTCACTTCGAATAATGCAATAGCGTGTGTTGTACGCAACCTCGAGCTCCAACACACACCACAACGAATTAAACTAGACGTTGTGAATAGTAATACCTACTTTTTGTAATTTTATAAATTTTATTTATCAAAATGGACTTCATTTTTGGATTCGGAATATCAAAATTAGCCTATGTTGAGTTTTTGGTATTTTTCTGAGAACTTCTATTTTTTATGAATAGTGAAAATACTTAAAAACAACTTTTTTAATGAAAATAATTTATAGTGATAAATTATACTATTTAGTGATTTTAAAGTATAATTAGAATATATTTTTACCATTTTATCCAATGGTGGTCATTAGAATTAATTTAACATTGAAATTGGACATAAACAATTGCCAATCTTTTGATATAAACTGTTTCTTAAAAACACGCAATTTGTTGTAACAGCGGGAATTAATTATAAAATTAATTAATGCAACTTATATGTTTGGAATTTTGTAAAATAGACATCATTTTTTAATTCGGAATATCAATTATAGCTTAGGGTGAAATTTTGGCCTTGTTCTGAAAAACTTCAATTTTTGATGAATAGTGAAACCACTAAGTGGTAGTTAAATAACTGATTTTTCATTTAAATAAAATATTACAACTTCTGTGATTTGATTTTCAAAAGTACGACATACATGGTTGTCATTAAGAAGTAAAATTTGGTTCAATGAGATTAAAATAATTTTTTGGTGAATAGTAACTTTTAAGTTCTTAATCGCAATTAGAGGTAATTACTGTAGTTTAAGGTAAAATCAATGTTTTAATAATATTATATGAGCTTGACACTTGTTCTACTCCTATTGGATGAGTCATGGCCGACCAAGACAACCCATGGGTCAACTTGGGGACCCCATGGAGCCACTTTAGTTGGACAATGACATAAATACCTTTTATTTAATGTTTAGGTAAAAAATGACACAAACATGAAATGTTTTACTAAAACAATTTTTACATGGGGTTATACAAGTCATATTTTTTATTATAAATATTCATTGGAAAGCTAAAACGATTTACTACATCATAGTATTTTTTTATAATTTTTAGACATTAAATAAATTAAATTATTTATGACAGCATTATGATGCAGCGATGACCTCATTATTTAACGACTTAAATAAAATGAGAAGATAATGTAAAATCCAAGGTATACACTTGTACAAAGCCTATTGGATGAGTAGATTTAGAACCCTTATCACCTTATCATCGAATTATAAAAGTGTGGGACCTTTAGAATCCGAAAAGCATTGTATAATAGAATAACATTTCATTACTTTCCAAAAGTGCCCCTCCTCTCCACTTATAAAAGGCACCCACCACTCCCACCTTATTCACACCATCAAGCCATTTGGCTCGGCCAAACTATGCCAAAATACTCTCCCAACATCCCTACCTTACTCCTAGAAGACTCACATTGGGCAGAATTCTTCCCAAGGGAGCCTTTGGCTCAAATCAAAAAGAGTTACCCGATTTTTAAGGTAATGTCTTCTCTAATGTTGTTTTGATTTATTTTTCTGCTCCAACCCCTTAAACTCTATTAATTCCTTTCTTTAGTAACAACACCAGTATATAAAATAAACCAGGATGTTTTTATTATAAGGATTTGGTTTACACTTACACACACCTTCGTCTAATGGTTAAAGAACATACGGTTTCTGTGGATGGCGAATTTCTGCCTCACGAAACGATGATTGTTCAACACTCATATAACACCTTCAAAGGTGGCTATTAAGATGTCAATATTTTTATATATGATATATAATATGTTTATTTTTTACTTATGCTTCTGTATTTCTCATTTATGGCATACTTTATGATTTCCATTATGGGTAAAACGTGATAATTTCATTTTTGGAAGTGCGGACTACCGCCCCCTCAAAGTGATTTGAATCGTTAATGCCATATGTGGGATGTATAAAGGATGGAGTAAATGGTATTATACCCTATATTATACTGGAATTATATTATACATTAATATCATTATAATTTCATTCCATTAAATACGAAATAGAAATGAAAGTAGCGTTCATGCGTACGTACGACTTACCGTCTCCATGAATGGTGCATTTCATTTCTTACCTCTAAATGTTACGTAATATTATAAATGAATGTATATAATGGATATATATGATATATATGACATTTAAATCATGAATATAATTCTGGAGATAATGGATATTCTACCACATAAACAACTTGTAATTATAAGAAGTTTATTGTTGACTCAAGTCCCAAAGATCGACAAAACGACCGTTATTAACATAAATAATTAAATAATGTTCATAACATGGTAATAAGTGATATAAAAGGAATAATGAACATGAAAACGGTTATTAAGTAAATAGAAATTAACTCTAGTTTATTATTCAGGAGGTTAAAGAACGGTCGAGTCAGGACAAGACGCAAGGTAAGGGAATTTCTTAACCCAACATCCATTCTTTCGGTTAATCTCCTACTTTCAAATTATGTCATGATATTATTATGTCTTATTTTGTATTTTTACTTTCTTTATGTGTACCTATAGTTAATACACATAATATGTCTATTTTATTTTTAAAATGATCTTTGTAAGGACTTCGTCTCAATCCCCTTTCATTGAGGCATATTTGATTTTATACACAACTTTCTTTTATACGGTGTGTAAACCCCTTTGAATTTTATGTTATTTCAAAAGGAATCTTTTTTATAAGAAGCGTTTTACAAAACGACAAAAAGGGAATGTTTTTCTTTCCGTACATATGCGGTGACAACGACTTCTTCACCATCGTGACCATTATTTGAGTTTCGGCTTCCTCTACAAGCCATCATTTTTTTTATGAAAAATAAATACAAAGTTTTAACTTTCTTTCATTTTGGTATTGAAAATGGTTTTGAAAGCATTTTTATTATATCAATGTGTTGTATTGATATCTTTTGATTGAAATGTGGAAATGTTATGTTTCCTTTATGCATGTTTTATGTGATACGATTATGTTATGGTTTATGATATGTTTAAACCTATTCATATGAGGAATGCATTGGACTTAATAAGTGATGGGTGGAGCCCGCTACAGCTCCTCGATGCTTCGGCAGGTCTCATGAGACAAAATAGTGTCTTGGCACGAGGCCTTGACAAAATCTTATTTGTGGTCTTGGCATGAGGCCTTGGCTACGTGGTTATGGTAGTCTGACATTATGCATTCCATCATTATGAAAGTGGTTATTGATATTGCATGTGATTATTCGACTAGTAGAATATCCATGTGAAGAAGTGAATGGCATTATCTCATTTTACTTTTTCCATATTATGTTGAAGTTCAAGTTTAAAAGGCTTTTGTTTTAGTTATACATTGCCTTAAATTTTTATGTTTATTTATGAAAGATTCCACAATATTGTTATCCTTACTGAGCATCTGAGCTCACCCCTTTCAATGTTTTAATATTTTCCAGGATGTGAAGAAGTATTTTAGGAATGACCTGCAGGGATAGTCAGAAGAGGATATGAGTGTGGACTATGAAGACCATGTTATTGTAGTTTGTTTACTTTTTGATGTAATGAAATACTTAGGAATGTATCTAGTGTTTCCAAGGCTAGTAACCTAATCGGTCTTTCGAGACTTGATCTTTTGTGATCATGCCAATGTTACGAAGTAATGCACCGACTCTGGGTAGCTGGGGTCGGGGCGTTAGAGTTGGTATCAGAGGATGTTTAGTACAAACCTTGGAAGATAGATTTAGATAAACTCTGATTAGAGCACGTAGAACTAAGATGAACATTGAGGATTAGTATAGAAGAACTTCCTAGAATTTTGGTATTGTAGAGATTTTGTGAGTTTTCCGAGCGATACATCCCTGTCTGGATACGAGCATGTAGAGGCGGCTCTGGCACAGATGTACCTAGGGGTAAAACCCGAAAACACCACTTTGAGCTAGACTCGAACGGGAACTGGTGCACGACAACGGGCCTTGCTGCACTCTTGGTTACGACACTCCCGGGGGATATGCTTAGGATAACTCTCATTTTCTTTACAAATTATTATGAAGGGTTTATGAGTATATATTTCCTCAAATAAATTTTTTTTATGATTATGGATTATATCCATAAATAGTTCAATTTATGATAAGTGTTTTATAAGTATGGGATTATGTATTTTGATTCATAAACTGATCTAGTTTATGCCATTGTTTAGAAATGGCGCCTAGTAGAAGAAATGGAAACCGTATCAATGCACGCACTCCATGTAGGGATCGCCCTCCTGCTCAAGATAATTATAGTGGGGATGGTGATGCAACTGGTGCCGATCAGCTTATCACCATACTGGGACAACTTACTCAGGTTATGAATAATAACCTTACCAGTATGGAGCACCCTGATCCACAGCATGGAGGATCAATGTTAGATCGATTCATGAGGCAACAACCACCAACGTTCAATGGGAGTACAAATCCCTTAGTAGTCGAGCAATGGATAAATTCCCTAGAGAAAATATTTCAGGCTTTGGGAGCAGTGAAAGGGAAAAAGTTATCATGGCAGTTTACCACCTCACTGGAGATGCTGATCAATGGTGGTCATTGATTCAAAACACAATGGAAGATGATGACGTATAGAATATGGAATGGAGGGAGTTAAAAGAGATTTTCTTAGAAAAATACTTTCCTCGTGACCATCGAGCAGATATGGAAAGGCAATTTCTGAGTCTGAGACAAAAGGAGGATGAGAATGTCACAAAGTATGAGGCTAACTTTACAAGGTCAGCAAGGTATGATGGAGATTATATACGTAACCCAAGAAGTAAGATTGATCGTTTCTTTTATGGGTTAAAACCATTTCTTCGTCGAGCATTAGTCTCACAATCCTTTTCATCATACGAAGACATTGTCTCATGTGCTATCAAGACAGAAAAGGAATTCTCTAAGTCTTATGACAACAAAGTAAAGCAAGAGAAGAAGAGAACGGGGGAACAAGAGACAGATAAAGGGAAAAAGGGAAAGAAGGATTTTCCATTATGTGATAATTGTGGGAAGAATCACCCTGGTACGTGCCTAAAAGGAATGGGAGTTTGTTATAAATGTGGAGAAAAGGGTCACCAGGCTCGTGATTGCAAGGGAAAGAAAGAGGCTGTCAATGTTGAATGCTACAATTGTAGGGAAATGGGGAATTATGCAAATGAATGTCCTAAGCGTCAAGGAAACTTACCTCAGAAAAGGCCAAGGGATCAAGGACAGTCTTATGTTGTTACTACAGTTGAAGCAGAATAACTAATGTATTGGTGCTTTTGGATTCATGGATTATATTCTGGTTATAAGAATAATGTGATATATATAAAGATTGTACTGCAGTTCTTTTTTATTTCAGTAAGGTTTTAATATGATTAAGGTAATCATATTTTTATTATGTGACAATAATAGAAACATTTCTTTGCTTGGGGAATCTGATGTTACAATTGATTTTGGAATTTAGAGAACTTTTAGAGAAAGTCTGGACTGAGGTATTTTGGATAACTATTAAGGTTGGAGTGGATTAAGTTGATCTTTGGATAGTATTTTTTATGGTTAAAAAATTTATGAAGATTATTTTTGGAATATTATGATACTATAGTTTTAGGAAAAGGACAACCTGTAGGGTGGGGCATAACCCGTCGCGTCGGACAAAGCTGCAGGAATCGAACCCACAATCAAAGTGCGACAGGCCTTTATTTCCTACCACTAGCCTATAGGAAGTCCCTGGTTATTACAATATAATTTTACTAATCTAAATGGTATGTGTTAACATTTGGAACCTTATACAATTAGGATAAATAGAATATTTTTGAGTTCCCTTACCATTTGGAGTAAAAGTTGGGTTTGTGGTAAAAATTTATTAACGAATGAAAGTATACATAACAAGTATGTATATTCCCTTACGTTCTTAGTAAATCTCCTAAATAAATTACTCAACATTATAAAAGGTAAATTAAAACAAAAATGTTGTCGGTTAACTTTTCCAACTGGGGATTCAATGACCGTTTAACCAATCACAAGTTTGTGATTTTCTTATGGTTAAACTTTCTCCTAATCCTATTTTCTATAACTCTCCATCAGACCTTGATGGTTTGTTTCTCCTCCATATCCATATTTTCATAGAATCCTAGAATGGGCTATATCGGGTGACCTTTGTACTTATCTTGCTTTCTTTTAATGTTATATATTTATTAACCTTATTTCCGATGTGGGTTTTCCTCCAAGGTATTTTTTCTTTTCAACCTTTTATTTTCAAAGAAAAATTTCAAATTGCGAGGACACAATTTATTAAAGGAGGGGAGAATGTAACACCCAAAGCTTCCACAGTACGTTTCACTTCGAATAATGCAATAGCGTGTGTTGTATACAACCTCGAGCTCTAACACACACCACAATGAATTAAACTATCCGTTCTGAATAGTAATACCTACTTTTTGAAATTTTATAAATTTTATTTATCAAAATGGACTTCATTTTTGGATTCGGAATATCAAAATTAGCCTATGTTGAATTTTTGGTATTTTTCTGAGAACTTCTATTTTTTATGAATAATGAAAAACACTTAAAAACAACTTTTTTAATAAAAATAATTTATAGTGATAAATTATACTATTTAGTGGTTTTAAAGTATAATTAGAATATATTTTTACCATTTTATCCAATGGTGGTCATTAGAATTATTTTAACATTGAAATTGGACATAAACAATTGCCAATCTTTTGATATAAATTGTTTCTTAAAAACACGATAGTTGTTGTAACAGCGGGAATTAATTATAAAATTAATTAATGCAACTTATATGTTTGGAATTTTGTAAAATAGACATCATTTTTGAATTCGGAATATCAATTATAGATTAGGGTGAAATTTTGGCCTTGTTCTGAAAAACATCAATTTTTGATGAATAGTGAAACCACTTAGTGGTAGTTAAATAACTGATTTTTCTTTTAAAAAAAATATTACCACTTCTGTGATTTGATTTTAAAAAATATGACATACATTGTTGTCATTAAGAAGTAAAATGTGGTTCAATGAGATTAAAATAATTTTTTGGTGAATAGTAACTTTTAAGTTCTTAATCGCGATTAGAGGTAATTAGTGTAGTTTAAGGTAAAAACAATGTTTTAATAATATGATATGAGCTTGAAACTTGTACTACACCTATTTGATGAGTCATTTCCGACCAAGACAACCCATGGGTCAACTTGGGGACCCCCTGGAGCCACTTTTGTTGGAAAATGACATAAATACCTTTTATTTAATGTTAAGGTAAAAAATGACACAAACATGAAATGTTTTACTAAAACAATTTTTACATGAAGTTATCCTAGACATATTTTTGATTATAAATAGTCATGGGAAAGCTAAAACGATTTCCTACATCATAGTATTTGTTCTATAATTTTTATACATTAAATAAATTAAATTATTTATGACATCATTATGATGCAGCGATGACCTCATTATTTAACGACTTAAATAAAATGATAAGATAATGTAAAATCCAAGGCATAAACTTGTCCAAATCCTATTGGATGAGGATATTTAGAACCCTTACCACCTTAGCCTAGAATTATACAAGTGTGGGACCTTTAGAATCCGAAAAGCAATGTATAATAGAATAACGTTTCATTACTTTTCAAAAGTGCCCCTCCTCTCCACTTATAAAAGGCCCCCACCACTCCCACCTTATTCACACCCTCAAGCCATTTGGCTCGGCCAAACGCTGCCCAAATACTCTCCCAACATCCCTCCCTTACTCCTAGAAGCCTCACTTTGGGCATAATTCTTCCCAAGGGAGCCTTTGGCTCAAATCAAAAAGAGTTACCCGATTTTTAAGGTAATGTCTTCTCTAATGTTGTTTTGTTTTATTTTGCTTCTCCAACCCCTTAAACTCTTTTCATTCCTTTCTTTTGTAACAACACCAGTATCTACAATATACCAGGATGTTGTTATGATAAGGATTTGGTTTACACTTACACACACCTTCGTCTAATGGTTAAAGAACATACTATTTCTGTCGATGGAAAATTTCTGCCTCACGAAACGATGATTGTTCAACACTCATATAACACCTTCAAAGGTGGCCATTAAGATGTCACTATTTTTATATATGATATATAATATGTTTATGTTTTACTTATGCTTCTGTATTTCTCATTTATGACATACTTTATGATTTCCATTATGGGTAAAACGCGATAATTTCATTTTAGGAAGTGCGGACTACCGCCCCCTCAAAGTGATTTGAATCGTTAATGCCATATGTGGGATGTATAAGGGATGGAGTAAATGGTATTATACAATATATTATACCAAAATTATATTATACATTTATATCATTATAAATTCATTCCATTAAATAAGAAATAGAAATGAAAGTAGCGTTCATGCGTACGTACGGCTTACCGTCTCCATGAATGGTGAATTTCATTTCTTATCTCTAAATGTTACATAATATTATAAATGAATGTATATACTGGATATATATGATATATATGACATCTAAATCATGAATATAATTCTGGTGATAATGGATATTCTACCACATAAACAACTTGTAATTATAAGAAGTTTATTGTTGACTCAAGTACCAAAGATCGACAAAACGACCGTTATTAACTTAAATAATTACATAATGTTCATAACATGGTAATAAGTGATATAAAAGGAATAATGAACATGAAAAAGGTTCTTAAGTAAATAGAAATTAACTCTAGTTTATTATTCAGGAGGTTAAAGAACGGTCGAGTCAGGACAAGACGCAAGGTAAGGGAATTTCTTAACCCAAATTCCATTCTTTGGGTTAATCTCCTACATTCAAATTATGTCATGATATTATTATGTCTTATTTTGTGTTTTTACTTTATTTATGTGTACCTATAGTTAATAAACATAATATGTCTATTTTATTTTAAAAATGATCTTTGTAAGGACTTCGTCTCAATCCCCTTTCATTGAGGCATATTTGATTTTATACACAACATTCTTTTATACTGTGTATAAACCCCTTTGACTTTTATGTTATTTCAAAAGGAATATTTTTTATACGAAGCGTTTTACTAAACGACAAAAAGGGAATGTTTTTCTTTCCTTACTTATGCGGTGACATCGACTTCTCCGCCGTCGTGACCATTATTTGAGTTTCGGCTTCCTCTACAAGCCATCAATTTTTTTAATGAAAAATAAATACAAAGTTTTATCTTTCTTTTATTTTGGTATTGAAAATGGTTTTGAAATCATTTTTATTGTATCAATGTGTTGTATTGATATCTTGTGATTGAAATGTGGAAATTTTATGTTTCCTTTATGCATGTTTTATGTGATACGATTATGTTATGGTTTATGATATGTTTAAACCGATTCATATGAGGAATGCATTGGACTTAATAAGTGACGGGTGGAGCCCGCTACAGCTCCTCGATGCATAGGCAGGTCTCATGAGACAAACTAGTGTCTTGGCACGAGGCCTTGAAAAAATCTTATTTGTGGTCTTGGCACGAGGCCTTGGCTACGTGGTTATGGTAGTCTGGCATTATGCATTCCATCATTACGAAAGTGGTTATTGATATTGCATGTGATTATTCGACCAGTAGAATATCCATGTGAAGAAGTGAATGGCATTATCTCATTTTACTTTTTCCATATTATGTTGAAGTTCAAGTTTAAAAGGCTTTTGTTTTAGTTATACATTGCCTTAAATTTTTATGTTTATTTATGAAAGCTTCAGCAATATTGT
Organism: Viscum album; assembly: GCA_963277665.1. Classification (NCBI taxonomy): domain Eukaryota; kingdom Viridiplantae; phylum Streptophyta; class Magnoliopsida; order Santalales; family Viscaceae; genus Viscum; species Viscum album. Next base: position 1,155,568,803 of record OY728133.1, on the reverse strand, counting down.
TATCCTTACTGAGCATCTGAGCTCACCCCTTTCAATGTTTTAATATTTTCCAGGATGTGAAGAAGTATTTTAGGAATGACCTGCAGGGATAGTCAGAAGAGGATATGAGTGTGGACTATGAAGACCATGTTATTGTAGTTTGTTTAATTTTTTATGTAATGAAAGACTTATGAATGTATCTAGTGTTTCCAAGGCTACTAAACTAATCAGTCTTTCGAGACATGATCTTTTGTGATCATTCCAATGTTACGAAGTACTGCACCGAATCTGGGTAGCTGGGGTCGGGGCGTTACAATAAGGGTTTATTATCCTTGAATTTAACCCCTTGATTCATATTTCATATTTTATAATATGTTATGTATATAGTGGTTTGGATTCTATACATTTAATATTTTGTACCATTATTGACTTTTATTTATTGATATTCAATGTTCTTGTCCATTTTCATTATCTCGGGGCTTCTTGACTAAAAAATTACATATTATGTAACTGTTTATTGTCTTATATTTTCACCCCTTGAGACATATTTCTTATTAAACAAAATATTTTTATTATAATGGCATAAATACTAAAATTTAATAATTTTAATCATGATACTATCATTACTTATGGTGTTTAATTTTATAATTGGAATCATACCCTTTAAGGGGGTATGAATTGAATGTTTCAATAACTATAAGTGGTTCATTGTCTAAAATTTGAATTTATTGAGAGAAGATTGATGTTCTAAACCATAATTTGTTAATATGGGGTATAAAATACCATACATCCTTCAAATTTAATGAATTTATTTTATCTCATGAAATCTTTATGTCTATTTAAAATTTAATAGAACTCATGTTCATTTTATTCTTATGTTACCATTATCATAAGAGTGTTTTCATGTAAAACCCCAACATGAACCAATGTATTCAATCTAGAGGGTCACATGACTTCATGAATTCCTCCAAATAAGAAATAGTTCATTAAATAAAGAAAGTGTCCAAGTCCAATAATGGGGAGACAATAAACATTTTATCAAGTCATATAAAAAATAATAATTAAAAACTAATAAATCATTAGAGTAATCATGAGGAACATATTAATAGAATACATCTCTCATAAATAAATAGTCCCAAATTTGAAAATCATATATTGAGTAAGAAAAGAAGATAAATATATATTCCCACCTTATGAGTTTATCCCATTACAATACTATATTTATCCACCTCAGCATCACTGTCCACTACATAGCCCTTTTCTTTCAACGTATCACTCATGAAATCTGTATACGTATCAAAATCCCAAAGTATGGTGTTAGTAAATTAATCAATAAGACACAACCAATGAACCTTTTAGCAATTTTACACAAGTTTAACTATATAACTAAACAAAAATAATTAATTTAACAATTGAATAAAAATAAAATCCAAAATAGAGTGGTCGTGTGCTACCAAAGAAACCACAAACCCCTCACCATTCCTAATTTTACTCCATGTTGGAAGGAAAAGGAATTAGTCAGTAGTAACCAAACAACTCCATTTCAACATCCCCATGATTTTTTTGAAAATTAAAAATATATTACTGTGTCTAATAAGAGGACTAATTCATATGACATCTTCTAAATCAAGAATATCATGTACTCAAATTTTTCAGACTACCTCAAAGTTAGTGGTGTAGGGAGAATCAAGGTTACCCTGGGTGCATCCACAATGTGGAACACATTCATCATCATACCTATAAATTATTCTCATGTATCATACAACAATAATAACTTATTACACTGCTTAAGAAATGAATAATCAATCATGATGGTCAAGCTATATCATGTACAACTCACCACCACCAATGGAATGTAACATACATATAGTGTGATCACAAAAGAAGGAATTACATATCATCCACATATAGAATAAAACATAAAATAAATTGATCAAAATATGTTAAGTAAAAATATACAATACTAATACTCGTGGAATTAACCAAAATAATGGGTATAAGGGCCTACTCAAACTAATCCTCATAGAACAACATTAAAAGTATGCACAAGAATGTAAGGAAAATCATACAAAAATTCATTGATCTCAACATCAAAGTAAATATATGGGGTTAATAACAGAACAAATTAGTGAATTTAGAAAAAATATATTTTAGTCCAACAACTCATTGAAATGGTCACAGCAGACATGTCCTGGGTTTGAGATAAAATTAAGAGATAATTAAGATAAAAGGAGTTGAATAAAATTATTATAAGTATGATCATTGTCAAAGGAGATTCAAAATATCATTCCAAGAAGGATAATAATAAGTATTTGGAAAAGTTGATGGATCTATGGTAAAAGATATTTGATATGGTGTAGTGGTTGTGATGAATAAAATACCATAGGGTAGGAAGGGTGAACCATGGTTGAGGTTGCATTGTGATAAGGACAATACAGTGAATGGGATGGCACCACAAAATATGGATTCAATACAAAAGAACACCAAGAATAATAGATGACGAGATACAGTGCATAATTAGGTTATTGTGTGAACCATTGGTGTGTAAAGGGTATTTCTATGATCATAGAGTATATTTTATTATACAATCATTTTTCTTAGATCTCTGTTAAAAAATGGTGTATGAGAAAGTATATTCATATATTGGGAAACAATTTACATGTTATTAAATACCTATCATAAATCATCTTTAATGTCTCATAAAATAAATACTATAATGAAACTTTTATTTTAGTAATTACCAATAATACTGATGTTTAGACTATAAATCAATTACTGATATGAAGACTATAATTACTGAATTTTCTGAGGGACTATGGAATAACCTCAAGAGGAAATGTATTACAAGAAATATGCTATGATTAAATATCACTTGAAAGGCCCCCATTATAATTTATACATTGAAAATTATGCAGTTCCTAAAAACATATACACCCTTACTATGTAGAGAGATCCTATATGATATGGGGTTCCACACTATAGAATATCCATTTTTGTAATCACATTATACCTATAGTTTTTTAATATTAACATTCCAAAAAAACCAGGAAATCATTCATTACATTACAATTACCAAAATAATCTACCCTAAAATGTTCTAAACTATGAAAGGGATAAAAAATATATCTATTGAAGATCAAGAATTTCATGGATTTAAAAATATCCCCCCTATAAAGACATATTGTTGTCGAGAATAGTCTTTATTGGTCCAGATCGAACAAATAAGGCCATAGAGCATAAAAACCATATTTCTCCCACGTCTCTTATTGAAAATTCTAATTCTGTCAATGAATTCAGAAAATTGCTACCATCTTCTCTTAGAGTTATTTATCACTCTGGTATATAATCTACACTATACACTCCTCGTATGAAGTGTGAGTCTCTAACTCATTGTCATAAAAAAAAGATATCATGTGAAGGGTTGGGTATGTACCTCTAAAGATATGACACATAAAAAAATGATGCATAAATAAATAATTAAAAGGGGTGTTCCAAAGGGTATTCCACTTTACAAATATGCTTAGTTGTATCAAAGAGTCTAACAGAAGAAGGTGAAATATTACATTATTTCTTTAAAGGTATCTTCCCTAATTAAGGAGTCACTCTCATGAAATCCCTATATCCCACTATAAACATCATAGGTATAATATTATTGATGGAATAAGATATTTATATACTCTATGTGGGGATTCAAATCTTCTATATCAGCTAAAATATCTCAGTGACTCTTATACAATTTTAATTTGAGTAGAATCGTCCACGCCCAACTTAAACTAATAGAGTGGTAGATGATACAAAATCTCTTAAAGAGCCTCATAAGATACCAATTGAATAAAATCATAATAACAGTTGTTATACAAAAACTCAACAATTGTCGGGTGATCATCCTATGATTCAATAATGTCTAGAACATAAGCTCAAAACATATATTCAAAAAAAATTATTGTCCACTCGGACAATCTATCTATCACAGGATGGTATACTATGATCAACCCATTTGAGTTCCTATGAAATTATATAATTGTTTTGAAAACAATGATTTAAAACATGAATCTTTATCTAATGAATATGAAATGGAACTATATGAAATTATATGATCTATCACATTTATATCTTCCATAGCAACTCCACTATGTATGTGTCTCTAATCGATAAAAGGTGGGAATCATTTTTCAAACAATTGATAAACATCCAAACTAAATCATGGATCCTTGAGGTCCAAGGTAAACACATAAAAAATCAACTATGTTTTTATCCCATTTTAATATGGGTACCAAAAGTGGATAATGTAAACCACCAAGATTTTGGTTCTTAGCCTTCACCCTTTGATAGGTATATAATAGATAAACAAATCCATCAATGTCTCTTATCATCCCAATCCACAAGAACATTCAAATGATGTTGTGGTACGTCTTTATTTCTATAAGATTCACATTAATTATTATGGAATGGTAATAACTATTGATCTATTCATTATGGATACATGGACTAATACTCTTCCTTGTTCCATCATCACACAATCAACGTCCACCAACAATTTAAGTATTAGATCACCTCAAGGTAGATATTAACTCATCACAACACAATTTGGGTATGAATCTGATAATTTATTCTCCAGATACACAATATAATATGTAACTTATAGTGTAGGAGATATCATAGAACATTTTCCCCCTAATGAATCCATCCTCCAATCAGCTGACAAGGTCCTCAATCACTACTTCTCCTCAGATGGCCTCTCACTAGGCTCACAATTAGCTGCATCTTATGGACAAGGAAATATGAAATAATAATAACTTTCCCAAGTGAAAATTATATATCAAAGTAAAAATTCTTTTAATATACATCCCAGAACCTCTGTTTCATGCTTATTTACCTATGTTTAATGATTTTGAAAAGTACCTTGTGGTTTTAGTAGATAAAAACTCACTCACAAAAGATGAAGTGAAACCAAAAATTCAACAAAAGGACCACAAGTTTGTTCAATGAGTCATGTTTAGTATTTGAAAAATAATGGGTCCATAGATATTGTAAACCTCAGTCGACCACCTACACTCTTTTTATCATCATTTATCCTAGACTAATTCCTGATAAATCACAGTACACAATAAAAACAGTATCAGTCATAGAGAGTGTTAGTACATGAGCTATCTTAAACCTTATCTTCATCCCAATGATTCGTATAACAGCTATTGATTTGGAAAATATATTTAGTGTTGAATTCATGGAACATTGAGTCTCTAAAAAACACCAATTTTTTATAAACGAGCCAGTAAACATGATTTTTCTACTTATGTGATTTGTATTTTGAAAACGGACATACAGAGGTGTGTTTAGGGTGATATTTTGAGTCTAATGAAATCAACTTATTTTTTTATGAATAGTAAAATACCCTTATGAATAGTAACATACCCTTATAGATTGTAATTCCACTATTATGAATAATAATAAACAGTAAATCAACCAATAAATTGAAACATTACCCATGAATGTATAAATACAATTTAAAGATCTTATAAATGAAAAAAAATGATCATAGTATAAGTATTGGAATTTTTATGTCATAAATATATCAACAAAAATTAAATGATTAATTTAATAATTTAAAATGGAAATTAATTTTCATAAAATGTAATCACTTTTTTTTATTTTATTATCTTATGGTTATATGATAATTTTATGGGACATTGATTAATTTTTCAAGGTGTTATAAAATGAGTTATAGTTTTAATGCTATTTTTTCGACTAAATTATGATTTTATATAAAAGTTAAATTATACATATTTGTAAACTAATTATCAAAAAAAGTATTTCATTTTTGAATTATACACATAAAAAAAATCAGGGTAAATTTTTGAGATTTTTCTAAAATACATTAGTTTTGGGTGAATAGTAAAATACGATAATTTATAATAAATGCTAAAACGTGGTTTATTGGGTCATAAGTTATGTAATGTAGATTTAATCTCAATAGTATTGTACTCATAGGGACTTATTACTATTATATTCCATATGAATCAACACTATTTGTCTTCTTGAGGGAAATAATAGAATAATAAATAAAATATTCATAAATCAACCCTCTCATCCGTTGTAACATCCACGACTCCCTCTTCTATTCACTCATCTCAAGCCTTTTTCCTTTACTAAATTCTTCTCAAATATCCTCCCACAATCCTTTCTCAAGCCCACAATCCATTGGTCTTGTAAATAGGCAAAAAACTCTGTCCTAAAGTGGTTCTGAAGGAAGACAACATCAAGAGGTATATTCCTCTTTTCATTTCGTTTAATTCATGTTCCTATCTTTTATTTTTATTTCCTCACCTCATTTCATTAAAATGTTGTAATGACCAAAATACCTTACATGTACTGGAATGTTGTTATGATAAAGTAATAATTCTCCATCATCTCTCATTTCTCCTTCTTTTATAATATAAATGAAAACAACATCCGAGATTTGTTAATTTGTCATATTCAAGGACGACATGTTTTCAATTTATATTACCATCATTAGTTCTGATCATGAAACCATTATGTTGGTTGAAAAAAAAACTATAATATATTTATTCTAACATATTTAAGGTTCTCAAATACTTTTTTCTACATGATATATTATTTTTAAATCAAAATGAGTTTTTTATGATCATGAACCGCCAATTTGCACAAACAATTGTCATGAATGTTTTATATATAGATTCATATTCACTCCCAATAACCAAATGAATTTTATTAACATGTAATCATATGGTAGTTCACTAGAAACATATAAATTCTATTCTATACACCAATTCTCATTCTACATGTTTATCCATAAATGAATACAAATAAACCAATCATGAAAACCAAGTAAGAAAACACTCCCAAACAATGTAATTGAATCTATTAACCCATTAAAAGGCCATGAATGAACCAAGATAATGTTATAATAAAGTAATTAAATATTTATGAGGTTATAGAATAAAAAAATTATGAACCTAAATTTTATTATTCATGTCATTTAAAATCATTTGAGAAACTCCTTCAAACTTAAGGTACGGTTTTTCAACCCGAAAATCTATTTTCATTTGGGTTACAATAAATTTATAATTAAAACAATGAAATAATTATTTATTCATATTTAATCCTCATATATTATATTATAATGTTATATATATGTTAACCAGCAAGAATCTTACATTCATTTATGGCGATTTATATGTTTTGAAAGGAACTTTCATAAATACTTCCCAAAATACCTACTAGATTCAAGAGAATTTCTAAAATTATATCATATAATCAAGGGAACTCTATGATCTGTATTTAGAAACCATTAAATTTTATAAAAAATAATTTTTTATGAACATAATATCTTAATTCACATATGGTTTTATAAAAATAATTTTCCAAAAGGACTCTTCTTTTCAAAGTAAATGAGTATTTATCTCAAGAATTATTTGGTGATTTTATAAGAGTATCTTCCCCAGTTAAAATACTCATGTTCATTATTATGAATTAATGTGATTAATATTTTATGATACCACTTACAATATTTAATTGAATGGTTTATTATTTTTTTGACTGTGGATGTTCTATTTTAAAACCATTAACCAATTTACTCTGAATGGTTAGTGTTTATACATAATGATTATGGAAGGTTATTGACATTTCATATGATAGTTTCAATATGAATGTATATGTCATTTTTGTTTTTCCTAATTCATATAAAGAATGAATTGAAATTATTTTGTGATATATGGGGATTTCTATAGTCCCTCGATGCATCGGTAAGTCTCATGAGAGAAACTATGGTTTTGGCATAAGGCCTTGAAAAAATGATTATTTATGGTCTCAGCATGAGTTATTGATGGTATAGTTATGATTTTGGACATTATGAAAATAGTCATCAAAATTTCATGAGGTTATTTGACTAGTTTAATACCCATGATTATGCTTTATTTTGGAATTTATTATTGAGCTCTTATTACTTTCATAAAGTGTTCAAGTTCATTTGTAAAGGCACATATTTTTTTATTTATTCTCCATGATTAATGTTTATTTTTATCCTATATTTTGATTTATTGGATACCCTTATTGAGAATTTGAAATCACCCCTTTTTTTAATATTTATATTCCTAGGACATGAATAGGTACATTATGATTGTCATAATGAAATAACATAGAAGATATGGATTTTGTCAATGGAGTTTCTAAATTGTTTTTTGTTTCTTTTTGTAATTAAAAACTTATATATATATATATATATATATATATATATCTTGATTCAAAATATACTAAACTTGTAGGTCCAATAGGATTCATATTCCTTGTTTATATGAAAATGTAATAAAATAAGGCACCGACTCTAGTAAACTATGGTCATGTCATTACAATTCCACTTAAAACTAATATAACCACTACAACATCACTCAATTCAACATATTTTCTTTCTTGGGTGATTATATATGAGATAAATCCTGGATAGATTATAGGAAATATACTTCTAAACATAATAACATGATGATATCAAACATAATTTGAGGATTTTTACAGGACATGACATCTAAAAATTAATTCGGGTCCCCAGATATTCCTAACATCGATGCCCCATCTCTTAGAACCAGTACAATCAGACAGGTTATGGGTTTTGTAGAAAATTAATATGTAATCAAGACCAAAGTGGTTGAATCAAATGTACATAGGGTCTATCTTTTTTAAAATAGATTCTCATGTTTGGTACAAGAGTGAAGAGGATAGGTCCCTAAAAATATGGGTTTCTCCATTGCGTAAGGAAGAGGATATGATGTGAAGTGTGTGAAATAATTGAAACCATATCACATAATTAGTTCCCCAAAGCACATGGTGCACTGGAATAAATCCAATATAGTTAATGGGAGGAAACAATGGCACGTAGTTGTACTAGAAAAGAACACCATGATTGTATGATGAGGGGTTCTGTCGTAGATGTAGGCAAGGTCATAATCCACTATGGAATAAAAGGGAGGAAACAAATATTGGGGTTTCTCTTTGAATCCCTTAATATATTATATATTTCTTTTAAAGGGTTGAAGAGTATATATTTACACCCTCTGGAAAAAAAATAATCATGAGTAAATTCCACTCATCAATCCTCTATAATTTCCTCTTGATGGCATACTTTAATTACACATTTAATTCAATAACTACACCAAATACCAAAGTACATGATATCCTTATATATCTAAAATAGATAATGGAACAATGGTATGTTCTGAGGCACTAAAACAAAACCTTTAGGGATCAAGTCCTCTACATACTTTGATATAGTTAAATATCACCTGGAAGTCCCCCATTCTGGCATAGAAATTCAAGCCACAACATTATCTCAAAACCACATCAATATTATGTTACAAAAATCTCCATTGTGATATGTTCTTCAACATTATTACATAACCATTTATTCTATGACTTGGTATATATTATTTTGGTAGTAAAATTTCCAAAAAAAACCTTAAACCCTCATTATATATTGAAAATACCACATGGTTACTCCCCAAAAGGGTTCAACTCAATTCAAGAAGAAAAATAAGAATTCTAATAAAGATATATAATTTTAGGGCATTAATTTTTTTTATTTTTTCTTCATTGATATTGGATTTGTATTCATTTTGTTTCCTTTTTTGGGGTTTATATTATTAATGTATTACATCAACAAAATTCTCATACTAATTTCTATTACATTTTCTACCCATTAAGATATATCACTTCTATATAGTTATTATCAAATAAATTAATTACTTTAATGATTTTTTCATATAATTTATGTTCTAACTTTAATTTTGGTGGTTTTCTAGTCATTGTAGAGAAAAGGGTAGTTACTTATAGATTTGAGCCAACCCATGAGCCCATTTTCAGGTTTAAAAAAATATTTCTATTTGAACTCATTTATATTCAACATTTTTCAGAAATTTGACATTCCACTTGGCCTCCCCTGACTTATTCAATCCACCATATCCATTTGGACCCCATTGGAACTGATAATCATGGTGTAGTTTGGTGATTTATTCAGGTTTTGGGCCAATATGTGTGCCCATTTCTAGATTTAAGGAAATATTTTTTCTCTTTTATATATAATGTATTTTTTAAATTTTTTTTGTAATTCCACATTTTAATTACTGACATAAACACTAGGTTCACCCCCATGTTCCTTTTTTCCACTTTGTGGAGCAAATTCATTGTGAATTAGGGATTATTTTTTCAAGGGTTTTCAAGTCACATAGATTTGAAGAGGGGATTTAGTTTCATTGATTAATCATTAATTATTTTAACCTTTCCCCAAATTTTAATCCCCACTCGACCTCTTCGTTCTTATTTGAATGTAAATTTAAATTTTAGATTCATTAATATTCAACTATTAGTGTATTTGGGAAGATTTGTTCAATGTTCCTCATGTATGTGAATTCCTCTCATCTTCCTTCCATTTACATAGGGTTTCTCTTACTTCCATTAATCTATGGTTTTATATTATCCCATGGTCAGGGATGATCTATGGTTCTATTATCCCATAATTTTTATGGGGGTGGTCTTTATAGATATTGTGTTTATAAACCCTTAGATGGTTATATCGGGTGTGGGTTTCCATTACACCAAAGATTTGATGGAGATTTCCCACCTCACTTTTCAATTTTATTTGTGTTTCATATTTTTCATCATATTTAAAACCACTAAACATTCTGGGTGTTGTTTTATAATCTATATATAACTTTCTTTGAGGTGCAATGTGGTATTTACTATTGTTTTGTGAAAAGTAGTGTTGTTTTTTCATAAGAGTACACAATTTTTTTTTTAAATGTTCTGTTATTTTACAAAAATAGTTTGTGATTTTTAGAAACTATTTTAGCAATTTAAATAAATCTTTTGCAAGGAAATTATATATGATAAATTTTTTAATTTTAAATAGTATTTGTTTCAATAAATGACTCATGTCGTGTTTTCGAGAAAGTGCAAAGTTGGATTTTGTGCATTCAAGGTGATATAAAATATTTTTTTGGATCATGAAATATATTTCCGACATGAACATCAATGGTTTTGGGTTCATTATGTGGTGTCCAATATTGTTTTGTGTTTTACAATGAAATTTCAATTCATTTTTAGAGTGTTTTGTCATTATTTCCAATCATGTGTTATTGAATTTTTAAGGGGTTTATGTAAATTTTATATAGCGTAAAATGGTGTGTTTACTCCTCTTTATGAACAATGTAATTATTTTCTTTTGATAAATGTTGTTTTTGTGATGAATGCTTAAAGGCCCATTAGACATTTTTCTTGTAAAACTGGTTTTAATGTGTATTCCATGTTGTTTCATTGGGGACATTTTATGATTTGATGAAATTGATTTATTAAATGGTTTTGGGAATTAAAAATATGGTTTGATATGTTATTTGTGGTTGTTTGGCCATAAAAGATCATTTTAAATGGATTTTATGTGCAAAGCCCCCTTATACTGCTTACAATTGTTTTATGAAATTTTTAAGTGGTTTATTGACCCGTTTAGGATATGTGAAACATGTTTGAGGGATGTTTTATGGGTGTATTATTTTGAAATTAAATTTTCATGTGCAACATCTTTATGATAAAAAGTCGAAATTGTTTGAGAACAAAAATGGAAACCCGAGTATCTAGGTGGGCGGAAGTGTACTAGTGTGCTAGTCATCCATAGTGGTTTCATCCCTCTCTCAAGTAGCATTTTTTATGATGTTAACACTAAAAAAACTTTGATGATGATTTTGGGGACCACTAGGTTGTGGTTATTGTTCTCTATGAGTAGCTCATTCACGAGATCATATATCTGTTATGTTTACTTTTCATCGAGATAGGATGTACCTGGGTCCCACAGTCAAGCAGTGCCCAGGGATGTCCATGTGACACGTACTCATTTTATATTTTTTACTCACCATCATCATACATTGTGTTTGGATGGTAAATACAGTATCATGTGTGTCCAATTTAAATTTGATCATTTTTTAAAGCAGCCTTCTAGAAAATTGTCTTCATTTTGAAGTTACATCTCTTTGAAATTGGTTACTATAATTTCATGGTTATAAAAACATTAAAGAATGTTATTTTATAATTTTTGTAGCATGGAACATTTTTTGTAAGATAATATTTTATATATTTTATTTAAAACAGGAAATTTATGTCAAATTTATTTAAATAAAAGTGCATTTGGAATATAATATCAGGCTAAGTTTCTAGGTTTTAATATTTACCCATATAGTCTTCCTCTATTTTAGAACTTTTATAGGTTTCATCTTGAGTTAGATTTCCTTGGGAGATGTCTGATTGATTTATTGTAGAGTTACCAGTTGGGTTAGATGGGTTCTATTTTTTTAGGTTTGGACGGTTGAATTTTCTAGTTCAGTTTTACTTTTAGTTTCACATAAAACTAATGTTTAGTTCAAATTATATATTAATGAATGTTGGGATGTCTATTTCATTTTATTGAAATGTTAATGTTTATATTTTTGTAGAAATGTTCCATTTACACTATAACTAATTCCCTTGGTGATTATCAACATCCCAAGAGGATTAATAATTCCTCTCGTGACTAGTCGTGGAGCGGCCCATCATTCCGGTTTAGGGATGATCGAGACTAGTTAATGAGAAAATTCTATCAGAGAAGGTCATATCTCAGTATACCTTAACTTTTTAGAGCTCCCATTTTATTTAGGTTATGTCATTTTAGATGGAGTAGGATTTTTCAAACATGAGGGGTAGGTTTTGGAAGATCAATACAAACACTTTCTCATTCGGATCCTCAGGTGTCCAGGGGAAATCTAGTTTTATTAGCTTCTTTAGTTCATAGGGATTTTTTAGTGATTGAGTATTACAAGGGGAGTTGAATTAATGGCATCCATTAGCTCCTAGGGCCTATAATTCCATGTGGATCTAGGGAATTGTCTTAAGAAGTCACTTAGTGTTAGTGGTGTGTTTGACATATGGCCTCCAAACATATGGGTATGTCACCCACTAACTTTAGTTCCCTTATGTGGGTGTCTTTGACCATTGTTGAATTCTGAATGTCGTTTGGAAAATCCTCATGTCACAATTTTGGAATTGTCTTTTCATGGAGTGGAGGTATTTTTAATTGAGTAATGGTTGTTTTCAATTCTTAATATAAGTATGGTTTTGGGAATGTTTAGTTTTTGTGAATCAAATTTTGGGGAGAAAGTGGAAATGATTTAACAGGATCAAATTTTGTTAATCTAAACTTATGGTTTGATGAAATATAATGTTTGTAATGATTGCATTATATTAATGAAATTAAGAATTTTTATTTTTAAATGGGATGTTATAGGCTATGGAAAAGTGTTTGAATCTGGTAAAGTGGTTTTCGGAATATGTTATGAATAGATTATGTTTTTTTTTGAAATAGGCTTTTTTCTTTTATGGCAGGGAATTTATGAAAAGATACCATGATTAATTTTTTTAATGTGAAAGGGTTTCTTGGAATAACATGTTTGTGTATATGTTGTACTAAATGAAATGGAATGGGTTTTAAATCAAATGGGTGGTTTATTGAGATTCTGATTTTTTATTGAATAATGCTAGAGGATTTTGATGGAGACCTTTGGAGTTTCTTTTACCAGGTTTGTAAAATTGTCTATTGTGTAGAAATATGAAAAATATTTTTGACATGGTAGATTGTGTTACTATGGAAGGTACATGATTTTGGAAATGTGTTGAAATTTTTGGGTTGTGAAATGAGGATGCTTGTGTTACCCTTTGGTGTTTTCATGGGCTCACACATGCATGGATTTGTGTATATATTTTGATGGATTCCTAGTATGAAATTGTGGTTTGGTGACCAGGGTAGCATAAGAATGTGCATGTGTGTGAGACTTGTTGAAACACGATTAGATAATGTGAAAATTTACCAATTATTTTTGTTTTTAAAAATTATTTTAAGATGAAATTGTTTTTGTGTTTTTTAATAATGGTGTTTATTTGGGTTGTTTTTTCATGTTTTTGAAGTTCTTTTTTACTATGATTCCTCCTGATCTGTATCTGATACTCTTGGGGTGCCTTGATATGTGATATTGTTATTGGATATGCTTTAGATCAATGTTTAGTGGGTTTCTAAGGATATTTTGGATATTTTTTTATGGAGACTGACGGTTCTCTAATGGAAAGACTTACAGGTGATAAACCTAAGGATTCATTTAAAACCTTAAATCCACCTCTTCAGATGATACCTCAACGTGTTTGATGGTGTTGAGAGCTATTTGAGATTGATTTAACGTGTATCCATATTGTGATAATTCTTTTGGATATAGAAGTTGTGTTCGGTGATGTTGATGTGTTTCTTTATATTCCTTTTATATTCTCCTCCTCGTTCGGAGTGAGATAAGACTGTGATATTTATATATGAGTTCTTATTTAGATGAAGGTGTGTTGTTGAGAAGGCAAGTTTCATGGGGTGTTGTGATCCTTAGCTTTTGGTTGCGGCCTAAAAAATGCTACAAATATCAGGGCACTATCCATTGGCCTCAGAGTGATGATTTTCATGCAGTCCTGAAATTAGTAGAGGTGTGGGGAGCTCGACTAAGCTCCTTCCTTCACCATTGGGGTAAGGGAGATTTTATGTTTTTATTGTGATTTCTTATCACGGCGTTTTTTTGTAAAGATAATGTTGGGCCTACCCATTACACAATTTTTATGGTTATGACTTATCAGATGTCGGTTTTCAATCAATTTCCATGTGTGTACTACCAATGTAAATCGGTTGTGGTTATGGTTTTACCTGTTTATAGGTGGAGTATTGGGTGGTTCCCATATTACTTTTGTGGTTTTAGTGGCCCACCTATTGGGTCCCCTTCCCTCCCAACCCCAAGTGGTGTGGGGTTTGATCTGTGCAGAATTTGTGGCCCCATTTATTGTACCCTCTGTTTGAGAGTGGTGGGATTAAATGTTCATGTTGAAACCCTCATAACTTGGGTTTTTTGGTGGTTGTGGGAGGGTTTTGGTGGGTCGAGTGTATGTGGACCAATTATAGTCCATTTTTTATTCTTGTTTGTTAATTTCTAGTAGGTTTATAATGGTTTGGAGACCCACTTCAGCACTTACATGTCCTGACCCGTCCCCCGGGGCCTGTATCGTGACTACACCAGGCCCGCCTTCCATAGGCCAGGGGCTGGTGACTAGCACCAAAAGAGCAATTCCCTAAATACTGGGAAGTCATTACCTTTATAAAATGTAACACACACTACCAGAGTACAAGAGGACTAAAACACTAAGTAAATTAGTATAACAATTGTACTGAAAGTACCAAGGGGGCGGAAATACAATCCCAAACAAAAGGTAAAGCTACAACTGAATAAAGTACAACATTAAAAGACGAACAGATGAATGGTGAAAGCAGATTGTGGATCATCCTCTGGGTTCCTACCTGAAGGGTAGGTATAGTTATCCTACTTAGCACTCCATTTCAATTGGTCTGCTCTGCGTGCCGTGACGCCGAGTGGTCCACCTATGGGTACCGTCCAGTCCTGGCGCTCTCGGCCTCTGTCACCGATGTCCGTCATCTGCATCCAACACAACGAGGTGCGAGCATAGCCCGTGTAGGGGTGAGTATAACGATACTCAATAGGGACCCTGAGACCCTCAAGGTCACACAAAATTCACCAAGGATAAACCACAATGTATGATTTCAATAGATAACCATTACATAGGTATATGCCCATATATATACCTAATTTATCATGCAACCCATCTCATTCATGAGGAAAACACAAAGGTCATTGTCTCCGCTTAAACCAGGATTTTTATTCACGATGTCGAAACCATGGATTCTGGAGAACTCCTCCTTTATCGAGTACAGTGGGAATTCTGCTACAACCAAGCGCTTCCCACTAACCTTGGACTGCTGAAGTACTCCACTTGTTGAGTACAATGGGTCTGCTGCTACAACCAAGCACTTCCTACCATGGGTTTTCCGCTACAACCAAGTGATCCCCCTCACAGCCTATAGAGGTACTCCTTCTTTTGAGTACCACAGGTCTGCTGCTACAACAAAGAGCTCCTCCGCTGTGGGTCTGCAGCTACAACCAAGTGCTCCCCACTAGGTAATCCGAATCACACCGAGTTGATCGATCAGTAGTCATCAAGTATTAGCCAGCTACTAGGTCTCTACAACCTGCTCGCTCATCACCAGGGGGGTCTGCTCCTTGAGCCTCAAGCTGATACTCTAGGTGTCATGAAGTCTCATGAAGAAGTATCACAAAGGAATGCCTCGTCATAGGGGCATCAACGCAACAGACGATGTGTCAATCGGACACCCGGTCCGTGAGTTATTGACTTTTCCATTCCAGGGGCCCGGTTTGTTTTTAAGAAACAACAAACCCGAATGTACTCCTACTGCATCCAAACCTCAATTGGAGTATGTCAAAAGAACTGTTTCAAAAAAAGGAATCCAACGTAGTTGACGGCACGTCAATCGGATGTCCAGTCCTTAAGTTATAAGCGTTTCTGCTCCGAGGGCCTGGTTGGTTATGTAATTGAAACAACCTGGACATACCCAAGATTTGCTAAAAACATGAGTGTGATATAGATAAATGACCATATTGTACCAAGGAATCCAATGAAACTGATGGTGCGTCGATCGGAGGTCTGTACCTCATGATATGGGTGAAAAACTGATAGTAGTCCGAAGTGGGGGGTCTGGGTCCAGTCAAACCTGGCTTGGCCCACCCTAGGTCGGCCCGAACCGGGTCAAACTGACCTAGTTCTAGGTCCGGCCTAGTTTCTGGGGCCCATCACAAATGGCTGGCGGCCTGGCCCGCACGCATGAGTCTTGGTTCGGTAACCGGCAGTGGCTCGGCTAGCTGGCCGAGCGCGATGCGGTGTGGGGGGGGGGGGGGGGGTTCCCCTTGTTTTGTAATGGCGGAGCCGCCTCACCATCCTGACCGACAAATTTCTCCAGTGCGAGTAGCCCACACACGGGGGGCCACTGATCCTCCACATGGGGTGCCCTTAGGCGCCGCGGTTCCTTCCACCCGGTCGGCTACCGAGCCGACCTGTTTGCTCGCTGAAGCGGCCTACCCTACGTGGGCCACGGTTCTTCGGCACGGCCGGCTATAGCCGGTCGGTTTCTTCAGTAGGCCCCCCGCAGATTCATGCCCCTTGGATAGAGGCCCCCCATGGATGCAGGCTGCTCCTCCTCCACACGGCACCTGCGGGTGGTGCAGTTCACCAACCTGGATGGATACGACCGACCGGTTCTTCAGCCCGAGTGGCTGTGGTTGTAGGTTGCAACTTTTCTCCATGTGGTCGGCGTGCGACCACCGCCTCCAGTCGCTGCCACCTCTGGTCGCCATTGCTTCCGGTCACCATCTCCTCTCTGATACCACTTTGCCAAAATAAACATGGATCAACGAAGGGTCGTCGGGCCGTGTTTGTTCGGCTCGCGCCCTCCGCATTAGGCAATATCATAGGCCAAGATGTTTCTGAATTACAAATCAAGAACGAGTGTAAAATTCTTATTAAAATTAAAATTATACAAAACCACTCCCTCAATCTCAAGAAAGTTTCACGCTGACGAGCCGTGGAAGATGAGCGTCATGGGGGTCGGGCATCGCAGATTACAGACGTCGATTCTGTTGATGTCAGGGTGTGTCTAAATAGGAACTCGCGCCTTCTCCCTCATCCCAGAGGAAGAAGAAGGAAGACACATCATCATTCATCGGTGGAATCAGCATTCTTCATCGAAGAGGTCGTTGTTCTTTTTTGTCATTATCGTTCTTCGTCGAGAGAGAAACACTATCCTTGCTATTATCCAGAGCCCCCCCCCCAATATAACAAAAGCCGACCCAAAATTAATAGCTTAGGCTATTATTTTATTCTCAACATGAATTTTTAAAAATTCAGAAACTTAAATTAATTAATTAATTGTGGATCAATCAATTAATTAATGGGTGTTGGAAAAATTAATGGAGGGAGGTGGAGTGTTAGAATTAATGTGGGGAGTTGGATAGTTAAGAGAGGGGTTAAAGGGAGTTAAAGAGGGGAGGGGAAAGTGTTTGGATTCATGTGGGCCCCAAAAAACTAAATCCTCTCATGGGAGGTTATGTGGGGTGTGAGCCCCACCTCCAGCTCCTCTTTGGAGGAGATAACAACCATCAAATAAAAATCATGTACACCTAATTTTTATTATAAATTTTTAATGAAACTAAAATAATTAACTTCTCATTCCAAGAAAACGCAGCTGCGGTAAAGGTCTCCTTAAGTGAATACAGGAATTGTGAGTTCATCGATGTCCTCATATTTCAATTCTGAGCACCGATTCAAAAGATGGAAAAACCAACACGTACATTTACTTAACGTACCTGAAAAAACATCATAAAATGATTTCGGGCTCACCGGGCCTCGGAATCAGGTGACGTTAGAAACCAAGGACTCGTAAAATTAGAAATAATTTAATAAAAAAAATTCCTTGAAATTTATGCATCTTTACATTACCCCCACCTCAGGTCTTTATGTCCCCATAAAGCGACAACATACACTAGGGAAACAAAAGGGGGTAATGAGCATGCATCTGAGCCTCCCGCTCCCAGGTGGTCTCCTGGAAGTTCTTGTGCTGCCAGTGAATGCACAGTAGAGGAATTGACTATCCACGTAGGACCTTCTCCTGTCGATCCTCGATCTACACTGGGACCTCCATGAAATTCTCCCCATCATCGATGCCAAGCTCCCCATGGTCGATGATGTAGTACGGGTTGAGTACATATCGTCTCAGCTGAGATACGTGGAAGACGTCGTGCACCCGATGAAACTGAGGTGGAAGGGTCAGGTGGAAAGCCACCTTGCCTACTCTATTGAGGAACTGGAAAGGTCCAGTGAAGCACAGAGATAACATTCCACCCCGGCCAAATCCTTGTAGACCTCTTCGAGGTGAGACCCGTAAGAAGACTTGGTCTCCATCCTTGAACTCCAGTGGTCTCCGTCCCCTATCGGCATAAGACAACTATCTGTTCTGTATAGTCTTCATCCACTCCTAGATGATCTGCACCTTCTCCGTCATAGCCCGCACCATCTCTGGTCCTACAAGAGCGGCTAATATTTCCCCTTTTCCGAAAAGAGAAATCTGATCTCATCCCCTAGATGAACAACATCATTTTCCTAATACAGTCAATCCTGACATGAACGGTAATAATTCATGCCATGGAAAATGTTGTAAGGCCTAAACGATACTACCAAGAGATCCAACCGTCACTCTCGCCTCCAAGGGTTGATTCACACATTCAGCATCATTGTGTGGTCACTGGGTATCCTCCAGTAAGAATCTAGAAAGTGAGTGTAAAGTCAATGGTTTTAACCGGATCCTCTTAGTATTAACCACAAAAAGGCATGAAAACAAACGTCACAAGGACAAGTGTCTTTTATTACTGAAACTCAAAGTACAAAGACACATAACAACCACAAACCACAACATCAAGGAAGCTAGATGCACCAAGAACAATGGTCTCCATGCCTTGAACTAGTCCTGCTCATGTCCACCTGCTTCCAAAGCACCATAGTCATATGCTTAAGCTGCCTGAAGTTGTGGTCTCCCATGTCCGCCTATTCCCTGTGGTTGGGGTGGACCTCCTGGTGGTGGTGGTGACAACACCTCGAAGAGTCATCCACCACTAGCTGCATGACTAGATCCTCCTCCATGGTCTCCTGCTCCATGCGGACCATCTCGGTCAAACCTTTTCCTCTGCCTGGGAGGTACTTCATATATCTGCCGATCATGAACATAGAGGTTGGGACAGTCACATGCCATGTGACCAAGCCCACCGCTGGAGTAACATTGTCCACTCATTGTAAGTCTGTCTCCACCCCAGGTGCCTCGCGCACACGATCCTGAGTCATATGTTCAACCACCTTTGGGTCTTGTCCTCTTGAACCTCTATGTCATCTGTCTACTGCCAGCTGCAGAAGACTCCGCTGCATGTGGACTAGTAGTGGTTCCCGCTGCAGGAGATTGCTCAGCAAGGAAACTCTCTACTAGGAGGGCTCTCTCCAACACCAATGTCTGCGTCAGGATGTTGTGAGAAATAACTGAAGATCTAATCTCTCTCCTAAGCCCCTGATCAAAGGTTCGGGCCTTGAAAACAGGTCTCATATCATATCATTGGAGTAGCGTGAGAGGTCGGTGAAACTCGCTGAGTACTGTTCCACCATCATGCTACCCTACTGTAGATGCAGTAGCTTAGGTATACGCACTGCTCGATGGGTGGCTGGTAAAAACCATGTCCGGAACAGACTCTCGAATTCTGCCCATAGAAGTGATGCCTCATCATGTATCTGGAGCATTAGGATCCACCATCTGCCTGCTGCTGCCTGAAGGAGGATGGATGTAAGGATCACCATGAAGTTGTATGGTGTCCCTACTAGTCTGAAGACTCTCACAAGGGCCTCAAGCCAATACTCAGGCTCCTGTGGGTCCGTCTCTCCCCTGAACCTGAGTGGCCTCTGGCGCTGGAACTCATGTAGTGTGCTCGAGCGGCATGCACTCTCTGCTGCTAGGGCTAGTGGAATCAATGGCCCAACAGGAAGTGGTACCGTTGGTGCTTCCGCTGGTGCCTCAACTAAAAAAGGCCATATTCTGAGGCCTTGTCGCTCGGCAGACTATTAGTACATAAAACTCTCGGGGCACTACCTGGTCGTCCGCAGGGATGCATCCTGAAAGAAACAGATGTGACACAGTCAATAGACTATTCTGGGTGAGCTGACCTGGTTTGAGTTGACATAATGAAAAATTTTGAAAACACACATGAAATCGGTGTTTTCATTCACTGAGGGGGAAATCATAAGTCAGGGACCTGGTGTATGGATACATCGGTCGCCGCACCAACACTGGACTCCCTAAACTGAAAACCACAATCAGTACCCTTAACACTATTGTTTCATAGAAATAAAATATCAGAGTCCTATGTTCTGTAGTAGAACCGACTCCTCTGATAACAATTTATCATGACCCGTCCCCCAAGGCTCGTATCATGACTACCCCAATCCCACCTTCCATAGGCCAGGGGCTGGTGACTAGAACCAAAGGCATAATTCCATAAAAAATGAGAAGGCATTGCCTTTATAAAATGAAACACACACTACCCGAGTACAAGCAGAATCAAACACTAAGTTAGGTAGTATAACAATTGTTCTAAAAGTAAAAAGTGTCCAAAAATAGAAGCCCAAAAAAAGGTATATCTACAACTGAAGAAAGTACAACTAAAAAAGGAAAATAGTTGAATGGTGAAAGCAGCTCCAGGATCGTCCTCTAGGTTCCAACCTAAAGGGTAGGTACAGTTGTGCTCCTCAGCACTTTCCATCAATCAGTCTACTCTGTGTTCCGTCATGCCGAGTGGCCCACCTCCGGGTACCATCTAGTCCTGGTGCTCTTGGCATCTGTCAGCGTTGTCCGTCATTTGCATCCAACATAACAAGGTGCAGGAATAGCCCATGTAGTGGTGAGTATAACGATTTTTAGTAGGGACCCCGAGACCCTCAAGGTCTCACAAAATCCAACAAGGATAAACCACAAATTATGATTTCAACAGATAACCATTATTTAGGTACATGCCCATACTTATAACTAAGTTATCAAGTAACCCATCTCATTCATGAGGAGAACACAAAAGACACTGACTCAGCTCAAACTATGATTTTTATTCACGATGTAGAAACCAAGGCTTCTGGAGAACTCTTACTCTATCGAGTATAGTGGGCCTTCCGCTATAACCAAGTGCTTCCCACTAACCTTGGACTGCTGAGGTAATCCACCAGTCGAGTACTGCGGGCCTGCTCCAACAACCAAGAGCTTCCACCATGGGTCTGCCGCTACAACCAAGAGCTCCCCCTCATAGCATATATACGTACTCCTTCTGTCATGTGCTGCAGGTCTGCCTCTACAACCATGAACTCCTCCACTGTGGGTCTGCTGCTACAATCAAGCACTCCCCACCAGGCCATCTGAATCACTCTGAGTCGATCGATCTGCAGTATTTAAGTCTCAGCTAGCTACTAGGTCTCTGCAATATGCTCGATTGTCACCATAAGGGTCCACTCCATGAGCCTCAATCTGATCAGCCAAGTGTCACGAAGTCTCATGAAGAATTATCACAAAGGACCACCTCGTCATAGGGGCCTCAACGCAATAGACGACGCGTCAATCAGACGCCCGGTCTGTGAGTTATTGACTTTTCTGTTCCAGGGGCCCGGTTGGTTTTTAAACTAATACCAACCCAACCAAACTTCAACTGTATCCAAACCTCAAGTGGATTATTCAAAAATAACTGTCTCATAAAATTTAATCCAACATAGTTGACGACATGTCAATCGGACGTCCAGTCCTTAAGTTATAAGTATTTATGCTCTGAGGGCCCGATTGGTTAAGAAATCGAACCAACCTAGCCGTACCCAAACATTTCCAAACACTTGAGTCTGATATACCAAAATGACCGCCTCTATCCAAGGAATCCAATGCAACTAAAATTGCGCTGATCGGAGGACCGTAACTCATGATATGTGTGAAAAACCGATAGTAGCCCGAATTGGGGGGTCTGGGTCATGTCCGACTCGGCCCAACCCGCCTTGGATCAGCCCAAACCAGGTCAACCCGACCCGGGTCTGGGTACGGACCGGTAAGGCGTGTCCTGGCCCATGTGGCTTGTGGCCCGTCCCGTGCGCATGCGGCCTGACTCGGTAGCTAGCCACGGCTCGGCCAGCTGGCCGAGCGCAATGTGCTGGGGGGGGGGGGCTGCGCCTGGTTTTGTAACAGCGACGCCGAGTGGCGCCCCCTCGCCAACCCGATCGGCCAAACCCAACCAATTTTTTCGCACATGATCAGACCGCATGGGCGGGCTGCTAATCCTCCTCATGCGGCGCCCTTAGTCGCTGTGGTTCCTTACGCCCAGTCGGCTGCCTAGCCGGTCGGTTTTCCCACCCAGTGCTGGTCGCGATTCTCCACAACACGACACCAAGGGGGCGCAGTGGGTTTTCAGCCCAACCGGTTCTTCCAGCATGCGGCCCGCAGATGCGTGCTGTTCCTCCTCTGTGCGGCACCTGCGGGTGTCGTGGTTCACAAACCGGGACGGCTTTGGCTAGCTAGCTCATCAGCCCGAGTGGCCGCGGTTGTGGGCCGTGTCTTTCCTCCATACGGCTGGCCCACGGCTGCCGCCTTTGGTTGCCGCCGCCTACGGTCGTCGTCGCCTCCAGTCGGCATCGCCTCTCCGACCCCGCTTCCGTCGTCAAAATAAACATGGATCAACAGAGGTTCATTGGGCCGTGGTTGTTTGGCATGCGCCCTCCGCGTTAGGTGATATCAAGAGGCCAAGACATTTCTAAAGTACACATCAAGAATGAATGTATAATTATTATTCAATTTAAAATTATACAAACCTTATACCTCAATCTCAAGAATGTTTCACGTCGACGAGTCGCAGAAGACGAGCGTCGCGGAGGTCGGGCTTCACGGATTACAGACATCGATTAGGTTGACGTCGCGGTGCATCCAAAGATGAAGAGGCATCTTCTCCCTTGTCGCGGGGGAATAGGAAGGAAGACACGTCACCGTTCATCAGTGGAATCAGCGTTCTTTATCGAAGAGGTCATTGTTCTTCATGGTCTTCACCATTCTTCATTGAGAGAGAAACAATATCCTTACAATTCCCCAGAGCCTCCCCAACACAACAAAAGCCAACCCAAAAATATTAGCTTAGGCTATTATATTATTTTCAATATGAATTTTTCAAAATTCAAACACTTAAATTAATTAATTAATTATGGGTCAATTAATTAATTAAAGGGTGTTGTCAAAATTAATAGAGGTAGGTGGAGTGTTAGAATTAAAGTGGGGAGGTGGAGAGTCAAGAGAGGGGTTAAAGGGAGTTTAAGAGTGGAGGTAAAAGGGTTTGGATTCGTGTGGGCCCCACCATAGTAAATCCTCTCATAGGAGGTTGCGTGGGGTGAGGGACCCACCTCCAACGCCTCTTTGGAGGAGATAACCACCATCAAATAAAAATTATGTAGACATAATTTTTATTATTAATTTGTTAACGAAACTCCAAAAATTTACTTCTCCTCCCGATAAAACGCAACTGCGGTACATGTCTCCTTAAGTGAATATCGGCGTTGCGAGTTAATCGGTGTCCTTGGATTTCAATTACAATCTCCGGTTCAAAATATAGAAAAACCCTCCTGTACATTTACTGAACATACCTGAAAAATACTTCAGAAATTGATTCGAGGCTCACTGGGCCTCGGAATTTGGTGCCATCAAAAACTGCGGACTTGTAGAATTTCAAAGAATTTAATAAAGAAATTTCCATAAAATTTCCAGGTCTTTACATTAATGATATTTCATTTAATTATTTTCGGGACGGTATTTGTGATTTTATGATGGGGATACAGTCACCCACCCCAAACTGTTCTCTTTTGTGAGTACACTTTGGTTTGGGTGATCATTGGTTTTATTTGGAGAAGGCCCAATAATCTAGTTCATTTATTGGTTGTGTAGGAAGTGTATTTATATTTTTGTTGACTCATAGTATATTTTTTGGTTGGGTTTTTTTGGGAAAGAGGCTTTTGTTCAGTCGATGCTGGAAGATATGCACTTGTATTAAGGGGTTAGTTTGTGTAGATATAGAATCTATGGGAGTTGATCATTCACCTAAAACAATTTATGGATTTACTGGTGAAAAATGTTTTTATGTCTGGGAAAATTAACATATACATGACATATTTTAATTGTATCTTTCATGTACATTCTATTCTATTTTTTTCAATATTTTCATAGTCATTTTTAAGAAAAGGGTGGTTACATCATGATTTTGGACAAACTGTGAGCGCATTATTAGATTTAAAAATCCTATTTCATTCTTTTATAAATCATTAATTTTTTAACAATTTGCACCCATTATGAACCCCACATAGCCTCCAATGACCTATTTGAACCGCCATGTCTATTTTTACCCCTTATTAACTTCTAATGATTTTAGATTTGGGTGATTTATTCAGACAATGGGAAAACCCATGATCCCATTTATAGATATAATGAAATATGTTATTTATTTTATATATCCTTAAATTATTAACATTTTTTGTCTATTTCTACTCTCACTAGATCCCAAGACACTAGGTGTACCCTAGTGTTCCATTTTCCCTCTTTGGAGAAAATCCTCATCGTGTATTAGAGAAAATTTTATCAAGGTTTCTCAAATTTTCCAAATTTTCAAAGGGGAATTTTTTTATTTCATAAATCATTATTTTGTTACCTGTTTCCCCTATTTATGTACCCACTTGACCTACTCATCCTTATTCAAATCTACATTGAAATTTTGACAGCTTGTAGATTCAACTATTGGTGTATTTAGGGAAATTTCATCAATGTTTCTCAAGTAAGAGAATTCGTCTCTTGTTCCGTCAATTTACATGGGGTTTCTCCACCTTCCTCCTCATCTATTCATTATTTCTTGGTTCTCTATTCTCCCCTAGTCATGAATGACATAGGGTTTTATTATCCCATTATTTTTTATGGGGTTATTTTTCTTGGGGATGGTCTTCATATGTTTAGGGTTTATAAACACATGGATGGTGATATTGGGTGTGTGTTTCCATTCCACCAAGGGTTTGAGGTATGTTTCCCATTGCACATGTACTTTTTATTTATGATTAAATGTTATAATGTAATTTTCACCCTCTAAAAATTCTATTTATTATTTTATAAGCCGTAAATAACTTTTTTTGGTGTGTACTATGGTGTTTATGCCTTGTTTTGTGAAAAGTAGTGTTGTTTTGTTATAAGAGTGCACAAAAATTGTATTATTAAATGTTATGTTATTTTTCAAACCTATTTTGTGATTTATAGAACCTGTTTTAGTAATATAAATAAACATCTGACATGAAAATATTATTTTATAACCTTTTTAGTATGAAATATTATTTGTTTCACTAAATGTTGCGTGCCATATTTTTGGGAAAGTGCCCATTTGGATTTTGTGATTTCTAGGTGTTAAAAAATGATTTTTTGGCTTTGGAAAAATATTTAAATCATGTGAATCAATGTTTTTGGGTTACTTATGTGTGTCCCAATATAGTTTTAGATTTTATAATGAAATGTGTATGTGTTTTTAGGGTGTTTTGGCATGTGTTCCTGATAAATGGCTAGTTTAGTATCTCTATATAAATGGATGAGTTTGGAATGTGTAACCATAATATTAATGGGTTTATGAAAAAATTATTGTTTATTAAAAAAAATTTATTTCACCTCTTTATGAATAGTGGAATTTCTTCTTTTGATAATTTTTTTTGTAATGAATGCTTAAAGGACCATTTAGCATTTTTCTTATAAATTGTTTTACATTTGTATTCCATGTTGTATCATTGGTGTAATTTTACAATTTATAAAATTAATTTACTAGATGGAATTGGGGAAAATATATGGTTTGATATGGTTTTTTTTGGTTTTTTCCTTAAAGGAGCATTTATAAATGGATTTTATGTGTAAATCATCGTTATACATCTTGAAATTGTCTAGAGGAAATATTAAGTGGTTAATTAACCCAGTAAGGATATGTGAAAATGGTTAAGGGATGTTTGGTGTCTGTATGATTAAAAAATGAAATTTTCATGGGAAACGATTATGTGAAAACATGTGAAACATGATTGAGCACAATGATGGAATCTCGATTATCAAGGTAGGCAGACGTGTACTAGAATGCTCGTGATCCAGAGTGGTTTTTTCCCTATATCATGTATCATTTTTTACAATGAAAACACTAACTAAACTATGATTATGTTGTTGGGGACCAATAGGTTATCAGGATTTTTCCCTACCAATGGCACACACACGAGAACATATATCTTTTATGGATACTTTTCACAGAGATATGAGGTACTTGGGTGTCACACCCAGTAAGTGCCTAGAGATGTCTCTGTGACTTGTGATCATTGGATATTTTTTTATCACCATCGGTATACGGTGTGTGTGGTTGGTAAATTAGGAAACATGTGTTTTCTATTTGAAAGTGTACATTATTTTAAACAATCTTCTTGAAAACTATTTTCATTTGTGTAGTAGCATCTCTTTGAAATTGGTTACTATAATTTCATGTTTATGAGAACATGCAAGAATTTAACTTTAAAATGTTTGTATTATAGAACCCTGTTGTGAAAACATAATTTTATATATTGTATTTCATACATGAAATTGGTGTATCATTTAATTAAAATTAAATTCATTAGGAATATAATTTCATGATAATATACTAAGTATTAATACTCACACATATAGTATTCCTATTTTTTAGTACTTTTGTAAGTTTTAGCTTGAGTAAAATATTCATGAGATATGTATGATTGATGTGTTGTAGAGTGACCGGTGAGTTTAGATATATTTAGTTCGTTTTCAGGTTTGGTTGGGTGAGTTGTTTGGTTTTTTTGTATAATTAGTTTCAAGTTCAACTAATGTTTAGATCATCTTTTATAAAAATGTATGTTGGGATCTTTATTTCGTTTGGATGCTTAGCTATTGTTTATATTTGGGAAAAACATTCCCTTTCCTCTATAACCTATTCCCTCGGTGCTAGTCATCTTCCTAGGAGGATATAGAATGCCTCTCGGGACTTGTTGAGGAGCGGCTTGGGTTACAAGTTCAGGGTTGCCCAGAATTGGATCCTGGAATTTCTAAATCCTCCTCCATTATAAGAAATGTTTTTCTTCCAATTATTTACCTCTATTGACTCTCTATATTTTATTCCTTAGACTAAATGATATTTACATAGATTATACACATTAATTTAATCAGGAAATATTGAAAATATTTATATTTTTTTCCAATATAGTTTTTTATTGATTACTCATGAATATTTATTATTTTATATTTATCTATACAACATCTTTATATGGATGGGTTATGATCATGTTATATCTTTTATTTACATGAGAGAAATTATAGGTATTATTTTATAATTATTTCAATGTGGATGTTTAATGGAAAATTACATTATGTACCATTGCATAATTTTCCCATATGATTGATTCATGGACTCATTTCTTGACTGGTGGGTTTCATTATAGATATCCCTTTGATGCATCAGTTTGTCTCTTAAGTGAAATGGGTTCAGTATTTGATGTATCAAAATTCCATTCATGGATGGCATGTTGGTTAAGAACTCAATTAAAGGAAAAAATGTGTTGATTATGGTATTAATGATAATAAAATATCTTTCTTGATTCCATGATAGTAAGGACTATAATTTCCCACACAATGAGTTCCATCACTATGAAATCAGTTTTTTGTCAAGGTGATTTTTTTAATATTTTTATATCATATTTGGAATTTTTTTCATTCTCACATGTTTTTTTATTTCATTATTTGACTGTTATTTGTCCTATGATATTATTCATTCCAGGATATCTTCTAATATATGTTTTCTATTACTGGGAATTTTAAATCAACCTTATTATATTTTTATTTCCCTAGGTTTTGAAAAAACATATTACACATGATACGTCTAGTAGAAAATAATAGGAATGTATAAATTATGGGTGATATTAAATAATTTCTATTGATTAAGTAGTTTCTCATATTGTATAAAAATATTTTTTGGTACAAAATTCATGAGATATATTAGTTAATGTTTTTACCCAATTCCCTAAATCACTAAACGTCAATAGTATTGTTCATGTTTGTAATGAAATTTTTTATTTATGTCATGGAATTATTATATAGTTATGTAAGATAATATATTGTTGCAATGAAATGAAAATTTTAATGTATGTGTTTCAGGCACTAAATCGATGAGTGAATATCTAGGGCATAAGATATTTTATTAGAGAAGGGATTAGATAAATTTTGAGATTAGGATATTGTCAGTTGAGTATTAATATGTAGTTTAAAATTTAATAAATGATTTATATGTAAAGTTTGATTATAATTTCAAAGGTATATTTAACTATTTATGTTTCATTAGGTAATATTTAATATTCTATGGATAAGGACAAGATAAATTTAATGAAAACCCAAGAAATATATTTAACAGATCTGCCTATATATAGGATAACATCTCATGTTTTTATTAAAGTAGATATTTAATGATTTTCATAAAAGTTAAATCTTTATATGGATCATATAATGTTGGTATGGGTGTGTGATAGAGGCACCTAGGTGTAATCACCATAAAATGGATTATTCAGTATCAAATAAATACTCATTTTGTGTATGATGCCTTATAAAAAGACTACTCACCTGGTTAGAAGCACTCGGGGGTTGTGATTTGGATAATCACATTGCCATTACAAAAATTTAAAAGGAATTATTAAGTTATAGAATTAGTTTATGGAATATTGGAGAACTTGGAATAATGAATAATAAATCTAACTAAGAGATAAATATATTTGTTCTAAAATATATTTTTTATAATTTAGAATTTTAATTTATTTTGGGGATTAATTTAATTATCTTAAAATAATTATCTCTTATAGTTTTTATCACTCATGTAAACTCATTTTTGATTTATTAATGTCTAAATCCAGAAGGAATTAATTAAACAATGAATTCCAAGGAAAATATAAATATTTCACCACTTTGAAAACTAACGGGATATGAGTTGGAGAGAGAAATTTTGTGATTATTCCAAATAATATATCATAAATAATTATTGAAAATGTGATCATAGTTATGTTATAAAGAACAATAAAAAAGAAAATGGAAAAGTATCTTGGATGTTTGGGTGAAAATGATGATGAAGAAAAGAATATTCAATTTCTTAACTGTAAAAAATTATAGAATAAGAACATAAGTTAATTTCATGAAGAAAATTGAAGATTATTCATCTATGGAAAATGAGGGTGTAGTGAAATAGGTTTCAATGTCATTATATATAAATAGCACAATTTTATGAAAGTAATATATGTGTTTTTTATCATACCTAATATATTAATGTACATACTTCATTTGAAAATATATCATAAGATATTTATATCATCTATATAGCATTGAATAATAATATTAGTATATAATAATTAAAATTTAGAGGCTACAATTTTATTTTTTAGTGGGGATGTAACATCCCAATAATATAAATTCTAATGATTATTTTCAAACCGAACATGGTCAATGTGTTACTTTATATGAAAAACCAAACCAAATGAAATCTTGAAATGTTGTATTACCATAAAAATATAATCATATAATAAGTGGGTCTAAATTCAAATTCCAAAATTGATAAATATATATAGGAATAAAAGTAAATTTCATTATTAATACTATGTCATTGAAAAAAATTTAATTATTGTACCCAAATAACTAATAAAAATAAATTATATTTTAAAATATAACCATTATAAAATTTTTATTTTTATGTTTTATGTTGTAATAAAACAAATATATAATGTTTGAAATATATTTTTATATTAATAATATATTAAAACAAATTTTAAAATTAATTTATAGAAAATATGAATAATAATAGTTAATATTTAAAAAAGTTCGCTCGCTACGCAAATAATTTTCATTATATATTAATGTTTTTTTTAAAATTGAAATTATAAAATTTTCGAATTTTTTTGATCATATTAAATTAATTTTGGTATTCATAACAACAATTTCATCTTAGGGTGAATCATTGAGTTTTTTCTAAAATAATTGATTTTTATGTCACTAATTAAGAATATCAATTTTTTATAAAATTATAACAATTATGACGCTCTAATAACTCTATAATGACAGAAATGTTTACGGAAAAGACTCAAATAACCGATATATATTTAATGTCAAATATATAATTTTAAATCAGTATCTTATCTCTATTGTACTAATGTTTTTCGTTTTGGATACTTATGTAAAATTTACCCTAAATACATAAATATTCACCTGTATTTTAAAAATTTATTTCATAAAATGAAGATATTAAATCCAAAAAATGGATTTCATATTTTAAATCAACATGATAATATAATATAATAATGCAAATTTAATTATTATTTATAAATTTACAATCACTAATGTTTATTAATGACTATGATTATTGTCAAACTATTATTTTTACATAGTTGTTTTATTATTATTTTGAAATATTTATACAGTATATTAAATTTAAATTCTTAAATAATAAATAAAATATGCACTTTCAAAAAATATATAATTATATTAATGGAAATTTATTTTGTGATCAAGGAAAAAAAACATATGAAAAAATTGTTAAAACATTATATTTCTAATTTTTTTCCTATAAATTAAATATTCTAATTTAAAACTAAATATTATCCAAAATTGAATTGTAATTAGATTAAATTTTGATTAAATTTAACCACATAATAACCTAATACTGTATGGTTGAATGTTTTATATGTTTAGTAACGTAACAATATGAGATAGTAATGATTATTTCTCTTTAATAAGTGTTTTTTGAGAATATTATGTTACATATAGTAAGAGACTAAACAAAAAATCATGAAACTTTTACAAAATTAAATTATTGAAAATAGGTTTTATAGCCATTAAACTATCATTAATAGATATTAATACCATCAATTTAACTCCTTTATTTATTAGAATTTGGATTTGAAAAAACTAAATTGATTTTATATTTATTCTATCTATATTAGATTAGGATGAAATTTTTGGTTTTCAATAAGTAATTGATTTTTTTTGTGGATAGTAAAATTTAAATTTTTATATAAACAAGAAATATTATAAAAATATAATGACATAAAGGTTTATAGAAACAAATTTCTATAAAAAATATATATTCAATAAATATTTAAAAATTCAATTTTGACGTTATATGTCACATGTATATTTGTTTTTTTTCAAGAAAAATTTGACACTAAAAACTATTTTTACATACTTATAATAATAATTAGACATTATTTTATTATGAAAATAAATATAAAAAAATTTATATCATATTTTATATCACTATTACTATATTATTAAAAAGTTAAAATTTATATTTTATACATAGGGATAATATTTGTATGATAAGTGTTATTTTCAATGATAATGGTAAATTTATATTAACATTTTTTAATTTTTAGTTTAACAATAAATATGGCCCAATTTAAATTATTACTCTAATATTTTTTTAATCCAATATACAATCATATTAACAGACATTAATGTTGAGTTAAATAGTAAATAATATTAAATATCATGTTATGGTTAAAAGTCAATATTCTTCAAAAACTATTTTAATATTATATATTTTAATTTAAAATATGATGTTATATATATATATATATATAATTACATTTAATCAAGAAAAAATTTGGACTCA
The DNA here is from genome assembly GCA_963277665.1 of Viscum album. NCBI lineage: Eukaryota > Viridiplantae > Streptophyta > Magnoliopsida > Santalales > Viscaceae > Viscum > Viscum album. The sequence goes on along the minus strand of OY728133.1, from coordinate 1,155,536,551 downwards.
TGATATTAAATTTTATAAAAAGATGTTTGGTTTTATATTTTTTATTAAATTATAAATTTCATAGATAATAAAGTAGTTCTAAAGGTAAAAATTAAAAACAAATATTTAAAAATCTATGGAAAAAGAATTGAATCATTTTTAAAATATGATTGTAAGGTCTTCTATGAGGGTTTATTAATAAAATTCCAACCCATAATCCAATATTATGAAATTTTTTGGTTATTAATGGAGGAATAGTTTAATTTTAACATGGATTTGTTAAGTGTAATCAGAAAAATGGCCTTATCTTTTATTATAAAATTGGATCAATTACACCAATTTTATTTACACATCCCATTAAATTTCCACTGAAAACTTCTCTAAAACAAATTCTTTTATAATTATATTTATTAACCTTATCCAATGTTACTCTAGATGTTATTCTAAGTCCTTCCCTTACAATGAAATATATAAGTGAAGATCAGGTCTCCCAATAAGTACTATCTTTTTCATGACACTTATCCTTAATAATTATAAGAAAAATACTATAGATACAAAAAAAATAATTAATATGTAAAATTATTAGACTAATATGATAATATAATAATTAAATAACCAATACTTATTCTCCTCCACCGGCTAAAAAAATAATAAATTGTCATTAGTGTGTTACGTGGATAATCCACTCCACAAAGGAATGCCTTCCATTTTCTATAACTGAAATTAAATCATGATAAAAAGGATGTAATATAATATCCAATAAGATAAATTTGTTATAAATATGATTATGAAATGTTAAATTATCATGTTCCACTAATTTTTCGAAAAATGGTATCTTCAATATTATGTATATGTGATTTATCTCCCCCACAAGCATAGAGATAAATTTTTCCAAACCCCCCATCATGGAATGATTTAAAAATTTATTTTATATATAAAAATTATGTACATAACACTATTAATATTATTGATATTATGAAATTATTTTCAAATTTTTTCTGCATTGGTCAACATGTATTAGTGGTTTTGAAAAATTGAATGAAATACCTCAATTAACAGACATATTAATGTAAAGTATATTACAAATAAACAAAATATGATAATTAAATGACAATATGTTTTAAATATAGTATTAAATTTTCTTAAATAATTCTTTTATAAGAATAAAAAAATTATTCAATATTATAATTACCTTTATTTTGAACACATGGAAAAATATCTACCATAACTCCTTTGTGATTTTTTGTTTCAATGATCTCTCTTACATTTCACAATTTTATAAAATATTATTTCATGTAACTAATATATTTGTTATATTTTTCCCCCAAAAAATATAATTAGTTCAATATATCATTCATCAATGTTTGTTTACATGTTTTTAGTTCCCTTAAAAATTCCCACTTATATGCAAACTCGTTTTTAAAAATTATTCATATTTCGTGTCTCACATTCAACATCAATGCCCTTAAATGTTTTCATCCCCTTAAAAGATTATGAATAATATTTATATTATCTATAACCCTTATTTTTTATTTTTTTAGTGAAAAAAATAAGGGCATTAATTTTTTAAAAATATCATTTAATTACTTCCCAATGTACCAGCTAAGTGGTTTGTTTTTATTCTTTCTTCTCTTATAACCTTATCAAAAAATTACAACATTATTTCCCAATTTTCACAACCTATTTTCCTATTCCATTCATAATAACTCAAATGATATAAAACATTCTTTCCGTGGGAATATTTTGGATTTAGACTTCAATTATTCATTTGATATGAATCATGAGAACCACTTCCTTCTCATGGGTTTGATCAAACTTAGCTGTTATTTATTTTTTATTTAATTCATTAGGAAAAATAAGTATTATGTTCATTTATGTGATGGGGGTGGTAAATTATATATTCCACCCATTAATTAGGTAATAATTTATATATCATAATATTTCATATATGTTATTTTATGGGGAACTTAATCCACCCTGGGAATTATTCCACACTATAATGATTATATTGGGAGTGAACCTTGAATTATGTTTTTTATATCACATTATAGGTACTCTAATTTTTTTATAATATGATATCAATTAATAATACCATTTCATGATACTAATTATTATCCTATTTATGATATAATGATATTCATTGTGAATTTCATGTTAAGTTTTACTTCCATTTTTATTTCCTTACTGGGCATTCTTTCTGACCCTTATCTTTATGTGTTTTCAAAAATGACATCCTATAAATAATTAAATGATATATGGGTATTTGGATAACTATTTATAATTTTAAATGATTTTGATTTTTTAATGTTAATGGAGATTTATTTGTATGTCTAATAATCAAAATACCCTAGTACTCTAAATAATTATTGTGAATTTGTTGGAAAACAATGAATTTTGAATAAAAATTTGTGTAAGTATTGTATTTACATTTTTTTATCAATGTTAAGTTTAGTAATTTTAATATATTAGTGTTATAGAAAATTAGTGACTACCAAATGGATAATTAAATGGGACAATCCAATGTATAGTATAACATACTAAAATTTTGGTGACATGGAGATTATGTGGTTTCACTAGAAATACATAGTTCTTTGGATACTATAATTGTATATGGTTTTAGAACTACTTAATTTAGTGTTAATATTCATGATATATGTTTACTGAGTATATCTTAATAGTAATTTTATTCAATGGTGAATGGAAGCTTACCTTACACATAGGATGAATCTCTTTGGTGTTATTCCTCTATAAATTAAAATTCACTTTACAAACCATGTTAAAGGATTTGAAATTTTTCTTGAGGATCATAATTGGTATATATATCTTGATTTTACAAACAATTAATAAATTAAATCTTCTATGCTTATGGTTATTTTTATACTTTTATTAAAAAAAGTATAATAATCGATAACTATTACTTATTTTAGAAAATAGATAGATGTTGGAGGAATCATGTTAACGACATGTGAAATGAATTATTCTATGAATGTCCTAAAAGAAATACATACATGAAATGGGTAGGTTATTAGAACCTCATGGATATAATGAATCAACTAACTAAAATTACCAAAAATAACATGAACCATGTGGAGGACCCTTTAATAGATAATATAATAGTTTAGACTATTATATATTAGACACCTTAAACATTTAGTGGAACCATTGATCCCAAAAAATCAAAAATTTTGTTATCTCAATTGAGAATATATTCTTCTTCATTTAAGGATTTTAGAAATAGATGGAAAAAATGGATGATTACTTCCATGAGGGAGAGGTTGATTAATGGTAGAATTTGTTCATCAATATATTTAAAATGATTGAAATAGAATCTATGGAGTATGATAAATTCAAGTTTTTATTTAAAAATAAATATTCCAATCACACTCTTTATCATTAAATACAAAGGATTTTTCATAAACTGAAGAAAAAATAAATATAATCGATCATAATTTTTAGGATAAATTCACAAGGATTACATGATATTCCAATGTTTTTATCATTATCATTTATTGTAAAATTGAACCCTTATTTAGTAAGATAATTTTGATTCAATAAAATTATTTTTCAACTAATAAAATTGAATGATGTAGATACATTTTATAATTTAACCTCAAAGTTGATATTGAAATGGGAGATTCTCAATATTGTAGTGGGAATAGATACATGAAGAGGATGATGAGGTTTAATTCTATAGGATCACTAGATAAACTCAACACCATCACTTATATCAAATTTGTTGAATGAATCATGCTCCAAACTATCTCGAGGGGAATATTTTTTTTAATTATAGTATGGAGGGACCAAAATTCAAAGCATTTAGCTAAGATATGAGTAATTACACTATTCTAATCGATGATAAAAATTTAATGATCAATTCTCATGTAGTTATCGATTAATTCAATAATAAGGAATGTGAACACTAAAACAACCAATGAATTAATATATTTGTAGTATAATATAATCAATGGGAAACCCCACGGTCATATGATCAATGGAGAGAATATGAAATTTATACAATTTAGGGAGATCGAAGAAATTATGTGGTAATAATTATAATAGTTATTCATTTAAAATAGTGAATGTACGATTTTATTCTACTTATATAAACTCTTTCACATCATGAATATTTAGTAGAACTATTCAAACATCACTAGAAATCATATTGACTATGTCATTAGTAAAAACTGATAATGGAGTGATTGTTGCATCTCCAGTACAAAATGTTTCCCCAATTTGTTCCCTTGAAAAGAATCTCCCAGAGAGAATTTTATTAACCATTAATTGTCATTTTGTTATTATGGTAATGGACTAGTTTTCAATAAATAGAGCTCACATAAACTACTAGGAGAAGAAAATTACCTATTATATCAAATATTACCCTTTAATTATATTTAAATATATATACAAGAGTGTATATACAAATGAATTTAATCATAATAATTGATATTGTTACCTTCAATGAAAGAATATATATATCAAAGGATTGAATCAAAGGAGAGGACCACTACAGAGGACATATTTATTGTAATGGATTATAATGATGTATAATCTGAAGAATTTTTTGTTTTACTCCCATATGAGAAGTTGAGTTCTCAGTTAAAAAAATAATTGGATGTCCACCAATATTTAAGACACTGTATAGAATAAAACCCACTAAACATGATTAACTAATGATTTAATTACAAGGACATCTAGAAACTTTTTTCATATGCTCGTGTTTTTCACCATGTGGACATAAGTCCTCTATATCAATAATAAGGATATTTATCTACATCTCCATATCAATTATGTTGAACCAAACATGATCATGATAATTAAATAGTATAACATAACATGAATTGATGAATTTATCAAATAAATATATGAATGTCAGTGCATCTCTAAGGTGGATCTTTAGTTAGGACATCATTAGTAAAATTTGAAGAATACGGATATTTCTTCGACTATAATTCATAAGATTTATGGGAACTATGAGCTCATAGTATTTCTACCTGGATTAAAAACGATATAATGAATATTATGGACGTAATCTAGAGATTATTTAGTGGTTACTTAGATAAATTTCTTTTATTATTTATAGATTATATTATTATATACTATAACATTATGAGTAACACAAGTAAAATTTGAATTCTATATTGTAATCTTTGATCAATGATATGATAAATGGAATTTATATAAAATATGACTTTTAAATTTATAATGTTTAAATATTGATAAATATAATGACATGAAATAAAAAAAATTGGATTATTTAAAGGATATGATAATTGAGGACTATCTTAGACCATCATTTTTTAGAGATACTAATAGTTTCCTTATATTTGAAAGGTACTATTAGTGATTTGTGAGAATATTCTCAAAATTTTCAAACCCACTAAACATGATTTCTAGTAAAGTACGGATATATGTATAGATAGATGAGTGTAAAGAGTGATTATAAGAGATAAAGGGTAGGATAATTAATACACAATTACTCAATATTTCCACTAATGGGGAATTATTTGTGATCTGTAGTCATGAAGCATAAAAGACTTTTAGATGTGTTCTAATTTAAAAGGATAATGTGATATATTATACCTAAACATTGTTAAACATATATGGGAAAAATTATCTAATTACTGATATTTATTTTTAGGTAATAATATTTATATTTAAAATATAGAGGAATTATATATGTAGGGATAGGTTTGGGATATATATGAACCACAAGAAGACGAAATATATGTCCCCACTAAAGTTTCTCAACATGTGCCAATTAAGATTTTTATAACTGATTGGGGAATATGATTTCACAATCCTATACCATCCAGGGATGGTGAAAAAAGTATAAATTTTATATGTATAAAAGGATACAGCAACCTTATATATGATGTGGATTGAGAATGATATGATCTTCATGTACATGAAAATTATGGATATGGACATCACGAAGAATGGTATGAAATCCTAAATTTCACAAATTATTACTCAATCATCACTAATTGAGAATAATAATAAATCTCAAAGAGGCATTGTAAAGATATAGAAGTAGGTGGATACCTTGATTTAAGGAGTAACCCTTGAGTCCATGGTTTCATATAAAGGATTCTTTAGATTAGGGAAATGACATTACATTCCATAATATCCGTTGATAAAGAAGGAACTACTGAATGAATCACACATCTCTAAATTCTTAATTCACCCATGAAACATGAAATCGAATATAGATTTCTGGGGATTATACTTGTGTTATAATATGAAAATGGGTATTTTAGAATATATATCATTGTTTATTCTCTTTTGCGAAGTGAAGTATGAGTGGAAAAAATCCAATGGGATGATACAACCATATCCCATACCTACATGGTAATGGAAAAAATCACTATTTTTTCATGCGTCTTCAAAAGAAATGAAATTAAAATAATTATATATTGGTTTTGGTGGGACATCTTAAAAATAATACTCACTTAATTTCTGTTTGTAAGGACTTCTTAGTAAATAAACATGTAATGATTTACATTAGAGAAGTAGTGAGAACACATAGAACACAACCAGAAGTTATTAATAATAGATATCTATGGATCACCTCATTGTTCCGAAAGACACATTAGAATACTCTAAAAACATATTTGGACATCAGTATGACCTATCTTACTATACTGGTTTGAAATATGAATGTACAATCTGTACACATTAGGATTAGTTTAGAGATTACATTACAGATTTCAAAGGAGGCTAATATTAACATATTTTTATGATAATGTTCTCAAAAAAATAGTTTCCAATAAATAATGAATATGGAATAATAAGAATCCCACAATGGGAAGACATTCATAACAACAGAATTATGGAATGAAGTTTGTGAATGAAAATTTCTAATAACTATGGTTATAAAAGAAATTAATGAACATGTAGAGGCTGTTAAAAATCACAACAAAGTATTAGATATTTGAAAAAAGTGTTATTATGAAAACTATCAATGATACCTACAGTTTTAGGTTATTGGTAAATTATTCTGCTACATATCTCTTTGGAAGAGAGTCATGAGAATTGGAGAGATGTGGAATATTTGTTAGTGATAAATCAGTAATTTTGGGATTCTTGTTTCCATTATTGATATGTCATATAAACAACAACTCCTACCAAATATGTCTAATTCACATGATGTTTTCCTCATAACCCTCTTGCTGATGTACAAGCAAATCGATCAAATGTTCTAAATTTAAAGGTTGTATAATTGGATAATGATATATCTTACGTCAGTTTTTCAGTAATGATCTTTGAGAACCAATAAAATGGTCAATAGCATATGGAAACCGACATTGTCTAATTACATTGTAGAAACTGTATGTATGAGTAGGAAATGTAGAAACCTCAAGATAATTTGAATCAAAATCACCCTCATTTGATTTCCATTGAGTGTATAAAACCAAATTTTGAAGGAGAATTTATTTAAAGGGGAGTATATAATGACCAACAATATTACTGATTATTTACCCTTAATAAGTATCTTTCATAGTATCTTATGTTATGTGAAATAATGAACAAACTAAACACCATGAATCTTAAATAAAATTAAATTATTTAATAAAACCTTGATAACTGTTTTTCTAGAGAGAATAGATAGTAGTACCTACATTTTGAATAAAAATATTTATAACAAATATAATATTTTAATTTTACTAAAATAACATATTTTTTTTGATTTAGTATATATATATATTACTAAAAGAAATTCAGGTTTTCTAAATTTTTTGATTTTCTAGAATATTAAATATATTTATTTTTCTAAAAATTGAAAATTTATAAGAATAAAATAATTAAATGGTTTAAGATAAAATTTTTTATTAAAAAATATATTTATTAATAGTTTATAAATAATAATATCAATTTATAAATCAAAAAATATAGTATTTTTGAAACACAAGAAATATTTAACACAAAAATCTCTATATTATTAACTTATATGAAAAATTAGATGGTTAAAATTTTATAATTCAAAAATAAAAAAAATTATTCCTTATCTTAGCTCAACATTAATATATTATCTCACAATTTCATGTTCATTTTTAGGCATAAGGATAATATTAGTATGATTATTTCAAATTATATTGATAATTTTAGAACATATTGTAATGAAATCTATCATTAATATTTTTTAATTATTATTGAATAAATAATATTATTCAACATTTATATTATGACAATAATTTTATTTTAAACCAATATATATATTATTAAGACTAAATGCATTTTTGATCAATAAAAAATAACATCTTTGAACACATGATGGATAAAATACATTTTTATATAATTCTTTTTATATGTTATGTATTTAATTTTAAAAGATATATTTATTTATTTTTTAAATTTAATTATGTTAAATGAATAATAAGTTAAAATTTAAAGCATCAAACATTGGTAATAGAATGTTACCAGATAATTTAAAATAAAAAAGTAAATTAATTTCTTAATGAATTATTACCTTGGTAAAAAATGTAAAAATGTAAAAACCAATGGTAAAAGATTTTAAACATGTTTACAATGTTATGAATGTTGAATTGTCTAACAAATACATGATCAAACATCTTTTTTATCTTATTTTTGTGTAATTTACCATGTAATAGAAAATTGTTATCATGGATTTGTAAAGTGTATTCCCAATTGTTCTGTTTTCCTCACTTGTAAAAGGGGGTGAATTATACCACTACATGGTCACACTTATGATTAATATTTAACTAGAAAATATACCCAAAATTACTCTTCTAGAATTTAACATCCCATTATTAATACCCTATCCTCTATAAGACATATTCTACCATTCAATTCTATAGAAATTTATAGAAGAAGATCATGTCTCCACCAAAAAAATAAGAAATTTTTCATAACCATTTATCCTTAATATTAATCACAGTAATATATTATATCAATAACAATATGATTTAACATTTATAATTATATTATAATATGTTATTATTATAATCTAATAAGCATTATTTACTCAACACTATTTTCTGTGAAAAATAATAGTTTTCTTATTGCTTTTCATTGACAGGGACCCCCACAAAATAATTTCATACGTTTTTCATATCCTCTATTAATGGGTTCTCCAATTAATGTAACTAATTGAGAAATATGAAAAATATTGTATAAATATGATTAAATAATTTAAAATTATCACTCCCGTATCATTTTTTGAAAAATGGAGACTTTAATCATGCATAGATGGAAATAATCCCCTCTACGAGGGAAGAGTGCCATTTTTAAAATATAACCATCATATATGGATTAAGAAATATACATAATAAATAAAAACCTAGATATAATTATTAATTTCATGGTTATTTGGAAACTATTTTATAATTATTTTTTATATGGTCAATATACATAAGTTATTATGAATAATTGACCGAAAAACATCAAGTAACCGACCAGAAAAAATTGTATTATAAATAAATAATATATGACAGGTTAAGGACCATGGATTATGAAATATTTTTAGAGGAGGTAAATAATAAAATATTCAATAAATTTAATTTTCTAATCTATATATCTATGCACGTATTACAAATATGAAACCTGAGTTGAGATATGTTGTGCACCTCCATTGAGACTTGTTGGTAACAAGTTATCTTTAATTTTACCCATTTTATGTAATAATATTTACATGAACCACTTATATTTTTGTATATACGATCCATAAATATATATATTTTGAAATATACCTTTAAATTTTTTGATTATACATGATTTTAGATCTCTTTCAAATTCCTAATTTTTTGTAAACCCCGATTAACAGAACATTCTTGTTTCTTGTCTTGTGTCAATAATCTCCCGCAACAAATGTTTTTAAAAAATTAATAGATTCAAAACCCAAATTTTTTATTTAACTCTCATGATTCAATTACTACTTTATGGAAAATGATATGTTCATTTCTTTTTTAAAAACAACCATTACATATTTCATAAATCATCACCCAAGGGGCCTATTTTAATTCCCTATTATTTGATATCCTTCTCATCGATTATCAACACAATATAAGAATGTAAAAAATATATGATATGTTTTTATATAAATAAGTTTGAAATTATTTAATTCATTCTTATCTTGGAAATTCTTATGATTTTTCCTATGGTTTTCCTTGAATTATAATTATTTAACCCAACTTCTTCTCAGGGATTTTGATCATGCTTATGATTTCTACATGCTATTTTTCTACATGTTTCCAAAATATATATTATTTTAATTTATGTCATATCTTGATCCAAAATTATATATCAACCCAATTAATTGCGTAAATCTAGAGACCAAAATTCAAATATGTAGATATTATATATTTTTGGGTGAATATTCATTACATTACACAAACACAAACATAAGGTTCATAAATGTATAATGCCTTAGGAAAATAAATAACAATAAAAAATCATAGATAAGATAGTTATGTCATCTCCCGATATGTGTTTAATAACTAATACCAATATTTTAAATATCATACATAATATCTTACATATTTACTTCTAGAAAAGAAAAATAATAAAGGGTGATCTTAGTTGCATAATGAGGTTCAAAAATCAAGATTTCAACATAAAATGATAATAGGGATATATGAACTTGAGAATATCATTTGAAAAACATACTAAACATATCATATATCATAAACAAGAATAATTTAATAAATATTCACATTCCACAAGATAAGAATCATAATGGAATCAAGGAACATGAACCATTAGATCATAATATTGGCTTCAGATATCTATTTTTTCCATAAACATGTCCATTGAAGTCATTTCATTATATCTTAATGGATCTTTACCAATAATACAATATTTTATTGGGATGAATCTCTAAACTATAATATTAGTCATGTTTCACTGCCAATACTGTCAAAACTGAAAGTTTCCCCTTACAAAGTGTGTCCACTCCCCATTCGTGTCTTATTTTTTATCATGAGATATCAATATTTATCTAATGTAATAGAATAATATATAGTTCCCATTCATTATATATTGAAAATATTATATTTGTTTTCCAAAAGACCATAAAAAATTTATTATATCAGATCCCATGAAATGAAATGGTTTTTATAAACATTTCATCATAACATAACATGTGGAAAATAAATAGGTTTATATTCATTTTATCATTTCATCAAAACATATCCCATAAATAAAGATGGAGGTTTTTTAAATATTTAATCATTTTATAACCTATGGATGTGAAATGGGCTCCATAAGCCGATTTTTATCAAAAAACATACCATTTAGGGAAGGAATCAAAGTGGAAACCTTAGAAAATATCCCCTAAAAACCGTAAGTAATGTTAATCATTTTAGATGGAAAATGATTATGAAATAAAAATAATTTGGAAAATATTTTGAAGAAAATATCCATTATTTAAAAATAACATTTTTTATTATAAAAAATTTATTAAATATTTTGAAAATGAATTTATTTGAAATATACCCTTAAATAATTATGAACGATTATTCAAAGAACATAATGGTCATGATATCTAGAAATTTCAATTATTTTCGTATATGTTTAATTCAAGATTCCTTCCACATTTTTTGTAAAATCCAAATGCACCTTGTTTTGAAAATTAAATGAAGAGTACTGTAATTTTTTTAAAAAAATTTCAAAAACCATTAAAAAATATTTACTAAATAATTTAGGGTTGTTAAAAACATTTTTTGGTATCTTTTCATAGAAAACATAGTTTTTGAAGGAAAACATTTTTATAGAAAAGAGAAATATAATGATGATTACTCATAAAAACAATATTTAGGACTATAGAGTACATATAGATAGTAAAATTAAATGGAATAAAAAATTCTCATGATGTAAACATAGTAGATGAAAATTAATGTGTTTCTGGGGAGATATATAATACCATTACATCATTAGAAGCATAAATATAAAAATCTTGATAAATAATGATATTACAACGTAAATCCCAGAAAACATTGGTAACATTTAATCATAATATTAATGATATAATATCAATAAATAAAACCTTAAATATAATGATAATAAATAAAATTATTATATTACATTTCAATGGGGATGTATATACACCTCAGAAAAGAATATTTGGTTATAAAATAACATATGTATTTGGGAAGGTGAATTCTGAAAACAAAGTCTCCTACTTTACACCTCAACTTCTTTTATACATATTAAAGACAAATATATAATAAATATTAGTATATTATAAACCTATTAAAAACCCATAAATTTATATATCATATCATATATGATTTATATATGACCTTTTATTGCTCGTTAATTAAAAATTCCTAGTTAAAGTCACGTTATGGGAAATAAATATATTGATTTTCATGTATAAATTTTTATGTTATTTTTTTATTCCACATAAATTTATCATTGTGTGATAATATATTGAGTTTTTTATCAAGATATATATATTATTTATATATATTAATTATATTGGAATTTAATTTTTCTATAAATTTTAAAGATAGAAAATGAAATTAATAGTTCAAGGAGATGGTAAGCTATACATACCCATAAACGATATTTGCATTATGTAGAAGGATTTATGGAAATAAATTATTATATATACATTATAATTTATTAAACATACATCACATATTTTCAATAACCACATTATTATTTTTTCCATGAAAAGCATGAATGGACCACATCTCTTTATGAGGCCATATTTTGTTGTTCACATGAGTGACGTTATCCTATTCTCGTAGTAGGAATGCTAAGAATATATGTGATAAAATAATTAAATATGTCTTATAATATAATTTATATTATATATAATCATGAAATATGTCATTATATCCAGTCATGAGAAGTAGTGATGGAAACCCAATAACATTGGTTCATGAGGTGGTTGTCCTCTGTACAAATGAACAATAATTCCGTGTCCCATTTGATATAAGTGGATAATTTTGGTGGAATTACCATAATAAAATAGATTAATACATATAATAAACTCTTGGTTTTATATAACCATGTTAATTTATTTATTTTGATGTAGAGATTAAATATAACCCCTCATTGAAGAACATTACCTCTTCTTGGAGTGACCTATTTAGTTTGGATAAAAATTCCTCAGATAGATATATTAACCAAATATGACTAATAATATATAAAATAGAAACAAAGGAAGATATTTATATAGATATTTTAAAATTAAAAATATTTTGGATGTGTGTTGAGGGGAGGAGAAAGGGCGGCCTTTCATAACTGTGGTGAGTGGAACACTTGTACTTTTTGGAAAGATATTTGTGTACCCATGTTTTTCACATGAAAAAACTATAAAATGTACCGTTATAAGTTATCATACATTATAAGGTACCAATATGTACATATAATGGGTGTTATGATAGTTTTTGGTGATTTTAACCCATATTTTTTAGTGTACCATCAGTAAATCAAATTTTACACTAATGCAAGTAAATATAGTTTACTTATTTACTATTCAATATGGAAAACAATGAAAATGAAATAATTAGAAAATATTAATTATTCTAATTTAAAATATGTAATCCATTTTAAGAATTTCTACTCACATAAGTGGAACATTTTAATTTAAAATTAAGCCCATAGACATGATGGGAAATCAATTTTCAAAAAATAAAATGTTATAAAGATGAAACAGTTTTTATATAAAAATTGTTTGTAGAAATAATAATAAGGACATAAAGTAAATTTATTGAAATATTTTTAAATTAATGTTACTTTTATACAAATTTTAAAAGGGGAACCATATGAATTTCAAAAAATAAGACGGTGTTTTCAATAAAAGAAATATTTCTCACTCTTCAACAAAAAAATTAATCTTTTCAGTAAATTCCTAAAAAAATCATCACATGATTTTTATATTATTATTTAAAAAAGAAATTTATTTTCTCAAATTTATTTTATAATGAATAAAATAATAAATTTATTATTATAAAAAAATTATTTTATTAAAATAACCAGTATTTTTGAAACATAAAAAACCATTAACAAAATTTGTTGATTTATTATAAAATTGTTTTACTTTTACAAAATCATTATAAATACTATTTAAAATATATTTATTCCTATTAATTACTCCCAGATTAAAATCTAGGTAATAATGTTTTTATAAAAAATAATATCATTAGTTTTTTGTGGTTTGTTAAAACTCAATTTCGTGTGTAACACGAGCTATCTATGAAATTAAATTTATATAAATATAGTATTTCATAAAATTTTAGGGAGTACATTCTACCCTCCTTAAAGTGAGATTTTCTCTCAAAATTCCACCAATCTAATAAAATATATGATGATACATTTTTTCTCATCATATCCCCATGATTTAACATAGATTCCTCCAGATTGTGCGTTCTCTAAAAACAAATTGACTATATGACTGGTCTTGTTTCATAGTGCTTTCTGTTTATGATATAGAATCTCCATGAGTCATTCCTTACATGAATAATATTTATTCTATGGTTTGACCTCTCAGTTAAGTATAGGTGAACGATCAGGTATGTACTTTATCTAAAGAGATACATGGAACTAATCATGATGTTGAGAGAGGTTTGGTGGTATTGACAACTGATAGACCAATATCCCAACACGATTAAGAAATTAAAAGAGATAAACATACATAGGTTACAGATTTCCCTTATTTCCAAATATCATTACATTATTACTTGTAGAAATTCAGAGAAACAATATGTAAATAACTTCAAATTTTAAATCATGTTGAGGATTATCATAAAAACATTTCTATTCTCCTTGAGCATCCCTTATATAATGTTGAATGGATATAATCTTCTTTTCCTTTTCTTTAGAAATTTTCAGTATCGATAGATTTATTTCTCCATGTCAATTCATTATCATTAGATATATACACTTATTTTTATTGAGGTATTCATAAAAATCCATAAAAATACATGTGTTAGAGCTATTTTTTAATGAAAACCAAACAATAAGATGTTTTTGATACCAACCACCTTTAAAATCCAAGGATAAGATATTAACAAATACACTGTGGTTTGAATTTTTCTCTCAGACTAAGCATCTATTTAATGATAATATGTCATAATAAAATTCAAATTTGTATTAAGAGAATTTTGCATAATTCTCTATATCATTGATAGAAATATAACATCCCGATCAGAGCTAATTTTATTTTGGTACTCCATGAATCCTTACCCTTTCATTAGTGTATATCCAACATAGATGATCCAGAATGAAAAATTCTATGATTGTGATTAAGTGTGAAGACGTTTTGAGGTCATTATATAAAATAAATATAGAATAATACCCTATAGGAATTATGGGGTGTCTAAAAAAATGAAATCTTTATGTTTTCCTATTTCCATTCAAGTATGGGTAATGTTTATGACATATCCTTATATATTTGTCTCTCCATCATACCTTTTAATCATACCAATCATCGAGATATAAACTCATCAATATCTCTATTCATGATATACCATCAATAATACTCTAAAAATATCAACTCATCTTCATACATCTTGGATTAATAGAGAATAATGAATATTGAAATTCCTCAAAAAACACATATAAATCTGTTTTGGACAGAAAAGATACTCAATTGTTGTACATTGTCATTCCATCATAGACAGGGATAAATTATGGAATATTTCCATCCATCTTCTATATAAATACATATTCTATACGTTACATATAAATCTTCCCATGAATAGATGGTTGAGCAAACTTTTGAGAATGATAATATTTCTCCCCTTTATTCAATACTTACATATCCATCCTTACCAAATCCATAAATATTAGATACTTTTTAATTTTATTCATAGTTATGAAAGCATGATCCTTTTGACTAAAATAACTAGTGACCATTTTTATTGTCCAATGTTGGAAATATATTGAGCATTATCAATCATTAATCAGCTCTGACCATCTCATTTGGTGAATATTCAACTCCTTCTATGTGAATATATATGGAAATCATTTGAAATTGTTCTATATATCAATGTGTTCCCCATAAACATAATAAATCCATATATTGAATGAAAAAATATTAAATCTAACTCCATGTCATTAGCTGGGTTGTTTTATTCATTAACCGTCAAATTCTTATATGGAATAATATATTATGATTCCATTTTTAAAACCATCACATCCAAATAACATCATCGATATATCATTATATATTAATCACCCATATCCACTATAAAGTAATGTAAGAATAAGTGAATTGGCAAACATTCTCTTTAGTTCAATTATAGATTCATCACACCAATGAACAAGAGGAACACTTCTCTCTTATAACATAACATGGTTAATAGATTAGATATTTTTTAGAAATTATCCTCAAACCATATATCATATTAAGAGAAACTATAAAACTATGTATGTCAATCATTGTTTTTGGGTTGGTCGAAAAGTCAACATTCTTTGTCTTTGCTAGATTTACAGATATTCCATCTCTTCGGACTATGTGACAAAAAAACAAATCCCTTTTTAGCCAAAATTATTAATATTTAATTTTTTTCATATAGTTTCTCCTCTTATAGGCTATTCTGAACAATTCTCATGTGATATTCTTGATCGCCCATTATATTATAAAAGGTAATATTATCATCAATAAGGATTATCAAAAACTGGTCGTGGAAATATTTAGAGAAATTTTTAATTAAATCTTGGACGATAGTGGGTGAATTAGTATGTCAAAATGGGGTCACTATATAATCATAGAGAATGTACCTTATGTGGAAAGGTGTTGTGATATATCTTCCTAATTTACATTCAATTGGTTATTTCCAAAATAATGTTCAATCATGGAAAAACAATAATCACTATGAAATCGATCAAGTGGGTCATAAAAATGGGGTATATGATCATTTTTCTTGATTATAAAATCATTCAACTCTCCATAATCAATGTAGTGTCGCATCGATGCATCATTCATTTTGATAAAATGAATTTTTTTATAACAAGGTGATACACTTAGACAAATGTACCCCATTCCAAGTTTCTATTAGATTATCATCTTCAAATGATGAAACTCAATCATAGACATTCAATAATGAGTCTTTGAAATTAGTGTGGAAAAAGGTATGAGTTCTAATGAAAACTCATTTACATGATTTGGTCGAAGACTAAAAATTATTCAATAAATACTTCCAAAAATAGTAATAGAATAATAATTTCATGGATTTCATGTTTCTCCCTAACTATATTAGGTAAACCCCACCAATGAATGGAAATGAAGACCCATGAAATGAATGTGATATCCATCAGATTCCCATTATTATCGTAAAATTGATAGATTGACCAAGGGACTATTTAGAATGAAAATAATACTTCCATTCCTTGAAAATTGATTTGGAATTTAACTAGATAAATTTAATCCATGCATACGGTAACATGAATTTAAACTTGAGGAAGAATTAAAAGATATATAGGAATCAAATTCCTAAGAATTCCCACCAATGTGGAGTCATATTCTTGAGATTCAATCATTGTAACATTAGGGGGTTATACTGCAAATTATATATCAAATATTTTGTGTGTAATTATAATACCGTTAAAATTTTATTTAAATACTAAATAATGGATTGATCTATAGTCTTATAATTCATTAATAGTTCTATAGTTGAAGGTATGTTCACCTTTCACCACTTCCATATCACACCCCTCATCGAAAATAGTGATAACATGGGATTTCCCATTTCCCTTGAATTAATAGGTTTATCTCGTTGATCATTATCATTAACCATTATATATTGTAAATGGTAATAATTTTGATCATACTCCTTGGATTGGATACCCTAGAGTGTGTGTGGTTCATTTAATATTTCATTCACTCTATTAATATTGTTATCAAAATTTTCCCCATCACATCGATAATAATCTACTTTATGAACATGCTTACCACAATTAATATATTTATTAGTCGTCTCAAGATAATTTCCCCCATGTTTCCTTCCACACTTCTTGTATGTTGGAAAGCTAATTTTATCCACTATAAGGTTATTTACTGTCTCTTTTGAACTCCACTTTCTTTTTATTTCAAAATAAAGAGATTTATTGGTAACACTAATCTCTATTATCACCTTGAGATCACATTAAATGGTTTATTTATAGAAACATAATTCACATATGGCTAGAACCATACAAACACTTTGTTTTACCTAATTTAAGAAATGATCAACATTATAATCAATTTTGGTGATAATTCCATAATCGTAGCTGACAGTTCTTGCAAAATATTCCTCTTTGCCACCAAAATATTCATCATCCATATTATTTAGTTCATTGAATAACTTCTAATTTTTTTGTATGAAAGGTTTGAGGTAATTACTTATTGAAAAAAATCCCTTAAACTCACCCCCTCAATGGACGAGATTTCATCATGTTCACATGAATTCTTAATGCGAGTTCACTACTGATACACTTTTCTTTCCACAAATTAGACACCAAAAATTAAATTTTCATGTTTCAAATAATACAGAATGGAAAATTTCTTTTGTGTAATACAAATCCATTTTTTTAAAAAATAGGTAATAAGAGGAACCAGTAAAAGAAGGTGGAATATCACTTACCAACCCAATGGGTATCATACCATAACTACCCCAGGCCAACCTCCAATAGCTAGGGGCTATCAATCAACTCTAAACAGAATCACAAGTATGGGATGCATTTTACTAATGTACAAATTTATACCCTCCTGACCAGATCAATATAGAAGTATAGAAGAATTATAAAAGAAAAAGATGAAGTAGTAAGAATATAAACCAGGTATGAAAGATATATATGGTGGAAAAGTGTATGATAATGTAAACTATAATGCAATGGGGGGAATAATACATTCCCAACCCAAATGATTTCACAACATTAAGAAACTAAAAAAGGAAACTAATGAGAGAGATGAACCCCATATCTCTAGGATCCAACCACCATACATTTCCCAATGCATTACGTATTCCCCAACACCTCTATAATCTCTATCGATCAATACATCATCTGAACAAGACATGACACATGAAAGAAAAACCCATGTTGGGGGTGAGTATGTACATTCCCAATAGAACTTATTGAAATATGTAGGGGGGATTAGTAAGAGATGTAATAGGAATAGATAAAATGTAGAAAACTAAAACAAAATAGAGGATTCACACCTTAATTCATTAGGGGGTACCACTATAATGATTTGTCTTAATGACTTCCACCATTAATCACAACCTAAATAAGAGTCATGTATGGAAAATTTCACACCATATCCCAAAATCCAATATGGATCCACCATCAGGTTCTACATGTAAAATCTATTGCGATAGGATTCTCATGATCCAAAACCTGAGTAGAAATAAGGGAGATAGGTTAATGTTTCCTAAAAATGAATGAAGAGTTAAACTATGTGTAAGGGTCCCCCGTGACATTTGGTACCATTCCACTGATAAAATATGTCCCTAATAGTACATTGGTCACTAACCATGTAGCACTACACTTTGTGTAGGGGGACACATAACATTACTCAACCACATGTGTTCATACCTATTCCTATGAATGGTTTCATTTTAATCTTTCTATGTCTATGTAATTTGGTACACAACATTTTTTTGACATGTGGGGTCCTATACGTGTGGTCTATCACATGGCATGACCACCTAGGGGAGGTTACACGATGTGGGGCCAAGTGTCACGATGTGTGATCCTTAACATTCAAAAAACCCTATCCTCATAACCGAATGGATAATACATAGTGTTTTTATATCCATTTACACTACGTGTAGGTAATATTTCTCTAGGAATTTGTATACATGGATTCACTTTCCAAATCCAACTCCTTCGCCATAGATCTCACCTCCAGGAATCCTAATATTAATGGTTCTTGCCTATCTTTTTTTAGTTTTGGCTATTCTGTTCCTGGAAATTAATTTTATGATGACTCGATCATACCCCAAATTCACCCTTCCTATCACCATCTTCCTCAATTTTTGACTTGGATCCTGAATCAAAAAATCAATCACTAGAAACCCAAAAATCATCACATTCCTTCCTTTGACGTCTGATTTTTTTTCACATGATTCTTCCATGAATATAAGGGTCCGATCAAACTCTATCACACCATGAAATGGTGATCCATGAACCTATAGCCTAATGGGGAATAATATAACGAAATGGTGGGGGAAAACCACCCAGAAAATTAATAACAATCATTGAAGAATATTTCTTCAGCAATGAATATATATTGGGATAATTTGGGAGAGAAACACGGTGAAACAGATATAGATTTAATAATATGTTAAAAATTTGTATATGGGTGCATGTAAAGGGTTATAAATTGATCAACATCAATTAGTCAAGAATGATCAGGCTCAATCATTTAATAAATTATTGCAGATTCTACAAATTAATGATACTAACCAATATTTTTATTATTTTTTGATGAAGTACAATCTCACCAACGATGAATTGGATCCATTGTGTTCGATGCACCTCAAATTTCCTAGATCCAATGTTTCTTCATCACCATATTATGATTTTGTAATGAGTGGGTTTATGCATCCTCTCAATGATCACATGGGGAAAAGAATATCCCTAGAAGACCTTATATAGTGGCCTATTTTAGGAGAAAATTATGTTCATTTGTTTTCATTAAATAAATATATTTAATAATTTATTTTTACATAATTAATCATCCTGCAGTATCCATATAAGAACATCCCATGATGAAAAATTATAGGTTAGTACTTGGGTAAGCATCACATTCTACACTCCACCATGGTCTTGGATTTCTGATTAGAGATTGCTATTAAGAGTTAACCCATATTATTTTATAAACCATGAACTTTTAAAATAATATAAATTCAATGTTTTCATAAAATTAATTATGGGAACACTAGACTTATAAAATCATTCCATCTATTTTCCTAGATATGAAAATATATTTATAAATATTTATATTTTTTATATCATAGAAATTGAGTCTCTACATCTTTCCATACTTACATTTTTTACTTCACAGAAAAAAAAGTGATCCAAAATCGTAGGACACTGAACCTGCATCTTCCTCTCCCACCCCTTGGATATCTATTGAATTATACCATGTTTCAATAACACATAAGAAAATGTTACAATTTTTACATGAATTTACATATCCTATCAACACTTGATCACCACTGGTTTATCCGCAAAATGGATCCATCCTCGATATCTTACTCGCCCCATTCAATAACTTGTGTGGGGTAAGGAATGTATCTCCTATATAAAGATATATACAAGACATCATGAACCCACTCTATAACATCCCGAATGTTTGAATAATATTTGATTCCTAAAATTGAGGGATATTTATTTTTATAATCCACCAAACATTATCCTTTAATTAATGAAGTGAGTATAATTAAATGATACAATTGGGTTTTGATTATTATATGAACAATGGTGAATTTGACCATTAGAAACTAAACTCTTTATGTTTCAATTATTTTTTATAAATACAAGTGATCTTGGTTAATAAATAAATAACTGACGATGGGCTCATCGAGTAGAATCAGGTCATACGATGCCCATCTGTCAGAGTTTGGGAAGGAGGTAGCATATCTGGGATTTTCTCTAAACCAAGCCCTAGCTGAGCTTCATCATGTGAATATTGAATGAAATCTACTTGGGTATAAGTTCAAACTTATATAAATTACCACTCGAGCAATGTTGTCTGAGGTTCCCCAAGATTCTATCACTATAGCACACCTTACCCTTAGGTCCTATAGAGGTTTTATAAGGGACTGTGTAACAAGGCCTTAGATACTTTTTGTAATACCTTGGTAAAAATTAAATTGTTATTTCTTATTCTAGTAAAAATTATGATTTTCAAATGTCCAAATAAATATGGGATAAATATTATTGATGATTTTGGATAAGGCTATTTTAAAATATTTCTGTAAACATTAAATAATTAATAATGTCAAATGATTTTTAGAAAATGTTATTCTACAATTGTTACTTGTAAGAAATTTAGAGTCTAATAAGATCAACAAATTTTTTTTGTAAATAGTAATGTATGAATTGTAATATAACCTTATGAATTTTAATGAATAGTAATGAATAGTAAACTGGCCAGAAAAATAGAAACTTCACCAATGAATGTATAAATATAATTTAGACATCTTAAAAGTGAGAAATGTATATAATATATGTTTTGGTATTTTTTTATGTTGTAATTAATTTATTTAAAATTTTATAATTAATTTAATTTTTTTAAATGGAAATGTATTTTAATAAAATTTAATCATAAATTTATAGTTATTTTTCTTATTTTTATACGATAATTTAATGGGACCTTGATTAACTTTTCATAGTGTCACAAAATTAGTTATAGTTTTAGTGATGTTTTTTCAAATAAATAATTATTTTATTTAAAAATTAAATTAAAAATAATTATAAAATTATTTTCATAAAATGGAGTTCATTTTTGAATTTAGAGCATTGATATTAAGTTAGGGTAAATTTTTGGGATTTTTCTGAAGACAGTTGAATTGTCGGTGAATATTAAATAATGCAGTTTTGATTTTAAGGTGTTTAATGACATATTTGATGATTTAATCATTATGTTAAACTTTTGAATAGTAATTTATACAATGAGGTATCCCATGTGAAAAATACCATGGGAATATACAATCGTCAAGCCCATGGTTTTGCAAATACCACTGATGAGTTTTCCCTTGGATATTAATTAAATATTCCCTCACATTTCCTAAAAATACCAAGTCATTCCCTGATTCATTTCATTCCAAAATCCTTCACAAGGAATATCTGGTCTTTATACCTTCCAAGGAGTCATCCCATGGTACGCTCAATCCCCCCCAAGGTCTCGACCTTTGATCTTTTGAAGCTACTCTTCAAGGTACGTGAACCTTTCACTCATGATTTACATTATAATAGGTATTATAGTTTCCATATTCTTATGTGGGGGTATGTTACTATATATTATTATTACTGTAAATTTTTATGTCCCAATGATGAGAGACCCTTTCTTGTCTCATCAATTTATTTTCTGAATTTTTAAGCGACGTCGTTAGGCTGCCAAATATTTCGTAAAAGAAAGAGCAACTTCACTTTTATTTCAAGTTTTATTTTTCATGTGGTATGTCATTAAAAAATCCATACAATTATCTTGTTATGTACCCATACTTTATTATAAATTATTTATTATTTGTTTAACCTTTTCCACTCTCTTTTTAATTTTTTATAAAATGATGTTATGTAGCCGTAATGCTGCAGAATTTTTATCTCAAAATCTCTCTTTTTTTTCAAATGAAATTGTCTTTTATTATTGTTGTGGATACCAAAATCTATTTTAATTTATATGTGAATTCATAAATATATAAAATTAATCTATTTTATTCTGTAATTTACATACATATAACCCTCAACCCCTTTAAATGGGTTATAAATGACATAATCATCGTATTTTTATGTACTTTTTAAACATCATGATTTTGGCATGAAACCCATTTATTTGATTCTATTTTGGTTATTTATGAATTGTTTGATTATTATCTATGTTATTCACATGTAAATATAGACCAATTAAGGGTGCCCCCTAATAGCACTCCAATTCATTGGGTAAATAATTAATCTCTAGAGATGACAATTTTCTTGATACCTTGGTGAATAACCATGGTAATATTTTTATGACACCTTGGGAATGAGACTTGGAGATATTATCATTAATGACTAAATTAAATGTTAAAGACACATATTTAAGTTTTTATTCATGCTATTTTTATTATTTTATGCCTTTTTTCATTGCTCATGTCTTGTGTGTTTCATCAAGTGCTTCTTGATTTCACAAGTAAATAGATTCCCTAGATTTCCTTACTATGCCTTTTGCTCACCCATTACTTTGATATATGTCTCAAAGTTATGAGATGAATCAATTGTTCATAGAATGAACATATTATGATGACTGAAAAGTGGATTAGAGAAATTTCTTATGTTGATTTCATGTTTTATTTTACTGATTTTCAAGACACTAGACTTTAAAGATCCTCTGTTTGTAAAAAGTAATGCAAAGTTTTGTAATAAAAAGGCAGGATGCCATAAAATTTAACTATGGATGTAGTGAGATGTGGAATGAAACATATCACACCAAATATATGATATCAACTATCCCAATGATCCTCAGGTATAGATTTCCAGACCATTTGAATCTACACAATCACTGTCATGGAAAGACTCTCAGGAAAACATATCCTTCCTTATATAAATACAACGTCTTATGATATTGACTAGCATGCTATTTCTTCCTACTCTAGGATGTCCTCATCTACTTATTGATAGCCACATCCTTCTCCTTCATCACATGAACCAACTCTGGACCCATAAGAGTTTCCTCAACAATCACTTTTTAGTATAAGGGTGGCCTACATGGTCTTCTGTATAGTGTTAAAAAAGGTGACATTCCAATAATAGTGTGGAAACTACTTTTATACTAAATCTATATAAATGTAATGTGATACTCCTAGATCAAGGAAAATAAAAAATTGAAAGGAATCAATATATCCCAGAACACCAAGATAGTGAGCTCAGTCATACCATCTTTCTGGGGGTGAAGGAATGTAATTATCCTCAACATGGTTCCAAATGGATCCTTTAAGAATCTCAAAAATTATGACGTGGAACACAAAACATATTATTATAAAATATATGAGTTCACCACATGAAGGTGAAAAATATACCATTCAAACTACTTTTGCAAACTCTCCATCGAACTCTACTCTAAAATATTACGGAATTGTACCAACTCCATGAGTTAGTTAACAACATCCAAGATGGCTTCATCACCACTCACTATCTCCAGAATCCTAGTCACAATATCCTAAAATATTCCATCCCATTTCTACTCTAGGATCAAAAGGGTTGGAAAAAAATATTCTTTGAACTGGTTCTCATCCTTCTCTTACATACATGTGAGACACTAAGAGAAAAATTCTACCATGCTTCATCTCTTACCAAACCATCGAAACTTCCGCCAAAGGTCTGTGTGCATCTTCCACAGACCATAATCTACTAACAAAGAATATATGTTTAAATAATACATCACCCCATCCAATATCATGACTGGGACTAATTCCTATCACAATAAAATTTTTACGTTATTCCCTACATATAAAATCTCATATAGTGAATCTCATGAGCATATATAGTCATATAAGGCATTTTAGTGGATGTTCCCAAATAAGGACACTCTGACTTGATTAATGGGTGATTAATTCAACATCGTTGACATAAGAAAAAGAGAACCCACCTGTTCATACAATGTCCAATGTAGGGAATCAAACACCTCATATTCTCAATGCCTCCAATGATCTTTGGACAACCTACTATTGGCATTTACTACCTTATTTCCCTTCATAAAAGTATGTATGACATCAAGGAAATATTTTTTCAAGAACTCCAACCACAGACTCTATCTCATGTTCATGACTATCTATTTGATGAAATACCTGAGGCTATGATGGTCTTTGTAAAACCACAATGCACTCTCCCAAATGATCATGCATACACATCATTAGAGTGAAGATTAATACTAAAAGATTTCCTTTCGGATTAAAGCAGTTCTACCTATGTGGTCCCAACTTCCTCTACCCATATAACTACCTACCTCTGCATGAACACAATATGATACTATTTTCTTCGGAATCACAGCACACTATGTACTCGAAACCTATTACAATATTATCAAAAGTGGAGAACTCATTAGTTTCATCCTCAAATCCTTGAATTCCTTATAGAACTACACTGTCAAGCTAAACAATTTGGTTTTTTTCACCAAGGTAGTAAATAGGTGTAAAATCCTAGAGAAGATACCCTAAACCTAATGTAGTACCATTTAATCCTATAAAAATCCACACCTTGTACATGATGTTGGTTCTAACTTAATGACAGATGACATTTATATTTTTCAGGACTATTTCTAAAGCATGATCAAAAATTACATTCCATAGGAAGTTATCTTTGTGAAGAAAAAAATGAAACATTAAGAGATTACCATAAATTTGGTGCTCTTGAAGAAAATATGGGACTATCCTCATGTTTCCAACATTATGCTCAAAAACATAGAGCATATGAGTTATTCCTCAATGAGTAAATCCAAAAATCAGACAATGTACCATTGGAATATCCAGTTAATATAATCCAGAAACACCTCTAGGGTATTCATCACACCAAATTTAATCAACAGAAACACATAGTTTCCATAGTGACACCTGATTGCCTGATTTTGAATATCCATGTTGAGAAATCTAAACTAGTAGTCGAAAGACTACAGATAGAATCTATGAGAACAATATCATGCTAAGAAACTGATCATTGTGGCCATACATACTCAACAAGGTGTATATAGTGATTACCATGGCCTGGTTAATGGGATTATTATTCACACAAAGCTGGAATCAACCATTCACCTTTTTCACATACAACATTAGAGCTGCCCAAGGGGACACAATGGGTCTGACTAAACCACTATCCCAAATGTCCACCATCTATAGCTAAAAACATCTAAATATTTAGGGGAAATATGATATGCCACTGAATATATTAAAGTCGTCCAGGAATATAAGTTGATACAAAAATAAATATCTTCCTACAGAGGTAGTCAGATATCATCATTAAGGATGATACCCCAAAAATCCTCTCGAGATGAAGGGATCCATATTTTTTAAAATCCTGCTACACCAAGGGATATAAATTCCATCTAATTGGTGATGGAATGTATTCCTTGGGTCACAAACCCTAATCATCACTCCATGAGATATCTCTTTCATGTAAAGGAGAGTCTCAATCCAATCAGTGAAAAGTCCTCTAACATACCTTTAGTGGCAGTCATTCTGGGATCATACCAAGGAAAACCTATCCATACCCATTATAACATCATAGGGTTTCATCGTGATGACAAAAATATCCCATGATAACCACTATACACCAAGAGATAGATCGAACTATAGGTAAATAATAGATAAAGAAGTTCCATTCCATGTAACAACCTTATATCAAGGATGATGTGCTAAATCCTCAACATGGAGCTCTATATCTCACAATAGAAGTAATTGGATTAAGTAATGACATGAAACAGTGTATACAGAAACTGAAGAAAGAGTAGAATAAAAAACACTATTACCTCTGATCATCTAGTCTGTCTCTATGTCATAAGGATTTATATTTTGTAGCTACCCTACCCTTGATAGCCAACGCTATGATTCTGACGTGGGATTCTAGGTGGTGGGGGTATAAAGATATCATTTCATCATACACCAACCATATCTATCCATCCTAGAGGCCCACCAACTCCTTTTCTAGATCTTCTACATTGGCTCCACCCCACCCATCTTCATAGATATCCCTGATAGTTAATATGAATTTTACATGTTGGTTCTTATACTATCATTCATCCCTCACCGTCATGTTAGGTTGTACAGTCACATGCCATGTGACCTCACCCATCACATGTATATCACTACCATAACATTGGATTCCCTGGTACTCATCATGATCCATGTACGACATGACCATGTTCATGAGTCAAATCAAGGGGAGGTTTCCTAGATCGAGATAATCATGACAAGTGTCTGCTGGATAATATTGATGATAAATCCAAGTGACGACCACTACAGTCTCCAACATTATGTAATTCTTGAAACATGATTCTCCCCATCACCATTTCCCTCCCAAACACCTCATCATATGTGAGAATGAACAATGGAACTATGCTATCCTACATATATCTCTAGAGAACCTGCTCATAATTTTTTGATTAAATGTAGCCATCCAGAATCTCATATATGGAGGACCACAAAATGTCTCTGAACCTCACTATATACTCATCCACTAATATCCATCCCCACTACACCTCATAATCTCATGTATCTTAACCAAGTGAAAAAAAAGTTTACTACTCCCTATTAAAAAACCATTGGAAGTTAATCCATGATAGTGTCAAATCATAATGCATATGTGCAAAAAGATACAACCATACCCTAATGCTACATGGAAAAGGATATCTTCCTTTTAAAGAACATTATTTGTCACTATGCATATAAGAGTGAAAACACATACTAATAACTCATTCTGATCCTCACCTATTAAAGGCACTAGATCACCACATAACCTCAACGACCCCAGTTCTTGAACTCACGGATTGTGCTTTACTTGCATGAATCATCAGCCTATTATTCTAGTATGATCTACTACTTAATAGGTGGGGTGAATATTCCTATCCACCTAGAGGAAGGATATCGTGGGATAGATGCTAAATTGAGTCCTCATCACTCATCATGTCTCAGTTACAATTCAAAATTTGTATCATGGTTGAAAATATTTTTAGAGGAATCAAAAAAAAATATTTAGTATTTACTGCAGTAAGATGTGCATATATATACAATGGGGTTATAACTCAAGAAGGAATATAAAGGAATTAATTTTATGTGACACATGATCTATTTATCCCTATAACAGATTTCTGAGTATTGAGAGTTGAAAAGAAGTTATTCAGTATATTTTTGAATGGATATGTCAGTTTTCCACAACATCACTGGGTTCCCAAGATCGTGAGCCACACAAGAGACAAATTGACACTATTACTATAATTCTGAACCATAGCCTCATAATGGGACTAATCCAAACATCTACCCAAGTAATGAACTAATATGATACCAATATTTCTAGATATAAAACAATGTGGATCAATCCATAATAAAACCAATCACACCACTTTTTCCATGGGCTTGGGATATGCTCCCAATGGAATTACTAGAATGGTAGGCAATTGCTTAATGTACTAATAAACACACACATCTGACCATATCAATGAATAACATTAGATTAATAGAAAAATAATATTATGCAACATCTGGAATAAAATACATGTATGCAGGTCCATAGGTTTTACATGAGTATGATAATGTAAAATGGAATAGTAAATGGGAAAAAATACATTCCCAACCAAAAAGATGTACCAAACTGATAAAATAAAAAAAATTAAAATGATGAGAGTTCTTTTCTCTAGATCTCCAAGATCCAACCATTGTATGTGGTCCAATGCACAATGTATCCCAGTATTCCACTTTTATATTACTAGAACATTCTATCGCCTGTATAAAAAAACCTATATGGGAAAATCCCACGAAGGAGTGATAATATACAATCCATGTAGTACACCCCATACGTTGAAGTGTGGAGCAGTAAGAGACATGATAGGAATCGATAAATAGTAAATAACTCAACCCAAATCCATAGAGTACAAAATCTAACGACTTATATATATATATATATATACATAATAAAACTAAGTTACCCAAAAAGAGATAAAAGGTGGTATCCATCTCATTTCCAATCCCAAGATAATAGTTTCAATAGTTACAAGACTGTAGCAACGATTCCAATAATATCACATGTAATTCCAAATTAATTAACATGTTGTGGGTCCGTGGATTTCTACGGTTTCACACTATTGAGGGAAAATAATATTAAAGTAGATAACTCTTTCCTTGATTAAATGGATGTGAGTTTCACACTATGTATAGATAAAAATACCTTATTTGACATGGGATACAACTCAGTTGGTAAATGACCTTTTACCAAGTGTTTAATTGGGGGGTCCACTCAAAGTGAGAAAGACCTTCACCATATTCCATAAGGTTAACCACTCAATAAATAGAGGAATAACTCCCTAATATCAAAGGGTTTTACACTATCTAGATAGAGGCCCTACACACTTACATCACGGGGGTACCAAATTTTATATAGAGGACCCACTTACTAATTCCATAGGGGGGTTTCACTCCATAAATAGAGGTAACTTACCATAATTATATTGGGAGGTGCCACCTAGAGTTAGGAGGACTATCAACCTATTATATATGGAGTTCCACAATGTAAACAGAGAACCCACCCCAGATTCACAAGGGGTTACTACTCTAATGGTCCTACGTTATCAATATTATCATTGAGAACTGCCTAAATTTGGATCATTCACAGATAATAATGAATCATGTATCAAAAACTGCTATGGAGTCCACTATCACATTCTAAAAATAAAAACACTCAAGATAGGCTACTCGCGGGCCAAAATACTTTTCCAAGAAATGTTTATACAATTGGTTGATGTTTTATAAAATGGAAACATGGGGTACACATTACGTGAGGATCCAACATGGTTTGTGAAATCGCTCCACTACCTAGAGATATCGCTTCCAGTTCACAGATCAGTAACTAAGTGGAAATAAATGTTGTGTAGTTAGACTACACAATGTTCCTTATCCCCATAGGTTCCTTTCCAAGACTCTATCTATAAACATTTAAATCTATGTGTGACTCTGTACTTTGGAACATGAAACATTTTCCCTCATGGGGATGTGAAAATGTGCTCAGTCACATGGCTTGTCCAACCTAAGAGGGTCACACATAATTTTACCTAGCCACACATAGTGTGATCCTTTGCTTTCCTAAAATCTTAGTTATGCATTTGTAGGGGTACTACATAGTGCAGGTTTTTCCATATAAATGTGTATAGTGTAGATTTTCCATGA
Organism: Viscum album; assembly: GCA_963277665.1. Lineage (NCBI taxonomy): Eukaryota > Viridiplantae > Streptophyta > Magnoliopsida > Santalales > Viscaceae > Viscum > Viscum album. The sequence continues at coordinate 1,155,506,051 of OY728133.1, read as the reverse complement.
AAATTTGATCTCAGAAAATGCTTCCCATATATGGATCCTCCAACATGGATATCTCTTCCAGGTATCCCAAAATCAGTTTATCTTGACTCCATTCATTTTTTTCAACCATCTGATGGCCATTGATATTTAATTTCGTGGTTATATTGAAACCCAAATACACCACACAACTCTCCCACTTTTTCCATCTTTTATTTTCATAGAGGATCAAAAAATATATCACTTTCTACCTAAAAAGCATCCCATACAATCTTTTGATCACTTATATTTTTCTTACATGTGATTATATCATTAATATTATAGTCCAATTAGACTGGATCCCACAAGACAATGTGTAGCCATGGTCTAGAATCCCAATGTTGATGATAAAAAAATGGGTTGGAAAAAATAAATGAAAAATGTTTTAACAATATTTTTAATATTTTTCTTCTCTAATGAAAACATATTCTAAGGAATTGAGTGAGAAAAATGGAACGAAAGACATTGTTTTAATAATGAATTAAAAATTTGTATGCGAGTGAATAAAAAGTCTTCCAAATAGACACATATTAATGAAACATGAAAGATCATGCTCCATCATTGAATAAATTGTGGGGTAATACAAAAATACTAGATTATAACATGTATATGGGTAATTCATCGATGAAGAACGTTCTCTCAAGTGAAGAAGAGGATCTATTTCCTTCACTACACCGCGATCTTCCCATATTTAGTATATTTTCATCATCAGATTTTGATTTTATATTGAATGGTAGTAATAACAACTTTCAATGATCCATGGGTTATGTGGATAGCCCTAGTGATACTTTAATAGTGGTTTATTTAATTAAGATATTATGGTTAAGTGTTGTAATAAAATAAATACATTTAATTATTTATTCATATTAAACAAAACAACCAATGATATATAGTATGTTGTAGTCCAGTACAGCTTAATTCACCCTTTTGAGGGTTGGTTATCCTTGTAAAATCTATTTCATATCCACATAAACTTATAGAATCCAAACATCGAAGAAATTTCATGAAAACCAATTCCTCTATAATTTCAAATAATTCAAAATTATTTTACTATGCATAGAATCATCCATAGACTTATCCTAATACATATCCTTAGAGGTATCACTAATGTTTTAATATCATTTTTTATAATGGTTAACTAAACATACCCCAGGATACCATCAATACTGAAACAAACATATCACACATAGATATGAAATATTTTTAGATAAATGTTCATTATACTAAAAAAAATCATGCCATAGGTTTGTAATGGAGTAGTTCTTTACAAAACTAGGACACATAAACAAATGCTCCCTAAGGGATATACATCTTCTACAAGTTTGTTTTCCAAAACTATAACCCTTCATAGACATATCTTACATAACACCTTTCATAATATCCCATGAAATTAAAAATATGAGAGGGTGATCTCGGATTATTGGTAAATTTAAATAAATAGGATTTCAACATATCATGATAATAGTAATATGAGAAAATGATAATTACAATTGAAACCCACACGGTGCATGTCATCGATCCTAAAAATTAGTCATGGAAAACATATTGGATGTTTACAAGGCATGAATAGTATTGGAATCAAAGAAAAAACATTGACTTCATATCATTGACATATGGAATAAATATTTTGCATAGACATAATAATATAAAATCATTTACTATGTAGTTCAAAAATCATTACAAAAATTTCATAGAGGATTAGGATCATGATTAAAACCATCATATTAGTCATAGTATACTCCAAAAAAAAAATTTATTAAATGTTCCTTACTGAATAGAGTTCACTCCCAATTTCAATTCTATATATCTTTTGAGATATCAAACATTTCCCACTGTATTGGTTTTATAAATAGGTCTCACCCAAAAAATAATGAAATTATTAAGTATGTGGGACACAATATCATAACAAATTCATGTTACCATAATTGATGAAATTAAATTTTTTTACTAAAAATTTCTACATGACACAACATTTAGAAATGAAAATAGGATTCAAAATCATTTCATAATTTCATAAAATCAAATCCTATGAAAAAATATCAGAGGTTCATTATCATCTTATAATGGCATTACCCATGGAAGTGGAATGAGTTTTATAAAAATATTTTAATCAATAACAATTCATTAAAAGAAGTAACAATAATAGTATCATTGGATCATAAACCTAGTAAATAATTATTAAAATCAAATAAAATCATCTTATGTCAAAAATTGTTTTGAAATAAAAAATCACATGGAATGTTTCATGAGGAAAATATCTTTTCTTTGAAAATATCTTTTATTTAAAACTAAAAATTTATAAAATATTCTGGAAATAATTAGAAAAAAATATAAAAACATATAAAGGGTCCTTTAATGAAAATAATGGGTATGAAATCAGGATATTTATGATCATTTCATACATATTAAAATAATGATTACTTTCACGTTTTCTTGAAAAATCTAAAAAATCATTGTTTTGAAAATAACCTGAAAATTACATTCGGTATTTTTTATAAAAGTAAAACAAGGTAAAAAAATTATTTAATAAATCATTTTGAGTTTTTTTAAATCATTTTTATGAAATTATTTTTAAAAAACATTATTTTGGATGAAAAATAATGTTTTATTAAAGAGAGAAATGAAGATAATTTTTTCATATTTTTTTGAACTATTATGATCATAAAGAGTGGATAATAAAGTGATAAAATGTATTATCATGAAAAAAACATTGGATAAAACATTTATGTGTTTATTGAGATATATATCATAATATTTAATCATCGTAAAAATATACATAAATAATCACAATGAACAATGATATTGTATCCCAAGTCTCTCAACACATTGAAAACATTAAATCAGATGAGCCGTGATAGAATAAAATTAAATGAAACATAAAATATCATGATAATAAATAATTTCATGGTATTAAATTTCAAATATATTGAATATATAACTCATAAAATAATATAGGTGCATATCATAACACATGACTCTAAGTAGGTAAATTGAGACAAAACACCTTTACCCTTAGGTTTAGAATTCCGTTGCACACATTCAAACCTTATAATGATAGAAATTTAATCTATTTACATATATTTATTATATTAATTATATATATATATATATATCATACCATATATTATTTAATTATGATATTTTATTACCCATTTTTTTACAATTCCATGTTAATGTCACGTTTCAAGAAATAACTACTTTTTTCTTGCACATTTTGATATGTTATTTTTTGTTATTAAATTTTTCATATTTATATAATCTCTATAGTCTTGGATATGATATTAATATGTAATATAATAACTATATAGGCATTTAATGTAATTTATAAAAGTATGATATATAAAAATAAATTAACCGTTCATTGAGAAGGTAGGTCGTACGTATGCCTGACCACTATTTAATATTATCTCAGGGTTGAAAGAATTAAAGTAAAATAATATTTTACCATTATATAATTATTTCAACATCATATATATCACCTATTTTCATTAAACTGATCCATAATACCTTTCATTGGAATTGAAAATGAATTACGTCATTTCGTGAGGTGGTAGTCTGTCGTACACACAAGCGACCAAATCGTATTCACATTGAATGGAATGTAAAGAGTTATATATGACATAATAATTATTTAATTATAATAATACTATATATATCATATATAAAAATTTAATTAATCATTATATCATTTTGTGAGAGGTGGTGCTAGAAAACAAATATCATCAGTTCGCACGGTGGTAGTTAATCGTACACATGAATACCAATTTGATATCCCATTTAATGGAAGTGAAGATTTTTTTATGTCATTAACTTATAAGTAAAAAAGATCACTGTATAAAATATACTAATTTTATTATATTATAATTTTTTAATTAATATTTATGTATTGATAAGAAGTAATAAAATTACAATGATTGTTGGAAAATATTACCTCTTATTTGGGTAGCCACCATAGGATTGTAGAAAAATACTTATTTGGTTGAATCTATGAATAAAATAAATTTTATAGGATTAGAGAGGTAAATTAAGTAAGTTATATGTGAATTTATTTGAAAAACAAATGTTTTATAAGTGTGATTTGTAGAGGAGAAGGCGTGGCTTTTAATAAGTGATTACGGTGTCAAATATTAAATATTTAGAAATTAAATTGTGTACCAGTAATTTTTACAATAAAAATAATTGATAATTGATTTTTATAGAGACAAATACATGTTATGGTCAAAATACTCTCATAATATGAATTTTGGAAAGGTATTTGATTATTTTTTACCCATAGTTTTTTAGTTTTACCCTAAGGTAAACCCATTTTACCATAACCGATATAAATAATTTTTATGATTTATACTATTCATTTTGTCCAATGGTTATTTTGAAATAATTAGATAAAATAAAGTATTATTATTATTAATATTAAATCCATGTTTATAAATTCAATTCATGGAAGTGGAATATTTTAATTTAAAATTATTCCCGCAAATGATATGATATAGTGGTTTTTCAAATGTTAAATATTAACATTTTTAAAAGATTTTTCTATCAAAATACAATATGAAAATGTTTATAATTACATTAATTTTATTAAGTGACATATAATTTGACTAATATTATTATAAAAAATTATTGCAAGAATGTAAACTTACAAATTTATTAAATGTTAAATAATTTTTCAATAAAAAACAATTATTTTCATTATTAATCGAAAAATAATCTTTTTAGAAAAATACAAAATAATGAAACAAAGATAATTTTGATAAGATTATTCAATGAATGTACATTATTTTATAAATAAACATTTAAAAAAACATTAAAATGTAACATTATTATTTCAGAGAGAATGAAATTTTTTTATGTAAATAGTGTTCTCGAAACATATAAACAATTTTCCAAAATGTAAGTATTTATTATCAATATGTTTTCATTAGATAAAATAATCAATAATAATATTTAAAAAATTTATATGTATATTCATGACACCGTGTATAATTTCTATGTGATGGTAGTATTTATTAAATAATAATAGTAATAGATTTTCCTATTTTATTAAGACAAGGTGTTGCATATAATGAATGATATAAAAGAAATTTAATTTATTTAAAATATATATAATAAAATATCTTCTTGTTATTTTATACCCCCTTAACATGAGTTAATACCATGAAAATAAATCTCTATAGTACAAATATATGAGGATACTTCAACCTCATTATATCCTCATGTTCATATGTAGCTTCCACAAACTGGTGGTTTTTCCCCAAAACACTGACTAGGTGAGTGGTCTTCTTTTATAGAACATTTCATGTATTATCTAGAATCTCCGATGTAATTCCCCATGAGAAATATATTTATTCTATTGTATAAACACAATGTTTAGTACATATATAGAATCTAGTTTATACTTTCTCAAGAGTTATACATGTATCAAATCAAGAACATGAAAGAGGTTGGGTGGAAGAACTCACTAATAGGATATTGTCCTGATAAAATCAATAATTTCAAAGGTATTGATATAACAAGGGATTACTTCAACATTCTTTGGAAATTTCGTTACCCACATTCATGTATAAATTCATAGATACACCTTTTCATTAAATTCACATTTTAGACCATGTAGATGATTATCTTCAAATCTTTTTCGATCGACATCATGACACCATTAATTATTATTAAATTGATTTAATATATTATTGAATTTTATTAGTTATTTCTTATACCAATATCTTATTTATCAAACTTAATTCCAACATGATAGAGATTTACAATTGTTTTTGTAGAGGGAATAATAATAATAGATTTGAATTCTTGAGTGAAATATGTTTTTTATGAAATCTCAATATTTGGGAGGTGTTCATTTCAAAAACATTTATAATCCATAGAAAAAGATATCAAAAATTCCTCTTGGGTTTGAGTTTTCCTCTTGGAAATACATATTTTTTGGTTGAAATGAAGTACTATAAATGAAATATGTATCATGATAATGTTGAATAATTCTCTGGAATATTGATGTAATTCTCAGATATTTATTAGATATAATTGAATATGGTACTCCCTGTAACCGTACAACTTTCATAATTTATTTTCTGAAAGGCGATACATAGTGAAATATCATCAAATAGAAATGAGGTGTCTTAATGTTATATGATGGTCGACTACATCCCATATATCATTATTCATTTTATAATTTTATGGGATTCCAATGTCAAAATAAATGTTCATGTTTTACCATTTACAGTCAATTATGGGTAATATATGTAACATCCCCTTATACCTTTTCCTTCCAATAGAAATATTTTTACATACCAAAAATAAATATCAAAACACTAAACTATCTATATTTGTTTTATACGACCATAAATACTATTTAATGTATATATACATTAATGTAATTTTTGGCTATGTAAAGAATGAAGAGCAATGGTCTTTTTATAAAAACTCCATTAAATCCAGTATGGGTGGAATAAATAAATGATCGAATGACATATTCATTCTTTCATGGTCAAGGGTAAACACAATAAAATATATAAACTTATTTTTGAAATATATATATATATATATATATTACTTCTCTACCTATTTAATATTCACTTGGTTTTATTGATGGATATTTACTTTCTAAAGATATGATTTCTCCCCATAATTTTGTAATTCATGATCAATAATTTTAAAATATATAAATATTTGTTCCATTATGATCGTCATCATGGATAAGATAATGAGATCCTTTCCACTCAAATTAATGATCACCTTCTTCTCTTTCCTAAGGTGGTATTGTATTGAGCATTCATAATCTCTAGTCAGCTCAAGCCATATTCTATAGAGCATATTGAACTATTTTTGTGTGAATATATAATGTATACTTTTATGAACGATATATATATATATAGCACTATTATAAATAGAGATAATTTATTAATAATTTTAATGATAAATTTACCAAAACATAACTCCAAATAAAGTGTTGGGAAATCATTCTCATCAATCATCTACAGTCAAGAGGCATAAGTTATAACGATGTAATTTTTGATAAGAACACATCCTAATAGCTTCTTGGATACATATCTATATATTAAAAATCCTTACCCACTTCTTAGAAATATAAGTATTGTTTGACTAACTAATCATCACATTAGTTCATTGAAATTTTTCTCACATTCAAATTTCTAGGGGAATATAGATCCCCTTAATGTTAACATGGTGATTTTATGAGACTATATTGGGAAAATATATAGAAACCCATGATAATATCAAGAAAAATAGTCTATGGATTTCAATTACCATGTTTGGTTTTGGAAAAAAAATCAATAGCACACATCATTGTGGGATCTACCAATATAACCTCTCGTGATAATATATGACCCAAAATGAAACACTTTGCATTGAAAATTCAAATGTTCTAAATTTCATATAGATTTTCTCCTTCCATAGGTACATTATTAAAATTATGAAATGATATGAATACTGTTCAATTATCTTTGAATAGAAAATTATAACTTCTACAAAGTCTATAAAAAACTATTTAAGGTAATCTATAATGATTATATTAATTAAATCAATGAAGATGTATGGGGAATTAGCAAGACCAATTTGAATCACTATATATAACTGGTGTTAATTCCATTATATAAAATATTTTCTCACGTATCTACTCATTTTTTACCCTCAATTAATACAATCTAGAATGAAATTCAATTATAGAGAAGTACTGAGCTCCAAAAATTTAATCAAATTTGTCATCAATATAGGGTAGAGGATACATGTTCTTGATTATGATCTTTTTTAGATCTTAATAATCAATGCAATGTCACATCAATCAATATTTCCCTTAAATATATTAGTTAAATTCTAATGTGACTAATTCGTCCAAATGAATCCCATTCTAAGGTTTATTGAGTGTTTTCTAACAATTATAGAAACATAATAAAGGATCATAAAATTTAGAATATATTAAATTTATTTGGCATTAGGTATGAGTTATATTAAAAAATCAACTTCATTAATTGGTGAAAAAATGATAAATATTTGAAAAATAAATTAAAAAATTCAATCATAATTGTACAATCATTGAATTAATGTTTATCTTAAACAAAATGTGATAAAAACCATGTGTGAATGGGAATCATGATCCATATAATTGATGCGATGTACCTTGGATGTTCATAATTATCGACATATTGATAGAGTATAATAGGTTCAATTAGAATACAAAACATTATTTCACTTCCTTGATAATTGATGCTGGATTTATAAAAATCAACACAATCCATTCTTAAATTAATAACACACTCAATCAGATGAAGAATGATTATATTTTTAGGAAAAACATTCCTCTAAATGTAAACTATAGAAGAATCATATAAATTATGTAAAATATTCATTTTATTAATGTGTTTCACTGATAATTATATATCTAATCATTTAAATTGTATATTTATACCCATATAATATTATTTATATCTAAATGAATGGGTATATATAGTGTAAAATAAGATATTTATAGTTTTAGAGTGGATTGCAAGAGAAACATTCACCTCTTCGTTATCTCACCCCTTATTGAAATTAGTAATCACTTTATATTTCCAATTTTCATTCATCTTAAGAGGTTTTTTACATCAATAGTCATAAAAAACATCATATTTTGTAATATTTTTGCATAGCTTCAATACTCTATTAATTTTAAATAGTATAGTGGGGGTGGTGCATTCTATGAAGTTTTCTCTCTATTCACATCATTATCTAATTTCATCCAATCACAATGGAAATAAATTTCATAATGAAATTCCTTCCCAAACATAAAACATTTACTAGTCCCATTTAATAAAAATTAAACCATGTTTCCTTCTACACTTTTAACATGTTTTAAATGCATCCACTAATCCTCATGGTTTTTAGAGTTTCCTTTGAATACATTTTTATTTCTTGTCAAAACTGTGATATTGATAGTTATCATTGATCTACATTTCCACCTTGAAAGAAAATGATATATTTCTTCATATCTAATGAATACCATTATTGATGAAACCCTTCAGAGACATGGTTTTATGCCATAAAATAATCAATCAACCTTTTATTTAGATTTGATGAAAATTTGAGAATCATGCCTCGCATATGTTTTAAAATTTACCTCACAGTAACCAAAAAAATATTATACCTAACATTTAGCTCAAAGAATTAATTATATTTTGTTGATGGATTAGAGTGATTTAAAAATTGAAAAATAATATATTATACTAATCCCACTCCATAGAGTGCATTTCATAATGTTATATTGTATTCTTGATGAGATTCAACCATAGATCTTCTTTACCATCCATGTGATAAAAAACCATGATGAATTTTTTATGTTCCAGACCCTGGAGAAAGGAATATAAATTTTTCGTTATATTAATCCATTCTTTATTATATATAGGTTAAAAAAACCACAAAAAGAATTTTGACGTTTCTTTATGAATGGATCAACAAAATGTGGTTCCCTCTTTTTCTTGTTTGGATGAAAAAATGATTCATATATTGTGATTGTTTTGTGATAATGGGAATTATATTTTTTATTATATCACTTATAAAATTTGGATACTCTAAAAGAAACTAATTTCACCATTTATCACATTCACTATTAACATGGATCATTTTGGTTACAACCATTAACTAAAATGAAGGAGATTTGTATAAGAAACACTAATAATAGTGGGGAACCACATAATCATAAAAACTAAAATATAGTATGTAAAAATCATGGAACATTTTTTTCATAATTTGGAATATAATTTATATCCAAGGTAATTCAGGGTAATCATTTTTTAAACCATTAATGATGGTTCATAAACAGATTGTGAATTTCCAAGGAATATAACAAGGGAGTGTCAAAGTTGGTGTTAAAGATATCCTATTTTTCTACCACTGTGGACTATAGAGTCCAGAATACTAATCCCTTTTTTGAGTTATTAGTCCTAGGAATCTCTATTCCTGGAGCATATCTACTGGTATAATCTAGAAAATTTTGTATTGTATTCGAAATCACTATATAAATCCTTTAAGAAAATTCAATGGAATTTTCCTATACATTGAATCATCCTTACACATATCATCATATGGATCCTTAGAGTTGTATCATACGTATTCATATCATAGTTTCCAAAGTATAACTGAATATTTCGTATGATACACACTTTAATTAAAAAAAACTTCTCATATATTGATATTACGTATTTTAAGATGGATATTTATTACAATAAAAAAACACACACTTAAGAAACATAAAGGTATAAATCCTCATGAAACATTGAAACCTTAAAAGGAGGTCCATAAGTGAGTTATTTAATTTCCCACTATGTTATTTATAACTACAACCATTCTTATAAGTATAATTAATAATACCTTTATTCATAACTATGTTAAATGAACCATAATAATGGGTGGACTTTGATTCTCATTAAGAGTAAACAAGGATGATATCAATATATCATGAGTATATTCATTTTATAACATGATAAAAAACTGAAAAACTAATACTGCATATCATATATTACTAGATTGACTCATGGAATAAATCTTGGAAGTTCATAAGATATTAATAATAGTGAAATCGAAGAACATGAACCACGTGACTGTGGAAGATGGAATAGATTTTTGGAATACACATGTGTATAGAAAATAATTTACTTAATAATGAAAGGCTCATTTCCAAGATTATCCTAGTTGATTTATTTCACACCCTTAACCTTCATAGTAGTCAAGGTTCTCTTTAAAGACAATCATACTAAATGGAGTCTCATACTAAATTTTATTCACTCACTATTCTATTCCATTTTATCTTAGGAGATATCAATCATTACCTAATTCATTGGAGAGAGATTTATGAACCTAGTTATTATATGAGTTATGTATTTTTTATTCAATCAATTATCAGTTTAAATACCTAAATATTACCTATGGTTAATTAATTTTTTGGTCATGAAGGTATCTGGGGTCTTCGGGGTTTTTTTGGATGCTGGAAAACAATGTTTGGGTCTTTTTACCCAAGATCACGATTAATACAACCTCTGTGGGGTAGACCACAGTGTTTGACTAAAAAATTAGTGTATTGAGAGTTGGGGATTGAAGGCCACATGGTTTGGGTAAATATTTTGAGAGGAGATGCATTGTTGTGGGACCTGTTTACTATTTGTAGAAAATGTTGATATTGGGTTTTAGGAGAGATTGTACATGGTTTATTAATAGTGTGAGGTAACTGTGCATTATGTCATAGGCCTATAGGAAGTTGTCCATGGATTCTTCATGGTTTAATAAATCATGTGGTTAAACTATGAGAGACCTATTTCATTGAAAATTTTATAAATTTTAATTAAATAAAAAATTATTTACATACCTAAATATGGATCTCTTTTCACCATGATATCAAAGGGATTCTAACAGAGCACTCAACATCAGCTATAAAAGGATTTCAGAACCCTTCTCCTTCTATACTATTATTTTATAATGGTTAATATATTTGGATCCACAATATAATGGCATTAATTATTTTTGGATATTATTACATTCTTCTAAAAATCAAAACCAGTACTTTGATTTAGGATCATATGCCCAAATTTCTCATTATTCATGTCTTCTTCATATTTCAAAAACATTGGAAAAATCCAAGCCTGATAATGGATAACAAATCTATCATGGACCTATGGTTTGTGGTCTTGTGCCTTTTACTAAATTTAATACTATTTATATATGTTGTTATGTCACGAACCATTTTTTATCGTCACTTTAATTTGAAATTAAACCCTATTATTACTACAGAAGATATAGGTAATTTAATATGCTTATTAATGAATGTTATATGTAATATATCTAGAATAAGGACCACTCCATTTATGATTTTACATAGATTTCTTCTTTTATGATGTTATGCCTTGGAGACCCATTTTGGTATGCCTTTATCCATTTCGTGGGTTATTAAAAATGAATTTTGTTATCGATGGAATTTCAATTTTGTTAGATTATAATTTAATTGTTTAAAGGGTATAATATGGTTGTCTTTACCCTTTACCCATGTATTCCATTTCATGTTTAAGTATTATTTTTCACGAATTTCCATTCCCATGGGTGTAAATTTGAGGCAATAACATGAATTGATGAAATTGTATTGAATTCGTATAATTGTTGATTTTCCAATGTGACTTATATTATAACTAAGCCATGTGATAGCCTAATGAGATTGTTAGTCTTGTTATATTACAAATGTCTAAGTGAGTATTTTAATTAAATTAAAATTAAAATCCCTTGTGAGAAATGATGAGACCATTCTATGTAATTGATTTATTAATAATGGGAATATAATTACAATAATGTTCTATTGTGAGTTAAATGATGTTAAACACATGTATTAGTTGTTATTAATGTGATAATTTTTATATGATTAATGACCATATGAGTAAATTAATGTCAAATCCCTTGATGTTGGTCTTTTCTTGATTATGCCTTTTGAGGTGAGTTATATTTAATGCCTTTGGTTTTGACATTTTCATGTTAAATAAGTTTTTTAATGAAATTGAATTGGTTAAATGATAAATATATTGTGGGGATACATTTATTAAACATAGAACTCAATCGATGAACTAATGGGACAATTGACCATGACACCTTGAGTGATACATGTATTTTACATAGAATTCCAAGAGTAGTCTAAATAGTTAATATGGAATTTTGATGGGTGATACATGGATCTGAATAAGATATTACATGGATGGAATTATTAAAAATTTAATTATATGCAAATTTATAATTATAATTTAATGGATTTCCAATGATAGACTGAATTCCAATTATTTATATGACATGGGTGATACTTGGGTATTTGGTAGAGGACCACCAAGGACAGAATCATATGAAATGGGATCCACATATAGAGTAATATATGGTTTCATGAGAGGTTCTATATGGACATGATCATTGGGTGTTAGTTCATTATTCCTGCATTGATACTTGAATTCCAACTTATGAATTCCAAGGAATGAATCAGTATCTAGATTAATAAATAAATGGAATAGAATTATTATGAAGCATCTAAAACAAAAACCACATGCATGTAGTAAATGTTAAATGGTATTTTTAAGATGGAATTCTAAAGAATGTTTTGTTCTTCCATATAAATGGGGTATACCATATATGATTCAGATCTTGAGACAAAAAAATTCATTGGAATTGAAATGATAAATAGATGTAAATGAAAACCATTCCATGTAGGATTTTTACAATTGATTTATTCCTTTACCACTAATTTTCATATTTCACACTTCCTTATATATATATTCCTTGACAAATTAGAATAGACATTATGAGATTTTCTACTGAGATTATGCATCACACCAAATTTGTGTCATGTTTTCACACCCCAATTGATTATATGATTTAAGGTAATGATAAGGTAAATCACCATAATATAGGTATATTATATGCATCATTGGAATATGAGATCATCAGACCAATTATAGGCTTACGATGCTACTAATATTTTTTTGGTCATTCTTAATTTTGGTTCATTTATTTTGTTTATATGATTTGTTCTTATATTTTATGTTTTACTAGAAACATTTGAAATATATCATCATCTTGTATATGATAAGACGTATAGATTGATTATACTATCAGTCTTCCACTATTTATTTCTATGATATGGTTTACTTCTTCAACTATTTGTATTTTTCATTAATAATATGGTGTGAAACACTCTAGTATTGATGGAATAGTCTTCCCATACCCCCACCTAGGACCCCACTCCACGTCAGCAGCCTCTAGAATTTGGGGAGAGTAGTATGAAGCCATGCGGCCCACCAATATTAGGGGACTGTTCCGTGGAATCTGGATCTAGGAAATTATTGGAGATATAAGTTCCACTAGTCACATAATGAAATTCATACATATGTTTTCCATCTAATCATAGAACATTTATCATATTATAAACCCATGAAATAAAATTGGTTTCATAAAAAATCTATAATGATGTAACATGTAAAAAAATAAATTTTTTTCATAATAATTTTATCATTACATTGAAGTATATCTCATGAAAAAAATAATCCGGTTCCATAATAATTTTATCATGGTACAACCCATAGAATATAAATAATTTTCATAAACAACATGAATAATAATATTATACCATTCATATGATGAATACAAATGGTATCCCCATATCATATTCCAAATAAATAATCTGTGACTTTTATTTATTTCATCATTGATGGAAATTGATGTGGAAATTAATGTCATGTAGATAGTTTCTTCAAAAAAAATCCTTTTATTCATTATAACATTTTTTTGGAATTAAGAATGTATAACATATTATGGAAATAATTTTCTTGGAAAATAAACCTAAAACATATAAATGAGTTTTCAAGTAATTTAATCATCATGATATCTTGAAATATCTATTCGTGTTTTATACATTAAAAATAAAATATTCCATTCACATTCATAGTAAAATCCAAATGAGCATTGTTTAGAAAATAACATGAATATTCCATTGAATACATTTTAAAATATTAATAAATTGGTAAAAATGTGTTTAAAAACAATTTTAATATTTATAAAAACATTTTTGGAAAACGTATTTATAAAACATTGTTTAGGAAAAAAATTATTCTGAACGAAGAGATAAGTAAATAATATTTTTCATAAAAATATTATTTTGAACTCTTTAGTAGAGAAATAGTTAACATGGTGATAAAACATCTATTCTCATCACATAACCACAGGAGAATAAAATTAGAATTTTTATTTATAGATATTTGATGACATTTTATTTTCAAAAATCATAAACATTTACAATATGAATAAAATATGAGATTATTTCATTAGTCCCTTACAATTTTAGAAATATTAAATTGTATTCTCCAAGAAGTAAAAACATTAAATGAAAATTAAAATATAATGAGAAAAACATAAACAAATGATATTACATTAAAAAATTTATATATATCAACAACATGAAATAAAATTTGTACACAACATAACAAATGTCTTGAAGAAGGAAAATTGAGACCAAAATTCCCTTACCTTATGTCTCGACTTCTTTATACACGTTCAAACATCATATATTATAAATATAAGTTTATTATAAATATATAATATTATATATATATATATATATTATAACATATATGATTTTATTATGAACTTTTATTATCCTTTAATTTACAAATCCATGTCAAACACATGTTTACAAAAACAAAAACATTGCTTTTCATGTATGTTTTGATTTGTGAGTTTCTGTTCATATTTTATTGATCATGGTTCATTAATATTTATAATGTTAAAAATGATATAAGTAAATATATAATAATTATATATCTTTTTTATTAATCTAGAAAAGTTAGAGATGGAAAATGAAACAAATCGTTCTAGGAGATGGAATTTCATATGTACGCATGAATATTGTTTCAATTTTTTGACACATTAAATAATAGAATGATAAATAATATATTTAAATTTGAGAATAATTTTTATATCATAAATATCACATATTTTATTCTGAAACATCCTTAGTACCATCCATAAAATGTGTGAATGAATCACATCGCTTCCTGAGATGGTATTCCACCACACACACGAGAGAATTTATCATATTCTCACTGAATATAATGTAATGATTTATATGGGATAAAATAATTTCAAATTTAATATAATATCATATATATCATATATAAACATTTAATATATCATTATATCCATATATGTGATGAGTTTATAGATAACTAATAAAATTGGTTCTTGAGTTAGTAGTTCACTGTAAAAACAGATCTTGATTAAATATCTCATTTGATGGTAATTAGAACTATTGTAGGTAATTAAAATAAAATAAAGATTAATTATAATATTTATTATATTGAACTTATTATATCATCTATTTTTAATAACAATTCATTTATTTTGATAAATAAATAAAATAAAAATTCTCGTTGAACAACCTTACATCTTTTTCGCGTATCCTTCTTTGGTTTTCACCAAAATCCTTTATTGGATGTATCTGTGAGAAAAAATGACTTATAGGATTAGGGTAGGGATTTATGTTATATATTGTCTCATGTAATTTCAGAACCAAAGGTTTCTAGAAGTGTTAATATTAGAGGATAAGGGGTGGCCATTAATAAGTGAGATGAGTGGCACAATTGTATATATTAGAACGAAAAATGTGTAACCACATTTTTCCCATGATAAAAGGATCTAAAATGGACCATTATCAATACCTAGAAATTACATTATCTGAAAATGGAACATAATTTGTGTTTTATATGTTTTGATTCATTTTTAACCCATATCATTTAATTTAACCATGTGTAATCCCATTTTTACCTTTACTATGGTAAATAATATTTACTAATCCTAATAATAATTATGGTAAAAATGAAATTTAAATTATTAGATACTATATATTATGATGATTAATATTATTGAATTCATTTTAAAAATTTACATTGAGATAAGTGGAAAATTTTAATTTAAAATTTACCATGAAGACACTACGATAAATTTATTTTCTAAAGAAAAAATACTCTAAAGGATAAAAAGCTTTTATATAAACAGTCATCAATAAATTTATTATTATGGGCTTTGATTTATTAATTGATATATAATTGAAATAATTTCAAAATTAATCCCATTTTATAACAGAAATTAACCTTATATATTCTTTAAATGAAAAGATTGTTTTCAATAAAATCCATTATTTTTCACTATTCATCAATGAATTAATATTTTTCAAAATAAATAAAAAAACAAAGAAAACATAATTTTGATAAGATAAATAATAAAATTTTGTTTTTTTAGAATAATTATTTTTCTAATATTACAACATTATAATTTTAGTATTCTTTAAAAAATGAAATCAAATAAAATTTCATGATATATTTTTATTTTCAAAACATATAATACATTTACAAAAAACTAAGGTGTTTTTATATATATTTTTTATTTATATATAAAACTGATATTCAATATGGTAAATCATATTTATCCCATTGAATACCCCGAGATTAACGAAAAAATATTGTTTAAATAAAAATATTAATAGTTTATCATTGTTTATTAAAACTTGATGTTCTATGTAATTAATTATATCAAAGAAGAATTCTTTATTAAATAATATATATTTTATAAAACTACATGATGTTAACTTAATGATTTATATCCAATGAGATGTTTTGTATGGTACCAAAGTGTAAACCATAATCCACCATTATAATTTTTCATTTTATGACAATGGAATTTGGAGTGTACCTTAACATAAATTTATTATACCATGGTTTGTATTGTTTTATCATTTTAATTGTTTTATGAAATCCCTTCCTTATTCCATGTAAACCAGATAATGAAAATACTATTTATAATATAATGTTATTCCAATTTAGTTTTCTGTTATTTTTTGTTTCCATGTATACTCCATTAATTGGTATTTATGGTCACACTTTTACTTAGGTAGTTTCCTAATGATATTGTAAATTGTAATAGAATATCTATGATTGTTGGTAGAATTTTGTAGAGTTTTCAAAAATATAGTTTTTATATTTTGAAATTAAGTTATTTTTATGTTTACTCTTTCAAAGATACAAGAACTATCAATCCCCAATGTGTATTTTTGTGGAATATATTATATGAATTATGATATAATGTTTTTTATGGATTTTGGATCCATGAGTAAAACATAATTTATTTATGTATAAACTAGTTTCCCTAGTGAAAATAAAATGGTATAATAAATAATATAAGAATAATAACATACAAAACATTTAAAACACGAGTGAAAATACTTGGTTGAGGCTTTTTGGTCCAAATATAACCGTAAAATACATTATATAGAACATTTAAGGTTATTTGAATAAATATTTGCAATTATATCATAGTAATGATAATGGTATTCTCAATGTATTAATTTATTAACCTTTTAATTGGGACACTTATACCCTAACATTCCACACCATTCCCTTTAATTTATTCATATAAATCAAAACAATTTACCCTCATGAAATCCTCTCTAAAGGAGATAATTCCATAATCTCAATTAGTTACCCAATTACATTTTTTTCCAAAGAGTCTTTTGGGAGAGATTTCATGGTGCCCTAGTGACTATCATTTAATCCTTATCTTTTTCTTCATATCGTTTTCCTTACTAACCTATCATAAACACACAGACACACACACACACACATATATATATATTAAAAACTAGGTACAATTCATATAATGAAGTGTTAAAATATTAATGGAAGGATCATTATGAATTTATTTTCAGAAAAATATAAAAACAAAAGGATTTTAACTATGGGTTGTGTGGACTATCACCTCAAAAATTTATCATTTTCTAGTTTCTAACAGGTTTTTAATTCTTATGAAACAAATGTAAAATTTGATTCGACATCATGAAAAAATTTAAATTATCTGATTATTATTATTTTATAATGATATTATAAACATCATTAAGAATAATCACCCATTGAGAAATAGTTTGTTCTTAATTGGGGTTGGTTTAACCTCTAACTTAATCAATGATATAAAACTCTATGATGAACAACAATCCGAACAAAAATTATATTTTTATTGTAATTAAGTAATAAAATAATAACAAATTTCTGTTATTTTTATGATTTTATTATGTATTTAAATTATTATTTAAATATTACCCTATATTATGAAAATTATACAAATAAGATGACAACAATTTTATTTTCACACAAGAATATGAAAAGATTATCAAAAAAATATTTGGTTATTTTTAATTTTATTTTTTAAAATTAAATTTATTTAATTTTTTCCATAATATGAAAAATAATAATCACAATTATATATATCCTAGATGTGAAGGGAATGAACAAAATGAATCCAAAACATATTAATTAATTCATGGGTCAATTGTTAATACCGTGAAAAATAATTCTTAATATAAACCATTTATTATTTTGAATGATTTGTCTTATGACCATTTAATATTTTTTATTATGATTCTTTTATATTTAATTATATTCCATTTTTATTCCATTTTCTTTCTTTGTGGGGATTTTTACTTAGTAATTACTGGATAGGAAAGGGTTTCCTATCTCTAATTTTCTTTCCTTGAGTAATATTTATAATTTTACAAGTTTATTTGGAACAGTGTAGATACTAAACCTTCAATATTTTGAATCATAATTCACTTTTATTTCATGATATTCAATTTTATATTCCATATTCTTTCTCTCCTTGTTTTTTGAATTAAAATTTATTAAAATTGAAAGGGTTTCTTAAATCATATTTTCATCCCTTGATACATGTTTTTTATTATACACAATTTTTTCTTTATAATTGTGTTTCTATTACCCCCATTAACATTTTTTACAATTATCAAATCACAATTAATGGTATTTTATATCCCATTTGGAATGATATCCTTTTAGTGGTTTTTAGTCAAATGATTCTAATTATGTAACTAGTATATATCTAAAATTTAAATTTGTTTAGAAATTTTTCATATTCTGAACCATATTTTTTTTATGTGGATTTTGAATAACAATTTAAAAAAATTATAATGAATTTATTAACTATCATTATATTTAAATTTTCCCATAATTGTAAATATTTTTTATATTCTTTTGATTCTTATGAAACCATTAACATAAGGGTGTTCAAATTTCAAAACTAACTCAAGGAAATATGATTCATATTACCCAATTATTTATTTTTTGTTGTTTATATTTAGGTTATTTATTACATTATTTATATTATGATACTATTTTCATTTGTGGGATGAAACTCATTAAATTACATTGATTCCTATTACTTTCTAAATCCACCTCTATTATAATCACAATTTTCATCAAATGTAATATCACTTCGAAAACATTATATTTATCTCATATGATTGAAGTTTGTTCAACAAGATAATATTCATCGATTTATTATAAAAATATTCAATATATATATATTATTCTGATATAAATTTATATTAATTGCTAAGACATGTTGTTTTTTTATTTTTTAATAGTCCACCTAATTTATATAGATGGTCTAATATTAGGTCATATCTTTAATTTACTTTGGACAAAATAATGGAATTGTGTATATTTTTATTCATATATATATTATTATTTTAAAAATTAATGATTTAGTTTTATTCATTTTTTTCATATATTTAACACAATTAATTTAATATGTGATTGGTGAGGACCGTTATAGGTAGCCCATTAATGTAACTATTGGTTTCATGAGATACAAAGTTTGGTTATTTGGTGCATACCTACCCAATTAATAGATAAGACAAGCTGTTTTTTTATTTTTAACAATCCACCAACTTTTTATAGATGGCCTATTATCAGGTTAACTCTTTTATTTACTTGGGAAAAAATAATGGAATTGTGTATATTTTTATTCCTATATGGATTATTAATTTAAAAGTTAATTATATAGTTTTATTCTTGTTTTTATATAATTAACAAAACTAAATTAACTAGTGATGGGTGAGGATAGTTATTGGTATCCCATTTATGTAAATATTGGTTTCTTGAGATAAAAGGTTTGGGTATTTGGTGTATACATGCCAAATTAAAAGGAAAATGTTTTTGTTTCCAAAATCATGAAGAAAATGAATTCTTCACTATGGATTTAGTGGTATGAATGAATTATTTATTCTATCACTAATGTAAAATCAAATGATTTCTGAATGTATGTATTCTATCACTCTAAATTAAATTATTGATATCCATGTGATTTTTTATGTTATTATGTCATCAGAGGATTTAATATTAGATCATGTGTTATGTTTTATTATATTATTTTACTCTTATTTTTCCACTAAATATTAATCATATGATTATAGCTTCTAATATTTCTTTTCTGATACTGATCATATAATATTTCCCTTTGTATGTATCGATTTCCCCATCTTATAAAGGAAAAATGTAATCATGATAAGTCCTGAATAAAAGTGAATTGTTTGAAAAAATTATGGGAGATGTTGAATTATTATATTTTATTATTTATTATATTATATAGTGAAAAAATATCCCATATTTGAAGAAGACGTCCTATTTAATTGTCAATTATGTATCCAAATTTCTTAAAGAAATAAACTTAAAAGATCTTGGGAATATATATATTGAAATTTTACATTAATTCATGTATTTATGGGGTAATTATATAGAGGAATCTATAGTTGGAATCAAAATCTATTTGTAATGAATGTGTTTTAGGAACCAGGTATAAGAGTTTGGGGATATGGTACCAAAATTACTATGTTTTATTTAGTTATTAAATTGGGTATGTTAACATTGGATATTCTAATTTATTTCTATTTATGACCTCATAATAGCAACAGCTCATTAATGTTTTTAAAAATTGACATTATTACATCACTGGATTAATCTATATGATGTTACAAGTATAATATTTATAAATTATTTATACATTTATAACCTTCCATTTGAGGTTTTCATGAAAAATGAAGAGCTTCATTTTGTGGAGACTATAGTCTGTACATACACATGAATGGAATTTTCATTTTTATAATGGGTGAAAATAAAATAAATTCTATATTATTTTACATTTCTTAAAAAATTATTTTTTTATAAATGTAATTTATATTCATTATATCATTTTTTATGTCAATTCATGTGAGGTGGTAATTAAAAATTAATCACATCATATCATGGAGGTGGTAGTCCTTGCATACATAAGAGTGATGTTAACTTTTTCCATTGTATGAAAGGGTAAATAAGAATATAACACCCCACTGTTAGATAATAATAATTTTGAAATATATATAACTTTTATTTATAAATTAAATTCATTATTATAACAAAATACGATAGGCTATTTTGGAAAATAAAATACATTGTTTCATGGATATGGTAAGTGATATTATATCATCATGGTTAAATAATATTTAGTAGAGTTGGAAGAAGAAATTAACATGAAAACACTTGGTTAAGTATCATACATATTCTATATAAAAACTCAATTGGATTTCAATTTAAGAATTATTAGATTATCCCATTGGTAATAAAAAGTAAACTAATATTTGTGGAGAGATTATAGAAATAAATTTTGTTAGGTAATGGTCACTAAAAATGTCTTAATGAAACTGAAAAATATAGAAGTTGAGTTGCACAGTTAAAATTGAGGAGAGTGGAAATCATGTAATCATTAAATGTTTTAAAATAATATAATTTATTTATAATGGGAATGAAGACCCAAAAAAAATTAAATTTAAAGTACAGGGTGATAATATTTAAAATAATATCATCTAATAATATTTTGGATAATATATTATGACATTATCTCTTAGTTTTAACCACAATTGACATGTTTTACCATTTACTATGGCCAACTTGTTTTACAAAGTTTACTATTTATTATGACCAAAATAGAAATATAAAAAATAAAATAAATTAGATACTCATGAATCTAACAAGGAAATAAAATTTTCAATATTCTATTTCCAAAATTGTAAAAATATTTTTTTAATAAAATTTCTTGACATTCTGGGTGATTTTTTTTAGAAAATGAATTATTTCGAGAATATGAATGATTTTATGGAAAATATATTTATATTGTTGACATCCATTTAATTATTTATCTAATTTTTTTTAAAATATAAATATTTTTATTTATAAACTATTTAAAAGAAAAAATTACAATGTTATAACTTTATTAAAAGTTCATAATAGAAAATATTTTTTATTGGAATAATAAAATTACATAGAGTATAAAAATTTCACACATAAACCGAAAAGTTCATAATTACAAATTTAAATGATTTATATTACTTCTGAAATAATTATTTAATCTATAAAAATATTTTCATACAAATCTAATCTCTTCCTAAATTGTTTTAATATCATAAATATGATGGTATTTTTAAAATTAGTATTTTTCACTATTTATCAAAAAGTAAATAATTTTAGAAAAATATTAAAAATTATTTTTATGATTATTTAAAATGGTTATTTAAAAAATGATGGGAATTTTATCAATTATATTTTTAAAAATAATGAAATTTATCCTTTAGAATATAAAAAATATACAAAACCCCCTATTTTATAGATAAAATCCCCTTTAGAACATTAACTATTCTTATCTATATATGATTTAATTCGATTCATTCAAAATTGAATAAATAATTACTAATAATTAATAAATAATTTTTATTAGGAAAACCTTTTCGCATTTATTTCATACATTTATTACCCTTATTTATATCTGGAAATCCAATACCTAGGTTATAATGGTCATAATTAAATAATAATATTTTTATAATATAAAATTATTCATTTTTACTTAGTGTTGATAATATTTATTGATATAAAACATAATATTAATTTAAATGAATATAATCTAATATATGGGGGGTTTACATTATTCTATTTTATAGAAAAGGTTTCCTTGGTATTTTTTACCATTCTTTATAAATTTTTTAATGTATTGTTAAAATACATATTATGGAGTTGAAAATAAGTATAATTAATTGTTAAGAAATAACATTAATCCACATAAATATCATTTAAAAAAATTAATTTACGATCTATTATAATTCTATAATATAGAATATTTCCCTATTTTATCTAATCCAATTAATATTCTATTATAAGACTTATACTTGTGTATAGGATTCTGAAAAGAACACCATGATAAGTGAGAAATGTTTCCAAAATAATACTTCATAGATCAATACACTTTCTTCTTGAGTTCATTAATTAGTTTACAATCAACAACGTGGTTATGATAAATTATACTTTATTTTCTTTCAATTATCATGTATACTTTCAACCTTCAATTATTCTTATATCTGTTTCACCTTTTATCTCATTTATTGATCTAATTAGTGAATATTTATGATGAAATTAACATGATAATAGAAAAAAATAAATATACAATGGACCATAAGATCTAAAATATATGAAATAATATTTTTCATGTTTCTATCCATTCATAAAAGCCTAAAATATTTAGCTAAAGTTTATATAAAATCTAATATGAATAAATCATCTTATGCAGAATTGATAATTTAATCACTAAATCATCAACAATGTCAACAAAATTATAACATAAATAAATCATTGAACGATCATCAATTTATGATATAAGTTACTCTAAACATAAAGATTAGAGATACTTGGTATATATTTATCCAATTCCACCAATCATCTATCTCCAAACAACATTTATTTCTCCTAAAATAACAACCTAGAAAACATGATATAAACCCTAATAACCTAATCTACAAAATGTGATTATATTACCAAAAAACAATTACCAGAGAAACAAAAAAATGTCATATATTATTTCAATAAAAGGAACTAAATATTTATTTCGCAAATTCTATTCACCATAATCATTTAATGATCCCAAAAATATAGTGATCTTTTGAAGTAACTGTATTCTCTTAGTAAGCAAATCATATTTCAATCCCAAGGTTATGTATATGTAAAAACATATGTTCCCAAATTTTAATGACATTTTATCATAATTAAACATAATTACCACAACATCAAATATTATATTATCCCAAAAGGTTATCTTTACATATATCCATCATGTGAAATTTAAAAACATTTTCTAAAATACACTTCATGATAATTGTTTGTTAAATTTCAATTAAAATTTATTTTCCACATATCTACAGCACTTTAAAACTCACCATGGGTAATATTGTTAAATAATAAATTTAGATAACTGATTACACATGACCAAAAGTCTTTGAACCACATCTTCAATATCATTTGGTTTATCATTCATAAATCAATACATTTTCTTACAAAAAAATGTTGACTTGGTTCCTACAGCTTCAAGAAATTTACAAAATCCAAAAAGGACAATGATAAATAAAATCACAATGAACCATATTGTAGGGAGAATAAATACTAATATATCATTGCCTATGTAATATTATTTCCAACTATTCTTATTCAAATAAAATTACAATGATTATTCTTAATATGATAACATATAGTGTTATAATTAGACATTAAACATGTAATCCAAAACTATTGGTTTGATTAATCCATTTACAACACTTATGTTGAAATGGGAAAATTTAATTATTTATTTTTTCTTATGCCCTACAAATATATAAAAAGGTAATAATTATATATGGTTTTCGGTGGATCATCTACCAAATACAGCTCCTAAAATTTCTATATGAGAAGAATTCCCACATTGTCACCTAACAAAGATATACATTATTGAAGTGGTGATACTACAAGGAACAAAAATATTGATTACATGTGATTAATATTTGAGGTTTACCTTATAATTCCATAAGATTATTAAGAAAAATGAAAATATAATGTTAAACGTATATATAACTTATCATCTTAGACTGGCGTCTAATCCAAAAATTTTATCAAGACATAAGGGTTATATTGACATCTTTCTATATAAACATTAAGGGTATCTATGAAATATATATTCTATTATTTTTTTTAACTTAAAACAATAGTTTCCCCTCATATATCCAAATAGACACATATGAATCCCACTATGGCGAGTGATTTAGAACAAATATGTGATGGGACGAAGTTAGTGATACAAAATTACTAGGACCATAGATAGACAAAAAATACTAGAAAATATTCATAAAATTCAATAGTATATAAAACTAATACACATTATAAAAATAATATACTCTAATAAAATTCAACAATACTTATATATTGAGGTTGGTGATAATGTGTTCCATAATATATCTCAAGATATGAGATTCATGATATTTGGGATGAAGGGTGATCTAATTATATGACAAAATAGCCCCTTTTAGATTCATCATTACATTACACCTTTCCAATATCAACCAACACTCCCTAAAAACATGTCCAAACTATATGATGTTTTCCATGTATACATCTTAAGAAAATATGTTCTAAATAAAACACATGTTATAAATTCAGATGTGGTACAAATGTAAAATGATATTTCTTATAAAGAAAATCCATTGAAGATCTTGGAGCAAAGATACAATTTTTTTTATAGATGCACAACTTACCCTGTTAATATAATATTGGGAAACCATAAGTTTGAAAAGGCAACATGGGAACCTGAAGAGACTATGAAACAAAATTATAATCATATGTATTCACCATAGTGTGTGAAATAAAATAACGAGTGATAAATTTCTTATTGGTGGAAGAATGTAATAAAACAGGACATTAATGTTTATTTTCAAATAAAATTAACTATGTTTAGTATCTTATGTTACATGAAATAATGGAAAAAACCAAAAACATTAAAATTTTCATAAAATTAAATTCTCAAAATAATCATCATAACCATTAAATAAGCGGTAATTGATTGGGGTAACAGAATTCTGAATTAGTAAACTTATAATATATTTTGATCTTAAATTTTACAATATTTAATTAATTTTTTGTATTTCATGAATCAATATTTTCTTAATAGTAATATTTTGTATTTTATAAAATAATTGTTTTGGTGAATAATAAGATACCTATGTGGCTAAAAGCTAAAAATTTTATAATATGAAAAAGATTTACCCTATGTTTGGTCTTGTCTTAGTAAAAGAAAAGAAATGATTCCCTAATTTATAAAAGAAAAGAAAAGAAAAGAAATGATTTTGATTTATATTCATTTTATTTTGATGTGAAATTTAGTAAAAGAAACGAAATGATTACTATTTCTCTCCCTCATGTTTGGTGATAATTTTTAAAAGAAAAGAAAAGAAATTGGTTGGGTGAAAATGACACAAATAACCTTTGCTAAAAAATAACATATACACACTGGATTAAAGATAATACTTGCCCAATATCCAAAAAAATCATATATTAGATCCCATAGACACCGCACCTACCACGGTGTATGTTTAATATCAACAATTTATATTATATGACACAAATAACCTTTTAAAAAATATATTTTTATGGTCTTTTTTATAACACATAAAAAATAATAATTTTTATTTTAATCAATCATTATCTTTCATATCAACAAAATTAGGTAAACATAAAACTAAGAACTTATATTACTACAAATTTTTAAAAATTTAAAAATTTAATTAGAGATAATCGAAATTATTTAAATAATTTATTAATTAAAAAATATTAATTCAATGTAATCAAGATTATAAATTCAAAATTATAAATTCAAAATTATTATTAATTTAGAATTATTTATTCAAAATAATTACTAATTCAAAACAAATACTAATTCAAAATAGTCATTAATTCAAAATTATTAATTTGAAATATTTATTAA
This sequence comes from Viscum album, assembly GCA_963277665.1. NCBI lineage: Eukaryota > Viridiplantae > Streptophyta > Magnoliopsida > Santalales > Viscaceae > Viscum > Viscum album. The sequence continues at coordinate 1,155,478,820 of OY728133.1, read as the reverse complement.
TTCAAAATTAGTAATAAATTATTTATGTAAACTATTAATATTTTTACTTATTTTTATAAATCATAAATTTTATAATATAACCAAATAATAAAATAATAAAATCTATTATAAAATATATAAATCCAATATCATTATTTATACTATTCATATATTACTTTTTATGATTCTAATCACCATTTAACATTTATAAACATATATATTAATTAAAAAATTTCATAAAAATTACAATATAATATCTGTTTTTGTTTTTTTGATAATTAATTTATCTAACACATAATTGATAATTTAAAAAATAATAGAGTTCAACCTATTGAAAGTCAATAACTGAAATTTCATAAAAAAATATTTTTCTCCTCTATAATATATTTCATTTTATTTACTATTATTTATAAAAATATCTTTACAATATTAATATTATATATTGAATAATAAAATAATATTTATTTTATAAATTTATTATATTAATATAAATGACTGGTCATATTCAACAAATTATATTAATATTAATATTTAATTAAATAATTGATTGATATTATTCACCTGATTATGATGAAAAACATGAAGGAGAACGGCGTCGCAAATAAGAAGAAGAACAACGCCACAAATATCGATAGAGGACAGCTACACCCGTAGAGTAACTAGACAACATCAGGTGGAAGGAGAATGATGTGGGTGTGAGAAAATAAAAAACATAAACCAACTATTTATATATACATAGAGGGATAAAATGGGAAATCAAAAAAATATATGGACAGAGCTGAGGATTTCCGTCCGAATTGTCTCGATTTTGGGACGATTTGAAGTGTTAGAAAATCTTGACCGAAAGAGAAACATGTTTCTCCCCATTTCCACAACCAGCGTTTCTCTCCTTCCTGTTGTGCTCACCAAACAGGAGATATTGATTTCCAGTGTCCCGATTCGTTTCTTTTGCTCCCAAATGGGCTCTTCCAAACGAGCCCTTAATGATTTAAGAAACTATTTTAATAATATATATACATTTTAAAATAATCTAATAATTATTATTTCGAATTTATAAATCACATATTTAATAATAATGAAACTTATATAATATTCCAAACTAAAAACTGTTTGTACACACTAATAATAAAAATTAAACATTGACAATTTTGAAAATTAAATATAGAGAAAATAAATTTCCTATTTCTTTCATAATTTATACATTATCTAATAAGTTAAAATTAAAATTTTAGTCATAAATATAATATTATTTAGATTAATTTTAATTACCGTTATTATGGTAAATCGTTTTTTTAAATAAAATTTTATTAATATCATGTAATTATTATTTATTATATAAAATTGATCCAGTATAAAATATTGATAAATTATTTAGTATTATAATATATATATATATATAAATATATATATTAACACTCATTCAATTCCTGATAAAAAATAGAATTGATGAACACAAATTTGTTAAAAGTCATTTTTTCTAAAAAAAAATTCATAATACATAATTTAATCTAAATATTTATTTTCAAAATAAATTATATATTTCATTTAAATAAAGGGTTATTAAAGAAACTAGTTACCAATGTAAAAATAAAAACGTTAAAATTTAAAACTAATTGTAAAAGATATGAAACATGTTTCAAAAATGTTATGAATGTTTTCAATAAGGATTTATATATTTTTATCGAACGAAAATATATTATAATGTTATTTTTATGTCACGGATAAGGGAACAACAAATTTAGTTAGGTCAGTGTAAAGGGGATTCTCAAAAGTACCATTTTCGTCACATATAAAAGTGGATAAATTACACCACTATATGGTGAAATTAACATTTTATATTTCCATTTAAAATCATTCCAAAATACCTCTAATAGTAATAAATTTCTCAATATTAATCCCCTGGTCTTTATAATTGAGAAAAACCCATTAACATCTATGGAAATATATTAGAGAAGATCGTGTCTCCAATGTATGTAATAACATTTTGATATCATTAACTCCTTAATCTATGTATTAAAAATAATTTATAAAACTATTAATATAATTTCTAAGTATTACTATTATATTAATATTTCATTATAATAATTTAAGAACCATTGTTTATTAACCTTCACATGTAAACACAAACAAAAGCGTCCTTATGGAATTTCACATATTACCACCACCACAAAGTGGCATCTTCTATTCTTAATTACATCAATTAATGGTTGATAAAAAAGGATATAATGTATGAATAATTATTGAATATTATATATATCTATGTGTGCGTTTATTTTAAATAACACAAATCATTTACCTCTAATTTGTCGAGTAATGGAATCATTAATAGTGTGTATATGGGATTTGTCTTCTCAAAGAGCAAAGCGTCAAATTTATCATCACCATTCATCATTGATGGATTTAAAAATATATATAATATATAAAAAATAAGTTCATATCAATATCAATATTATTTTTATTATGATAATATATTATAAATATTTTTCCCTTTATTAACATAAATTATGAGTTATGACAAATTGATTAAAAGACCTCAAGTAGCAGACATGGGAATAAACAATATATTATAATTAAAGAACATATGATATTTCATTAGACATTTAGTAAGAGATATTGGAAGATAATTTTTCTGATTTACTAGTATAAATTATTATTATTATTATGTAGGAAGATAAGAGTGTGTGAAAAATGAATGTGGAACCCAGTGTTAGGGATCCTTTATACCTCATATTTTTAATTGTTCACTACATTTATCATCATTTTTATCTATTTTATTTAAAATTTTAAAAATATATGACTTATATTTTATCATAAATCACACACATATATATATATATTAATTTATATATCATATTAATTTTTTGTTTAATACATATTTTTATTTCCATTTGAAATTGTCATTTTTAAGTAAACTAATATTAATAGAGCATTCGAGTTTCTTGTCTCATATTGAGAGTCACCCCCCATAAAATGTATTAAATGCATTAAATGATTTTAAAACCATAATTATGTGATAATTAACTAAATTTTCTAAATTCTAGTTTTATATAATACAATATGTTCTTTCCTTTATTAAAAATAACATTTACTTATTTTACGATGAAAAACCCTAGTGGTTCATTTTTATTCTTTCTTCTCCATGATCCATGTCATGAAATATCTAAATTTAATTTCAATGTTCAAGATCTATAAACTATTTTTCCATTATGAAACTTCTTATAATTTAATTACTTATTATTTTGGTAATCCTTAAAATTTAGCCTCCAGTTTTTCTTTTAATCAGAATTATGAAAACCACTTATTTTTCATTGGTTTGGCCATGAGATTAATTTATTATTGTTTTATTTCATCATGACCCATGCATATAAGATATTTTAATTTATGTGATGTGTGGGTTGGAAATTATATATCACCATATTTAATTATATAATGATTTATATCAAACGAGATATTATATAAGGGAGTACAGAGTGAACCTAAATCCAATAATGAAATTATTTGCTTTGTGATGATGGACATGGGGGTGACCCATGATTTATGATCACGATATCATGTTTTATATTGTTTCTAAAATTTTTTTTCTTAGTAAATAACATACTTTATCTTAGTCTCTGTTATAAGGATCATCCACTTTATGATATCATGTTTTTCCTCTTGATGCTCATATTATTCCTTATTTATATATTTACATCATCACCATTCATTATAGATCACCCTTTTCCTTATATATTTTACCAAGGATATCATATATATTTTTATATTAGTTATTAATATTATGATAACTTAGTGAAGTTTTAATTAAATATGATTTTTTATTTTTATGTTGATTTATTTTAATGTCAAATATATATATTATAATAGACCTCTCAATCCTTGATGTTTATTTTTTAGGAAAATTATGTTAATTTTAGTATTTTGTGTCAAGAAGATAAACATATATTACTTGTGTCAAGATAAATTACTGTGGTTAAAAATTGTTTAAAGTTAAAATATAAGGAAAAATAACATCCATTTTATTTAAAATATGTACTGATGTAGTTTTTTCGAGGCATTATCGACCCAATAACACTATAAAATCCATTACATATTAATTTTTCATTCATTGAACCTTTAATAGTGTAATTATATTATAGAAATAAAAAGGTTACTAAAAAAGTGTTGTTTATTAAGTTAATGAGTGAGACACTCTTAAGCCATTTTTCACAACCATTTATTTCATTTATTCCAATAAAAGATCCATTTTTCAGACAAAAATTTCACTATCATATTAATAAATACTTTATATCAATGTATTATCTTAACCCCTTAATTTATGATGAGAAATTTAAGAGATATTTCATCATTCCCAACCATGTGTTACCCAATCCTTAAGTTTTTGTTCTTATAGATTCTTTTCTAGAATTATAATAACCAATGTTATTTAATGACCTCAATTACATTAGTATAATTACTTATTATTATGGTAATGTATGAAAAATTAATTATTCCATTCAATCCATATTTAATATTAAAAGGATTTTAACCACGCATTGAATGGACCATGACCACTAAATTGTAATATTTTTATTTTTTAATTTTTATTTTTTATAAAAAATCTACTTAAAATTTTAGTCAAAAAACAATAAAACATCTAAATAATATAATTATTGTTCTTTTACAATATTATTATACACTTTTATAATAATACTAATAGAATGATATATAGTGTGTTTATGATTGGGGTTGGTTTGACCACCTACATGTACAATTCTAAAAACACACTCATGGAAGACAATTGGAACATAAATAGTAATGTTATTATAAGTAAATTAAAAAATAATTTTCTTACTATGGCTATGTAATGTTCATATAAAAAAATTATTAGTTATTAAAATTACATCTTGTATTTTAAAATTTATCAAAATAAAAATAACGCAAATTCAATTTTCATGCAACCATAAAAAATTAAATTATAATAAATGAATATAATATGATAATTAATTGTATAAAAAAATTCAATATAAAATTATAGGTTTCCTATGATGGTATATAATATTATAATTTTTATTAAGGATGTTATGAAAATATGCAGAACTAACCAAGAAGATGGTAATGGATTCTAGTATCAATTCATAATCCACATAGACATTCTTTTTATCATAATCCACTATATATTTTTAATGGTGTCAATAATTAAACTTTAATTTATTTTCATGAATATATTATATCTCAAAAAATTCAATTTATTATTCAATGTTCTTTATCTAATGGGGGTTTTTCCTTAAAAAATATGTAAGTGGGAAAGCTTTATTGGCTCAAATTTTCACCCCTCAATAAATATTTTGTATTTTACACCATTTTTTTATATTTAATATTATAGATAATATCCATTTAATATTTTTTATAATGATTATGTTATATTTAATGACAGTCCATTTTCTATTCCATGTTCATCACCAATGGGTTTTTTGACCTAAAAATTACAAATCTTGTAATTGTATCTCATCTAAAATTTTCACCCCTTGGGACATATTTCTTTATACACCTTTTTTCATTAAAATGGTTTATTTAATTCACCATTAATACATTTTATCATTATCCTATCACTATTTATTTTATTTAATGTTTCAATTTTACTAATATCATTCAAGGGGAATTAAAACTATAGTTTATAAGGTTTTAATTTTTTTTTATTGTCTCAAAATTAAATTTCATAGACACTAATAAAATTACACACTATAATTTAATTTTTATATTTTATTAACATCCCCATTTCCATAAAATATAATAAAAATACTTCATATAATGAAATTTAAATTTCTTTTTAATGGTAACTACTTCTGTCGTTCTTTTAGTTCTGTTGTTAAAATTTACATAAGGAAGATCGGTTCCAAACTTTTATTCAATGAGAAATTATTCTTGTGCATGAATTATTCAAATTTTATGGTTTATAAATTATACCTTGATAAAATAACAAATCAACACATATTTGATTCATCTATTGGACTAAACTCATAGAACATCATCACTACCATTTTCTTTCAAAAACTCACTCTATTATATGCACTTTTTTTTCCAACGCATTACCTTTATGACAACATTAAATTTTATTTAATAAATTGAATGTTTTTCACCTAGATTCCATACATCAATTTACTGGATAAAAATCAAAAATTTATATAATTTTTTATTCTGATATGTATATTTATTAATTACTCAGAATATTTTATTATATATTTTTCAACCATCCACCTTCTTTCTCTATATGGGATATGATCATGTTATCTATTTTATTTACATGGGGAAAAGTATTTTCATTTTTTATGTTTTTTATTCAAATAATGATGTTAACTATACATGTTTATAATTTAATTTTTATTCATGTACTCATATAATGAATAGATTATATTTAACTAGTGATGGGTGGGGGCCTATTGTAGATATCTTCTTGATATATCTGTTAGTCTCATGCGAAAAAAGGTTTTTGTATTTGGTTTACGCTTACCAAATTCAAGGACGAAGTCTTGGTTATGATGTTGATAGGGATAATTATATATTGTCTATTGAAATTAAATGGTATATAATTTATTGGTTGTGTTCATTATGGTAAATATCAATATCTCTGACATTATTAATTCCTTAACCATTAATTCATTTATTATTTTCCATGAGGTTGTTAATATTTTTATGACATCTAGGTATTTAATTAAAGATATATTGTTTTCAACTATAAGAAATTATTTTACACTTTTTTATTCCTTCTATATTTTTCATTCCACGAGAGATTTTGATACTTTTTCCATTATTGTAAAATTAATATCACCCTTCTTATGTTTCTATTTTCTTATGTTGTAAAGAAAAATATTACACCCGATTTGTAAAAAAGAAAATAACATGTTTGAAGAATTTATGAGAAATGATAAATAATTATTATTTATTAAGTAGCCTCACAAATAGTTTAAAATATTATTTTAGTTTCCATGTTACGGGGCTTATTATCTGATTTTTTCCAAATTATTTATTGCTATAAACCGAAAGATGATGGGAATATATGTAATGCAATAATTATTTATATCCTTTATTTATGGGATAGTTTTGTACTGGAATCTGTAGTTGGTATTGAAAGAATTATAAAAACAATGTGTTTTAGGCACCAGATATGAGTGTTTGGATCCAAAATGACACTATTACAATGTTTTATTTAGTTATTAAATCAGTTACATTCACATATGACATTTTGGGTTTGTTCGACTTAAAACCTCATAATAACATCTGTTCATCGATGATGGTCAAAAGGGAAATTTAATAATTTATAAAAAAAATCGAAATTATATAATAATTATAATGTATTATGTAATTTTTAAGCTTTTATATCAATACATATAATGTCGTCAAAAAATGAATCACAACGTGTCATGGAGATCAAAGTTTATACATATACATGAATGACATATTTATTTTCTTACAAGATAGAAAGCAAATATAAAAGATAATTTATTTAATTATTTAAACAAAAATAATTTATTAATGACATATTTTAATTATTTATAACATTATGAACATCCATGTGAGGTTATAATGAAAAATGAATCTCCTAAATTCATGGATGTGGTGGTCCCCATGTAAAACCGAGCATCATTATCACTTTCTATTTTCTAGAAGTGTCAAACGCTAAGTAATTCCACTAATTTCCCTAATTACAGTTTTTAAATAAATAGAAAATAGATATACATTATGATTAAAATTATTACTTTCTAGGTGAATTTGTCTTGTAAAAGGAAATACATCATTTTTGGGAGATGATATTTCATACACACTCACAAGTGATAATTTCATTTCTCACTGGAAGTGTAATGATATGGAAAAGGTTTTTAAATTATGATAATATTATTTAAATATTATTAAGATATGATATTAAATGAGTGGGGTTAGAAATTGTTTTACATAGGTTTAAGAACAAAATAACTAGAAAACAGTCAATCAAGAGTTATTCTTCATCTTCAGAATTTAAATTTGAAGGTATAACTTCTATGATTGGTCCATTAGTAATAAGATGACCTATATAATGTGGGAATTATTTTTGGGAAAGTACACTGGATGTGAATGGTCATTGTAAATTTCTGAATGTAATATAATTAGTGAGGAGAGAGATACCCATTTATATGTGAGGGGAGTGACACATTTGAAATTATTTATTTTTTTAAAATAACCATAATTATTAATCATGAAAAAATTGAACGAAAATAATTAAATTTCAAATATATGGTGATAATATGTGATATAATATTATCTAATTATTTTTAGAATATTATTTTGTATACTTATAAATTAGTTTTAACCAAAATTATCTTCTTTTACACTTTTCTATGGGGACAACATTTTTTCAATGGTTACTATTAATTAAGATGAAATATTAAATTGAAAAAATATATCAATTCGTGCCTCATGAATTTTAAAATAAAACAAATTTTTAAATATTTAATTTAAACAACTATTAAAAAAATTAACCTTTGTTCAGATGATGTAATAAAAAAACTCTTTTTTGAGAATTTCCTATTTTGAGAATAAAACTAATTTTAATACCCAAATCTTGTATATTGTTAATAAAAATTTAACTAATTGGATTGTGTTTATTAAAATTATACTTTTTTCATTTCAAACCAATTATTAAAATGTAATTAAAATTCTAAAAACTTTATCAAAAGAGAAATATTGATAATATTTGTTTTTTGAATAAAAACATTACATAGATTTCCATAATGTCATGTTTATATATTTAAGTGAAAAATTATATATCTAAATTATTTATATTACATATAAAATAAATATTTTTCTATAAAAATGTTTTCATAGACATGAAATCCCTTCATAAAAAATGTTAATGTCATAAAGGTAAAAATATTTATAAAATCTTTGTTTTCAAAATTCTGAGAAAATAAAATATTTTTGAAAAATTAAAAATATTAATGTTAATATTAATAGATATTGGGGATTTAACAACTGAATTAATTTTTATGTTTTTATATCTCTAAAATCAATAATTTTATCTTATTGAAAAAAATTAAATAGAAAAACAGTTTCACTTTTTAAAATATATTTTAATCTTTAATATTTTTGAAACTTATATTATTTCATTCTTATAATTCAAAATAGATTATATATTTAGGAATAATTAATCATTAAATTTTTACTATAAAAATTTTATGTATATATATATATCATAATTTGATTACTCTTATTCATACCCAACAATCAAGTGGCTATGTTATAACAGTCATAAGTAATAATAATATTTTTATGGTATATCATTGTCTGTTTATGATAAAAGTTGCAAAAAGAAAGTGATATCAATAATAATTTTTAAATAAATTAATATAAGATAAAATATTGTGGTGTTATATTCAACCCCTTTTATAACACCCCGACCGTAGAAGCCGAGATCAAGTGTTGAAACATTCTATGTAATATTTATGTGAAAAAACTGAATAATTAAACAATAGAGGATATTTACTGGTCTAGGTTTTGTAGAATTAGCTACCACAATTAAAATTCCTCTAAACTGAAAAAAATATAATTAATTAAACATAATAATATTTATCATTCTTCTAAAATAAATAAAAACTAATCATTGATAAATCTACTAAACCAGTAAAATGAAAAGAAAAATAGTGGAGATCATTTATATTACATAAAAAATGGATTAAAACCCATTAATAAATTATTTTAAAACATTTATTTAAATTAAATATTTATACATAGAATTCTATTTTCATGACATTTTAATTCTAAATAAATAAATTTAGAGAACTATAATTTTCTCAAAATAATTATTATTGAAATGATATTTTGGATTTATCAATTTAAAATAATAATTTCATTTGGTTAATTTATGATACATAGAATACCAAAATAAAAACCACAAGGCCACTAGTTAGAAATTTCATGGAAGAATGATCCATTAATACTTATGGTTTCACTCTCTATAACGTCACATAACATTCTACTTCCAATTTATTAAAACACTTTCATTTGACCTAACGTTCTTAATCATAACAAAAACTATTTACAAATTGCATAAATAATATTATTTTCTTTATAAGAAGTTATCCTTTCTTATCAATACTCATCAGCATATTCTTCACAGTTTTTAAATTTTTTTTAAAAGAATTCCATGAATTAAATAACTCACATAATTTAGAATTTATAAATACTGTTGATAGTGAAATATATGCACACCTCATCAAAAAATTCATATATATAATTTTTATTTATAAAATAATCATAACAAAAAATTATGTTTTCAGACGTAAATGAATCATCTTACATAAAACATTTAAAATCCTGAACTAATACTTTTTCTTAATAATATCAAAACTAATCCATCAAATTTTAAATTAAAAACGTAATTTTTTTTGAATGTATGATATGTCCATGTAATGAATAACATAAAGACACGCCTATATGAAAATAAAACATCCTTAAATGCAGTATATATCATGATGAAAATATTAATTTTCTATGAATAAACTTTTAAGAGCATAAAAGTCATATTATAAAGATATTAAGAATGGTGAAAGGATTTCATTTCATAAAATTATGAAATTATTAACATTTATTTTCATAAATAACAAAATAATATGTATTATCATTTATATAAATAATAATCAATAATTTATTTATGAATATTTATGTACTTAATAATATAATTATATATTTTCAAATCTATTATTTTCAAATATATATATGTAGAATGTGAAATATGTAACATAATAACAGAATGAATTGATTCTCTACTGAAACTTTCATAAGAATATTATATTTCCATATATATATATATATATCCATGTAGCAGATTCTTAGTTCAAAAATATTTCCCTAACTAAACAAAATGTTTTATGTAGAAGTAATAAATATATAAATACTTTTATTATAATTATCTATTTCTACCATATCGTGGAGATCATAAACTTATATAAAAATATCCTTTTGAAGAGAACATCAAAACACAATGAATAAAAATCACAAATGATTATTCATGAAAATTGATTTTTTAAAATAGAACAAAAAATAATTTTTTTAAATTACAATCCCTCATAGAATTCAAAAAAAATAAGTTCCATAAATTTATGTATGAATTTAAAAATAATAATATGTATTGTGGTTGATGAATTATTAATTAAAACTTTAATCCCTTATAATAAATATATATTTTGAATTATTTAAATAATTAAAACCCTTATAATTGGAATCTAAAAATATATAGTTTCCCTTACTCATGACCAAATTAACGATGAATGATAGAAACTACAAATATATATATATATATACCTACATGCACATAAATTTGAAAACAATATATACATAAATAATGATAAAAATGAACACAAGACCCCTTATATAGATAATGGAGAACTAGAAGGAAATATCATTTACACAAAGAGGATTATTGAGGTATTGTATCCTACATACTCGAGGAAGACTCAAACCAGAGAAGGTAAGAGATTGAAGGGTTTCATCCTGGCACCACTATTAGAGTGGATTATTCTTCATAATTAATTAAAAACATACATATATAGTTGATTGTAATGATTTTTATTATACATAAATGGGAATCTAAGATCAAAATAATCCTATTACTCAAATGGACCTGAATGGAGGGTTTTAAGAATAAGAAGAAATTTAATTTGAAAATGGAAAATGCAGTGAAATTATAAACTTGAAAAAAATAAACTCACTATACTTACTCTAATAGAATATTTATAGTCCGTCAAATTCATTAAGATTCCATTTGAAGGTTTGTATTACTACCAATTATAATATCTAAGATTTATCAAATATCAAAAACATGTGATATTAATAAAAATTAAAGTGGTCTGACATCAATATGGTAAATGAAAAATAGTTTGATGACAACAAGACTAATAGAAAAAAAGTGTCACACAATAAAATGATATGATTTAAATGAATTCAACAACAAAATACACTCATAACTGATTATGTTGAAGAAAATAGAATCTTAACCCAACTCTAACACTTGATCCACATAGAATTTTATTGTTGACACTCACATCCTCCTTGGCAGAAAAGGGTCCTTTCTTGGTTGGGTAGGAAGATAGTTATAAAGTTGAATGCTACTCAGACTTCTCTCTGATGTTTGACTTGACTCACCTCATCATGTCATGATCATAACTCCCTTAACATTGGCTATTTTGTGACCTCCTAAACACCTCAACTTGATCCCTCTCCCACATAACTCCCTTACTCGATATTTTCCCCAAAACATGATAGAAACCTAATCCTCAAACACTATTCTATTTTATTATTATATTATTACTATTATTTATATTATTTATTTAATTTCATTAATAAAAAATATTTATATCTTGATTTTCAAAATATATCTTTAATATTATAAGTTTAACAGTAATATAAATGTTGTTTTAATTTCTTATTTATAAAAATTATAACATCATCATTTATTCAATTTTTATTATTTGAAACTAACAATTATAATTTCATATATATATGTATATTCATATCATATTATCAAAAACCCAATTTTATAAAACTAAATTAGTTATTATTTTATATAAACATTCATTATTTCAAATAATCCTAATTAGTATATCTTAATATTTATATTGAATACATTTATAACATAATTTGGTATATTTATCAAAATAATTAGAAGTAATTAATTATATAAATTTTTTAAATAAATTTAATCGTCTAAATATATTTTATTAAATAACCTTTTAATAAAAATGAATATTTTTAATAAAATTATTTTAATATTTTGTCATATAAAAATAATAAGATAAATATGTTTATATTAATATATTATTTAACATAAAATAATACTATAATATAGTATTTTCACAACATTAATTTAAAATTAGTTTAAAAGTATAATTTCGAAACATAATTGTTAATATGTATTATTATTAAAACTCTTTCAATTATTAATTTTCATATATTTATTTATTTAAAATTATAAAACATGTTTCTTGGTTATTACATTATTCCACCTCAAAATTATTTTGTCATAGTAATTCATTTGTCAAACTCTAAATAATTTTGAATTTCCATCTTCAGAAATAAGTAAACATGGACTGATGTCCTCTATAATCTACCAAGTAGATGACACCATTTAATCTCCAATGTTGTCTAAACCATTCCTCTCAGTCCAAATATAACACATCGACCCCAGAATTCAAGAGTTGGTTCTGAAACATGCAGTGTAATTTTTTTATAAAAAGAAACCTAATAATTAGAGAACACATTACACAACAGAGGACATTTACTAGTCTATGTTTTGAATAATTATAAATAAGATACCTTTCTTAAAAATTGTACTAGAATAAAAGAAATTAAAAATAATAATTTTTGTGTGATGCCTCCACATAAAAAAAATACATCACTTAAAAATATCTAATGTCCCGGCCTGCGTGCCACAAACCAAATCCCTCGATACATGGACTCAAGTGTACCTCCACGTACGCTAGAGGATACCAATAAGTAGGGAGGTCCTGGTATGTCAATCATGTGGATACTATATGCTCGTTTTTATTTAATATGAGTAATACACTAGAATAAATAAATAAAAATTAGATGAAAAATATAATCATAAACAATACAAATATCCCATGATAACAAAAGCATGATGTATATTGTTTAAACTAAACAATAAATATGTCAGGAAGATGTACGTGCCAAGAGTCAATATGAAACTGAAAAATTAATGACATTGACAATACCCAAGAGGGTCCTAAACCAAATCTGGTATTCTCATCCATTCTCCACCCCAACTCATCCATCTAACACATAGACTTCTCCCATGACCTGGCCTGTAATAATAGAGTCTATTCGGGTATAGATCATGAATCCCTAGTAAGGTGTGAGTATAATTTAGTAGGCCACCACCAATGGTGTCCAATACAATTCCATTGGACAATAGTTTATGTAATAGTAATACGAATATGTATAATACATAAATAAATAGTTTATCACATTATTAAATATTCAGTATCCAGTCACATAAAACCCTGATATCATGTAGAAACTCCAACGTCAATACCTGCTTCGGCCCATGGTTGAATTAAAACTACCCACGAGGGATACAATAAGTCTGAATGCCCATGTTACCATTATTATTTCACAATTTAATGACTATATAACTATTCATTAAATCAATCAATTGAATGACCTCATTATTATTTTTTATTTCTCACAAATTAATGACCTTGTTACCAATAATTACATAATTCAATTAAATAACCATGTTACCATTCCATATTTTACAAAAAATGAATAACCATTTTACTATTAACTAAATCACACAATTGAATGACCATGTTACCATTCAAAAACACTTAATTAATTAAACAATTAATTATCTATGCTAATGAAAATACTAGTTCAACAATTTGTTAAACACATCAATTCCATTAGTTAATTCAAATGACTATTCACAACCATAACATTAATCAATTTAGAAATAAAATAATCAAATAAATTTATCTAGTTAATTTAATAATTAAATAATCAAATCAATTAACCTAGCTAATTAAACAATTTACTAATAACAACAATAACTCTAGTTAAATCATAAAATAACTAATAAATTCAATAAATCTACTTAATTAAACAATTATCTAATCTCATCAATAATATTATTTAATTATATAATTAATTAATCACACAAATACATTAATTATTTTAACAATTAATTAGCCTCTACAATCCTATTGGTCAAATCAATAGTTAACTAAACACAAAAATTAATCTATTTAATTAAAAAATTAACTAACCGCGTCGATACACCTAGTTAATTCATCAATTTACCAATCACATCAACAATTATAGTTAATTAAACAATTAAAAATTCAATAAAATAATAATAGTTAATTCATCAATTATCTAAATACATAAATAAATATAGTAAATTTAATAATTTAAAAATATCAATGATATTATTAATTAATTAGATAATTAATATTTCACATAAAATAAATTAAATTTTTTCAACAAAAAATTAATCACTTCTATACAATTTTAAATTTAATAATTAACTAAACCCAAAAATGACTCTATTTAATTAAACAATAAACTAACCACATCAATGACTATAGTTATGCCATAAATTAACTAATCACATCAATAACTATAGTTAATGAAACAATTATCTAATCAAAATATCAAATCTAGTTAATTATTCCATTAAAAATTCTCCTCAAATACACTAATTTATTTAGAAATTAATTAATAACACCAATCCCTTCAAAAAAAATTCACCAATTAATTGTCCATTTCAATCCAATTAATTAATTTTACAATTAATTCATCACTTTCAGCATTCTCATTATTTAATTCAATCATTAAATCATAAAATTAAATCCATTAATTATTTAATCTATTAACTAATACTATGAATCTTATTAATCAATTCAACAATTAATTAATCGTATGAATCTCATTTCTAATTCAAAAATTATTTTATCATAGAATTACCATTAATTAATTCCCTGATTAATTAAGTTGGTAAATTCCATTAATTAATTAATCAGTTAATTAGTCATTATCTAAATCTCATTATAAATAAATATTTACTTATTTATTTATTCAAATTAACAATCTATATATCTCATAATTAACTATAAAATTAATTATATAAATTCATATCACAATTAATTCATCAATTATTTATCTAAACACATATATCTACTAATATTATAAATAAACTATCATTAATCATATAAACTCATATATCTATATATCCCATAATTGAACTACCATTAATTATAATAACTCATATATCGAGACAATACATTATTTATTAATCAATTTATAACCATAAAACAATTACCTAAATATCTCATAATTAATCCCCCATTAATTATTTGAATCACATATACCTTAATATCATAACTTATCCTCCTATTAATTATCTAAATGGGAGTCACCTAAATCACATTAAAAATTCCTCAAATAACAATCTAAATTGGGAGACTGATTGTCTCATAAGCAAATTTGCAATTAGTCATATATTTCAACAAGAATCCAATTAAATCAATTCGTCATTATCTAAATCACTAATCCATAAATCTTAAAATTGTTAATTCCTTTAATTATCTAATAATCATCCTATAATTCTCATTATAAATTTACCAATTAATTATTTTTATTTATAACACCTTAATCCCATGATGAACTCCACAATTAATCATCAATTGAAACAATAATCTTACTAAATAAATTTACCGTTATCGAAATCAAAATTAGAAAATCATAAAATTAATTCTCCAAATAATTATCTAATTGGAAATCTTCTGAATCTCATTATTAATTTCTCAATTAATTATCAAAATGTGCAGTCCCATAGTCTTATAATAAAATCCCCAATTAGCACTAATTTTTAACAATTTATCCAATTAATCAATTGGTCATTATATAAATTACAAATTCATTAATATCACAATTAATTCATAAATTAATAATCTAATTGTATAGACCATATATCTCATAATTATTTCCCAAATTAATTATCAAAATCAACAACCCCTGGGTCTTATTATTAAATCCCCAATAAATCATCATTTTTAATAATAAACCAATTAATCAATCAGCCACATTAATTATCCCAATTTATGAATTAAATTTGATAAATAATTATAGCCATTATAAAATTGAATATTGTTAATCAATATCACGATTATGTTAAATTAATATTAGGAAACCAACCTTAATTATTAAAAGACTAATATCCCTATCAAAATCCCCAAATGTTGAGTAGCACAACAATCTATATTTATATCAGAATCTCAAAATTTTAAAATCTAGATCCATGAAAATCATGATCATGCAGAATTAGATGTAGATCTAGTATCATATATCATGATCTCGACAAATATACATAAAAATACCAAATAAAATGGATTATATAGTTAAAAGAACGTGTAATGGATAGAGGAAGAATGAGGGAAGAAGAAGAGATAAAATTATTTTCTAGGACATAAGTTTTGTTCAATCTGGGATTCGATTCATGAAGAAAAGAGGTGGGGAGAGACCAAAATTCGTTTAGGGGGCTCCAAAACGTGAATTAGGTCATAAGGTCGTTTTTTGGTTGATTTTTGGTTAATTAAGTGGTTTAGGGAATTTTAGAAATAATATTTGGATGTAATTAATTCTAGTTCATAGTTTCCTGCATAGGGTCTCAATGTCTACCCAATGTCCTCTAATTTTTTCAAAAAAATCTCCCAAAACTCCCCAATCTATAACCAAATTGAAAAGTACTCAATTAATGATAAAATAGTACCTATAAATGTGTTTGATATGTCTCTACAAATATTTGGGTTATTACAATCCTCCCACCTTATAATAGCTCATCCTTGAGTTGCACTCCCAATATTCCCTAACATTCTGATTCATAAAGATAATAACATTTATCCCTCACATACATTTTTATCTCCCATGATTCTTCCAACACATGTCCATCTTGCCACAATACATTGAATAACAACCAAATCATTCCCCGCAAAACCTTTTCACTATGATCTAACACATGTATAAGATACCCCTCATTGATATATTGGTCTCAGAATCGTCATCATTAATATCACTAACTCATTTACAAATTTAATGTTCCCAAAAGTTACAAAACACCTTCCAATTAGAACTCAATATTAAAATCCAATACTGCCTTCAAGAAACATACATCCAACACCTCCAAAGATATCCTAACCATCATATGAGAAATTTAATCATGCACATTAAATGTTCCTCATTGTCATTCTAATTCCACGACTTGCATCCTATGGTCTCACCCCATGAATTGACTTCTATCACATTGCTCCAACATTTTGAGATTTTTTAACATCACATTTTGAGGTTACTCAACCAACATGGCACATGGATCATATTATTTATTGACCTCTGGTCCCTCATAATAACCTCATATATAAACATTCATTAACATAAAATGCACCATCCAGATCCACACACATACTGGTTCATAAGAACAACCTCTTAGGAGACCCATATCCAACAAAAAAAATTATATAGCTAGGCATAAAGCCAGAGCATTCTCAGTGTAACTGATACAATTTCAAGGTAGGGGACATGATCATCACTAATTCAAATACATGAATAAGTGCTGACATTATACAACCACTAATCCTCCAATACCAATGTTACCACCCATTTCGAAAATACCTCAACATATCTAATATCTGAGGATTCCTGACCCACCAACATCTCATCACAATTTTCAAAACAAAATGGTCCCTCACACAACTCCCAACTGAGTTCTCAAACTATTCCATTTTCAAAACTCAAACCACCCACATTAAGGGTCAATTAAACAAAAAAAGGATTCTTATTTTAGCACATTAACTGAATTATCAAGAGGGATTTACAAAAACCATATCAAGACTTTCCTATTTTTTCTTTAACACTTTTAAAACTAACACACTACCAAAACCCTTAACCATCCTACAACAACGTCCTAATTAACTAAGTTAAACACATAATCATTATTCATGTTTCTCATTTGAAAACCATTTATTCACTTCTTTCATCATTTTAAATTCGTTATATATTTACTGTTAGTAACTATTTTTAGTTCAATATCTCATGAAAGGAAAAAATTTCAAGTTTAACTAATTACCCATTTCCCATATTTTCAAGGATGCCTAAAATGAAGGATGTTCACAAAATAATAATGAGTGACTAGTATGATGCATAAAAACTCTATACTCAAACCATTAAGGTCCATGATTCATTCTAAATTCATCTCAAAAATAAAAAACTCATAACAAAAATTGTGTGTCACCCAAGGTGAAAAAATATTCAACTATAACACCAAACAATAATAATAACAATATCACCATTGGTACGTAGTCTCTCACTCAGGCATGTGGTAGATAATCTTATGTATGAGCTCATGAACTAGACCTGAATCTTCTTAGTCTCCAATCTACCATTCAAAAATAGTACGAAAAATGAATAAGTAATGAAAACTCCTCGGATACAACATTGTAATGTCCTGGCTGGGGTTCCACACATCGATGCTCTGAACCAGTTCTCTATGTGACCTCAAGTACATCTCCCCATACGCTAGAGGCTACCGACAAGCAGAAAGGGTCTAGTAAGTCATTCATACGGAGATGATACCCTCTTTATTTTAATTTTATCAGAAAAATACACCATGTGAAATAAATAAAAAAACAGAGGTAACATATAATCTTAAATAATACCAATATCTCATTATAACCAAAGAATGGAGTCCAATGTTTAAACAGGATAATAAATATATAAAGTTGATGTACGTGCCAATTTTCAATCTGAAACTCAAAACTAAAGACACCAATGACCCCCAATTGGCTTCCAAAACACATGTAGTTCCCTCATACATGCTCCACCCCATATTAGTCATCTAACACAAGGACTTATCTATTGAACTGACCTATAATAATAAAGTCTCTTTGGGTTCTATTCAGTCTGCATATGTATGGTGTGAGTACAATGTAGTAAGCCATCCCTATGAGGTCTAATACAATTCCTCAAAATAATAGTTCATGAAATTTTAATAAGAATGTGTATAATGCATCAGTAAATAATTTATCACATTATTAGATATTCCTTATTCAAACACATAAAACCTCAGGTTCCTGTAGACACCCAAGCCTTAATACATGCTTCAGACCATACTAAAATTCGAACTATCCCCATGGGATACCACATTTATTAATTCCCATGTAAAAATTACAATTTCACAACTGAATGACCATGTTACCATTAATAAAATAACAAAATTTAATAACAATGTTACCATTCATTATTTCACGCAAATGAATGACCATGTGACCATTCACTGCATCAAATAATTGAATGACCGTGTTACCATTCATTATTTCAAACAAATGAATTACCATGATACCATTCATTAAATCACCCAATTAAATGACCATGTTACTATTCAACAACATGTAATTAATTAAACAATTAATTATCCACACCAATTACATTACTATGTTTAAAATTAATTAAACATAAAAAATCTATTAGTTCACTCAATAATTATGTAATCACAACCATAACATTTATCAATTAAATAATTAATTATTCACATCAATTTCTCAAGTTAATTCTAAAATTAACTATTCGTATAAAATAATCAAGTTAATTTAACAATTAAATAATCATATATATAACTATTGTTAATTCATAAAAGAACCGATCAAAATAATAACTCTTGTTAATTCAATACCTAAATAATCTGATATATAATATTAATTATTTCAAAAATTAATTAATCTCATCAAATCAATTAATTCAATTATTAATTAATCACTTCAATACTATTAGTAAAATCAGAAATTTACTAAACATAAAAACTAACCTAGTTAATTAAAAAATCAACTAGCCACAATAATAGCTCTAGTTCATTAATCAATTAACTAATCACATCAATAACTCTAGTAAATTAAAAAATTAACAATTCAGAACAATAATTCTAGTTAATTCATCAATTAACTAATCTCATTAATAATTTTAATTAATTATTCAATTAATTAATTATATTAAATAATGTAAATAATTCAATAACAAATTAATCACATCAATCATATTATTCAATTTAATAATTAAGTAAACACAATAATCACGATATTTTATTTAAAAAATTAACTAACTGCATCAATAAAGATAGCTAATTCATTAATGAGCTAATCACATCATTAACTATAATTAATTAAACAATTAAATAATCAATACAATAAATAGAGTTAATTATTCCATGAAAAATCACTTCAAATACATTAATTAACACAAAAATTAATAGATCATACCAATCCCTTCAACAAATTCACCAATTAATTGATTACGTCAATCCCAGTAATTAACTATAAAATCAAATAATCACTCCCATCAATCCAAATATTTAATTCAAAAATTAAAAAATAAAATTTCATCCCTTAATTAATTTATAAATTAATTAATCCCATTAATCATATTAATTAATTCTATAATTAGTTAATCATCTTTATCTTATTAATAATTAAACAATTATTTTTTCATAGAATTAAGCATTATTATGTTACCAATAAATTACAAACGTCAATTTAATTAATTAATTCATCAATTTTTTAGTCAATATATACATCTCATTTTTTGTAATTAATTAAAAAATTAATTATTCAAATAAATAATATTAGTATTTCATAATTGATTCTACAATTAATAATCATAATTCATATAATATTTAATTCATTAATTATTTTTCCAAACTCATATATGTACTTATCTTGTAATTAATCTATCATTAATAATCTCAATGAATATATCTGGATATTTTATAAATAACCAACTATTAGTAATAACTACTCAGATAATTATACATCACATAATTAATTCATCAATTTAGTATCTTGTACTAATTATCTCAAAATCTCACAATTAATCACCCAACTAAATATCTAATTATCATATCCCTTAATCTCATAACTAATCCAAAAATAAATTACTTAAATCGAAGGATCCTAATTATTATACGTAATTCACCAATTAACTATATAAATTCTCATCCACTTAGCCCCATAATCAACTCTCTAATTTTTCATATATTTCAAAAACAATCCAATTATATCAATTTGTTATTATCTAAATCACTAATCCTTAAATATCAAAATTAATCATTCCATTAATTATTTAATTTTAGATCCCCTAATTCTTAGAATTATTTTACCAATTAATTATTTTAATTGATATCACCCCAATCCCCAGATTAACTCCCAAATTAGTCATCAATTTCTACAATAATCCAATTGATTCAACTGGACATTATCTAAATAAATATTCTGAAATATCGTAATTAATTTATAAATTAATTATTTAATTTGAAATCCACTAAAAACCATAATTATATATGAAATTAATCATCAAAATTATAATCCCCTAAGGCTCATAATTAATTACCCAAATAGTAAAAATGTTAATCAATTTATCCAATTAATCAATTGGTTATTATCTAAATCCCAAAGTATTAAATATCACAATAAATTACTCCATGAATTTTCTAATTTACATCCCTAAATCGTATAATTAATTTTCAAATTGAGAAACCCATTAGTGTCATGATTCTATCCCTAGTTAATCTTCAATTTTCACAATAAACCAATTAATCAATTGGACACATTTATTAACCCTATTTAGGAATTCAAATTTCTATAGAATCATATAAATTATACAATTTCACATAGTTAATCATAATCAATAATATTTGAAAATAATATTATTCCACATGCCACAATATTTTAAGACTAATAATCCCATAGAAATCCCAGAAAGTTATGTTGCATAACGATGTAAATTTGGATCCGAATCTCAAAACCATTTAATAAAGATTAATGAAAATCATGATCAGGAATGATTAGATCCCGAAATATAATCATAGATCAATATATAACAAAATATACATATATCTACCTAAGACATCATATTACATGATTATATAAAAATGGAATGGATGGAGGAAGAACGAAGGAAGATCAGGAGAATGAATTACTTACTAGGAAAGAAACGACCTTCAACATGGGCTTTGATTCAAGAAAAAATATTGGAAGGTTCATGAATTGGTATGGAAAGCTCCCAAAATGTGAATTACGTCCTATGGTATATTTTGGGATGATTATGGGAATAATTTGGGTTCAAAAAAATTAGAATCAATTTTTGGACATAACTAATTCTAATGTATAGTTTCAAGCATGGGGGTGTCCTTTCTGCCCCATCTCATCCCATTATTTTATATATTATCTATAATAATCACCAATTAATAATACAATTGAAAGTACTCAGCGAAAGGTAAATGAGTACCTATAAACGAGTTCTATATGACTCTATAAATGTTTAGGTTCTTATAATATCTATTAAACCTGTAAAAATGAATGTAAAACAAGACGTAAGATTTTAAAATTTCCTGTAATGGGGTTTAAAAAATAAATAAATTATATTAAAAACATTCTATCATATAATTATACATCCATATATGTATACATTCATTTGATTTGAATTCTAATTAGATAAATTTAGGGAACTGGTATTTTCTAGAAATTATTATTAATGAAGGGATATTTATGATTTCATAATTTAATATAATAAATTTTGGCTGGACATTTACGATACGTGGAATACTAAAATGAATTCCTTATTATGTCAAGTCATAACTCATATGTAATAATGTTCCCTTAATATTTATGGGTTCACTCCCCAAAACATCAAATAACATAATAGTGCCATATTTAAAAAAACTTTTGTTGGACATGACTTTCTCTATCTGAACCCCAAGAATTTCAAAATTACATATATAATATTATTTTCAAAAAAATAAAATTACATTTTTATCAAAAGTCATCAACATATTCTTCAGGGTTTTTAATTTTTTTCATGATAATTCCATACATTAAATATTTGTCTCTATTTGACATTCATAAATAAAATTGATCATGAAATATATGAATACATGATCTAAAAATGTATACATATGATTTTTCTTCATAAAATACCTATATTAATTAATATTAATTTTTTACATAAAAGTCACATCACAAATAAAACATTAAAATCAAGAATATATCCTTGAGATTAATAATATCTAAAGAAAATCATAAAATTTTAAATTGTCAATAAGAATTTTATATGAATTAAAGGTATGTTGATGTTATGAATGACGCATGGACATTACTATATAGAGACGAAACGTCCTAAAATTATATATATAACATGATGTCGTGATTAAATTTATATTCCCACACCATTATCAATAGTAAAATAAAATTATAAACATGGAAAGAATGATGACATTATTTCATTTCATAAAATAATGAAATTTTTAACTTTTATTTTATTAAATAACAAAATAATACATATTCTAATTTATATAATAGTCATCAATAATTTATTTATGAATTGTTTTGTAATTAATAAAATAAATATATATGTCCAAATATTTTATGTACATATATATATATACAACATGAAATATGTTACATAAGAGAAGAATGAATTCATTTTTCAATAAAACATTGATAAGAATCATCTCTTTCACTATATATGTCCATGCAATAGATGTTTATTTCCAAAATATTTCCCCTACTAAAAAATTATTTTCAAATGAAATAATAAAAAAAAATGAATTTTTTTTAATAATCCCTTGCTTCCATATAGTGGATATCATAAGTTCATATACAAATATCCTTTGAAATGACCGTCAAAATTAAATGAATCAAAATCTCTTCAAAATAATCATGGGAATCGATTGTGTAAAGTTGAACCAAAATAAATTTGTTTAAAGGATAATCCATTATATAATTTAATAAAAATTACGACATATAATCTGAAGTATAAATTGAATAGTAATCATATATGTTGATGTAGATGAACTATAAATTAAATTAGTAATCCCTAATAATTACTATAAATTTTGAAATATTTTATTTAAAAAACCCTTACAATTGTAATATCAAAATATATAGTCTCCCTTACTCATGAACAGATTATCTATGAATGATTGAAACACCAAAAAATGAAAATATAAACACCTATATGCATTTAAGTTTTAAAATAATTTATACAAACTCTATAATAATAAATAAACATAAGTTGCCTTACATAGATAATTGGGATCTATAAGGAAGTATCTAATGCACAATGTAGAATCTCAAGGTAGAGTCTCCTACTGTCTCGAGAAGGACACAAACTAGGGAATGTATGAGATGGAAGGGTTTTTTTATTGGCTTGGGGAACACAGTGGATATGTCTTCTCCGTAAAGTAAAAAAATACATATATAGTTGATTGGATAGGTGTTTCTTCAGCTTCTATGGGAAGCTGAGATCACTGTGAACGAAATAGTCTAAGAGACCTCAATCGAGGATTTGACAAAAAATAATTTATTACATTTTAAAATTGAAAAATTAGACAAACTAGATTCCCTAGAAAAAATAAACCCAATGAACCTATTCTTATATGATTTTTACAATCCACCAATGTAATTAAGATTCCTTATGAAGATTTGGATTTAAAAGAGGTATAATATCGAAGAGTCAAAAAACAATCAAACATGTGAAATTAACAAGAATTAAAATGGATGGAAAACAATAAGGTAAACAGAAATTGTTGACCTATAACAGAACTAGTAGAAAATAGAGTAATGCAAAAAAGGATAAGATTTATACACCTTCAACAACAAATTCATGCCTACCTACTTATGTTGCTGAAAATCGAATCCTTGACCGCACTTGATCCCTGCATCCATACTGGATCATGTTATAGACCCTTGAATATTCCCTACCAGAAACTAGTCAATGCATGGTCCGATTTGAAGCTGGATATACAGTCAAAGACCACATATAATCATCACCATTATTTGGCTTTAATTCCCTAAAAGTGGCCTGATCCCGAATCCCTCGACTCTGGCCACTAGATGACCTCTTGAAGACCTCAACTCGATCCTTATCACTATAGACTCCACCACTTAGGCATTAACATAAAATTTAAAGGAACCATAATCCTCTAACCTTGTTCCCTATTATAATTATTATTATTATTATTATATCATTATTAATATTTATTTAATTTCATTAATAAAATTTATTTATTTAAAGATTATATCAATATATAAATAATATTATATGTTTAACTACAATATAAAAGTTCTAATTATTTATTATGTAAAAAAATATAATCTAATCATATTTTATTATTTGAAACTAATAATTATAATTTCATATATATATATATATATCTGTGTGTGTGTGTCGGTATATTCATATCATATTTTAAAAAATAAAATATTATAAAAACAAATTTTTTATATTTTTTAGTAATCATTCAACATTTCAAATAATAATAGTTTTTAAATATGAATATTTATATTGATTACATTCATAAAATAATTTTGTATATTTATCAAAATAATTATATGTCATGAAATATATATGTTGTTTTTTAGGAATTTTTTCATTTAAAAATATTTTACTAAATCACATTGTGATAAAAATGATTTTTTGTTATTAAAATTATTTTAGTGTTGTTTTTATAAATATAACCATAAACTTATATTCATATTAGTATATACTTTTAAAAAAAAATTACAATAAATAAGTTTTTTTATAGAACGTTAATTTTAATTTAATTTAAAAACTATAAATTTGAAATAAATATGTTTTTAAGTATTATTATTAAAACTACATAAATTATTATTTTTCAGTACATAATGTATTCATAACTATAAATAAATTACTAGGGAGTTACACCTTTATAGAAACAATGTCCTTGTAATTTATAATTATGATTACTAAAATGTGTTTAGAATATTTTTTAAATCAATTACAGGGAGTGAAAAATAATTATACATAAATGGAATGAGATCAATTTTAATCCACATAAATATCATTTTATTTTAAAATGACATTATTTTTTATTATTATACTATAATATATTATATTTTATAGAAATTTCTGAGACAATATATATAATATTTTTTGAATTTTAATTATTTATGGGTATTATAATAACATATCATGATTGTTGAGAGATGTTTCCCATATAAGACATGATAGATTTGTCTTCTTATTTATTTATGTGAATAATTATATTACCTTTATGAAATATTATAATTTCAAACATACTTCATTTATTTATAAATTATTACTGGAATTTCATCCTTCATTTTTTCCAGGATCAGTTTTCTCCTCAATATATTAAATTAATATATGTAACAAATATTCATTATTAATTTTTAATGACTTATGAAATACAATAATCATCCAAGGGACCACAAGATACAATATATATTTGACAATATTTCATATATTTTTATATATTAATAAAAAATATATAAAGTAACTATATTACATAATATAAATATATGTTAATATTAATAATTACTTAATTAATTTCCAAAGCCTCAAATATAACACTAAATTTTCAACTTAAGTAATTCTATACAAAAATTTCAAAAATTTCTTGAATAAACATGAAGCCAAAATATTAGAATGATTTGTTAATATATTTATCCATGATGACCAAAAATTTATCTCCAAACAACATTGATATATCCTAAAATAAAATATATGAAAAATTAAGTTCACCCAAATAATATAATCTCTATTATATACTAATCCTTCCATAATAACATAAATTCCTATAAAATCACAAAAAATTAATATATTTCTTAAAAAACAACTCCATCTCTATTCCTAGATTTCTATTTTCCTTTATCATATAATTCATCAATAAATATTGTAATATTATTTCAAAGTATCATCAATGAATTATTTACCAAATCAAATTTCATTCCCATGGTTATATATATATGATGAAACATATGTTTCTATAATATAATAACCATTAATCTAAATTTTACATAATACTACAATATAAATGATAATATTTACAATTTTTTTATATTTACATTATATCTTGTATCCCCATTAAAAAATCATACTGTCAAAATAGGATTCATGGAAATTATCAATTCTATTTTCCTGAATCTGCAGTTTCCAATTATTTTTTTCATTTGAAAACTTTACTAGGTTCATGTTGACAAATATTAAATCAAGATAACTGATTAGGGATAAACTTACAAGTTTTAAATCCATTTATTACTATGTTTATTTTATTTTTCCTACAATCAATACATTGTACATCACATAAAATTGTTACTTCCTTCCTATTGGATCAAACAATTTACTAATAAAAAAATTATCCAGTGTTAAGTAAAATCATTGGAAAAAATCTCATGGAGATGATACATACAATGATTTCCTTAACCATTACATCTTATATTCAAATATTTTTAATTATTTAAAAAATAAAGTACAGGGTACAAAATTACATTATAAAATCATCACACATTATAGGGAAAATTTATTTATTTGGAATTTAGATCTAAATGAGAGTTAATTATTTATCTAAATTTCATTCCAAATTATAAACAAACATAATATGTTTTTAATTCACCAAACACTAGATAATGTAAAATATAATTTTAGTGGTGTTAATAATATTTTTTAAAAAACTATTTGATCATTTGAAAAACTAATAATTGATAGATGATTACTTATAACAGAATATACAAATTATTATTATATTATTATCTAACCGGTAATTTTAGCATAAATCATGGGTTAATAAATTTTCATAAGCATAAAAATGAGTTTTTTCATTCCATATCATATAACAATTTTTTTCTCAGGGAAAAAGTCAACTCATTTCCAATTACATTTAGTGTTTACATAGTCACTTAACATTCCTTAAATTGAATAAATATAAAAAATCATAGTTTGAGTGATAATAATAATTTTGGGAAAACATATAATCTAGAAAAAAAACATTCCTAAGTTGTCTAAATTAAAACACACACTTTTTATTCTATTTTATCCAATTATTATCCTAGAACATCAATGATCGTATTCTATTCAAATACATTTTAATGTTTCATAATGAAAATTTGAATTATCCCATTATTATCCTCTAATTATCTTTATCCAAGTTTGAATTATTAGTCTAACTCATCTTGAATTGGTGATGATCATGTTAATACCAAATCCACACTATTCGGAATTGTTACTCAATAGTGCATTTATGGCACAATCACATCCAGATTCTAGTATCAGAATAGAGATATATTTTCTAGGAAACGCACACTCCTTTATATTCAATAAAATATGATGTTTTCATATACTAAGGCTTATCTTAAGGATTTTATTATACTTTTCCCACCATAATATCTGACAAAAACTAAACCATGGTCTTTTTACCAACTAAGCTAACATAAAAATTATATAAAAACCTATATATAAAATACCCACATCATATCCCACTATGATAATCACAACATTTACCATTCAAATATACAACATGCTTAAAACCATTCATCATTTTTTGGTGAAAATGAAAAATAATAAATTTTGATCATAGATTCTCATTATGGTTAATGAAGGGAGATTTCTGGGGTCATTGAATCATTACAAGAGAATAAGAGCATGCGAATAGGTTCCTGAAATTTCAAAATCATACCAAAAAATTCCTAGAATATAATCATGTGTCATGTAATAAATCAAGGTATTTTACAAGAAATTAATCATAATTTAATCTACAAACATAAGACATTACATCCATCCACTATCATTGTATTATCCCTTAAAAGTGTGGAATAATGTGATTAGTAATCATAATCATAGAAATTTTATTTCATGGTTACCCACTAATATATTAACCACTTGTTATTCCAGGGCTGACCACCATTGTACCTACTTCAGGCTTGAGATAACTTCATTTGTACCATTTTTTGGGATTTGTATAACCTACCATGTGTGATACTTTTGGGATTTGAATAATCTCCCATGTATACATTTTTCTCATAAAATATAAATATTTACCAAATTCATTAGAGTGATTTTACAGTTCCTCCTAATGGAATATAATCATTATCAAGTCATATGTCTACCACAAGATCATGAAAATATTTACAATTACATTAGAACATACCCCATAGAAAAGGAAAAAGATTTAATAAATATTTCATCATCATTAAAATTTATCCTTATATAGAAATAACATGGATAGTATAATATTATAATATCAAATCGGAAGTATAATTAACATCAAATGATGTTATCATATATGAAAATTGTAATTCAAAATATCAATATATCATTTCTTGAAGAAAATACACATTTCCTTTTTAATTAACATAAAAATTTTTTTGTTAAAAATTATTCATTAAAATATTTTATTTGAAAAGAGACAGGGAAACACAATGAGGATTCTTTAAATCATTGATAGGTTTTTTATTTTTTAAATTATATTTATTCCATTTACATTAAAACACATATTAAATTATCATTTTGGTAAAAAGTTAAATGAACTATGTTTTGAAAATGAAAAAAATATTCATATTCTTTTTTTATATAAAGTAAATAATTTTAAAAAATAAAAATAAAAAACATTATTTTATTAGGTAAAACCTTTTTAAAGAATTATTTATTTGATATTAATTTGGTATAAAATTATTCCTAACTAAATATAAATACAAAGTGGGTTTTCTTTTAAAAATAATCTTTATCACTTTAGTACAAGAAGACAATAATTTTAATGGAAAAAATGTAATCACTATAAATATAAATTGGATAATAATACAAATATTATTTGGTATATTTAGAAAAAATAAATATTTCTTTAATATTAAATTTAGGCATAAACAAAGATTCTGAAAATGAAATTGTATTGTTAAATTCTTACCTCATGTATATTAGGTATTTTTATAACACTATCCTCTTGTTTAATAAGTTTTAATTTAAAACAATTATGTAATAGAATAATATTCATATAGATAATACCATTTATGGTTCAATTATAAAATTTCAACACATATCTCATAAAATATCTTTATTAAATACACATTTTTGGGGTGTAAACTATTGAAATTCAATTGAATGTTTTGGATTGGTAGTTTTGGTCCATTAGATTGAACATGGTTCCATCATATCCAAAATATGTAGAGTGTTTTACATGTCATATATATTTATTAAATAAATATTTACAATCATCCATAAAGTGATGATATAGAAAAATAAAATACATAACATATAGAGACATTAGTTTATACGTACACACGAAATTTTTTTCATTGCCTAATGAAAAGAAGAAAAAATAATATATTTTATCATTATTGATTCATTATAGTATCACAAATATAGTATATATGTTTTTAATACCTTATTATAAACAACCATGAAATTTGGGGATGGAATATTAATCATATCACTACATGGTGGTTGTAGTCCACACGTACGCGCAAGGGATACATTCAATTTCAATTATTGGAACGGAGGAAGAAATTAGATGTTAAATAATCATAATATAATATCTGTATATTTATTATTATATAATAATCATTTTATTATTGATGAAAAATGTTTATGGAATATGTATTGTGTAATAAAATTTTGACTACTCATTTAAGATTTATACCTATTCGTTGAGAAAAATCCATTGGATTTCAACTTAATCCATTAATGTGTGTTATTATGATCACAATAATACCTATAAGAAATTAGAAGAGATTTTATTATGATGTTAATGAACATATTGGAAGGCATATGAGGCTCAAACATTATGAATAAGGGAGAAGACGTGGTTCCCTGTTATAAGTAAGTGGAGAAGAACCCTTAAAATTAAATACAGAATTAAATTAATAAAAATTAATTTTAACATTGATGTCGCAAAAAATTAACACTTATATACTATATGATGAGGATTAATCTATATAATCTCATAATAAAAAATTTAGGAAATATTAGTCTGTATTTTAACCATTATCTATAATGACCCAGAAACCATTATCCTTGGGTCGGTGCCTGTATAATTACTTGATCATTAGTAGAAGGGAGTTAAATCATGGAGGGGAATCATTTTAATGTTTTGTGGAATTATATATGTACATGATATATATATTAAATTGGTAAATAAAATTTAAATATTTATAATGGAATTTTTTTGAATATTTTAACTCATTCCATGTCTTCTTCTTTATATCACAGAGAAATGAAATAAAATAAGGGTTACCTAAAATACTCATTTAGGGTTATATATAGTGGAGGCTATCATGAATCAATAAATCATAATAAATAAGAAATGGAATATAAATAATTAAATGTTCTATTTAATTAGTAACTTTAATATAAAAATTTGATAGGGAATAATCAATATAGAATTGTAAATAACTGAAAACACATTACATTTAATTGATAAACTTTGAATGAATTACATAAATAGAAAATACCATAGAGAAAATATCATGGATTATAATTATATTAAAAAAAACTTCTTAATGATGTAAATTATTAACAATTATATATCATGATCTGAGGCATCGTGAAATATTCTAATCTGAGGACCTCCCCCATGTAAGATTAAAACTAATAGGGAAAACCCATATAATTTGTCAAACTAATTTTTTCTCATGAGACCTATAAACTCATTAAGGGGCTATATATAACTATTCCTCACATATAACTACATTTACGAATAAATCTATATATATCTATTAATAAATTTAATTACTGAATCAATAATCCTTAGCAATAAATATATGTATTTAGTAAATAATACATATTTGTAAATATTTTGTTATTTAATCAAATAACCTTAAATGTAAACACAACATATAAAAATAGTAAATGATTTATGAAATAATCATATCAATAATAAAAATAATATTTATATATACAATGAATTTAATTTCCAATCATTAATTATTATAATAAAGTAATTCTATTAAGGTAAAGTATACAATCACCAAAGAAAGGGATAATGCCCAATAATTTTTACCTCCGGGATATCTCTTAAAAATTAACACAATGATGAATAAACAAGAAAATAAGTATTAATAATAATTAATAAATATTTAACTATATTAAAAACATTAAATAGTTATTATATACACCATGAAAAATTGAATACGTGAATATAAACAAAAGGATGTTTCATTATAATGTAAAATGAGATGAAATCTATTACCCCTATGTACCATTGATGTCAATTGCCATTAGAAGAAAAAAATAAAATTGAAACATAAAATAATTTTAATAATGAATGATTCATGATATTATATGTAAAATGGTTGTTATATAAACTATATAAAATAAATTAGTATTATAACATTAAAATATTCATCAATGAATAGAAATTGAGACGAATTCCCTTACCTCATGCTTTAATTTTTATGAATGTGATTCACACACTTGTTTAACAGTTTTAAGAATGTTTTAAATTTATAAAAGAAACATTATCATATTCATAACACCATATATTATCCTCATATGACTTTATTGATACTATTTGATAATAAGATTTTATTATTTTCATTATTGTCTGTGTTAATTTCCTTTTTCCTCATTCATGTACCGTTATGAAAGTTGAATTTTTGGTACATATGATTTAATTAAATCATAAAAAATCTATAATTAAGTCTAAATAACACATTAAATCTATATAAATCTTATCGTAACCACATATAAATTTTGGAAATTGAAAATGAATCACTTCTCTTCTTAGAGACAGTAGGTAGTATGTATGCACAAGTGATGATATCATTCTCTTAACAAGTGAAAGCATAAGTAAGTTGGAGATATATTACATTTTATGAATCAATTTAATCTAATATATATCAAATATATTAAATAACATTAGACTTATTACATTCCATGTAATAAAAAATCAAAGAATTATTCACATCAATTCGTTTGGTGGCAGTCCCTCAGACACACGAGGGACATTATCGTATTTTAAACGGTATGGTAAGTAAGAAGGTATATATGATATTATAATCCCATAAAAATATTTATATCATTAATTTATATATATATATATATTTCTTAATTATTTCCACCCTAAGAGGTGTTTATGGATAATGAGTTAAATCAGTTCATGAAGGGGTAACCCGAAAGGCACACAATCAATTATTTTGTTTCCTATTTTACGGAAGAGGAGATGTAAATATATTAATCCATTAATATAATACTATTTTATTATATTAGAGATAATTGTGTTAATGAATTTTTAATTATATGACACAATTTATAGTGGAAAAATAATAAATTAAATATAAGAGATTTGGTAACACAATTACCTTCTATAAGAGAAAATTTTATGGATATCCTCTTAAGGACCCTATGGAAGGTATTTTACAATGTCATAATGATCTATAATGTGATTAATGATTTTGAAGATATATGTTTACATTTTTTATTCAACATTAAATTATTTTTTGTTGTGAACATGTAATGGGATTGAGTTTTCATTTTTAAGTTGGGGAAATAGAATCCTCTTGGAAATTACATGAAAATTTTCCAAAATAATATGAAGTATAAATTAATTTACTTCAAGATAAATCTTAATAAATTAATCATTTAATTTTTGATCGGATCATGTTGTAATATCTCCATCCAATATTATTTTTACAAGTGGGTAGGTCATTTTTAACACTTATCTTATTAGTTTAACCCCTAGTAGACCCATTATTACCTTAAACATATTATATAATTTCAAATTTTTCATGATTCTTTTTTGCAATTTCTTAAACTTATTAGATAATATAAATGTCTTTTATTCCAAATACCAAATAATCTATTCATAATTAAAATATTAAATCATGGTAGAATGTTATTTAAAATTATACACATAGATGTGAAGTAAAAGTTGTATTCCAAAGGGAAATTTCCCATATGTATATAAATTTTTAATATTTAAAATCAATGTGATATTTATTACAATGAAATATATTTTTGTTAACATAATATAACTGAACAAAATTTCCATTAACAAAAATTTAAAATATAAATTGGATTTTTGAATAATATGAACGAAAATTCAATTTTCATGAAAAAATAATATCTTCCACTATTCATAAAACTATGAAACATTTCAAAAAGATCCATGAAATTATGACTAAGATAATTTTGGTTTAATGTTTCAAAACATTAATTCATTTCATCAAATATATTGAAAAAAATTTTCAAAATAAATTTTATCTCATGTACAGAAGAAACAATGAAACATATTTCATTGAAAATAGTTTCGTTTTAGAAAACATTTCATTTATAATGAAAAGATTATTATTTTTATTTTTAATGAAAAAATAATAATTAATACTTGTAATATATGTATATATATATAATTTTAAATTACTAATTGAAGTTTATACCCTCCAATTTAATGGATATGATATAATAGTAAATTTTAAATAATATCTAATTAGATTATATTTTTTCATTTAAATTTGGTATTTCATGCATCAAAATATATAAATAAGATTTAATTTATTTAGAAGTAAATATATTTTAATGTCCTATTATTTTACATTATTCCACCATAAAGTAATTAAATTTATGAAATTTTCCAAATATTACCTTCTAAAATGGTGAGGGAAGTTTTTCATCATAACACCCTCTAGTACCATGTTTCTTCCTCAATTTCTTTATTTCTCCACGTTTCCATTAGAAAATTAGATGTATTATTCTTAAATACATGATATATAAGGTCGTGAATATAGATTTTTTCTTTAGCATAATATATATTAAGTTAGAATTATATTTTATAAAAAGTGACCACATGTGTTTGGTCTAGCATGTACCTACATAAAAATAATATATGAAACACATCATATCCTTTTGATAAACCTGGTGGTGTTTTCAAATGATAAGAAATAACTATAATTCATTCAAATAATTGAAATGTGTTGATGCACCTAGAGATCATATTTACCTTCTCATCAATCCTTATAACATCTTAATATGTGGAAAAATCATAAAAACATTATCTACAACATATAATACACAATAATTCATTGTATTATTGATATAGCTATCTTTCCCACATTAATATTTTTTAATGTGACCCTGAATAGAAATTAAATTTTTTTCATCAAAATGTTTTGTTCCTATTATTTTCCTTTTAGTAATATGGTCCCAAAAAGTTGTTAACGACATATCCTTCCAATTAAAGATCCTTAAAATTCCATTTGAACAATATAATAGATATAGTATTTATTAGAAATAAATACCAATGGTAAATACTAATCCAATAAACCATGAATGTCAATTGAGAATATACTCAAAATTTCTTCCACTGTTTGAATTTCCTTTGAAAAAATCAATCAGTTTTATCACTGTAATTAGTCATCCAATTTAAATCATTATTAATATCCTTCAAAATAAACTTCAAGAATTTCACTAAATGTGTACCAAAATCATAAAATATTTAAAAAGCTACACCATGAATTCATAAAACGTCATCAATATAGATCCCTATGGGGAACCCAATAGGTAATTATTTACTTATATATATGATTGTTTTTATATTTGGTCTTGAGATCAATGAAAACCCTTATAGCCCCATTCATTTTAGGGATATTTAGTATTCTTATTAAACAAATCATAGTTATTTAATTCCATTAATGGAAAATAATAGGAAGTG
This sequence comes from Viscum album, assembly GCA_963277665.1. Lineage (NCBI taxonomy): Eukaryota > Viridiplantae > Streptophyta > Magnoliopsida > Santalales > Viscaceae > Viscum > Viscum album. The sequence continues at coordinate 1,155,442,828 of OY728133.1, read as the reverse complement.
GTTTCAATAAACTAATTTTATTTCTCAAAGAATTCACTTGATGAAAATCAAAACCCCTGGACATATAATAATCAATTTAATGCTTCAGGTTATCCCACCCAAAAATATCCTTCAAATCCCAATACATATTTTTGTTATCAGGGTGTATAATGAATTTCACAATATGATGATTATCAAACAATTATATTTTCATCTTTGGTAATGATGTAACATATAATATCTTTTAAAATTATAAGAAACCATGTCAAATATTAGATATACTAATTTCTAATCATTCAAAACATTAATTTTATTCGGAATTTTCACATAATTATATTGGTAAATTTTAATCTTTTCTAATAAATTTTTATTTGTGATCATATGAAAAAGGATGGTTTTATATTCTTCATAAAAATCCAAATATCTAACATTAATTGACCCGTGGACATATGATCCCCCTCAATCCACATTTGGCTATAAACTCCATGATATTTTCTACATAATGCCAAAAAATGTTATTTTCATTACCTAGGTGAGAGAGTATTGTGAAATAAAAATAGTTTTGTAGATAAACCAATCTCCATTGTTTATTATTAAATAATTTTATAAAAATATGTATTTTAGTGTGTTATGAATAATTTTAATGTGACATATTTTACTATAGATATAATGTATTCATATATTCAATGAAAATTTTACAACTACTAGCTTCAGATCATTACTTATAGAGTTTTGTTCAGGACTCTTCATTATCCTTTGTTCATATAGAATAAATTTATCATTTTTCATCAGTAAAAAACTAGTTCCCTTCTTTGATGGGAAACTATATATCACAAACCCACCATTTCTAGATTGTATATTCATAATCTTAGGATTGAACACAATCTTATTTAGTTCATTAAAACATTTTTTACATTTTTATTTTGAATATAACGTAACCCCTTTACATGTATGTTGGGTTAACAGGTTCTCCAATCTGAAAACATTCTTATGTAATTAGAGACAGTAACATGCTAACCCAACGAGACTATATTCTACAGTTATATTCATTTGTGTAGTCCATTCTATTATATCCTTTCTCATTATCGGATCAAATATGATCCTATCCATAGAGAAAATTTTCCCATGAAAAGAAACATCTTGAAGCTAGAAATCAATATAACCAAATTTACAAAATAATTCATTACATTTATGATTCTAAAGAATAGTCCTCAACTGATTCTCATGGTCCAATTATATTTTAGAATACACAAATATATAATCAAATAATACCTTAAAAATCAAGTTATTTCTTAAAATATGTATTATTTATATCCATAAAAACATATGGTGAATTAGTCAATACAAATGGCATTGATTTAAAATCATAATGTCCATAATTTTTTTGGAAATCTATATTTGGAATTTATTCCCTCTTTGATCAAATTTATGATACCCAAAATGATGGTGAACCATTGAAATATATTATTCTCCCTAATGTTGATTGAATAAGACATCATATCAAGGTAGATTTTACTTTTTATTTATCATAATATCATTGATTTCCCTATAATCAATGTGTTGTCTAATTGAACCATCTTTTATCTAAATGAATAAAACATGGGATCCCCTTTCCAAAACATTAGGGAGAATAATTAATTTATCCAAAAAATCATTTTATTGTTTCTTTATCTCTATTATTTCAATAGTGTACATTCTATAGGGAGTTGATGATATTGGTCTTAAATTAGGGATTAAATCAATGGAAAACTCAGCTTCATGTTCTATGGGTCATCTAGAATATTCCTCAAGAAATGCATTAATGTATTCATTTATAATAGATACATCCTCAATTATAAGATTATATTATCCATACTTATATTTTTTTCTATACTATTCCCCAAGAATATCATTTAGTTGAGCTACTGGGGGTGGATCTAGATATGTGTCAGATGATGGTTTCTCAACTCTAAATTTAAATTATTATTCAACTCCATCAAAATTCAAAATTTCATAATTCATGAAATAAATTTTTTCGTCATATTTTGAATTATTTTCCATATAATGAATTATATAAAATTCAACCATAGGTTTTATAAATCGTTATGAAAATAATGGATGTTTACGTGTTACAATGGGGTCTTTCTAACACATCCTTATTTTAGTGTGACAACCACTAGTATTTTTGACAAAAAACTACCTTCTTATAGTGATATTGAAATATATATCGTTCTATGAAAACTATGAAGATAGAAAAGCGAGTGTTGATACAAAATCTAAAAAAATAACAAAATTTAAATCTATTATGAAAGTACATACCTCTAAATCATTTCACTCTTCAACTGTAGCTATAGTTATCTCATAATCATGGCCTTATCCATTGGACTCTTCAACAGTAGATTATATTGATGAATAAGGAATTAATTTTGGTATTTTTCAATCAAAAAATACTTCAATCCTTGAATAGTTGTTTTTTTCATTCTTCCCATTTTATTCTCATGAAAAATGAACCTTATGTACAAATTTATAATAAAATTCCAACCCATAAAATATTTTCTCAAGATTATTCTTTCACATTTCTCCTATGGTATAAATTTATTCATTCTCCTCTTCTTCGTCAATCCATTCCCTTTGTCTTGGTTCTCCTTCAATCGCTTATTTTCATGACATTCATTGATAATGTGGGATCTTGATAATTCCATCCTTATTTTAATTGTATCATAAAACTATTTTTTCAATATGATGAACATTTTTTAGATAGTAGTTCCCTTCGAAGAATTTTATTATGTTCTTAAAATATTTATACAATTATACACTCTATGTATCACCATTAATATGTAGTATATTAGTTTGACCTTGTAAATATATCCACATACTCAGCAACACTTCTTTCATAATTTTTCTTAAATGTGATGAATATTCTTTTTGTTTTTATTTGTTTCTCATGAGGGAAATACTATTCAAATAATTACCCCTTAAAATCATTGCATTACATGTGTTTTATTTCCCCTTCCCCCATAATATTATTTATCATTTACCACCATTGATTAGCAAAACCTATGAGAAAATACCTTGTAAGTGTAACCTTTTACATTTCATAAAATTACAAGGCTATAAATATCTTATCCATCGACTGAATTTGTTTCTCAACAACTAGTATATTCTTATCCCCAACATGTTATGAAATCATTATCCAATAAAAATCCAATTTAATAGAATAAATCTATTGAATAATTTATTTCACAATCCGATTATGGTTATTGATCATAATCTGTATAAGCATCTCTAATACAGCCGTGATATATTCCTTTTTGATACCTAATATAATGGATTTGTGATTATATAAATATCTTTATCAGCTATGGGTATCGATTTACTTATTCATTCCATACCCCATTTCTAAACAATTTCATATACTTGATTAAATCATCAAATCTCAATTTTAAATTATAATTTTAAATTTTAAATATTTACTAAAATTTAACATAAATTTAAAATGTTATACTTTTTTAAACTCATAATCAAAAGCATTATTTATTTTGGGAGATCATTATGTCAGAATCCATCATAATTTCTTCTAAATAAAATGTGATTGATCCTAATAATATCCACTATAAGAGTCAATCCAGGCCAACATTAAATCCTATTAATGTTCCCTAGGTTGCAATCAGGTTAATCCCAATGCACCCATTTCATAGTTATGACAAGTAGGAACCTCTATTCCATAACCACATCAACTTGTAATATCTAGTCATAGATGTATTATATAGATAAACCATATAATATTTCATTTATGTTATTATATCCTAATCTTAAAAATATTACATATGTTTATGTTCTCGGATATTTGTTTTCTATAATCTATTTATGTTGGTATCTATTAATCTTTCTCTCATACCTACTATCATGACCCCGACTCCATTTACCCAGAGCTCATTCCTTCTTTAGGGTATTTTAAAAGATACTAGGGTATCAAATCTAAAAGGAAAGATTAGTTTAAAAGTTTTATAGATCAAGATACATTCATGATACAAATTTTAAAAAGGAAAAGAAAATAAAAATCATATAAATAGATACATTTCAATTCCTTGAACTCATTACAACAAATTTTCATCATATATTAGAGAAAAGACAAAATATAAGTGTAATCTAATATGATTCGTAATGTATACATACAATAGATGATATCCTGATTCAATTAAGAATAATTAATATAGAATTTTCATTAACTAAATATACATCATGATTAATCATTAACCAGAATATAAAAATTGAATAATGGATAATCAAAATGGTAAATTAAATAACATAAATAAAAATACATTAATTAAATATATTGAGAATGAAATGAATCTAGATAGATCATAATATAAAAAAAATATCATATGTAATAATAATAAAACATAATTATTAATGAATTAAATGAATTATTTTTAGACTTAATGAACTTAATAATCATAAAATCCTATATTGTGAATACCATCTTTAAGATAGTTTAAATAACTTGGAAAAAACCCTTCTAATTTGGATAATAGATTTGTATCATGAATCATTTCAATGCACTCATGGGATACTAAAAACTTGTCCCAACAGATACCTTTATACCCAAATTATTACTCATATATTCAATAATATATTAAAATCATAAATCAATATTCCATATCAACAAATATCCATATTAATCGTAGAATAAAAAATTCAAAAAAAAATTCCAATAAAAAAACATTCAACATAAAAACATAAGTAAAAAATTTATTTTTTTGTAATTAATAATATCCATAACAAAAATAATATGTATATTTGAGACAAATATAGAATCCAATGAATAATGGTCGTAAGAATTTAATTTTTTAATTGTACAATAATATTAACAAAGGAATGTGAGACTATACAATAATTTTATCATATTCAGTAACTCTTAAATAATAATTGCTTCAAGAATAAACATGAAATGAAACATTAAGTATCATGAATGAATATTTATTAATTTTTAATATATTAATGGGTTATTATATACACCATGCTATAACTTAATATGTGCATATTAACAAAAATGGTTCAATGGAAAGAAAATCAAGTAAAAATCCCTTACAACTTAATAACGTTCATCTAAATTGATCTGAGGCTAACTAATTTATATTTAAATATAAAATAAGATAAATATTAAGGAATTAATTACATTATATGAATCATTATATGAATATAAAATATATAAAATAAATTAGCAACATATCATTTCAATATGCCTGAATGAATAGAAATTGAGAATGAGTCCCTTAACCCAAAGTTTCCATTAGTTGGCCATGATTTGACCTCTCATATAAAGGTTTTAAGAATTATGTTAATTTATATTATAAGGATAATAATATTTATAATACATTCTGTAATCCAATTATATTATTTTACCAATTTTTTGTCAATAATATTTCATAGTTTTCATTTTTGGGTGTTAAATTCCTTGTTTCCTCATGCATGTTTTATAATAAAATTTATAGTTCTTATATATGGAATTTAATGAACTAATCTTTATAATTATAATAATATTATAAATATAACATTTAATCATTATTTAAATTATTATCAAAAATCATAAAATTAACGCAAGGAAAGTGAGTCGCATCACACCCATAGAGATTATAGGTCGTATATACCAATGGGTGGCGATATCATTCCCTCAATGTGATAGAGGGTAAGAAATTAAAACATAAATTAATTTTAAATAAAAAATATCATATAAAATATATCACATATATTAATTAATTGTATACTTTTTACATTCCATGAAATGTTAATGTGAAAACTAATTCACATCACTTCACGAGGAGGTTGTCCTCTGTACAGATAAGTGGTGTTGATGTATTTTAAATAATTATGAAAATAAAAATATATATGTGATATTATAAATAAAAAATTATTTTTATATAATATTTATTATTTAAAAAAATAAAATCCAACATTATATCCAACCTTGAGATGTGTTTATGGAAAAAGATATACATTGGTACTCTCGATGGTAGTCTATCATACAAACAATCGAAGATTTAGTTTCACATTTAATAGCAGATGAGATGGAAAAATTTTTTGAACTAAACAAAATAACCTATAACTATATATTTTATAGTTTCTTTATTATATAGGGTCTTTTTATACATAACTTATCTTATGAGATAATAAATAAAATCAAAGCTGATTGTTAATAAAATTACCATCTCTAAGAGAAACCACGTTTAGATATCCGATAAAAGGCCATATGGATTCTATTATGGGAGGAATGTAAGATCTAAAATGTGTATATGAATATTTTGTAATTAATATTATAGATATTTGTGTCACCAAATTTATTGGGTGGATTCAAGAGGTGAAGGGAGTGAGAGCCCTTTTATAAGTGGGGAAAGGGAACCCTCTAACAAATTACAAGAAAATTACCAATAGAATACAAAAGTGATAAAGTCAGCCACATGAAAAAAGCATAAAAATAACTTTAGATGATTTTTGGATAGGATAAGATGGATATATGGCCACCTAATATTTATTTGTTTCATTTTATTCAGTTTATAAACCATATCATATTAGATTAACCCCTAGTAAACCTATTTTTTACCTTAACATCGGTAATAAAATTTTATGGCATTCATAATTCATTGGGGTAAAAATTTATTTTTAAATTATTAGAAAATATATATATATATTTCAAAATTTGATTTCCATTATTCAAAATAAAAAAAGAAATCGTGGATGAATTTAATTTCAAAATTATACACAAAGATGTTACAAAAATTTGGATTTCAATGGGAAAATTCACATAAGTAATGAATGTTTTAATATAAAATTTCTATATTAAACTAATTCCAATGAAAAAATATTTATTTTTAATAACATAATAGAATCAATTTTACATTCAAAAAAATTCAAAATATAATCTACCATTGTAAATAATGTATATTAAAAGGTTGTTTTCGATAAAAGCCTAATTTTTCACTATTCATCTAAACATGAATGTTTTAAGAAAATTCTGAAAAATTCACTCTATGAAAATTCATATCTATCAATTTCCAAAACAAAGAAGATTTTATAAAATAACATCTATAAAATTATCAAATATTAATTCTAATTTAATTATGTATATAGCAGTCAACCCGTTTTTTATTTTTTTTAAAAATAATTTTTTAAAAAAGTTCTTTTAATTTAACATGATTATTTTCATTGTTATAAAAAGACAAAAATTGAATGTTTGTAAACTATATATTTTTTATAATTTTGTTAGTATTATTAATTCCATCAATCATAATGGCTATAAATTTTAAATTCATGGCCTGCTACACTATATCATATATATTACCCCTCTTTAACCATTTTGACCATTATGGGGATATCAATGTTTTTTACTATTTGGATGTAATTAAAGTTACTATAAAATGAAAATTTAACTATTAGTGTATAATGGTTGAAATTCTAAACCATATACCATTTAATTTACCCAATATAAGATATTTTAAAATCTTAAATCTTAAATAAACATTTATTTAATATATTATACCATTAATGTTATTTTCGGGACAATTCACACAGTCAAACAATGAAGAAAAAAAGATAGAAATTAGATTACAATAAAAAAATTTAAATCACCAAAAATATGACTAAATAATTTACAAACTAATGGAAAATAATAATTCATCCAAATTATATCACTTTTCATTTATTCAAAATTATTTATTTTATTTTTCAAGTACTTGAACATGTACTATTTCAACATTATATAATCATTTAAGATAGTTATTGCATCATTAAAATTTAAACATAAACCATCCGAAAAAAATATTCATTTAATAAATTAGCATTTAAAACCAAACAGAAACCCATTTTATCCGTTTGAAATAAAATTATATTTATTAAAAAAAATACATTGAATTTTAAAATATATTCATTACATAAATTTCTATTATGGTCATTATCAAAGAAAAATGTTACCAAGTTTCCATATATTCAATATTTGATGTTGTAGTTTGAAACAAAATCATAAAATAGAAATTGGGTAGTTGTTTTATACATCTTTAAATCATTTCCACATTTGTTTTATCAATATTTAGCATATTTAACATAACAAAATTGAAAAATATAGTCCATTATTACTATTTATATCTACAAAAATTAAATTTGTCCAATTTCCAAAATTTAGAAACTCTATTTCCAAATATGTAATCATGTTTTTGAGATTAAATTTCTAAAAGTGGAATAAATATATTTTGAAGTAATTATGCGAAATAAAAAGAATATTGTGTATATAAAATTAATTATTCTTCATATTATTGAATTTATTCTTATCACATTACAAGTGAAAACTATATGATGTATTTTAAAAAAATGTTACTAAATATATAATTTATTAATTTAAATAAAATCATTAATCAATAATGATGAATTTAATTATTTATTATAAAAATACAATACAACCGAAATATTAATTTATCCGAAGAAAAAATCATTTTTACTTTCAAATTATTTTCTAAATTTATTAGAAATAAATTCATTAAAAAATGTGTAAAAATTATTTATATAATATATTTGGTGCTATTTATAACCAACAATCCAATATATTGAAAAAAAGTGTCATAGTAATGAATACTAATTCAATAATATGAGGCTTTTATTTAAAAAAAGTTTTTCTTGTAATGTAATTTGTCAAATACATCATGTTCAATTAAAATTAAATACATTTAAAATCAATGAGTATTACAACTAAAGTTTAGGTATCACTGAAATATGATTTTTTAGATTTAATTGAATATAAATGGATTTTAATGATATCATTAAAGCCACTAGAGAGAAATTGTGGAAATTTCCCCATGTTTTTTACCATGCTGAATATGTCATTAAAATTTTCCACTAATGGATATGCATGGGGATAGAGGAAAAAAATCATTTGAAGTGTCTGCAATCTCCACTATATTTGTAATGATTTTCCATGAAATAAGATAGAGATATGACTATGTGTTTTTATTCAAAGAGAAATAAAATTCACTCAATATACCTTACCCTTATTATAATTATTAGTGTTATTAAAATATCTAACCTGCGAACGATATCATGATACAGTTGTTCTTCCATGAATTTTTTTTGGTAGTGAAATTGGCTACCTTCATCTCTTTTTCAGACATTGATATACCCCCACCAATAACGGTTTTCATGAAATGATAAATAGAGATTGTTTTTAACAATAAAGAAATAGTTGAATAGAGGAAATTTCTATAAATATATTATATCATTACATGAGTTAATTTTTTTGAAGGGATAAATAACTCAAAATTTTGATGACCTTACTTGAATAATTGCAAAAATAGATGGATTTGATGACTAGATAATGATGGTTATGGGATATTTATATTGCCATCTGCTGTTCCCATGTCATAATTACTAGAGACGAGCATGGAAGATGGGGTCGGTATCCTTAAATCCAATATTTCTGAGAATTCAATAGTGGTAAAGTTATTTTGATCCTGACAATATCAATAAAACATAAAATCCCGTTTGATTATGAACATGTTGACATAAATATATTTTCAAGTATCTGAGAGTTTTTCTAGGATAGCACATCGTCCATTGAAAATCCCATCATGATAGATAAAAAACTAATAATAGAAGGTTTGGTATACATTAGGATCCCAGAGGAATTTGATGTGTCTAACACCTTGGTGGAGGAGGGTATTCTAAAAAAATAGTTGAAAATATTATCCTTGATATCCAATATGATAGGGATTCTAAATTTTGTATGGGATGCAAGTTTTTCCAACATTTAAACTCAAATTATAAGACATATGTCAAACAAAACATTGAAAAATTCAATGGTAATGATGTTAATATATGTATAAAGAGGCAGTGGAAAAAATTATACCCCTTAAATCATTGATAAAATTTTTTTCCCATCAAATGATGGTGGTAATCTTGAGCACACTTTTTTAGAATTTCCTCGTGCTTATCGACATCACATACCACCTTTGTGGAATTTTTTACCTAGGGTAGTTAATTCCAAGGCACCTTCAACTGACTCTATTGAGGTTTGGGTGAATGTGATAATACCCCAGGACAAAGTATTACTTGTATGAGGTTCGATAATTATCATGGAACCTCCATGAAAGTGGAAAAAATATTCTTATCTGATATGAAGATGGAAACTGAAAGGAATGTGTAGGTGGATATACAAGCACACACCACACATGAGAACTATCTTGATGTGGCACCCACGTCTCAGGATAAGGTAGTGGGGGATCTTTCTAAAAAGGTTATTTGATAAGACCCCATATCAAGTGGTGGTCTAGGAATTCATTATGTTGGGACCCTAAAAAACCATCCTCTAGAATCATTACCTCGAGGCAGTGTCAAATGGGATGTCGACCCATGAATGAAATGTACATTAATGCACAATATATTCTATTACACAATGTTTAGTGGCCCCATGGTCAATATAATAAGATATGAAATTGGTAGTGGAGTCCACGAGTTCCTACTAGACATATAGTGTGGAATTCTAAGGAACATCACATGCTTTCAATGGATTGATATATGGATGAAGGTGTGATTGTGACACAAACAAATGATGTGAATGCAAAAAAATTATCAATATTGAAAGCAATAGATGAAAAAAATAGTCTTAGTATAATGAAAAATTGAATTCTAGGAGGGAATTATCACATGTTACAACCTATAAGTTTTCTAAAAGAAATACATATATGCATAATTTTTCTAAACATGCGATGTTAGTTAATTAGTTCACATATTTGAGTGGTTTCTTGGGGTCTAATGAAGTAGAAGACACACAAAACCTAGAGAAAATTTGGATTGATTCAACTAATGATAATGATGATAAATTCTAATCACCTGAAATCATAAAGTACATGGTAATGAAAATAATACAATAGGAGTAATGAAAAAAGAAAGTGGAGAGGTGGAAAAGGAATCCATAATGTGGAAAAACATGGAGGGGCTCATATAATGGGAAAAGACCAATAACAATGAAGCTACATTATTGAAACTATAAAGGGCTAGGAAACTCCATAATGACCGATGAAATTAGAAGTTTATCATGTCCCACAAACCCATGGTTGTTGGTATTATCGAACCCGAATTTCACTTTAATAACTAGAATTCCTTCAAATTGGAATTTCATGGATATTAGTTTGTCTCGAAAACTCTTCACAACTCCAGCATGGATCACCTATTGGTTATAAAGCATGAAAGAATCCATATTATTATATGTATTAATAAACCTCAGTGTTTTTCAGTATCATGAAGCATATCAATCATTGATTAATCAATTTATTTGGTGTATTCTTATATATCCTATATAAATAGAATATATTTATTGATGTAAATTGAGACAAAATCTGAAAATACATATCATAAATGGTTGATTCTTGGGAACATCATTTTTCTTTTGAATCCTATAGAAAAAATTGGATGTATCATTATACAAACTACCTCACTATAGTAATCTTATAGCATTTAAAAGTGCAGTCACTTTGAGTTCCCATTTATAGGAGCTTACATCACATAGAGGAGATACAATTTTAATTTAATATATGAATATAAGTTCAATAAGTTCTTTTTTAAAATGGATGATAGGAGTTGAATAAATGGTGTCTCAGGATTCACTCTCCCAAAATATTACATATATCACAATCCGATGCTTATAGAAGTCACTACAAATATAGAATGTTTATCTTCTATTCATTTTCATTTTTATTATGGATGTATTGTTATTCCTCAATGTTGGTAATATTTTATAGAGGCTTAGAATATTGATCCTATTGGAATTTATTTTCAAAATATGGAATTGGAATTAATGTATACTATGATGACACAAAGATAATGTAGCAGGAAATCATTTTGATGGACTGATTTGGAAATTATGTATATTGACGACTATCTATCATAGAGCCAAATCCACAATCATAATCAGAATACTCCATATATAGAAAATAAACTAGCACAACACATACTGAGTGATCTTATAATGGTCAAGGAAATTATTTAAAATAATAATTTGAATGTTATTTGTTTCAATGATGGATATAGGAATTCAATGTTGATTCATGGACAATAAAAAGATAAGAGAGAAAAATCTATAAAAAAGTTCATCATCCAAAATAGATTCCTACACACTACTGAAAATGAAATATCTCAGTTAGTTTGGGATAATTTCAATGGACTATATTATGATAAAGAGATGATCAAAGAACAAAAAGTTGTGGATAATATAATTATTTTCAGTTAGGATCCTAAAAACATAACTCTTATCATAGTCATAATTACAACAGAAATCAAGATAGCTCTCTTCTCTCTCAGTATAGAGTGTGCTTCTACTCCAGATATATTTACTTACAATTTTTTTTAGTTTTTATAGATATTTTTTAGAATAAATAACCCCTCTTAAATTAATGAATTATTCATCCATTCTTCCATGATATATGGGGAAAATTGTTTAATTGTTTCTTTAATATACTAGAAGGTGATTCTCTTGATAAAAAGTAATTAACGCAATTTTCACATAGAAACCTGATTCTGAAACTAATTAGTATACTTTTCTTGAACATCATGTCTAAAATTTTATACATCATACCACTCCAATATATTTTTCCTTTTTCCACTATAGTAACATTCATAAGTTTTTCTGTGCAGCAATAGAAAGAGTAAATATAATGAACTGAATAATAAAAGAAATTAAATTTTCTCCCAAAATTGATATCTTTAAGTCCATTTATACACTGAAATATAGAATTATGTTTTATGTACAAAAGGTATATCATTTCTAAAATACATTTATCTATATTTTTAACATCATACTAAACTAAAAAATACTATCCATCTTTATTAATTGAGACCCTATAGGATTATTATTTTTGTACAAAGGGTGTGAGACAAGGTGATCTACTCTCAGGACTTCTGATTTCTATTTTTCAAGATTATTTTAGTAGATATATAAATGAACATAATCATATTGGATTTTATAATCCAATAAATGATTGATAAAAGGACTATTCTCCTTACATATTTTGAATGATGATTACATCATTTGTCTTAGGAAAGATTCACGAAAATCCATATCTTCTATTAAATATGACATTCCATTTTATGATGTGGTAGATTGTTAGGACATTATTTGGGATAATCCACTATTTTATGATATAGAATACTAGTTGAAAATAAAAATATAACAACTAAAAGAATTGCATTAAATATATTATTTCTTCCATTAAATTATCTTAGCGTCAATTTATTTTTTAAAAATTTTAAGAGACATTATTTGGAGGTAATATTATTTGGAATTATCATAAAAATATATAGGTATAGAAGAAAATGACTTGTCCCTAACTGGAATGTTGTGTCTTGTAAACTCTGTGATTTCATCAATGTTTTTCTACTCATTATCTCTTAATAGGTGGCCTAGAGGTCATATTATGTAACATAATATAGTGGTGAGAAATATCATATCGACTATGTCAATCTATGAAAAGAAGTTAATTTTTTTCATGGAAGGTGTTTATCAAACCCATTGAAAGGGGAGGAAATGTAATTAAGGGCCTAAGGATTCTTAATAATGGCCTTCTTATGACATTAAAATAGAATATTATTTCTAATGAATCTCTGTGATTTTCTATCAGACTGATTCAAAGGGGCATTTCTTAATGGATAAAAATAATATCTTTCTCCCTCTATTAGGGTTGCTCTCGAGAACTCTCTCAATGGAATCATACATGATACATAGTTCCTAGTATACAAGAACACAACTCTCAACTGCTGGACCACTATACAGTTGGGAAGTCTACTACATAACATAGAGATTATATCCTAATATTTATTACAAGTGTATATTGATGATTTTGTATCACATCATTATAGAGATTGTCTTATTTGTACTCAAGTTGGTATAGATATTCATAATTAGATAGATTTGGATTGTGAAATTATTATCTGGAAGAAAAAAGGAATGGGAAATTAAATATAAAGGGGTATTAGAAACTGGAATATAGGGTATTCAATAGAACACCATCAAGGCTGATGAAAATCAACATACCATTCATCCAACCTTCCCAATTTTTTCATTCATTAGAGGTTATAAAAAATTGGATATTCAAATACTATCAAATTAAAATGACTCTACAATATCTTGGGTCAGCCTCTAACCTATTTTTTATGTATGAGGAGGATATAAAACCCCACATTTTACCATGTTATTTTCCCTAAAACCTACTAGCCAATACATGATATCTATTTGTGATAGATATTGAAACTAATATGTAGGTGGTTCATCTCATGGGGAGGATCAACAATGATTGTTAGAGTGACATGGTTTGGATCATCCTATCTGAATTAGTGGTAGCTATATTTTTTACTATTAGGGCTTCATGAAATGAAAAATTGATTGATGTGAAATAACCCTCCACGTATTTTGGAATTCTTTCATTGCACAAATAAGTTTAAACTACATCAATAGTGAAAATTATGAGGTTTGACTAATACATTGATTTACCTGATTACTCACAAGATCATAGGTGTGATCAAAAAGCTGAGGAAACCCAAGATTCAGATGTATATACACTTGATCCCCCGATCAACGCATGGATCATAATCAACATTTATTGTGAAACATCTTTAATTTTATGGCCCTCATGTTATGGAGGATTCATCAAATCACATCATGGATTTTTCAAAGGGTAATTTTATCACTACACTTGAATTGGACTAGCCTATGAAGTGGTTTTATGGGATATAGTGTATAAAATTTGATATGATTTCCCATATAACAAGAAAACCTTATTAAATCATTATGAGTCTGAAATTAATGTCTTTGAAAATAATAATTAGGAACTTGACTTGGAAAATCCTAGATCATTGAATTGATTTCTTTAACAATGTCAGTCAAATAAATTTGGTTATTTCATATTCAAATTGAAAGTAAATTCATGTAGTGTATTATTTTAGATAAGTCTCCCATAATGATGAAAAAATGTGGGCCTATAGGACCCTTAAATATATTTTTCCAATGTTGATTATTAATATGTGTGGTGTAATAAATACCCATTTTGGTAATAATACATTGTAATGATTGAATATTATTCTTAATTTATTAAATAATAGCATATAACATACTTGATTAGATCCAAGACTATAGGGGTAACTCATTATTCACTAAAAAATATTTAGAAACACACACATTAAAAAAATTATAAATGTAAATCATAACCAAAATATTTAAATACAATTTCTAAAATTATCTCCATAATATAAGGATGGTTATACCTCAATGAAGAGTTAAACCATCATTTCCTCGGTGGATTACAACAATTATACTACACACAACTAAATCAATGAATCTCATCATACATCAACAACTCAATTATTTGGGGAGAAAATGGGATCCATAGTGTGAAATAAAATGGTGGAAAGAGTCTTGTGATGCATTATCACCCACCTCATCTCTTTGATCATCTATATTCTCTATGTACCTAATAGTAAATTTGATAGTGTATAGAGTTTAGAATCGATAATCATCATGCCTCATCTAGTTGGGGTTAATTAGGCTATCAACTCATCATTGGTGAGAGGTTGGGGGATCACTATTATGATAATGGAAAAGAGTGTATCAAAGAATCAAAGAAAAAATATAGTGAATATGATGTATTTACTACTACATAATCTATGTACATTGTGATAAATCTTCTCAGTGGAAACCATTTAATAGTGTATATATCTAAATATTTAAACGCAATTCTCTATTTCCATTAAATTGATAATAATCCCTAGACTACTTATATAAATATAGAGAATAATAATTATCATATGATGAATATTAATGAGCTTTTAATTATTCTCCACATAAAATAAAATTAATTTTCTTTCAGTTAATTTTAATAGAATCATTGATCAGTGAGTTACTCCCATGATTCAGGTTTATACTTCTTCAAAAATTACATATCTGGTTTACAGTCTAGTAGAATTCTTTGTGTGAAGGGGTGTGTATATACTGTACTATTTTGGAAAAATTTATTTTATTATTTTTATAATCTTGGATGCGACCTTCTCAAAAGGGATATGATATTATTTTCTTGAGATATGGAATTTGTTTTATGGATATGCCTTGACTGATTGTATATTTGTTGTTTTAATCTCATGTGGGAATTATAATTTTTGTTTTCATTTTATGTGGTAGTGGTAAGTTCAATACAATAATATGACCTGGAACTCATATCATTCTTGAATTTAATCTTTTGTTATTATTTTTAAGGTTTTTAATCTCACATTACTATTCAATTAATATGATGTGACAATTATTGTAGGTTTCTATTTGGCGTGTGGTAAAAAATCATTTTGTTAATTATATATATATGTGTGTGTATATATATATATATATTATCATGTGGGAAAATCTTAAACATGGTTTATGTTACAGAATTTACTCTTAAAAATTTGTTGCAATATTTTTTTCATATGATAAAGAATATACGTTTTAATAATACATGTGATGATGGTATGTTATTATTATGTCATAACCCTCCCACCTAATTCTTGTTTATTTCTACAAGGAAAAAAATTAAATCTTGTATATTCGTACACAGCATAAATTTTCATTTTAGTAGAAATGTTAAAATATTTTATGTATTACTAACATCTATTTAAAAAATCTTATATATCACATAAATCAATACACATAACTTATGAATTTCTTATTTATGGCCCATTAGTCTTTTTTTAAATGATTTTTAATATGTATCAATTTATTATATGAGGTAATTATTATGTATCGTGACTAATTCTCTTGAATCATGTTTATCCTATTGGAATACACACATATAATTTATCCATATACAAATAAAGTAATAAAAAACAAAACAATTATAGTCAGTTTCAATAAATTCAATATATTTTTGGAAAATTAAATTAAAATACAAAATTCTTTTTATATTTAAAATAAATTAAAAAATTATTGAAAAATAAAAAAAATTATAGATTCATATAAAATTTGATAGGTTTTGGATTATTATAAATTAATAAAAAGTAAAAAAATCACAATTAATCACTGATTTACACTTATATATTTTCAATCTCTTCAAAATGATATATACCAAAGTCCAAAAAATCTCAAGGAAATATTTCTAATTCATTCACATTCTAATAAATTTTCAAATATCATGCTTCTTAATATAATATGAAATCTAAAACTCCTCATTGATCAAAAAAATATGTTAAATATTTTATTAATACCTTTGTGATGTTTGTACTTGCATTCCCAAAAATAATACCAGAGTTCAATAAAGGAATTTGGGTAAGGATATCATCATTATCAAGGTCATCCATGATTTATATTGTCATTATTAATGTTTAGTTTCAGAACATTATAAAGTATAAAATATATATTATTCATGTGGGACATGAAATGGGTCTTATTGTGGTTTATGGATATTGTTTATATTTGACTAAATGACTAGATAAGTGGACTAACTATTTAACGAATGTATGATCTGACCATTTGTAAAAATAAATATATGTTTGTCACTCATACCTTTTCAATTGATTCTTCTGTCATAGTATTTCTATTTAAAATTGAGGTTCACACAACTATGTTTAAAGTGAATTATTCTTCCTCCGTTCCACATTTTTTAAACTTCATTATATATTTGTTTAGATATATATTTTAAATATTTACTTATTCCATGAGAAAATTATTTAAAAAAGGTATTATAATGAGATCTGTGATCTGTCAAACACAAAAAAATTATCGTAAACCAAAAAAAATTCCCACATCAATGAATCCTTCCATGAATCCCATAAAACAACACCATCCACCACACTAGGTTTCATGTAATCATAAATATTCTCACTATGAGGGATAATAAGGTTGCTAAGATTATAATGTGGCTATATAATTGGTAATTTAAGGTTTTTATGGGATTAAATTGAATTCATATATAACAAAAGTCTCAAAATAGGTCGAAATTTAAAAAGGGATTTTCAAAATGATTCATAAAACATGTTTGACAAAACCCATTATGTTTATCAATTTTGAGAAGTAAGATAAACAAAAAAAATCATATTTCACATGGAATTAATTAAGAATCTCTAAAAAATATAAATGTATGATTTTGTAAAAAGGATTTTTAAACCTCATCATTTCATGGGTTCGACATGAAATAGTAGGATTCACATTTAATGAAAATCTAAAAGTTTTAAGATACAATCTATGAGTAGAACAAATATTAATATAATTTAAATCTGTTAATGACCAAATCATGTAGATTTTAAAAAACTAACTTGATAATATATATTTTCTAAGGTATTTTCTAAATGAACAAAAGTTATGTGAAAATATCTTCAAATAATGAAAACAAAAAAAATTTGAAATGCTACAATAAAATGGAACCATTCACACACCCTTATACATTTAGTACCCACCTTTACAACAAAAAATGATGATAATATATTTTCTCATATAATTATCATTTGGGTACAAAAAAATGTAATGTTGTAATACATAATGATGTTTATTGTTTTTGGACATGTTATATGGGAATTTTATATACTTCCCAGTGTAGTTCAGCAATTTTTATCTTCATGTATGTAAGGAAAAACAACTAATAAGGAGAAACATATAACCAAAACATCAAAAAAATGTTATAGATAAGAATTATGGGTCAATCTATGAAGAGTTAATTAGGTTTTTATTACCTCAATATAAAAAGTATGTACTATTATCCCTAATATAAACACGAATTCAACATATGTTATAGGGACCATAATATAGCCTTTATTGTATTTCCCATTAAATTTATCATGTTATGGAGGTCCCCATGATTGGAGTAATGTGTGTGTAAAGACCCAAAAATT
The DNA here is from genome assembly GCA_963277665.1 of Viscum album. Lineage (NCBI taxonomy): Eukaryota > Viridiplantae > Streptophyta > Magnoliopsida > Santalales > Viscaceae > Viscum > Viscum album. The sequence continues at coordinate 1,155,423,994 of OY728133.1, read as the reverse complement.
TCAAGGAATTTTTTTTCTTAATTTCCTTGGAATTTTACGAGTACACAGTTTCGAACGGAACCTAATTTTGAGGCCTGATTTTCCAGGAATCAACTTCCGATGTTTAGCATAGGTACGTTCAGTGAACGAATGAGCGGGTTTTTCTAGCTTTTGAATCGGTGCTCTGAATCGAAATACGAGGGCATCGATGGAATTGCAATGCTGGTAATTTCTTAAGAGGACATTTATTGTAGATTCATTTGCACGAGAGAAGGAGTGTAATTTTGTGGATTGATTAAGAGGTGAATAAAATTGTGGGACAATTTGATTATTATATCTTAAGTGGTTATAACCTCTACATGGGGAAGTTAGGGTGGGACCAACCAACAACCTAACTATCCATGTGAGGATAAATTTGGGGTGGGGCCCACACGAGTCCCAACCCTTCAAATTTTCATAACTCTCATAAACCCCCTCTTAAGTTTTCTAGCTTCCCTTATAATTAATCTATAACTCACTCTCTCTCCCTCTTTATTTCATGCCAACTCACTTTAAGTTAATTGATTAATCCTAATCAATTAATTTAACTAAAAATTTTGGTTTTTGAGTTTTTGAAAAGGCATGTAAAACATAATAAAATAAGGGGTACACCTTATTTTATTAGGTTGGCTAGTTGTGTAAGGATATTGGGTGAGGGAGAGCTCCTGTTCCTTGGGAGAAATTCATCTTCTTCAGCGAATCCCCACTTCAACGAAGAACGCTATCTCTCTGAGGGAGAGCATCGACTTGGTGACTCGGATTCCTCTTTCATATTCTTCCTCCACGACCAAAAAAGAAGCACCGATGCGGAAGCTCGCCATCGACGTTGCTATATAATCTTCTCTCCGCGACAAAGGAAGGGAGAAGCCGCTTCCTCCTCAAACGTTCTCCGTCGACGTATACGGAGCTTCACTCTGCGACGTTTGACTTCGGCTTCAACTATGTGAGGTTTTGTTTACTTTTATAAAGGAAATGCCTTCCCAGTTATCGGGTTTTACACCTTGGGTGCTAGTCGCCAGCCCCTGTCCAATGGAAGTCAGGCTTGGGGTAGTCACGGCACAGGTCCTAATGACGGGTCTTGACAAATTGGTATCAAAGGAGTTCAGTTCTACCACAGAACTAAGGGCTCTGGTCTTTTTCTATGTGAATCAATAGTGTTAAGGGTACCGAGTGTGGTCTTCAGTTCAGGGAGTCCAGTGTTGGTACGGCGGCCGACATATCCGTACACCAGGACCCTGACTTCTGATTTCCAACTTTGTGCAATAAAACACTGATTGCGTGTGTGTTTCCAAATGTTTTAATGTCAGCTCACCAGGTATCAAACATTGACTGTGTCGCATCTGTTCAATATGTCCCCATATATACAATCATTTGGAGTTCTGAGATAGTACACGATGACGGCCCACCGAGCGACGAGGCTCCGTTGTGGGGCCCTTTTTACTATATTGGCACCCTCGTGTGGTGTACCAGCAGCACCACCACCTAATGGGTAGTAGATGCCACTTTCCATACAAGTAGACGGTGCACACTGATAGAGCATGTTGCACGAGTTCCAACAGTAGAGGCCTCTATGGTTACGTGGCAAGGCAGATTCCCAGACAGCAAAGGACTGGAAGGAGGCGATTGCTACAGTTTTCCGCCAAGCTGAGACACCTGTAGAGTGGATGGTAGACATGTTTACTAGTGTTTTCTAGTGAGTGACCATGAGGATGGTCTACATAGTGATGAGGCTTCGGTGCGTGGACCGAGGCCTGAGATAGTGCCTTCGGGTAGTGTGTCAGCTAGCCATCACTACATGTTGTTCAGCAGTTACAACAGGCGGTACCGGTAGATGACACATGTAGACTTACTGCTTTACACGTGTTCCAACATCATATTCCCTCAAGTTCCGAGGCATACCTGACTCACAGGAAGCTGAGGACTGGCTTGAGGATGTAATTGAGAGTTTTCTAGAGCTTATACAGCTTTGGCAGGATGACGTGTCGGTAACTGAGAATTCATCAAGGCGTACTGAACATTCCATGTCCTCGATGAATACGATTCGATTATCTATATAGATCTTGGACCTCTGAACATACTGTATTTAAGGATATTTGAGCCATCACTTTTTTTCCTATATGCATTCCTACTCACGTTTGGGTTCTAGAGAGAACCTAGGGGTTGAATGTTCTTTGGATGAACGAATACAGCTTGAGAATGTTAGAAGTTGGAACGCAGCGAGCTGGTGCCAGTCTCAGAGACTGGGGAATGTGAATGTTTCAAGAAGAGGAAATGTTAAGGATTGATAAATCTGCAGAGCAGTAGATGTGGAGGCAGAGCTAGGTGAGCAGCATGAGTTGGTGTGCATTTCAACATGTTACAACCACCCACCTTTGTTGTTCCCTCCAGGCTTAGGGAGCTGGAGGGCAGGGGAAGAGAGTAGCTGCATGTGGTCAAGGAGTGTGACCCAATGTCTCTAAAAATGATTCGAGGGATAGTCTGTGTCCACTACTAGCTGTCGTAGTAACATACGTTGATATGAATCATTTTTTCCTTCCACGAATCTTGTCCCAGACCTAGAGTTTCTGGTTAAAACCCTATACTTGGCCCTCACGTCTGGAGATACCTTGGGATGAGACTCAATAGTCACACTTACGCCGAAAGTGTGGTATGACCCTCAAGGAAGGAGTTTCGGTTGGAATCTCTTGGTGGAAGCGTCGATGCCTTACGACGTTGGTCTCGGTATGGATTGGATTCACAGTTCATGCTCAGATTGACTATATTAGGAAAAGAGGTTGTGGTTATCTACAACGTCGAGATGGGTTTTCCTTGGTCGGCGAAAAGGAACCCCCAGGCAGCATACGATAGACTCGTGCATAGGATGGTTAGCCAATCATTCTTGGGTTGACCAACCTTACCCTCGTGGCTGTAATAGTTTTGAGTTTCAGTTCTAATTAGGAAAGGGAGACCTCTATAGTTCGAGGATGATGACCACATACCTATATGGGTCTCACCTCACCGAGGATTATTGAGATTTGGCCGAGGCGACAAGTAATCTCTGAGGTTCAATGGATCTTTTCAGGTCCTCAGTAGGGTAGGTGAGGTGGCTTACCGTTTGACCCATCCACGTTAGTTGCACCAGCTGCACGACGTCTTCCACGTATCACAACTGGGGAGATATGTGCTTGACCCGATGCATATCACCGACCATGGGGAGATGGACATTGGAGATGGGGTGACTTTTGAGGGGTTTCAGTACAGGTTGAGGATCGATAGAAGTGGTCCTACAAGGATGGTCGATTCCTCATGTGCGCTTTTGTTGACATCACGGGAACCTCCAAGTGGACACATGGGAGCGGGAGGCTCAGATGCATGCTCTGTACCACTTTTGGTTCACTAGTTTGTGTTATAGCTTTACGGGGACGTAAATCCCTGAGGTGGGAGTAATGTAAAGACCCATAGATTTCAAGGTAAATTTGTTCTTAATTTCTTTTGAATTTTATGAGAACGCAGTTTATGACGTTGCCCGATTCTGAGGCCCGATGTGCCCGGAATCAATTTCTAAAGTTTAGCTCAGGTACGTTTAGTGAACGAACGAGTGGATTTTTCTAGCTTTTGAACCAGTGCTCAGAATAAAAATCTGAGGGCACTGATAGAACTACAACTCTAGTAATTTTTTAAGTGGACTTTAATCGTAGATGCATTTGCACGAGATAAGGAGTTTAATTTTGTGGATTGATTAAGAGGTGAATAAAATTGTGGGAAAATTTTATTATTATATCTTAAGTGGTTATAACCTCTACATGGGGAAGTTAGGGTGGGACCCACCAACAACCTAACTACCCATGAGAGGATAAATGTGGGGTGGGGCCCACACGAGCCCCAACCCTTCACATTTCTTTAACTCTAATAAACTCCCTATTAAGTTTGTTAACTCCCCTGGTAATTAATGTATAACTCACTCTCTCTCCCTGTTACCCTCGGAATTCGGGGATGACCTCCTGGATGGGAGATTCAAACGTTCCGATCGGTTTCTAACGGGTTTGTTTGTAGAACCAGAAACATCCAATGATTCCACATCCATTTGGACCTACTTTCCAAAGGTAGGCCCTCATTATCTTGTGAACTGATGAGGCTTAGGAATTTTCATTGGTCGAGAGGATGGGAGGTCGGAATCATCACACCTTTTTGAGGGGAATTATTGTTTATTCCGGGACTCTCTTTATATATTTAAGTTATTTTCGTGAATCGTTATTACATTACCAAGTATAAAATGAGGTTTCCTTCAGTTTTGACAATCAATGATTAAACATGTAAGAAACTTAGAGAATCCTTTATATGTATTTGAGGTTCTTCATCAATAGATAATCATCTATATTTATTTAGATATTCTTGTTCAATGGTATCCTTCAGAACATTTGTATAAAATTCTCTTGGTCATTATGATGACCAGGCTAGTTTTAAAGCCACTCAGTGGGGCACTTGAAGTTTATTGTCATTCAGAAGGACATGAATTATTTAAAAGTTGGGATCGAACCCGTAGATAGGCTACCTACGTATCCTTTGTATTTGGAAAAGGAATCAGAACCCACGTTGTTCGAATAGGGGAGTATGATGTTTATGATTGATGGCTCAAAGCAGGATGTCATAATTACTTTTACCCTTTAAGCTCACGTGAGTCATGCTCGGTGTGAGAAACAAGAGGTGTTGGTAATAAAATAGACAATTTGACATTGAAAGATGTAATCATAAGAAATGGTTTGGGGCATATGTATGTATGACTGCCCAGATAAATGAAGGTTAGGATTTACTTCAGGGAGAAAATCCAGGAACAGGGTCCATAAAGGTATATGTGCTTCCTGGATATTTGAATACTCTAACTTGGGACTTATTCATGAAAAGGAAACCCAAATTAGGATAGGATTGATAACTGGGTTTTACTCCTGAGAAGGAATCCCAGATCAAACGTAAATTATGATTGGTTAAATATAAATTAAGGGATTTGGGGCTTACTCCTGAAAAGGAAGCCCAAAATTTATGACTGGGGATTATTCCTAACAAGGAAGCCCAGGTTAGGGGACTTGGGGCTTACTCCGGAAAAGGAAGCCCAAAATTATGACTGGGACATATTCCTGAAAAGGAGACCCAAGTTAAGGGATTATGACTAGGACTTATTCTTGAAAAGGAGGCCCAGGTTAAGGATTAAGGTTTGGGGATTACTTCTGAGAAGGATTCCCAAATTAGAGGACTTATGACTGAAAATTATTCCTGAAAAAGAGACCTAGGTTAAGGATTCTCTCCTCTGAAAGGATGAGGTTTGAATAAATGAACTCTTCATATTTAGTGACATAAGGATATTTAAATCAATAGGTTTTGAGAGAAATTCCCAAAAATTCCTTTCAAATAAGGAAGTAAAATCAAGAAATCATGCCATAAATGGTTTTGAAGAGTGTCTTGAAGACTGAATCTTGAATTGGAAAGGTGTAATGGCTTAAGAGGGATAAAAATGGGCAAGATGGGCACCCAAAAAGAAACGGGCGCGCAAGTCTTGGAAGACGCGCAAGTACTGCGTGGGTGTACAAGTATTGGTCGCGCAGGTAGACCTGCGCGACACATAGTGTATTTGCACGATGGTCAACCAGCATTTGAAATACTTGAGCGACTCTTTATAAAAGCCTTTAGAATCCTCTTGAGGTTCTTCCCGAAAAGGGACACGCAAGTTTTAGTGAAGGAGTAAGGCGGCGCACAAGTGTGACCACTTCCCTTAAGGGCTGGCCACTCAGGCGTGCAAGTGTCGATGAGTTTCAACACTTAGGCCTTCCTCTCTCTCTTTAGATCTTCCGTTCTAGGTATGAAATTACCTTAGAAGTGTTCTGGAAGCTTTGAGAAGAGACTTGGGCGTCAGGAGCTTCAATCCGAGTTTCTGGAAAAACATCTCCCTGAATGCGGGGCCCACAGGGTCTATTTATAGGCAGGAGAAGACCTCGGGCGGTTACCGGACGGTTATCACATAGGTCGCGCAAGTGAATTGCGCACCAAAGTGCGTCGCGCAAGTCCACTTGCGCGACTATGAGGAAACTTGTGCGGCATAGTGGAAAATTTATCCTTGTTCATCCCTTTGTCGATTTTTGATGTTTTCTTCAAAGGTCGAACCATTTTAATCTTAGATCTTATGATTTTCCAATCGTGAGATTCTATGACTAAAGGAGAGTCATCAAAAGTCCCCCCTCAGAGTTGGATCCGGAGAGAAAATAAAGGATTTGACTCTGAGGAAAATCTAATACATTCAGAGGAGTAGTGGCGCGGAAGTCTTCAGGGCGTAGAGGGAAGCGCACAAGTGTGCATCGCGCAGAACTTGGGCTCACTATGCACGGCGTGTAGATAGGCCTCCTGGCCTATAAATACATAGCCTCACCTCCGTACAAAGTATCTGGATTTCCAGACTTCAAACCTCTCGAGCTCTCGTCTCGCAGGTTATCTTAGCCGTGCAAGTTTCTCTGTTTTCCAATATTTTTTTGATGGCATTCTGCTGTCAAGGTATCTGGATATGCACGGTTTATACTTGTGCATCAAACACTAGCACGACATACAAACACTTGCGCACCAATTTTTTAGACTTGCGCGCCTTAATGCCTTAGTTATTTTTTCCAAATTTCTTCACAAATTTTATGAAAAAATAAACCCATTTAAGAGTTAGTTTATTCATCTTTTGTGCAGATTCAGTGATTCCCAAGGGAATTTGAATGGCTGATGAACTGTCTAGCAAGCATATTGATGACATGATGAACATCATTGGCCATGATTACTATGATATTTGTGATAGCACTCTCCCAGATTTGGAAAAGTACTTGAATAAATATCATCTTAATTTTCCACAGAGCATCTATCTACCTCTATGTGGTCATGGTCATCTGCATGGAGTCAATGTTCCAAATGCAAAGAATTATACAACTGAAATGCAACTGCACTGCTACTTCTTCATTTCGGTTATGTTGTGCATTAAGAGCAACAACAATGGCGTGAACTTTCAAATTCTTCTTCCATGCCATTTCCTTGCAGATATGAAAATGGAAAACTCATGGGCAAAAATGTTTTCCACTGTCGGTTGGTGGAGAGAAGACAAACATGGCATTAGATCAATATCTGAAAAGAGTACTCTCTCCAAATGGATCTTTAACTCCCATGCTCCATTCTCAAATCCATGTATCCATCTTCCAAGTCTCTTGGACAGAAACAGAGTCACTGTTTGATCAGTAGAAAATTTTCTCAAACCGCACTCAAGAACATTCTTTTTCAATTGTTCCAAGAGAAGCTGGTATCACTACATCTCTTATTGTATCCAGTTGAATGAATGAATTCCAGGTGGTTACTGACAAAGCTCGGGGTGCCTTAAATCAAATGAAGAGTTACGTTGAAAGCCTTTTGTAATTCGTGAAAACGAGAAGAGACTCCAGTCTATGGATGTCCTTCTATCTCCTGTGTATCAATGAAAAACACTTTCATCTTCAATCATTTGTACCTGCATTCTTTTACCACCTACATCAAATTTACTTAAGCCAATGGGCCTCGTAATCATAGTTTGATTTTTACTAGGATTATTACAAATAACCCTACAAACTTTGAATCATTTTAATTGCTCAATATTACCTAAATCATACAAAATGTATATTTTGTGAGCTGGAACTTGACTTTTATTCAGAGTTCCTTTGTCTTCTGTGGGCAGTTTAAAGTCACGCATGTCGGACATAAAGGGGCTAGTGTTTAAGGTCGAAATAGCTTTGACCGAAATGGATTAAAATTGATTCAATTCCTTGACAATTTATCTGAAAACATATTACCATACTCAAGTATGAGGGAGAAAAATGTAAACTATGGCTTAAGAATATTTGAATCTGAGGAATGATATGAAAAAGAGCTAAAAGGTATTAGAAGAAGTAATTTCCAAGAATGAAGTTACTATTATTTAACAAAACCCGTTAGGGGGTTGAATTATGCAGGGCCACCTATGGGCATTAGCTGCATAGTTAAATAAAATAGTATCTTTTGGCTAACAAGTCTTTTATGTAGACTGTTTATGCAAGGCCACCTATGGGCACGTGCTGCATGGTCAGGCAAAAGAACTCTCAGAATTTTACTTTCCTATTACTAAAAGCCAATGAATGTTTATGGAGATTCAAATTTTCCAAAGTATAGAGTTTTTTGTATGGAAAGAAGTACTTGAATATGGAGAAGATATTTCCAGACAATATTATCGAAGAACTGGATGAATATCGCTCCAACGAAGGTCTGATTCAAACGTAGGGAAGAAGAATAAACCATATACTTGAATACTTTCAGATCATGAAAAAGTATATGAGACAAATATGTTAAGGATGGTTATTTTCTTGCAGATCCCTACATACCATCATTTAAGAAAAATAACGACAAAAGAGGTATTCCTCTCAAGAATGAAGTTACCATCATTTAACTAACCCATTAGGGGGTTGAATTATACAGGGCCACCTAAGGGCATTGGCTGCATAGTCAAATAAATAGTTTCCATTGGCTGACAAGTCTGTTATATGGACTGTTTGTGCAAGGTAGCCTATGGGCACGTGCTTCATAGTCAGGCAAAAGAATTCTCATAAGTTTGACATTTTTGTGACTAAAAGTCATGAAAAGGGTTATGAAGGTCTGAAAATATTTAAGGTTAGGATTATTACACATAAAGATGGGTGTTGTCCAATGTATATAGAAATACATAGGTCAATGATAACCATAAGCATGTTGTGGCTGGGTCTTGAATTGAAATTTTTGACTTCACTACGTATCTCATAAGAATGAGAATCAAGCCATATGTAGTTCTTGAAATGCAGTTTAACGTCATGAAGGACGAAAGGATGAGAGATCTTAGTTTACGGTCATAGAGTTCAGACCATTATAATGAATACACAGTGTGTTTTTTGATGAGGACTTTTCAGCTAAGGGACTGAAAGTGAAATTTGGGGTTAGGCCCAAAAGACTTGGGGCTGAATTCGAGGGATACTCGAACATTCCAACGTATCCCATAAGGATAGAAATCAAGCCCACGTAGTTCTAGAAATACCCTTTGTACAAATTTGGTTCGTACATGTGAAGGGTGAAAAGGGACTTTAGTACAATGATGGTTTAACCCGAGATAAAAAAGTTTAGGCATTACCATGTATGCACGTAGTCTTTTGAAATGATACATGATTGAAAAAATCAATGTAAATAATAGTTCCCTCTCAAATGAGGAAATCAAAGAGTATTGTAGTTTATTGTCATACAGGACAAAAGTGTTGTATAGTTTAACATCGTATAACAAGGACGAATGTGAACCAATGTAAAGATATTGATTCTAGGGTCAGTTTCACGAATCAACATCATATGAGATGGAGTTGAACCAATGTGAAGTGATTGATTTTGGGCTTGAACCTTGGGAGGTTGCCTGTGTACCCATCCTGGAAGGCAAGGATCAAAGTCCTTGTAGTTCAATTAAAGAATGAATTAATAATCAAGTTGTTATTGGGGACAACGACCCTAAAAAAATGATGTTGGGACTTACACATGGTTAGCGGCCCAAAGAGAGTGTTATGGTTGAGGTTTTCTCTAAGCTCACGTGAGTCATACTCGTTGTGGGAAATAAGAGGTAGCAACAACCTTAACGATGCACAGTTTAATGTCATCTAGAAGGGACAATATGAAGGGACTATGCAGTTTAAAGTCTTACAGTTAGGACTATTGGTGCTGCACAGTTTAGTGTCATGTTGCAGGGAAAAAATACAGTTTAATTTCATGTAGGACGTATAACGGAATTTCTGTACAGTTTAGCATCATGTATTTAGGACGATGGGGACAATACAGTTTAATGTCATGCTAGAAATAAGTATAGTTTAAGGTCATATAGGACCATTGCTGTATAGTTTAACGTCATATAGCAAGGATTAACTGGTGCTGCACAGTTTAATGTCATGTTGCGGGGACAATATAGTTTAACATCATATTGGATGAAAAGGGGGACTATGAATTTTAATGTCATGCAGTGAGGACATATTAGTGTACCATTTTAATGTCATGTTGGACACATTGGGGATTTGTTTCATAGTTTAACGTCATGTAGAACGAAAATGTGACGGTATAGTTTAGCGTCATGTTGGACGAAAGTGCGAATAGTTTAAGGTCATATGCATAGACCGTGGATGGTGTAGTTTAAAGTCATACAGGACCATGTTTTAGTTTGAAGTCATACAGGGATTTTTAGGGAACTTTTTCACTATTTTACGTCGTGTTGGACGAAGTTGCAGTTTAAGGTCATACTGGACCATTGCTGTATAGTTTAACGTCATATAGCATGGACGAACTGGTGCTGCACAGTTTAGTGTCATGTTGTAGGGACATCTTGTGAATAGTTTAAGGTCATATTTGACCAAGGAGGAGTTTAAGATCATACTGGACCATTGCTGTACAGTTTATCGTCATATATCAAGGACGAACCGGTGCTTCAAGGTTTAGTGTCGTGTTGGAGGGACAATACAGTTTAACGTCATATTGGACGAAAGGGGGACTGTGCAGATTAATGTCATGCAGTGAGGACAGATTAGTGTACCATTTTAATGTCATGTTGGACGCATTGAGGATTTTTTTCATAGTTTAACGTCATGTAGGATGAAAAAGTGACGGTATAGTTTAGCGTCATGTTGGACGAAAGTGAGAATAGTTTAAGGTCATATGCATAGACTGTGGATGGTGTAGTTTAAAGTCATACAGGACCATGGTGTAGTTTGAAGTCATACAAGACTTTTTAGGGAACATTTTCACAGTTTTACGTCGTGTGGGATGAAGTTGCAGTTTAAGGACATACAGGACCATTGCTGTATAGTTTAACGTCATATAGCAAGGATGAACTGGCGCTGCATAGTTTAGTGTCATGTTGCAGGGACATCTTGTGAATAGTTTAAGGTCATATTGGACCAAGGAAGAGTTTAAGGTCATACTGGACCATTGCGGTATAGTTTAACGTCATATAGCAAGGAAGAACTACTGCTGCAAAGTTTAGTGTCATGTTGCAGGGACAAAACGAAAATATTTTGTAGTTTATACAAAATATTTCTTCAAAAATCTGGAATTAGTTAGAGTAGTAATGAGTTCTCCATCCATCGAGATTAATGAAAAAGCTCCATTGGAGTAGATCCTATGTATTGAATAAGGTCCTTCCCATTTTGGCTTAAGCTTGGGAGGTTTCTTTCTTGGTATCATTGGAGTTCTGGGAACTAATACCATTTCCCCCTGAAAGAATGAACGAAGACGAACTTTTTTGTTAAAAGCTCGTGCTATTCGATTCTGATAGATTTCTAAGTGGTGCAAAGTGCATAATATTTTCTCATCTAACTGTTCCAATTCATTCAATTGCTTTTGGGATTGCTCATCTGTAGATAACTGATTGCAAATGGCTATTCTGAGTGAAGGCAATTGAACTTCAATTGGAAAGACTACTTATGGTCCATATACCAACGAATATGGAGTTGACCGCATTGCATTGAGGGTGGTAGTTCGATAAGCCCATAAAGCATGAAAGAGTTTATCAGGCCATGACCTCTTATCTTTATCCACCATCTTTTGCAGTATATTTGAAAGAGTCTTGTTAAAGGCTTCTATTTGGCCATTGGCCGCCGCATGATACCGAGATGAATGGTTGGATTTAATGTTGTTTTCTTGATACAATTTCATCACCTCAGAAGAACAGAAGTTGGTGCCATTGTCCGTCAATATGGTATGAGGGACCCTAAATCTAGTAATGATGTTAGACTTGATGAAGCTAACGATGCATTTAGAACTGACTTCTTTGAGAGGTACTACCTCTGCCCATTTGGAAAAGAAATCATTAGCAGTAAGAATGTACTTAAACTGCTTGGCCGTAGCTGAAGGGTAAGGTCCCACCACATCCATTCCCCATGTGGCAAATGTCCATGAGTATTTAGCTGTATGAAGTAACTCTGGAGGTTGATGAATGATGTTGGTATGTACTTGACATGAATGACACTTCTTTGTGAAATTAACACAATCTTGTATCATTGAAGGCCAAAAGTATCCAAGCCATTGAATTTGATCAGACAATCTATGTCTAGACTGGTGGGGACCACAAACTCCTACATGCACTTCTTTCATGACAGCCATTGTCTCTTCACCATCAATGCATCTGAAGAGAACTCCATCAAAACCACGTTTGTAGAGAATTTTCTCTAGGTGGTTTGGGCTATCATAAAGAGTAAAATTGACGACACGTCGCCAGATTTGTTCTTTCTAGGCTCTATCAGGAGGAAGTGTTCCATTTTAATGTTATTCCCTGATAGGTGACATCCATCCTTTAGTATGACCATACGGTTCAGGAATGGGACTAATTTCATTAATTTCCTCTATTCTGGCTTTAACATAAGGTGAAATTGCACGATGGTGGGCAATACTAATGGTTCTCTCGTCCTGATTTGGATCTGCTAGAGCTGTGGCTATATTAGCCAGCGCATCAGCTTGAGCATTTTGTGATCTTGGGACATAAGAAAATGTTGGTTCTGAAGGGAATTCTTCCATTAACTCTCTGACGTAATCATACAAAGAGATTAATTCTTCTTTTCTGATGGCATAATCCCCATTGACTTGTTTGATTACCAGGTCTGAATCACCTTCCACCTTTATGTGATTCACTTGTGCTTGAAGCGCCAACTCCAAGCCTGTGATAAGAGCTTGGTATTCGGCTTCATTATTGGTACCACCTTCCCACAATAAAAATAAATAAGGTAACAATGCCTTATCTGTAGAAATGAGTACAATTCCTAAACCAAATTTGTTGAATTTAGGATTTTCCATTTTCTTCCCTGTTGGACTTCTAGAAGCACCATCAAAATACATTTCCCATGTTTGAGGACTCTCTTGAATAGAGAAAACTTCCTCATCATGCAGTTCAATATATGAAGATGTGTCTTACACTGAAGGATGTTCAGCTAGGAAATCAGCCAGAGCTTGGCCCTTTATTTCCTTTTGAGATACATACTGAATGTCGAACTGTAGCAAAATAACTGCCCACCTTGCTAGACGTCATGTAAGCATTGGATGACTAAGGATGAATTTGAGCAGATTATTGCGGGATACCAATTGGACCTCGTGATGTTACAGGTAGTGTCTCAATTTCTGAACGGAAAAAATTAATGCCAGGCAGCACTTCTCAATACTTGAATACTGGGTTTCTGCTTCAAGCATAGTTCTACTGAGATAGTAGAGGCTATTTTCATTCCCAGCATCATTCTTTTGAGCAAGAAAGGCACCCAATGATCGCTCTAGAGCTGCCACATAGAGGATAAGTGGTCTTCCTTCAACAGGTGGCATGAGTACTGGTGGACTCAAGAGGTATTTCTAGAGAACATCAAACGCTTCTTGACATTCTTCAGTCCACTGGAAAGTGACTCCTTTCTTCAATAATTTGGTAAAGGTTAAACTTGTGCCTGCCAAATTGGCGATGAAACGCCGAATATAGGCTAAGTGTCCTTGAAGTCCTCTTAATTCATTCAAATTCCGAGGAGGTGACATACCAAGTATAGACTTGTTCTTCTCAGGATCGACTTCAATACCACGATGGCATACAAAAAAGCCGAGGAATTTCCCTGAGGTTACCCCAAAAGCACATTTTAAGGGGTTAATCTTCATATTATGTTGTCGAAGCTTGTGGAATATGACTTCCAAATCAGCCAAGTTATTAGAACGTTGTTTGGATTTAACCACCAAATCATCTACATAGCATTCAACAAACTTCCCTAATAATGGATTGAAGATATGATTCATGGCATGTTGATATGTTGCACCTGCATTCTTTAAACCAAAGGGCATCACCTGGTAACAAAACACACCTTGAGGGGCTCTGAAGGCTGTAGATTCCTCATCTTCTGTGGCCATTTGGATCTGATTATATCAGGAATATCCATCCATGAAGAAAAGTACTTCATAGCCAGCCGTCGCATCAATTAAGAGTTTTGTAATCGGAACTGGGAAATCATCTTTAGGGAAATACCGATTAAGATCTCTAAAATCGATGCAAACCCTAATTTTTCTGTTATTCTTCTTTACAGGGACAATATTAGCCAACCACTTGAGATATTGAACTTCTCTTACGAAGTTAGCTTTGATCAGCTTATCGACTTCAGCTTCAATTTTGTAATCATAAGTTGGGTGTGTTCTTCTCGTGGCTTGCTTAAATCCTCTATGTTCTTTTGGTAAACCCAAATGATGAGTAGCAACATCAGGATCAAGCCCAGGAATTTCCGTATAGTTCCAAGCAAAAATATCTTTATTTTTATTTAGAAAATAAATATACATCTCTTGCTCTTCAAGGGTCATGGCCGCACTAATTAAAGTGGGGCATTGATTTTTTTATGTAGGCAAATTTATTTCTCTGAGTTCATCCACATTGGTAGAGATACCCTCTTCAAATGCTGGAGGAGCATCTCTAAGATCTTCTTCTTCCTCTTCATCATGTGCTATTTCTTCTGTTTCTACTTGCATAGTAGATGACAAAACAAAATTTTCATGATCAGAAGAGATGTCAAAATTTGCACATTTTGAAGAAGAAGCTTCCATTTTCGACCCTATTGGTGATAAAGGGCCTTCTTTGGGAAATAAAGAGGAGATGATGGAATGAGAATTGACATCATTATTCACCTCCGATGTTGCTATAACTTCTTCTGGCCTGATTGGCTATGTATAGACCTGTTAGATTTCAGCAGATGAAATTAAATCATCACCACTTATGCTTTTATGACTGTTTGGTAGGTTACTAATTTCTCCCATGTTGTCTGGCTCGATTGTCGTAATTGACATTATGGATCTTTCCATAAGAGTATTTTGATTTGGGCCTATTTTGTCAATTTGGCTGATAGGTAACACATAATCTATACTCACATGTGTAAATGGATTTATTGGAATTTTCTCCAAACCATATGGAGCATTAACTTTGGTAATTTCTTTTATTGTAGATTTCTCTCTTCCCTTCATGTGATAAAATTCTGCCTCAATGTATTGAGACTCACATGTCTTGAACGGGGCCTTATCACCATACAATGTTCCAACTTGACCATTGAAATAGTATTTGAGACATTGATATTATGATGAAGGGATAGCTGCATGCTGATGTAGCCAGGGTCTTCCATGCAAGACAATGAATGCTGAGTCTTGATCAACAATCATGAAATCTGAATTGGATACAAGATCTACAAACTGAGTTCTGAGTGTAACTTCACCCAGTGGTTCTTGTTCATTTATATCATATCCTTGTAACATAATGGTAGAAGGAGATAAATCAGATTCCATAAGGCCCAATCGACGAAGTGTACAAATGGGCATGAGGTTGACTCCTGAACCATTGTCAATGAAAACTCTTTGGATATCTACACCATTACCTTTTCCAGATAAGTACAGAGGTTTTATGCGCCCATGCACAACATCATCTTCATCTTTATCAGTAAAAGATATCACTGCATGGCATTCTGTAGGATTATTCTCTATATGATAGACTTCAGCTGCAGCTATTTCAGCTTCAAATTCCTGAGGACTTGACAAAGCTTCGATGAGTGCTTCCTGAAGATCTTTTGATAGATTTAAAGCATCCAAAATTGATAACATGGCTGGTACTTGGGAAAAGTGTTTCAATATATCATACTTTTGATCAAGAGGTCTGCATTTTCAAACAGGAATATACGGTTTAACAGGTATCTTGGAAGCAGATGATTTGGAAGCTAATGCATCTTGTATTGGGATAGAAGTTGGAAAAATCCTTGGTTTTGGAATATTAGACCGATTAGATCCATTTACTTGCTGAGATAAAGAAGATGGAACCTTCAATCTGTCTTCTAAAATAACTGTGCCAAGACTAAGTTGTCTATTAGCAGAAGAACTTGCTTGTTCTTTTTGAGCTCGCTGAAGGGCTCTACCCTGAGTTTCTGCTGCATACACAGTGTTAGCAGGGGTAGAATTGGATTAGTGTCTTTCAAAAGATCCACGTCTTCCCCTGTATCCTGAACCTTGGGAACTTCCTTGGATTCCCTTATTTGATACAGGGAATTCAGGCTCATCAAAATTGAAATTACGACTAGAATACGGATCTATTAATTGAATCATATTAACAGAACCGAAGATGAAATCTTCGTCTAATAAAGACTCTGCCTGACTAGCCTGTTTAGGCTGTGCCGTTTGATGGGGCGGTGCCCGTGGCTTTGAAGTAGATGGCATAAAGTCTACCAGAGTCAAAGACAATTTAGGCTTTAACATATACTCATCTTCTTCTGATTCTTTTTCCTTCTTTGAATCAAGCCGTTTCTTTGAGAACTTTCCCTCAGACAAAGAGGTTTTTACCGCACTATTCATGGAAGAAGACACAATTGGTTTCTTTAATTGTGTTCGCAAAATGGCATGAGTTAGATTGATTGTCTTTCTGACCATCCAATCATCATACTTCTGTGCATTTTTGCTTTTGACTTCTTTCCATTCACCTTCCTCCTCTTTAACTGTAGCAGTAACACATGCTACCTGAGTCGAAGAACCTTTCAACTTTACTTGTCCCAAGTCGACCATCTTTTGCAGGAGTTCTTTGAAGACAAAACACTCCTGGATGGGATGTACCAACATTTGATGAAAGGGACAATAATTGGGACGGTCTTCATATCCTTCTTTGTTTGGTCTCTTGGGCATTGGTAATTGAACCAAATTATTTTCCAGAGTTGAAATGAATTAACCAGGAACTTTCACATTTTGGAAAGAGTATGTTTTACTCTTCAAATCCCCAAATTGTTTTTGTCGTTGATCTCTTTGATTAATTGGATGAAACGGCCTTTGTTGTTGGAATTCAGGAGGCAGTGCCCTTTGATAAGATGAACGTTTTGAAGTATAAATAGGTATAGGCACTTGTTTATGAATAACTATAGTAGTTTCCGCTTTACCCATTCTCCTTCCTAGAGCTGATGGAATTACACGAGATTTAGCCTTAGCTTGTATAAGGATATCTTCAATCTACTAAGCGATTGAAGTAAGGTCTCGAAACCCTCCTGTGTATTTCATAGGGATCAATGGCGTGCGTAATTCATAACGCAAAGTTTCCACATAGATTGGAAATATCTCTTCATGAGGGAGTGCTAAACTTAGGGAATATGTTAATCCCTTCCAACAAGCAATGAAATCAGAGATTATTTCATTATCCCTTTGCTTGCAGTTTGTATGATCGAAAACTGTCGTTTTTTGCAAATTTGAGCTAAACTGATGAAGGAATTTTTGGCGAAGATCCTCCCATCCGATAATTAACAGGGATTGCAATATTGTATACCAGACAAAAGCTGGTCCTTGCAAGGTTCGCACGAAGCATCTGAGTTTTACTGCTTCTTGCTGCTCTGGAGTTCCCATCATAGGATCACAACAAGATACGTTATGCGTCAAATGTTGTTCAGGGTCGCCTGATCCATTGAAAGTAGGGAAAACAGGGTTTCCAAAACTGGATGGAGGAGAAATTGAATCTACCCATTCAGGATAAACTTATTTTTCTGGTTGAACTTGCGCCCGTTTCCCTTCCATAGTTTCTAACATAGCTGCTAATGACTCAATAGTAGTTATTAAATTTTGAGAAACATCAGGTTGAATTTGGTCTTGGGTAGGTGCAATGAATGGAGCTTGGACAGACGTGGTGATTGGTGCTGCAACTGGTGGTAGAACTGCCAACCATTGTTGCGTTTGACCCGTAGGATTAGACCCTTGAGGGTGTACTGATAAAGGAGGATTTTCCTGATCCATCTCAGTAGCTGCAACAAATTCCTTCGGCTGTTGAACTTCAGTATTCTTAAGAAGAAGACTACTCTGAAGTAGTTCTGCATTCAACCTTCTTAATTATTCCATTTCTTCCTCCTGTTGTGCTAACCTTTGCTCTAATGAGAGCGATTGACCTTCTCCAGAGGAAGGATATGTAACCTGATTCTTTCCCCTCCCTTTGTTGGATACTTTTTAGATACAAGGAAGTGGGTTACCTAGGTTCTGAGTAATCCATTGACTTCGTGTACGCACACCTTCTTCATTTGTATCGGCGCGTACATTTTCATGAGCAGGACACTCTTCATCTGAGTCCCCTGAGTGAGTCTCCCCTGGTGGATTAGCAACAACGGCATTAATGAAATTGATTGATGCATAATGAATCAAATCTCTTCTATCAACATTTCTGTGATATTGTCTTCTTTCATGTCTTTGATGAGACATTGCCTTTTGTTGATTTAATCCTTTAGGAACTTCTTGACGAGCTATAATTTGGAGGGAATCTCTAGATAATTTGGCTCTTCGTTCATCTTGGGGCTTCTTCCCCAATCGAGAAAAGACCGATATTCTCTAAGAAGGGGATTGATGATTTGAAAGAGTCCCCAGTCTCGTAAACTGGGGATGTTCCTGCTGCTTTCGCTCAACTCCTCAAATCCCATTTGTTGACTCTGAGGGTTTGGTTAATGGAGTCCCCAGTCTGACAAGCTGGGGTGGCTCTTGACATACTATGTCTGAGACCTTCTTAAAATCTCTCTTGATCTTGTGAATCGTAGTTCGTAAATTAGCTGGATGCATTAACCTGTATCCACTTTTATCACCTGGTTTAACAAACCGTTGAATGATTTCCGAAACTTCTATCATTTGATGATGTGTTTTCTCTATACGAGAGGCTTGTGCAATATTCTCGCCTGCTTGATGTAGGATCAATTCAACAACTTGTTCTCTATATTCTTGATTTTGAGAGGAATTATTTGAAGCCTGTTCTTGAGCAACCATTTGATTACGAACAAAGACCATTGACTGTGGCCGGCCATGGGCAATAACATTGCATGAGACCATTTTCGGCAGGCTTTGCTGACTGTAAAGCACTGTGAAATGTAGTGCTCCATGAACACCCCATCCTCTAATATGAACACCAGATGGAGCATTAGCAATTAACTGAAGAAATGTTCTTAGTATGCCAAGGCATAAACGTTGATGGGTTCTCTATTGCTTTTCAGCCTTTGGATACCGAGAGACTGATAGAGATGCAAAATCAATCTGACGTTGTAGCCCTTCTATTATCTTAAGATGATTTTCATATTCATCATAAGATAATACCTTCTTCTTCAATTGAAAAAGAGTTTTCCATATGTTGAGAAGAATATCATGGATTCCATCTTCCATCAATATCTTTGGAACGTCATACTGGGAGTCAGCCAAAGGCCAAAATATGACTGGTACCTCATTTTTCGCCAGTTTTTTCCTCATGTTCAGCATTTCCTCTTCATCATTAAATGAAGATTCTTCTACCTGTTTTGACCATAGTTGGTGTTTCCTTGTGCTTCATCGGATTCAACAAGATTGGTAGAGAGATCATTGATCAAACTAGAAGATGCATGACTTAGGGGTGGTTCGGAGAATGACCTACACCCTGGGCTATCTTCTGATTGAGAAAGTATTTCACTTGCTAGAGATAAAGCATCAGACATGACTGGTTTCGCATATGCAAGTGCCTCAAGATAAGAGGGATTTCTCGACACTACATTGTACACTAGAGTATTTTACTGGCAATGTGAATCACTACTGTGGAGAGGAATTTCGCAGCGAAATTCATCATCATGGGGAGGACCACCATAATGGGTTACAGAAAAAGATGATATCTCTTTCTCCTTAGTCTACTGACCAC
Source organism: Viscum album (assembly GCA_963277665.1). Lineage (NCBI taxonomy): Eukaryota > Viridiplantae > Streptophyta > Magnoliopsida > Santalales > Viscaceae > Viscum > Viscum album. The sequence continues at coordinate 1,155,404,280 of OY728133.1, read as the reverse complement.
ACAGAGGGTTCCTGTGGCTCTCATATGAAGACGAAACATCAAGATTGACCAAATTTTCACGAAGAAAGCCTTCATGAGGAAGTGTCTGTTGAAGACATTCGGAATTAATGTTCATGTTATTGGGAAATGAGGGAGTATAATCTTGAATTCCAATAGATAAATGTCTGAGGGCTTCAAGAACTCCATCATTGAGCAAGGCCTTATTACAGATTGGCCTTTGATCTCCTGACTGTACTGGGCGGATCTTTTTCTTCGATGCCTTCTTACTCACTTTGGAAACCACTTGTTGACGAAAGTGGTTACTCTGACCAGGTGTATGTGCCTGATCAGGAAAGATGGTCAGGTTAGGCTGACGATCTCCACTCAAATCAAGGGTATGTGCCTGACTTGGTTGTCCGTATGATATGGGGGAGTATGCCCCATAACCCTATTGAACTGGAAGAGATGTGTGTTTCTTTTCCGGAGTGAATCGTTGATGTGTCTCTCCACTGCTAGGGATAGATTTATGTGTCTTTCCCTGAGATGATGTTGAAGCTGTTATGATATCCTGGCAAGCATCCAAAATATGAGTAGGAATTTGTTTCTGCTCTTTCACCATTGACAAAATATGCTTGGTGACTACAGCTGCCGGAACGGGGATATACGCCCATTCCGGGCTTGGAGTAGGTGTATGTGCCTGCTCATGTCCTCCTTTTCCTCTCAGTGAATCCAAACAGTACTCAAGTGTGGAGGCAGAGAGTTGAGTCTGCCTTCTGTTTGTCGTCGGAGCATTCTAACTGACTTCTTGGTGTGCTACCAAGCGAGACTATTGGTAGGCTTGATTAGTACTAGCAAGTGTATGTGCCTGATGATTACACTTCGCCAAACACAGTTGATGAGATCCATCATATGTAGTCAGGCGAGCCTGCTGACTAACTGATGATCTATAAGCAGGTGTATGTTCTTGCCTATAATACTCCGCCGGAATTTCCTGGTGGGATTGGCTTGATGCTGCCAGACGAGTCTGCTGGACAATGGAATTAAAACGGACAGGTGTGTGTGCCTGCTCATTGTTCGTCACCATGTTAGGTTGGTGGATTTATCCGAAGATGGCAGGGATGAAAACCTGCCCATTGTTAACCGGATTCCGTCTCTGGCGGTTCGTCTTGCCAGCTCGGGTTCGAGGAACCTGAGCCGAATGCCTGGAGTAGGTACCCTTGTCATGTTGAGGGCGCACTGCCGCATGAGTCTGGCTGTGATTATTGATGGGATCCCTTAGGAAGGACTCTTGTCTTTTTGAATTAAGGCCCTGAGGGGCCAGCTCATTCACATCCTCAGAGTAAGGGAGCGAATGGAAATTGCGTTCCGGGGATAACGACCCGAAACGGTTGGAGACGGTAGTCAGCACCGCCTGCCTCTTGATCACTGGCCATTGTTGTCCGGACGACCTGTGTGAGTTGTTCACTTGGAGGGCCTGTCGGGCAGCCTCCAGAGTTTGGATGGTACCGTGTTGACGGTACTCCTTAACCAGCGCATTTGATACCCAGTGTTGAAGACGCTGAGTAGGTGATGTCATCCTCAGAGCGGATGACGATCCAGTAGGAATAGTAGAAGTGGTATTTGTAGCAGCAGTATTTACAGGTGTGATTTTGATAGTAGCCATTATAGAAATACAGAAGATATCGGAAAAGAGTGCATGTTTGATATAACAGACGTAATTAATATAAATTCAGCTACTTCATCCTTTGGATGAGCACACATGTCAATGATTGTTTTTTGTTAGCCCTCTTATTGAGTTTAAAATAGGGTCTTAACAAATAGGTAAAACATCATTTTATCTTGGTTAAGGATTCACGTCGGGTTCACCATTTTTTTTTCCCTCGGAATTCAGGGATGACCTCCTGGATGGGAGATTCAAAAGTTCCTCTCGGTTTCTGACGGGTTTGTTCGTAGAACTGGAAACATCCAATGATTCCACATCCATTTGGACACACTTTCCAAAGGTAGGCGCTCATTAGATTGTGAACTGATGAGGCTTAGTAATTTGAATTGGTCGAGAGGATGGGAGGTCGGACTCATCACACCTTTTTGAGGAGAATTATTATCTATTCTGGGACTCTCTTTATAGATTTAAGTTATGTTCGTGAATCCTTATTACATTACCAAGTATAAAATGAGCTTTCCTTGAGTTTTGACAATCAATGGTTAAACATGTAAGAAACTTAGAGAATCCTTTATATGTATTTGAGGTTCTTCATCAATAGAGAATCATCTATATTTATTTAGAGATTCTTGGTCAATGGTATCCTTCAAAACATTTGTATTAAAGTCTCTTGTTCATTATGATGACCAGGCTAGTTTTAAAGCCACTTTGTGGGGCAATTGATGTTTATTGTCATTCATAAGGAAATGAATGATTTCAGAGTTGGGATTGAACCCGTAGATGGGCTACCTACGTATCCTTTGTATTTGGAAAAGGAATCACAACCCATGTAGTTCGAATAGGGGAGTATGATGTTTATGATTGATGGCTCAAAGCAGGATGTCATAATTACTTTTACCCTCTAAGCTCACGTGAGTCCTGCTCGGTGTGAGAAACAAGAGGTATTGGTAATAAAATAGACAATTGTACCATGAAAAATGTAATCATAAGAAATGGTTTGGGGATTATGTATGTATGACTACCCAGATAAATTAAGGTTAGGATTTACTTCAGGGAGAAAATCCAGGAACATGGTCCATAAAGGTATATGTGCTTCATGGAGATTTGAATACTCTAACTTGGGACTTATTCCTGAAAAGAAGACCCAAATTAGGAGAGGATTGATAACTGGGTTTTACTCTTGAGAAGGAATCCTAGATCAAACGTAAATTAGGACTGGTTAAATAGAAATTAAGGGATTTGGGGCTTACTCTTGAAATGGAAGCCCAAAATTTATGACTGGGGCTTATTCCTAACAAGGAATCCAAGGTTAGGGGACTTGGGGCTTACTCCTGAAAATGAAGCCCAAAATTATGACTAGGACTTGTTCCTGAAAAGGAGACCCAGGTTAAGGGATTATGACTAGGACATATTCCTGAAAAGGAGGCACTGGTTAAGGATTAAGGTTTGGGGCTTACTTCTAAGAAGGATGCCATAATTAGAGGACTTATGACTGGGAATTATTCCAAAAAAGGAGACCCAGGTTAAGGATGCTCTCATCATAAAGGATGAGGTTTGAATGAATGAACTCTCCATATTTAGTGAAATAAAGATATTTAAATCACTATGTTTTGAGAGATATTCCACCGAATTCCTTTTAGATGAGGATGTCAAATCATGAAATCATGCCATAAATGGTTTTGAAGAGTGTCATGAAGACTGAATCTTGAATAGGAAAGGTGTAAAGGATTAAGAGGGATAAAAATGGGCACGGTTGGAACCCAAAAAAAAGGGGCGCGCATGTCTTAGAAGACGCGCAAGTACTGCGTGGGCGCGCAAGTATTGGTCGCACAAGTATACCTGCGTGACACATAGTGTATTTGCGCGATGGTCAACCAGCATTTGAAATACTTGAGCGACTCTTTATAAAAGCCTTTTGAATTATCTTGAGGTTTTCCAAAAAAGGGATGCACAAGTTTCAACGAAGGAGTAAGGCGGCGCACAAGTGTGACCACTACCCTTAAGGGCTGGCCACTCAGGCGCGCAAGTGTCGATGAGTTTCAACACTTAGGCCTTCCTCCCTCTCTTTAGATCTTCCATTCTAGGTAAAAAATTACCTTAGAAGTGTTCTGGAATCTTTGAGAAGAGACATGGGCGTCGGGAGCTTCAATCCAAGTTTCTGGAAAAAGATCTTTCTGAATGTGGGGCCCACAGGGTCTATTTATAGGTAGGAGAAGACCCCAGGCGGTTACCGGGTAGTTATCACTTAGGTCACGCAAGTGACTTGCGCGCCAAAGTGCGTCGCGCAAGTCCACTTGTGCGACGATGAGGAAACTTGGGCGACATAGTGGAAAATTTCTCCTTGTTCATCCCTTTGTCGATTTTTTATGTTTTCTTCAAAGGTCGAACCATTTTAATCTCAGATCTTCTGCTTTTCCAATCTTGAGATTCTGTGACGAAAGGAGCGTCAACACTCCCTCTTTATTTCATGCCAACTCACTTTGTGTTAATTGATTAATCATAATCAATTAATTTAACTAAATAGTTTGATTTTTGAGTTTTTGTAAAGGCATGGAAATCATAATAAAATAAGGGGAGGCCTTATTTTATTAGGTTGGCTAGTTGTGTAAGGATATTGGGTGAGGGAGAGCTCTTGTTCCTTGGGAGAACATCATCTTCATTGGTGAAGAACATCCCCACTTCAACGAAGAACGCTATCTCTATGAGGGAGTGCATCGACTTGGTGACTCGGATTCTTCTCTCATCTTCTTCCTCCACAACCAAGGAGGAGGCATCGACACGGAAGCTTGCCATCGATGATGCTATATAATCTTCTCTCCACAACAAAGGAAGTGAGTTGCCGCTTCCTCCTCGGACGTTCTTCGTCGACGTATATAGAGCTTCACTCCGTTACATTCGACTTCTGCTTATACTCTATGATGTTTTGTTTACTTTTATAAATGAAATGCCTCCCCAGTTATCAGGTTTTACGCCTTTGGTGCTAGTCACCATCCCCTGACCTATGGAAGGAAGGCTTGGGGTAGTCACGGCACGGGACCCGAGGAAGGGTCGTGGCAGTGAGTCCATCCAATTCTCATTGATTTAGAGTTTGTTCTGATTATGGTGTATGTAAGTTGGGGTCATAGATACCTCAATGTAAAGAGTGGTTTCTAATGGTTGGTGTATATTTAAATCAGTATAGGTCTTGGCTTCTTGTTCGACTTAAAAATATGAATCAACAATTTTATAAAAATAGGTCCCATATTACACATATTCACCCATGTATAATATTAATTGAGCATCCATTCTTCCTTTACAACCATTAATCTATTAATTGGTCATATAATTCTTATTATAAATAATAAATACTATCATGACTAACTTAAATGAATAAAAAATGATTTTGACCATTCAAATAAATATTAAAAATCATATTAATTTAGAGCTAAAAAATAATCATCCTGATGTTATCCATCTTATATCAGTTCATTCTATTAGAGATCAAATAGAAAAGTATTAGAGATGGTATTATTCTTTGTAACCTTCACATGTATCCTCAACATCACAAATCAATTAATTTTTAATGGGATAAAAATGAAATTTTTTATTTGGTTCCACATCCTTATATTTTAATTATAAGAACAAATCTAAATGTTCATAATTCTCTCTTGTCACAAATTCATTATATAATTCATTGAATCCTTAATTGATTTAATATGAATGTTTGTTGGAATACCAACAACAAGAATTTTTTATTAGAACTCCTTTTTTTTATTTGTGCCATTGAATATCCTAAATTTGAGGGTGAGTTGAAGAAATTTCCCATTTATTTGAAAAATATTTATAAAAAAAAGAATTTATAGATGTGAAAATATAATGAGTGACATAATAGGATCTCCAGATATTATACTAAATTTTATAGAATGTGAAACATTTTTGAAGTGTTTTAAAATGAATTAATATTTTTTTTCTGATAACAAAGGAGAGAAATTATGGAATTGACCCTAGTATTCCCACCAAGGGGGAATGAAATGAACTTATGTCCCCATACACATATTAATATTTTACTGTTTTAAATATAAGGAAGAATGAAATTAAGGTGATTTGTGTGCATGTGTTATAATACAAATTGAATTTGTTGAAACATTTTTATAATGTATATAGAATGAATATTTAATTAATTTAGACAGTGATAGATTAACCATAAAAGATACTTCATAATTTGGCTCCCTTAGGCTCCTATAATCTATCTAACTGTGTGATAATGACCAGTTACACAAATCTACACTAAAAAATTACTATGAATGATCATTAAATCAAGAATCTAAAATTAATTTTACCACCACTATATAAAAAATAAATAGCGATAATAAATTAATCATGTGTTCATCCATTACTACCTTAGTGGATCATAACCCAATCTCCACACACCACTCAAGATATCAATCTTATCGTACATCGGTTACTCATGATTATGGTGTCATAAATAGTATCTAATTTTAATTGTATACACATCTATTATAATATGTTTTTTTAGTTTATGGTTCAAAAAAATAAAAAATTGAAATTTTGAACACTTATTATAGGATTCAGGGTTTCATCATTGTTTTATAAACAAGGTGGCTATGTTTTATGGATATAGGGTTATTATAAACCTAGTGGTAATTGCATGGTTTCTATGAAATTTAGGAAAATTAATTTTTAAATAGTTCAACATAATCAAAATAAAGTATTAGATATTTATAGGTGATTTGTTTAAGGGTTATCCCCTTTCTCTTTCACATTGAAATGATATATTTTATAAATCTCTAAAACTAAATCTATTCTTCCAACCATGGTTATAGGGCCGCCTTTTATATTTCTTATTAATGGTTTATAATGATAAATATACTTATTTGTCTTACATTCTTTTCTACATTATTTATTCTTTAATATATATTTTTCTATTTATTATTTTACATAATATATAGTGTGTATGATATCTCAGTATGTTTTGTCTTTATGTGAGGATCCTGATACCTATAAAGTTTTCAAAATCCCATAAAACCTAATATATCCTCTATCATTGATGTAGAACTAGATCTAATTTATTATGGTTTGTTTGTTTATAATTTATATTATTATGCATTCCATGGGTGATTGTGTTTTGAAAACTCAGTTTTCAATTACAATCTGTATATGAAGACTAGTCTTCATGAAGATCAATTAGTTTAATTTCAATTTTGTCTTTTAATCATGGTATAAAATGTGTGTTTTAGTGGTTAAAATGTCATATACACCTTAAATAAACATTGTAGCATTCTATTTTATATTAAAAATTCCTAATATGAAAATTTTAAAAGTTTTAATAATTATTCTTTGGATTTATACATTAGACTGATTTCTAAATGATTCATTATGTGATATATTTTGAATTTAATTATTATTTTTAAAATTAGTAATGGGTTTTTTTATGGAATTATAATTTTTATTTATATTATATGATATTTTTAAATGTTTATTTCATTACTTTTTGGTTTATTATATTAATATTTTTTAACATAAAATAATTGATGTTAAATTATTAGGTAGAATATTGTTGTGTGAAATAAATTTTTGTGCTATACTATTTGTTAACTACGACTGACAATTAATTCATGGGTTGAATGTTTATTGGTCAAATTTTAAATGGATGGATTAAAAACTATATGAATGTTTGTCACAGTGTAATAAATGTTATTGTAGGACTAGATAAACCATTTTTTGGATTCAAATTACCATATTCCTTCTACATTCTTGTGAATATTTTTAGATTATATTGATTATGGTTTATGATATATGTCAAAAAATTTGTTTATTAGTAAATTGTGTCGGTTGTGAGAATAAGGATTGATATAGTGATAGATTAATTTGTGATATGTTAAATGGGAATTAAAAATGTTTCTTATGCTCCCATAGCTGGTTTCATATGATCTCTATGTTCAAAGGTGGGGATCTATGAAAATTATCACTAGGAACTAAAATACCCCCTCTATCCACATATTTTTCTGTAAATATTCATATTGTTATCCAAGAGTACCCTCTTACAGGGGTATAATTCACCAGTAGCCCCATGTAAGGGATTTAATTTTTTCATTGACCACTTGTAGGGAAATATAAATTATCTTAGTTATTATATAGTATAAGGATTGTATGATTCCACAACATTAGATAAATTAGAGCTTACCCTATGATTTTTGGTTGTGATATTCATTTCATTGTATTTTAGTTAATATTTAAATTTTAATATACAATAACGTGTACTACTTTTTTTTATTTCAATATTAATAAAACATGACTTTACTTTTTTTTATAACTAGATTTATTTAATTATTATTTTACAATTACTTTATTTTATCATTTCATTCTCTTTTATCAATGTTGTTTATTATGTTTCACTGATCATACATATAATTCATTTATTGATCGCATTCATTTTGGTACAGTAGTTTGTCTCTAAAGTTATATGGTTTTATATTTTTCTAATTTATTAAATTCTATAAAAATACCTATATCATATTTTTATTTTTTATCATTTTACAGATTTGTAATCAAAATATCCAAATTATTTTATAAAATAATATTTTTATACTTATTTATTAAACATTGATAATAATCTTCCATAAAATGAATATATTTTTATAATCCATCAATGAAATATTTTCAAATACTTTTTTAATAAAAAAATATTTCCATTTATGAATTATTTTAGTGGTATTATAAAATGTAACAGTAATTGTAGAGATATGTTCTTGTTTTCATGAATTTTAAAAAAATTATGAACTTCATTTGAAACTATAATTTATAAAATGGTTTTAAAAAATCATCTAGAATCCATACAAAAATCTTATAGGGAACATCTATATAACATACTTCTTACATATCATAGTGTGTGTATATATATTATCATATATATAAATACATAGATTTTTTTTACCATTGATTGTACACACCATTTTACCAGTTGTGGGATATATTTGGATATGGAGGTGGCCTTAGACCACAACATAATGTTCAAATGAAAAATATTGTTTAATGATTCACCTTATATTGTTGAAATATCATAAATTTTCTATTTTATTACATTTGGAGTCTTTTATAGGTTATTTATATTATTTTATATTTTTTAGGTAATGATTTGGTCATTTTAATTATATGCATAATCACTTGTTTATGATTTTATTTGGAACAGTTCCTTATAGTGAAATGAACGATTGCAAAATTCTATAAATATAATAAGAATTTAGATACATTATTATAGATATTTAGATGGTGAAATCATTCCCACAGGGTTATATATATTACCCATGATGGTTTTATAAATCTAATGTAGATCATGAAGATGCTTTGTACCATTCCACAAGATAAATCATGGGTTTTTTGTGGATAATATAGTTGGTTTGTGAAAAAAATGGTTTCAAAACATATTATTATTTAGGGATTTCCAAAAGACATAATATTTAATTTTCAAAGCATAAGTGAAAGTTTATGTTTTAATTTACCATTAAAACATTTTATGATGAGACATGACTTTTCAAGGATAGTTGGAACTAAGAATTCAATATCATCATTTTTCTAATTATTTGTATAGTATATTAACCATAATTAATGGTCTTGAGATAATTATGAGTTTTTAATGAGTTATTTTGATGATTATAAATATTTAATGTCATAATTGAAGGAGAATCAGAGGAGAAGGATTACCTATTAGTGTATAGAAATCAATTAGTTGCCCATGTAGATAAATATTTAATTTTCACCATTCATATTTCATATTTGGTGCATTATTCTCTGAAACATGCCTCGTTTTTTATCCTTCCAGAAAAATTTACCTTTTTTTACTCCCAATTTGTCTATAATGTTTTTATCAATTATTTGAGGTGAATCCAAAAGAGTGTTTACTATATATACAAATTATTTGTAACCATGATATTCAATTTTATACAAAATACCTCTTCCCAATAAAATATTGTTCTATAAAATGTCACTAATTTACATTTCGGTTTTGACATGGATTTGAACATAAATACACGGTGTGTTTTATGAAAATATTAATTTATAAAAATAATGATTTTTTTAGATTTATTTGTAATTAATACTCATGAATTAGTGTAATGTTTTTCTATTTATGATCTTACAAAAAATTATTTTAATGATATTTAATTAATATAATATATTATCAAAGTATTTCTAATACAAAAAATGAATTTAAAGATTTTTGCCAATGAATATTAGTGGTAAATGGATTTTTTTGGGAAATATTTTCAAATTTATGTGGTACCAAGGAAAAGTGTAATTTTATTTTATTTTTTTTGTTTTATATTTGATCTAAATAACTTAAATCTAATAGTTTATTTTGATTATAATCTACGTTTTCAGATTTTAATGTAAAAATCATAAAAATGATTTATTTTCATAATGTAGGCCATATTTTTGTAATATCTTCTATCTAACTACAAAAAGTTAAATTCATTAATTGTGGGGATATTAATAGGAGGCCTCATCCATTTGGTAATTTGACAACCACATGTATCTATCCCCTCTAAGAGATTGATAAATTTGATGTGACTTGAGTATAATGTTTTAACAAGGGATATAAATGGTTTCATGTGATGATTATTATTAATTCAATGGTTATATATGTGATCCCTTGGTAAATTCTTAAAATCATATCCTTGGACAATTCATTTAACTTTTTCAAAAATCTAAATGATCAATTGTATGAACTATTCCTATGTTGGACCCTTAAATTAATCCAACTTTTATAAATTTTCTATGATATTGAACCAGGTTAAGGTATGGTTTTTTATTATGGTAATATTTATATCTATTATGAATTTTGGGAAATTCTATATATTTTTTAATATTAATTCAATAATGCTCCCTAAATTTCCCTCATCATATGTCTAATTGAATGATTATTTTTTCAGACCTTAATTCACCATCCATTAAATTATTCAATCCCAATATATGTGTAGAATATGGAATAATGGGAAGAAATTTCAATCACTAAATTTTTTTTCATGTGTGTATGTTATATTATAAATTTTTTTATGTGTTTTTGGTTTTTGAGACTAGATTTTAGAATTTTGGTAAATGAAACTAGATAAATTATTTCTGCATAGTTTTGTAGACCATGAAGGTATATTTTATGAGAATGGGGTAGTATGAATCCAATAGAAAGTTAATGGTTTCCCTAAATCTTGGTAAAGAGTTAATTTAAACCATGAAACCTACTTGAAATATGGTATTTGGGTCTTTTAATTGATATTTGTTAGGTTTTTCTCATTTCTCTTCACAATTTAAATGGGATTTCTCAAAAGCCTCTTAGACTAATTTATTTATTCTTACCTTTAACATATAATCTCTTCCTTTATATTTCTTCACTGATTATTAATTTAAATCTCAATATTTTTCATATTAGTCCAACTCCCTTCTACCACCTTCCTTTTATCCATCCTTTGATTCATTTTCTTTTCCATTGTGACCATGGTAGATGACTTATTAATTAAGGCTTAATTTATATTGGACTTTTGATTCCATAGGAGTTTAAAAAATACAACATAACATCATATATCTTTTTTTGTCAAAGGAAGAATTATTTTTACTAATTAAGATATTTTATTCTTTAAAATTATGTATATTGGGCATAAAATGGGTGATATAGTGTTTTAAACTCACCTTCTAAATAGAATTTACTTCGGAATGATATTGTTGTTGGAGTTATATTGGAGTTTTCCCAAAATTATTTTTGAATCATGGAACAAAATTGTATTTTCAATGATTCCCATGTTATATAAAACTATAATGACCATAGGTGCTTCTAGGGGTCTCCTAATATGCCTTAGGGGAACTTTTTAAAATAATTGATAATTAATGTGAGGCTCTATACTTCCTAATGATTTAAAATAATTTCTTATGTGAAATATTTTGAATTTATGGATTATTTAAAATTTGTTAATTTGTTTTTTTAATGGAAGTGTAATTGTGATTGAGAATAATTATTCCATTAACATGTTTTGGATAGTAGATATATATTGATTTATGTTCATGTTGTTTGAATATAATTTAATTGATGTTTAATTACAATTTAGAAAATTTTAATGTAAACAAAAAATAATTTATCCCCTTGATGTTAATTATTATTGATAATTAAAATAGGGTTTCAAATAGTCTTTTTATGTATTATTTTATAAATTCACAAATATTGGACAAAAAAGGGATTTTTTTGAACCTTGTATTAATTGTTTTGAAAACAAAGGCTACACCCATGGTATGATCCCCAATACATCCTTATTTATAATTGATTAAATATATTTTAAGAAATAATTGATTATGGTTACATTATTATGTGAATATAATAGGGTGACATAAAATTATGTGTAAGGTGAGATGAGGGATATATATTGTCATAAATTACCCAGTAACATGTTTTTAGTATACTATAAAAGTATATTTAATAGGATTTTTCTCCTCTAATAGATCATTTCAAGGGATCCTTCCTTATTTATGTGATTTTCTATGATATATACCACTAGGAAAGGATATACTCAATATATCCTTGTATTTCACAACATATGTTTATATAATATTCAATAATGATCCTTTATAGTGGATGTAATTCATTAGTGATCCCCTGAATGGAACATAATTCATTAATTAACCATCATAGGAGACATAATTCACATATTTTTCTTTTATAGTTGGAAATAATTGATTTTGAGACGAGATAGTATGTAAATTTATTATCTATGACCATGGATTTATCAAGGCATAAAATTAACTAAGTTGTTATGATCATATTTTTTTAATAACATAATTTTATTTTTTTCTTCATTTATAATCTACAATATGTAATGATTTAATTATATTCTACACTACGATATGCTTTCAAAAAATCATACACTGACCTGTCTTACATTACATGCAACAATATGTTTCTACAAAACAAAATTTAATTATAAATATTTTAAAATGAGATAGTTATAATGTATTCATTAAACTGAGTAATATGAATAGTAATAAATAATTTTTAAATATTATTTTTAATTTTTTTATTAAAATATAACTTATTGATAATAAAATATATAATTTATTATGATGTCTTTATGGGTTTGAAATAATATTTCCTCAAATGAACTACTTTTACTATCCTTCAACAGAGAATAATAAAATTAATTTTATGTTATTTTAAAAATAAAATTAAAAATAATTAAATTAATTTTAGAATAAAAAATTTCATTACTAGAATAGGTTTGAATTTTGGGGTTTTTCTAAACAAACTAACATTTGGATGAATATTAAAAAACTCATAAATGTAATTCAAAACATATTTTTCATAAATTATATTTACATTTTTAAATTATATATTTATTTTTTAATATTTTGTAATTGGATAAGTTTAACATCTATTTATCTAATTTTGTATATTTTAAAAGATTTAGCATTGAAATTGGATATAACAATTGTTCAAGAATTTTAAACATTTTCGCATCAAAAAATATATATTGTGACACATATCTTGTAATAATTTTAAAATAATTTTTGTAAATAATATGACTAAAATTTTTAAAAATGGTTTATATGCCTTTAAAATGATTAATTTATACCATATAACATTTTTAAATTATTTTTAAAAAAAAACTATATGTAATTAAAAGTAATTAAAATGATTAAGGTGAAAACAAGATTATATTGTTGTTAAACTTTAATTTAAGGGGCCGAATACCCTAGAAACATGTCACAAATCTATTAGATTGAAATATTTTGATAAAGTACCATATTTTAATAAAAATTTGATAATTATAGGATTCACATGAAGTAAGTCCTATAATTATATTATACCATATTATATTTACAAGAATGACACTCCTCCCCGACCATAAAATGGGCACTCACCACTTCTCTTCTTCATACTCATCAAACCATTATTATTTTAAAAACCCCACAAATGTATGTTCAATAAATTCCTAAAATAATACAAGATCCTTCACTTTGAGATGAAATCACACAATGGAATCTCCCCATCACAATCAAAAAGGACTTACCCAATGAACATATAACGTCCTACCACAAGATCTATTGTTTTATTTTCATTCCCACCCCATAAAGTATTTTTATTCCATGTTTATATAATGAAATATGAAATCCTAAATATAATGAGATTTTTAATGTTTAGGGTTCTACCTACACTCATTCAGACATCTATCAAAATTATAAACATTCAACATTTGTGTCTGTGGTGGACTACCACCTTCCAAACTGATGTTTCATGTTTATCTATTACCACCATTAAAATTTGGGAATAATGATTGAATTGTTATTTATATATGATATATATAATATCAATGATTCCATTATGAATTTGGAATTATTATTAAATAAATACATTAATACATTAAGTTTTGTGTAAACATGATAACATTGTTTTTGGATGTGTGGACTACCACCTCCTCAATGCGATGTGATTCATCCAAACACTACGAGGGGTAGTGATCTGACCCTATAATCCCATATCTATAGAATTACTTTATTACATTTTCATATATAAAATATGAAAATTAAAATATACTGATTTTTTTTCATTTTTGAAAAATATATTACGTACATGACACTGATATAACATTGGGAAAAAATATAAATAACAACAAAAATAAAATAACACCATACATGAAAGTCATTAAAAGGATTCACCATCATAATATAACAAAAGGAAATATAATAAGGTTGACTGCAACTTATAATCACTAGTTTTTAATGAGGAATAAATAATTAATCAATAAGAATAAATCAACAAGGAAAAGTGAATAATGGTAACACATTCCATTTAAATAAATTGATAAGGAAGAATCAATATGTAAATTTTAATAAATGAAAAACATTACACCTAGTCAACAAACTAAGAGTGATATGAATCCTTATATTCTATCATATGAACAAATCTTGTATTATAATAATGATAACTGAAATGTCTATTATGTAAATGATTAGTTACTAGAAATAATGTCTGAGGCATATGATAAACATTACCATTAAAGCATTTTAAAAGAATGATTAACACTATATGTAGAAACCCATTTAATTTGGCACAATTATTAGTATCATGAGAACTTATTGATTGATTTTGGGGATATATAATTTCTGATCCCACCCATAACTACCTGTCTAAATAATTTTTCTGACAGATTTATTGACTCAATATATAAATAAAAAGCTTATCAAATATCCTAATTGAATAAAGAATAGATATTTATCATTATTTTTCCATATAATAAATTAATTGTAAAATTAAAAACTATATGTAAAAATGGGATATATATTAAAAAAATAAAATAAATCACTCAATAATTTATATATTTAAATGATCATAATAAATTGATTGTTTCAAGAGAAATTCAAAAATCCCAAAAGAAAGTGAGAATGCACGAATTACTTTTATGATATGGAAATTTTTTGAATAAACCACTTAGGTGAGATAATTCAAATAAAAACGTTAAATAACATTAATCATGAGAGAATAATGAAATTATAAGATAAATGGGAATTATATAGACCACATTAAAGTAAACTGGTTTACAACAACAAATAAGTCTCAACATAATGTAAATTGAGATTAAATCACTTACCTTGTGTTTTTTTGGGTGAATGATAAATAACATCCTATATAATGGTTTTAATAATGTTAAAAATTTATATATTAAAAATAATAATATTTATAATGTCATATATTATCTTCCTATAAGAAATTATTAATCATTACTAAATAATCATTCATTATTTTTACAATTTTAGGTGTAAATTGCCAACTTTTTCAAGTTGGATTTGACCTGATAATTGTTGTTACTATTAATTATATCATTATTTCATTAGTTACAGAATTTAAAACATTATTTAAATATTCTATATATTCATTATATATTTATATATAATAATCCATAATATTTTGAGATAAGAAATGAAATTCATCATTCATGAGGACGGTAGGCCATACGTATTCTTGATTGTTAATTCAATCACATTTTCGTATAAAAATAATTAAAATTAAATGATATATATGTATATTTAAAAATTATTATTATTTCTATTTCAAATATGTCATATTTTTTATCAAAAAAATCCTGAATAAATTCTTTTTATAGCATGAACGAATCACATTGCTTTAAGTAGGAGATAGTCCGCACTTCAACAAATGATGTTATCAAATTCCCACAAAATTTGACAAATGTATTTTGGTGTTATATAATAATTTAAATGTTTAATGATATTATAAATATCATATATATAATATATAAATAGTTCTTCCATCATAATTCTCATCCTGGGAGGTGGTAAAGGATGAACAAACAATCATCATTTCCTAGGGCGGTAGCCCGCAATACACAAAAATGGTATGTCTGTTCCCCATTAGAAATATGTGTGTGTATGTGTAGGAAAAAATCATATAATATCAACATTTATTTATATTTATGATACTATGATTATTATATAATCATTAATTAATAATATTTTAGGGGTATTGTGAATGAAATAAAATGAAATTGATCATTGAAGAGTGTTACATTGTTTTTGGGTGACTCATTGTGGTTTAAACAAAAAGACTTCCTTTTTTATATTTATTACATTAGAGAGTCTTATAGTTGTAGGGGAGATATTTTTGGTATCATTTTTTATTTTATTTTGGTGACACAATTGGATTCAGTGGTGTGAAAAATCTAGAGCGGTGAGGGGCATTTTATATTGGAGGAGTGGTATTTGTGTAATTTTTTTTAAAAGGGAATTCAACCCACATTTTTCTCATTTCATGTGGCACCAATAATGGAATAAAATATAAAAAAGATTGAATTGGGTATAAATGTGTCTATAAAATAGATTTTTCATAAGAATATATGTAATTATGGTCTTTATGTTTAGAGTTACTGCTTCGTTAAGGAAAATGTTCTTCAAATCAATACAATTAATTTAAATAACATTCACCAATATAATTCCTAAAATACTAAGTTAAAATTGTAATTTATTATTATTAAAATTATGTAATTCATTTCTACTTATTGAAACCATATAATTCTTTGAAATTTATTTAAAATTAATCCCACAGATTGGATGGTAATGCGGGTTATTAATGTAAAAAATGTCAAAATTTTGAGATTGTTTATATCAACATTAAAATTTATGATTAATACAATGATATAAATTGGATGAAAATATAGAAAATTTATCTAATTATGATTAATAAATAATAATTTTTTTAATTTATCAATACAAATAGATTAGACCAAAAAACAGTTTTGAATTAAAATTCAATATTTTTTCACAATTCATCATAAAATGGAACATCACATAAAATGTCAAATAATTAAAACTAAAATTGTTATGATATTTTTATTTACAAAATCGATATTCTTTTGTAATATTAAATTTATAAAAGTTCCAATGTTTTAATTTAAAATGTTTCCCCATTAAATGGTGGTAAAACTTCTTTGATAAAATATTTGAGGTTTTTATGTATAAATTTGGGTTTGTGGTTATCTTATAACTCTAAAATATATTTTTTGAATGTATAAAATAATATATTGGATATAAAATACATATATTACATTAATATCACTCTAAAATTATAATTAATGTAATTAATTAGTATAAAATTACATTCAGATCATAAAAACATTTTTTTATAAGAACATTCCCTTTAATATTCAATTAGTTGTTATATTCATTCACAATTAATTTTTAACCATTTAATGAAACCATATATTTTCAATATAATTTTAATAATACTTATAAACATAAATTTAATGGGTAGGATGCATTATATTAAATAATAATTTCAGAATAATATATTGGTGTTTGGAAAAACTCTATATTGATTGGAAAAGAAAGCATCTGAAGAAAGTCATTCTTGAATTCAACACAAGCTAACATAATTTTACAATAATAAAAAGCTGTTGAATATATTTATTTATTATATCATAATTTATTTTCTGGTTATATTAATTTTAACTCTTGGTTTTCAATTTTGTATTTTTTATTAAATATAATGTTCTTACTTCACAATTTCTGGGTGATACATTCACCCCGCATTAAATAAATTGCTTCTTCAAAATTTATACATGACCTCAGTAATCGAGGTATTGATATTTGAAAATAATATTGTTAAAAAACAAAAATCATAAATATGTTTAACAACAAATCTTCAAAATAATTAAAAAAACGTAAATTCCAAGGACACCAAAAAAATAGGCCTTCAAATAAGACAGCATTGGTGAAAACTTGTATATGAAATTGAAATTAAACAATCATGTTATGATGGAGATTGATAGGGAAAATTTTAATGATAAGGATGATGATCATAAATCCATAAACCATAATTGTAAAAAAAATTCCTTGATATCTTCAAAAATTATGAAAATAAGATTACGTGTTTGTTTCAAGACAATTTTCCAATAGTTCAAGAATTATTTCACTCTATAAGAATGCAATAAAATATATTTTAATTATATATTTATATTTCATAAACACAATATTATCCATTGGTTATTCCTTGAAAAATTAATTGTTCATTTACTTGAATAGTTTTCATCAGATGCTGAATTAATAAATTAACCTCTAAAACCTCATCAAATTATCAACTTAAACCATTTCATTATAATACAACACTACAAAAGGAAGGTCACTAAATTATGAAGATGAGAAAATCACGAGACATCAATCATTATAAAGAATCACTTAATTGTCACATTCCAATCATGTGAATTTATTCATCATGTATTCTGTTTAAATATGGAAATAAATTCAATTACCATAAAACATTATTAGAAACATTCATTATTCATTATTCCTTATGTAAAAAAATTTAACTACATATTTTCCATAAATTAAATCAGGTTTTAATCTCAAAAAATGATAGCATAATCTGTAGAGACCCGAAGCCTGACGTACATGGACATTACATTACTTTTGCGGAATACTTAGTACATAACAAAAACACACACACAAGGATCGTAATAGTTTAGTGTCTTTGAAAAACTCGGAACGTAATATTCTAATCATGGTGAATGATCTTCAACATCTCCCATAAAGATCTTCTCTTTTTTTACCTAAAACCCTTCTTTATATCTTGGGGAAAGGAAAACATAAAATGGTGAGCTCAAATTCTCAGTAAGGGTAATGAAAAGAAAAATCAATCACATCATATTTATAAGAACATAACATTTTGGAAATCTTATCCTGCAAAAGAGATCATAATATCATAACATGGGATAAATCATAGTAGTGAAATTAAATCCCAATAATCATAACATAGAACATTAAACATTGTGGCATACACACATAATCATAGAGAATCATATCTTATTAGTCAAGACTCATTTCCAAGACTATCTTAGTGGACAATGTCCATTTCTGAACCGAGTCACCCTCGTTTCAGTCCGGTTTCACTTAACTGGTATAACCTACCATTCCAGCCATGTCTATCTCATGAGATATAAAATCTTTACCCAATTAATTGGAGGGAGATATAGGTCCCACCCATTTCATAATGATACCATTCTTATGTGTGCCACAAAATCATAAACCATACATCATAGCATAACCCATATAATAAAAATGGGAATCCTAAACATCGTGACATCATAAAACAATTCATATAAGATAAAGGAATTCATAAAAATATAATTCCATCACAACATAATCAAGTCAATGTAATAATAGGGATAAAAACAGAACCCTTTATTATCTTAGATGGAAAATAATTTGGATAAAACACTTTGAACTTCATTCTTGAGGAAAATATCCTTTCTACATCAAAAACACTTTTCCATTCTTAACATGTCATAAAATTTTAAACAAAAAGAATTTGATTAAAAATAAACTTGAAAACTTGTAAAGGAAGCTTCTTGGAAATAATTTTTTAAAAATCCATTCATGCCGTATAAGTTAAAAAAACATTCTTCATGTACTTTTTTCGGAAGTCAAAAAAGTACCTCGTACGAAAAATGACAAAAGATTCCATTCATATCTTTTAATAAAAACTCACCAGAGGGTAAAATAGGATTTAAACAATTGTAGTTGAATGGGAATAATATTACATATTGAGGAAACATGGATATGGATGATAAAATACACCCCAGTAAATACTAAAGTATAAACAATCTCTGATAAAAATGAGATTGTGATATTTCCCTTACCTTAGGTCCGACTTTCTTTGTAAGTGTCCGAACCTCCTGTATAATGATTTAAATAACCTTATTGACTTATTCCAGAATCATACTTATTTTTATGATATCATATATGGTCATATTCTTAGCTTCTTAGTAGTAATATTTCATTGCTTCTTTTTATTCGGGTGTTTATAACTTTTTGTTCTTATGCGTGTTTTGTCGAATAAATTATTATTATTTTCTTTAGGTTATAGATACCTAATTTCCAGAATGGTATTAGTGTAATATATATCATATTCATTCATTCAATTCATTTATATAATCATTATGAAATGAAGATCATGTAGAACGAGTCGCATCACATCATGGAGACGGTATTCCGTACGTACGCACGAGTGATGATATCATTCCTATGATCGAGGAATTGTATTGGAGTATATGTATACTATTTCAGAATCAATATCACTTTATAATTGTCATATATAGTCATTATTTACACCATTATACCCATCCAAGTAAGGTGGTGGTGGAAAATAGATTACACCACGGCGTGGAGACGGTATTCCGTACGTACGCAGGCACGATGATTTCTTTTTCCGTAGGATGGATAGATGGTGAAATAGGGTTGTTTCATACTTATAATAACATATCATTATATGGGTGATACTGATGTTATTACTTCATAATGAAACAACTAAAGAAGAAGAAGTTGAAGAAGAAATAAAGATGAAAGAATCGGTAACGGACATTACCTCTTCTTTGAAGTGCTTCTTTGAGACCTTCTTTTAAGGAACTAAAGTTGGTCTTTGAAGAATACCAGAACCTCTAGGATGTTTCTAGGGAAGTGGAGAAGATAATTTTGCAGGGTTTGGCCGAGCGTGAAGGCTCAAAGTTGTGTGAGGAAGAGAGGGATGAGATGCCCTTTTATAAGGGAGGAGAGGGGCACCTTTGGAATAACTAAAAATATTATTTTATTATAAAGTCAAGTTCGGTATTAAATAGCTCCAAATTGATTTATTTCGAGGATAAGGTGGGGATGGGTCGAAATCCTCTCATCCAATAGAATTTAGACAGGTTTAGGTTCCTATTTTAACCTTATCATTTAGATTTAACGTTAAGTTAAATAATTTTACTTTTACCATGTCTTCTTGTGTTATTATACTATAAGGTTAATAAACTTTCTATATCAAGCCAAACGAACCCCAAGTTGTTTATTATTAATATATATAACCTTATCTCAGTCATTTGGCCGAAACTTAGATTTTTAAAAATTAAATAACAATAAATAATATAATATTTGTTTTAAAAACTAATTTATGTCAATTTTGACACTATTTGGTACATGATTCTTATGAAATTCATAACAGATTGAAAAGTTCAAACCAAGTTACTTATATCAACAATAACATGTCATATTAACCTATAAAATTTATTTAGTTCATAAAAAATCTCAAATTATATTTATTTGGGTATTTATAACATCAATTATGTCAATATTTCATTAATAAGATAATTACTGCATCATCGTTGTGTCATAAATAAATTAAATTATTTAATGTCTAAAAATTAAAAATAAAATACAATTATTTATTAAATCTTGTTATATTTTTAATGAATATTTATAGTCTAATTTATCTTATGTATAACCCCATATTAAAAATGATTTACTTATTAAACATTGATTTTAACTATTTTAACCCTTCTTTAAATAAATTAATAATAAATGTCCTAATCTAATCCATGTGGGCCTAAATGGTCATATTTTATTCCTAAAGTTGTTTTTGGTCGATTTTTACTTGTAAAATAGAATTATGACATGTGTTAGGGTAATAATAATATCATTTTTACCCTTAATTACCCTATTTACTTTTAACTGTGGTAAAAAAAATTAAAAAGTTACTATTCATCAAAAATTATTTTCATATAAATGAACCACATTTTACTTACTGACATCAACCATGTCCCTCGGATTTTTTAAATTCCACTCACAGAAGCGGTAAAATTAAGTTTTATGAAAAATTCATTTTTTTACTACCACTTAGTGCTTTCACTATTCATCAAAAAATGAAAGTTTCCCGAAAAATACCAAAAATTAGGCCTAAGCTATATTTGATATTATGAACTCAAAAATGATGTCTATTTTACCATATTAAAAACATATCAGTTACATTAACTATTTTAATAAAATTAAATCCCATCGTCAAAACAAATGGCGTGTTTTTAAGAGATAATAACTATCAAAAGATTGACACATGTTTATAACTGGTTTAAATGTGAAATTACATCCAATGACCCACATTGTATTAAATTGTAAAAATATATTCTAAATATACTTTAAAACCACTCAAATTAACAATTTATCACTATTAATTATTTTTATTGAAAAAGTTGTTTTTAATTAAAATTTAGTAATTTTCACTATTCATCAAAATATGAAAGTTATCCGAAAATCACCAAAATTTCACCCTAAGCTAATTTCGATATTCCGAATCCAAAAATAAAGTCCATTTTGAAAATTAAAATTTTCAAAATTTCAAAAAGTGGTCATTACTATTCATAATGGCTAGTTTTAATAATATTTTAATAGCATATCACTGTTTAGCGAAACTCGGTATTGCGTACGACGCAAGCTATCGAGGAAACTCGCGATTTTGTGTAATTCAAGATAGGTCAGAGATGTGTGTCGTGAAAGCTCCTTTTGGTGTAGCGTATAACACAAGACATTAATGAAATTAAAAAGAATATTTTTCATAAAATATCGGGGTGTTACATAATCCACTTTTTTTAAAAATCATTAATCAATTATAGGGTATTCTGAACATATCCAAACTAATCATTTCATTATCCAAACAACATGTTATAAAAACTATGAACATATTAAGGAATATCTTTCCCTAAACCATATATTTTATATCAATATTACCTTTCTACTGAATCAATTTTATATGTATCGTTCAACGTATGATCTCAAATAATTAATGAAAGAATATATAATTATAACACATATATATTTTATATTTCATGTGATGATAACATCATCAATGAAATACTTTTACAATATATTTCATCAATAATAATATCGAATTGCATTAATAACTCCACATTAGTTAGCTCAATAATATACGTTTGACCTTGATCCCTTATCTTCTTCGGAGGTACATTCCCTCAACAACTTGGGAATTCATTTTCATATTTCCTTATCTACATGCAATTTTAGAACTTAATAGAAGTGTTTCCCTTCTTCACATTGCATTATTTTTCCTAGTAACCCTTTTCCCCGCACGTATAGCAAACTCCTAATCCTTTCAACCATTAACCATGGTGATTATTTCCATAGTAATGACATGCAAGAAAGTACTTATATCAGTTTTTTCACATTATCTAAATTTTTATCTTATATTCTATTCTTCACTTTCTTCACTTTGAATCCATTAGACATTGGGAATTATTTCTTTTTATTTATTGCAACGAAATCTATTTCATCATATGAAGAAAAATTTTGAGACACTAATGACCTTCATAGACATGGATTAAGACCCTAAATAATGGAATTCACTCACTCTATGTTGCATTAAAAAGAAGTAACATACCTTCCTAGGCTTATAAATGTGGTTGCATTCAAGACACCACTTTTTATTCCATTTTCAATAAACTACGGAAAATTCTTTTCATCTCATTTTTTTCTCATGAGGGAAATATTTTTCAAATAATGTGTCCTTATATGTTTTCCATTACATGAGTTCAATTTTCTATTCCTGTATAGTATCTTATATAGATGACCAATATTCATCAATATCACCATTGAGACAATGTAGAATATGTGTAACAAATTCCTTTAAATAGTATCTGTCATGACTCGTCCGAGTGGGGCCCATTCCATGACTCCCCAATCCCACCTTCAATGGGCTAAGGGCTAGTGACTAGTACCGAGTAGGAATATTTCTAATATAGGAGGCATGGACTAAGAACCTTGACACACAAACACATCTCCAAGCCCACAAATGCTCAAATGTAAAAAAACCAACTAAGGAACAAAATGTGTGAATACAACTAAATCCATACAACAGAGTACCATGAATGTAAAGTGCGGAAAGATCTACTGGGCCAGAACACAAGCCCACCAAAAACAAGAGTGTTTGAAGTACAAGGTCCAACCTGTAAGAAAAAAAGAGGTATTGGGATTGCTGCTCAAAGTCGTAGGACCACATGGGCATATAGAATACTCAGAAATCTCAGTCCGGTCCGGGTTATTCATGGACTCCATTGAATGGTCTATTATCTACACAGGATACGACACGTTCTGTAAAAGACCATGATGGGGTGTGTATAAAAATACTCAGTAAAATTCCTTGAAAATATATAAGGCATTACACATGGTAAAGGTACAATCAACTCTACACATATATGTCTACAGAACTTATAACAATAGAATCTAAATGCAAATAAACTCAAAAATCAGACCCGTAGTCTAGAGACAAGTCAAAAAAATACATACCACCTCTAGGGACTCATTTCAAAGGTTCCATGAAGCACTCTTCTAGAAGAACTTACTCAATGAGTCTAATGGTTCTGAAGATATCCATACAAGAATTATTTTTTGCCACGAAATGTAATGAGAGATAGATTAACTCATTTCAGGTGAACACACTCCTGGTAGGGAAATTCCACGATACATAGATGATGATCAGTACTAGGGCCTTGGATGTCAGCATGACTCATCTGGATTCACCTAATATGTAGAGGATCTGCATCCTGTAAGACTAGTCACATCTATACCTGAGTCTACCTGAGGTCCAGAATGGATTGAGGATCTCACTCTTGGCCACTTATATAGACCCCTACCTCTATATATGGAAGTCTTGCGGAAGGAATCCTATCACTATGGTTGGAAACGATAACCTACCTTTTGGGGAATGATATAAGGGGCATTAACCCCAACGAAACATATCCAAGTTATAGGGGAAACATTGTTCAAGCCATGTTCTAGGATATACACGATGTGTATAAGGGTCACACACCGTGTCTCTCAACTATACGCACTACCCATTTAAAATGTCCTGATTTCGAAGAACATTCCATGTAGATATGTATATACAAGGTTTTTAGTACAGACCACACACCATGTCTGACTAACAGAGGTTCCCTTTGTGTTACCGGATGTGTGCCTGTACAGAGTTTCAACCTTTGTGTGCCATACCGTGTAACCAGTATAGGGGTTATCCCACGTAGCCTGCCTGGTCTGGTCCTGTGGGGGAGTACAGGACACCATACCCACCATGTTTCCATGTATCTTCTGAGATATATTCCAAGTCCATGTAAGGACCCACACACCATGTGATAATGATCAGGCCATGTTAGTGCTTCTCGTCACCCAAAACACCAGCTGCCACTAGATGAGGTCCACATGATGTTTCCACACGGAGACACACCGTGTTCTTCATTGGGTGCAGTGTGCAAACCCTATCCACCACCGCTAGAACTACATACCTTGTTCATCGAGATACACGCCATGTGTTCTAGAAATTTTGAGAAATGAGATCCTTTATGCCATATATCTGTGATGCTCTGATCCTTGATATGATGATCCTTTTTCCACAAAACTCAAAATATGAGGTCTCCCCACCATGCAATCGATGTTACCAGAGGTTTTGGAGGTAAGTTTAGCCCCAAAAATAGGATTTGATCATCTACATGAAGAATAGTCAAAGAATGATTTCTTTTAAACAATTTGTATTTGTCAGCTTCCATTGAAAACGAACCTTCATTATGTCTTCATGATGTCAAATCTGAAATTTGGGATCATTGTACAATGAAACATATGCGAAATGATATGTTTTTCATAACCCCACGAAGAACGTGAAGAACAGAAGGTTAAAAAGAATGAAGAGAATCAATGAACAGTGGAGTAATGAACCTCCACATTTGTTCACCACTGTATAAATATGATCCTATTAGTAGGATTAACATGTGAATCAAAAACAATTCAACAATTAACATGACATCAATTACTGAATAAAACCCCCAAAAAGAAACAGAAATTAACATCCTCCTATAAGAATGCACGATCCGTGGGTCAACCTGCATGTGGAATGTTCCATGTTAATTGTATAATACAATAACAAGAAAATAAGAATCAAAATAACAACCCCTACCTAGATTTGGTTGGCGAACTATCTTCGTGTCACATTCATTGGCGAGGTTCATTGAATTCGAGATGTGTTGATCGATTGCATCATCGTTGCCTTCTAATGTGTTCTCCTCCATAACCCAAATGGTAATCTTTAATTCACAAGGTTATGTGGATAGCCCTATGAACATTCCATAAGCAAGTATTTAAAACTAAGTAAAAATAATTTGATGCGTAAAAAGGAATAATTTAAAAAAAATTAATTTCCAATTTATTTTGTTTCCTTTAAAATTCCAAAAAATAACATTTGCACTCAATCTACGCCATTAGATGTTATGCATCGCCTCTAAGGTAATGTCATTTATATGAATGAAATTATTCTCTCAGATTTCTGATATGGTCAATAATTTTAATTTTATTCCACTTTTTGAGGAAAATTGTACGAGTGTGCTGTTTAAATGTTTAATTTATTTCCATCATTAATTTTGGGCATTCTGGGCCTTGGAATCACGTGTCTTCAAAAATCATGTTCTCAAAATAATTCCATGTAATATTTAAAAACAATACATGGAATATAGAACAAATTAAATTTTCCCCACCTTAGGGCTTTCTGTCCTCAAAAAGAAAAAAATGGCTACTCAACCATATGTGGGTATTGTGCATGAATCTGAGCCTCACACTCCCATGTGCTCTCTTGATTTTTTTTGTGCTAGCATCGGATGCACAAAAAGTGAATTGACCTCCCATTAGAGATCTTCTCCTACCAATTCTCGATCTCCACCGGGTACTCAGCAAAGGTCAACCCATCCTTGATGTCTAACTCTCCCCAATTTATGACGGGTGATGGGTCATGCATGTATATCATTAGCTGTGACAGGCGGAAGACATCATGAACCTAGTGAAACTATGGGGGTTGATCTAGGTGGTACACCACCTCTCTAACACTGATCAGTATTGGGAACGGTTTGATCAACCTTAGAGATAACTTGTTGCCCATGCCAAATCTAAATTACCCTCATCAAGGTGAGAACCAAAGGAAGACATCGTCTCCCTCCTTGAAATCTGTAGGTCTTCATCGCTTGTCACCATAAGACTTATTCCGCCTTTGGTCTGTCTTCATCTTATCCTTAATGATTTGTACCTTCTTGGTGGTAACTCAAAATAACTCTGGACCCATGATCGCTGAATCTCTAAGGTCGTTCCATCAATTTGTGACCAATAGAGTCTCCCATATAAACCCTCGAACAGTGGCATACCCCTGGTGGAGTGGTAGATGTTATTTTACAAAAACTCTACTAGAGGTAGGTGGTCCTCCCAACTGCGACCAAAGTCCAAGATATAGGCCCGTAACATATCCTCTAAAACCTAAATGGTCCTCTCTATCTGACCATTGTTTTGGGGATGGAGCGTTGTGCACAATCATAGATAAGTCTCAAACACCTCCTTTAGCCCCTTACACATACAGGATATGAAAGAAGCATCATGATCAGAGAATATTGTTGAATGGAATCCATGAATCCAAACCATCTCCTGTACATAGAGGCATCCCAAGCTCTCTACGGAACTCTACTCCCTGATATCTAGGAAGTGGGCCGACTTGGTGAGTCGATCAATGATCACCAAGATAGAATTGTGACCCTTGGAAATTCGTGGTAAGACCATCATGACGTCCACTGATATCCCATCCCACATCCACTCAGGCACCTCCAAAGGGTGAGCTTACCCTGCTGAAACATGGTGTCTATCCTTCACCTGCTCGCATGTAAGGCACTGAGAAATGAACTCTGCTACATCCATTTTCATGCCTGACCACCAGAACTGCCGTTGGAGATCCTATTACAACATTTACATGCCAGGGTGTACTACCCATGGAGATGTATGAAACTTCTTCCAGACCTCCTCACACAATTCCACTGGTACGACAGTGCATCCTCTAAAAATAATAACTTGCTCCCCACCTTGTGAATATCCATCAGGATCATTCCTATGGATAACTGAGCACATAAAGCCTCACAGTTGACATCCCCGAGCTATTCCTTCCTAAATCGCTAAAAGAGTAGAGGGTTGAAAAATATTTACTAAAGTTAAGTTGCATCCTCTTTGACAACGAATGATAATTTTAATGAGTCCAGTTGTTCCATCACCTAATGCAATAGCTAAAATCTTGATCTCTTGATTATAACATTTTCAACCTTTCCCCCATCCTAGGAGTATAGATGTCCTCTAAATCATAGTCTTGTAGGACCTATATCCAATGCCTCTGTTTCATTTTCAAATCCTTTTGAGATAATATCTATTTGAGGCTCTTGTGTTCAAAGTAAATGATAAACTACTCGCCCGTAAGGTAGTTTCGTCACATCTTCAATTTGATGAATACTACTACCAACCAGTGATCACGAGTTACAAAGTTTCTCTCATGTGTCCTAAGCTGGCGTGAACCATAACAAATCACTACATGTCTTTGCGTTAGGACAGAATCAACCCTAGTCCCTGACGTTCCATAGAAAAATATGTACTCGACACCCTCCTATGGAAAACTCAAAATCTGGGCACTCGCTAAACTCTGTCTCAATGACACAAAATCCTACTGGCACTTATCCATCCACATGAATGGTTTCCCCATCTTGGTCAAGGCTGTCATTAGTGCTGATATCTGGAAGAAATCATGATTAAATCTACGGTAATATCATGCCTACCCAAGGATGCTTTGTACCTCCATTATTCTTCGAGGTGGATCCCATGCTAACACTACCTCCGCCTTAGCTGGGTCCATAGCTACTCTATATACTGATATTTCTTGTCCCATAAAGTGGACCTCCTAAATCTAGAACTAAAACTTTATGTAATTCCCATAAAGATAGTGGTCTCAAAGTACATCAAGAACCATCAAAAAGAATCTCACGTGATCCTCCTCTGACAATGAGTACTCAAGGATGTCGTTGATGAATGATTCTATGAACCGGTCTAAAACGGTTTGAAGATCTGGTTCTTAAGTCCCATGAACACTGTGGGGGAATTTGTCATGCCTAAAGGCATCATCAAGTTGTCATGCTGACTATAGCGGTATCTGAATATTGTCTTTTATATATCCTCATCTCATACTCATAACTAGTGGTAACATGACCGAAGGTCAACCTTAGATATCCACTCTTCCCATCTCAACAGATCTATGAGTTCATAATTTCTATACATTAGATACTTGTTCATCACCATCATTTGGTTTAGTTTCTAGTAATCCACACAAAACCTCAAACTCCTATTGGCCTTCTTGGAAAATAAACCTGTGGAGGATCGTGGTGAAACGGTGGGTCTCAAAAACTGCTTCCTCTGCAAAATACTCTAGCTTCACCCTCAGCTCGCGCAGCTCTGTGAGATCCATCTGATATGTGGGTGAGTATATTAGTGTCTTCATGGGTTGAAAGTCAATGCATATGTCGATCTCCCGGTGGAGAGGTAGTCCTGGAACATATTTGGGAAATACGCCCTCATACTCCACCACAACTGTTAGGAACTAGAAGCTCACAATATCTTCTATTCGGATGGTATGTCCATCCAACCCATGAATGATCGACTGCACCCTCCAATGCATGAGCCCATCCTGTGCTGCCTGGGACTCCTTTTCACTATCAAAGGAAAACCTCATTCCATCATTATGTACACACCTCACTCTTTGCATAAAGCAAACAATTTGGAAATGGACCAAAGATAACCAATCCACACTGATAATGATTCATAAGGCTTCGACGCTTCCTCCAAGAAGTTCCAACCAAAACTCTCTCCTCCAAGGGTACGATCACACTATCTGCAAAGGTGCGTGATCATTGAGTCTTCACATTTAAGTGTCTCTAAGTGTAAGATTCATGTTAATGGCTCTACCATAATCTCTAGGATTTTCACAATACATGTGTAGAGGAAGGAATGACTATAACTTATGTTTATAAGTACTGAATATAAGGTATAAAAGACACAGATCACACCTCAGAGATCATCCCTGGAGTCTCTGGGTCGTACGCCTCAATCTCATGCAAATGTCCCTGCCTTTGTCCCCTAGCTTTCTAAGCTTAGTGCGGACCTCATGGGGGTGGTGGTGGAAGTAGATCAAAGTGTATACCACCAACTGAAGCTATCACAGCTATTCTGCCACGTCTGATGCCTGGAGGGTATGTCTTCTCCACTCTCTACCTCTTCCTTGGTGGACTGTAGCACCCCGACCCCAGCTTCCCAGAGTCGGTGCATTACTTCGTAACATTGGAATGATCACAAAAGATCAAGTCTCGAAAGACCGATTAGTTTAGTAGCCTTGGAAACACTAGATACGTTCATAAATGTTACATTACATCATAAAGTGAAAAACTACAATAACATGGTCTTCAAAGTCCACACTCATATCCTCTTCTGACTATCCCTGCAGGTCATTCATAAAATACTTCTTCACATCCTGGAAAATATGAAAACATTAGAAGGTGTGACCTCAGATACTCAGTAAGGATAACAATATTTCGGAAGCTTTCATAAATAAACATTAACATTTAAGGCAATGTATAACTAAAACTAAAGCCTTTTTAAAACTTGAAATTTAGCATACTATGTCAAAAATAAAATTAAATAATTCCGTGTACTTACTCACATGGATATTCTACTAGTAGAATAATCACACGCAATATCAATAACCACTTTCATTATACTGGAATGCATAATGCCAGACTATCATAACCACGTAGCCAAGGCCTCGTGCCAAGACCACAAATAAGATTTTGTCAAGGCCTTGTGCCAAGACACTAGTTTGTCTCATGAGACCTGCTGATGCAATTTTTTTAGAAGATATTTACGTTTAAAATTGATCAAATATACTCTAGTGTTTTTCTGAAAACATTATGCAAGCTTCTGAAAACAAAATAACTAATTCTGATACTTCTCGACTAATTACAGGCCATGATGGGTCCACGCCCAATCCCTTCCTGTCTACCACACTCGAGAGTCGGGTTTTCGGAAAACATTTTTAATCTTGCGTTAAGTATGTATACATTTGCACTGGATTTTCATATATTGGAGAGAAATATCTCTTTTTTGAAAGAATTTGAAAATCAAATTATTATAAAAGAAAACCTTTTGGATAAACATAAATGTCAAAGGGGGTTTATACACCGTATAAAAGAAAGTTGTGTATAAAACGAAATATGCCTCAATGAAAGGAGATTGAGATGAAGTCCTTACAAAGATCATTTTTAAAATACAATAGATCTATTATGTGTATTCACTATAAGTACACATAAAGAATGTAAAAATACAAGATAGTAAATAATAATATTATGACATAATTTGAAAGTAGAAGATTAACCCAAAGAACAGAAATTGGGTTAAAAATTTCCCTTACCTCGTGTCCGACTTGACTCAACCGTTCTTTAACCTCCTGAATAATAAACTAGAGTCAATATCTACCTTATTAAGAACCATTTTCAATTTCATTATCCTTTTTATATCACTTATTACAATGTTATGAACATTATGTAATTATTTAAGTTAATAACGGTCGTTTTGTCGATATTTGGTAATGTAGTCAACAATAAACTTCTTATAATTACAAGTTGTTCATGTGGTGAAATATCCATTATATCCAGAATTATATTCATGATGTAGTTATCATAAATATCATATATATCCAGTATATACATTCATTTATAATATTACGTAACATTTAGAGGTAAGAAATGAAATGCACCGTTCATGGAGACGGTAAGCCGTACGTACACATGAACGCTACTTTCATTTATATTTCGTATTTAATGCAATAATGTTATAATTGTATAAAGATATAATATAATTACAGTATAATATAATGTATAATACCATTTACTCCATCCTTTATACATCCCACATATGGCATTAACGATTCAAATCACTTTGAGGGGGTGGTAGTCAGCACTTCCTAAAATGAAATTATCGCGTTTACCCATAATGGAAATCATAAAGTATGCCATAAATGAGAAATACAGAAGCATAAGGAAAACATAAACATATTATATATCATATATAAATATAGTGACATCTTAATTTCCACCTTTGAAGGTTTTATATGAGTGTTGAACAATCATCGTTTCGTGAGACAGAAATTCGCCATCCACAGAAACAGTATGTTCTTTAACAATTGGATGTAGGTGTGTGTAAGTGTAGCTCAAATACTTCTTATGAAAACATCCTATTATATTGAGGATACTGGTGTTGTTACAAAAGAAATGAATAAAAAGATTTTATGGGGATGGAGAAGCAAAATAAAACAAAATAACATAAGAGAAGACATTACCTTAAAATCGGGTAACTCTTTTGATTTTAGCCAAAGGCTTCCTTGGGAAGCGTTATGCCCAAAGTGAGGCTTCTAGGAGTAAGAGGGGGAAGTTGGGAGAGTATTTGGGCCGAGTTTGGCTGTGCCAAATGGCTTGAAAGTGTGAATGAGGTGGTATAGGTGGGGGCCTTTTATAAGAGTAGAGGAGGGGCTCTTTTGGAAAGATTAAAATGTTATATTATTTTGAAATGCTTTTCGGATTCCAAAGGTCCCACACTTCTATAATTCGAGGATAAGGTGATAAGGGTTAGAAAGAGACCCATCCAATAGGTTTTTGACAAGTTTAAGCCTTAGATATTACATTATCTTTTCATTTTATTTAAATCGTTAATTAATGAGGTAAACGCTGCATCACCATTGTGTCATACAAAATTTAATTTATTTAATGTATAAAAATTCTAAAAAATAACCATAATGTAGGAAATATTTGTATCTTTCCAATGAATATTTATGGTAAAAAATATGACTTGTATAACCCCATTTAAATTTTTTTTAGTAAAATAACTCATGTTTGTGACATTTTTATTTTAACATTAAATAAAATGTTTTTAATGTCATTTTCCCACCAAAGTGGCTCCATGGGGTCCCCAAGTTGACCCTTGGATTTTATTGGTCGGCCATTGAACATCCAATGAGGGTAGGACATGTGTCAAGCTCATCTCATATTATTAAAACTTTATTTTTACCTTAAACTACACTAATTACCTCTAATCACGATTAAGAACTTAAAAGTTACTATTCACCAAAAATTATTTTAATCTCACTGAACCACATTTTACATCTTAATGACAACAATGTATGTCGGATTTTTGAAAATCAAAACACAGAAGTGGTAATATTTCATTTAAATGAAAAATCAGTTATTTAACTTCCACTTAGTGGTTTCACTATTCATCAAAAATTGAAGTTTTTTAGAACAATGCCAAAATTTCACCCTAAGCTATATTTGATATTCCGATTTCAAAAATTATGTCTATTTTAAAAAATTCAAAACATATAGGTTGCATTAATCAATTTTATAATTAATTCCCACTGTCACAACAAATATCGTGTTTTTGATAAACAATTTATATCAAATGATTTACAATTGTTTATGTCCAATTTTGAAGTGAAATTAATTCTAATGAACACCATTGGATAAAATGGTAAAAATATATTCTAATTATACTTTAAAACCTCTCAATATTATAATTTTTCACTATAAATTATTTTGATTAAAAAAGTTGTTTTTAAGTACTTTTCACTATTCATAAAAAATTGGAAGTTCTCAGAAAAATACTAAAAATTCAACATAAGATAATTTAGATATTCCGGATACAAAAATGAAGTCCATTTTGAAATATAAAATTTCTATAATTTCAAAAAGTGGGTATTACTATTCATAACAGCTACTTTGATTGGTCGCGGTGTGTTAGAATCTCGAACTTGAGTAAAATGCAAGCTATTGCATTATTGAAAGAGAAGCGTATCGTGGAAGCTACAAGTGTTACCTTCTCCCATCCTTCAATAAATTGCGTCCTCCCAATTTGAAAATTTTCTTTGAAAATAAAAGGTTGAAAATAGAAAATACTTTTGCGGAAAACCCACATCGGAAATAAGATTAATAAAATTTAGCCTTAATAAGAGGGAAAAGGAAATGAAAAAGTCACCACCCAATTATGATCTCGATTAGGAGAACATTGGTGGAAATTAGAGACATATAATTGGATGAAAAATGTAAATATTTGTAGGGAGTGATTGAGGTCATCAATCACAATCAACTGTCAAATTGAGGGCCTCAAAGCCTTCAATCTATGTTGATTTAAAATATCATCAGTTCAACAAGACATAAGGTATTAAGATAACACATTTTTTGTTTTAATACCCTCTTACTAAAGTTTAAGAATTAATTTATTCATTGAATAAGAGATAGGTATCTATATATTTATGCTTGACAATTAGTGTTTCAACCTTCAACTCATCTTTAACTCAAAAAGATAATAGAACTCAAAAATATTATACTTATCCTAATTGTATAAGGTTCCAAATGTTAACACATACCATTTAGATTAGTAAAATTATTTTTTAATAACCAGGGACTCTTTGTAGGCTAGTGGTAGGAAATAATGGCATGTCGCACTATGGTTGTGGGTTCGATTCTTGCATCTTTGTCCGACGCGACGGGTTATGCCCCACCCTGCAGGTTGTCCTTTTCCTAAAACTATAGTATTATAATATTCCAAAAATAATCTTCATAAATTTTTTAACCTTAAACAATACTATCCAAAGATCAACTTAATCCACTCCAACATTTATAGTTATCTGAAATACCTCTGTCCAGACTTTCTCTAAAAGGTCTCTTAATTCCAAAATCAATTTATCAGATTTCCCAAACAAAGTAATGTTTCTCTTAATGTCACATACAAAAAATATAATTACCTTCATCATATTAAAAACTTAATTAAATCAACAAGTACTGTAGTACAATCCTTATATATATCACCTTATTTTTATAACCAGAATATAATCCTTGAGTTCAAAAGCACCAATACATTAATTATTCCTCTTCAACTGTAGTAACAGCATAAGATTGGCCTTGATCCCTTGGCCTTTTCTGAGGTAAGTTTCCCTGACGCTTAGGAAATTCATTTGCATAATGCCCCATTTCCCTACAATTGTATCATTCAACATTGATAGCCTCTTTCTTTCCCTTGCAATCACAAGCCTGGTGACCCTTTTCTCCACATTTATAACAAACTCTCATTCCTTTTAGGCAAGTACTAGGATGATTCTTCCCACAATTATCACATAATGGAAAATCCTTCATTCCCTTTTTCCCTTTATCTATCTCTTTTTCCACCGTTCTCTTCTCTTGATTTACTTTATTGTCATAAGATTTAGAGAATTCCTTTTCTGTCTTGATAGCACATGAGACAATGTCTTCGTACGCCAATAAAGATTGTGAGACTAAGGCTCGATGGAGAAACAATTTTAACCCATCAAAGAAACGATCGATCTTACTTCTTGGGATACGTATATAATCTGCAGCATGCCTTGCTAACCTTGTAAAGTTGGCCTCATACTTTGCGACATTCTCATCCTCCTTTTGTCTCAGACTCAAAAATGGCCTTTCCATATCTTCTCGATGGTAATGCGGGAAGTATTTTTCTAAGAAAATATCTTTGAACTCTCTCCATTCCATACATGATACTTCTTCATATTCCTTTGTGTTTTGAATCAGCGACCACCATTGATCGACATCTACAGTAAGGCGATAGACTGCCATGACAACCTTCTCCCTTTCGCTACTCCCCAAGGCGTAGAATATTTTCTCTAAGGAGTTTATCCATTGCTCAGCTAATAATGGATTTGTACCCCCATTAAATGTTGGTGGTTGTTTCCTCATGAAGCGGTCTAACATTGATCCTCAACGTTGCGGATCAGGGTGCTCCATACGAGTAAGGTTATTATTCATAACCTGAGTGAGTTGACCCAGTATGGTAATAAGTTGATCAGTACCAGTTGTATCTACAGATCCACAAATATTATCTTGAGCAGGAGGGAAATCCTTACACGGAGTGCGTGCATTGATACAGTTTCCATTACTTCCACTACACGCCATTTCTAAACAATGGCATAAACTAAATTAGTTTATGAATCAAAATATATAATTCCATACTTGTAAAACACTTGACATAAATTGAACTATTTATGGATATTATCCATAATCATAAAAATGTTTTCTTTGAAGAAGTATATACTCGTAACCCTTCATAGTGGTTTGTAAAGAAAATGATAATTATCTTAAGAAAATCCCCCGGGAGTGTCGTAACCAAGAGTGCAGCAAGGCCCGTTGTCATGCACCAGTTCCCGTTCAAGTCTAGCTCAAAGCGGTGTTTTCGGGTTTTACCCCTAGGTACATCTGTGCCAGAGCCACCTCTACCTGCTCGTATCCAGACAGGGATTTATTGCTCGGAAAAATAACAAAAACTCTATAATACCAAAATTTTAGGAAGTTATTCTATACTAATCCTCAAAGTTCATCTTAGGTCTACGTGCTCTAATCAGAGTTTGTCTAAATCTAGCTTCCAAGGTTAGTACTAAACTACCTCTGATACCAACTGTAGCTCCCCGACCCTAGCTACCCAGAGTCATTGCATTACTTCATAACATTGGCATGATCACAAAAGATCAAGTCTCGAAAGACCGATTAGTTTAGTAGCATTGGAAACACAAGATACGTTCATAAATGTTGCATTACATCATAATGTGAAAAACTACAATAACATGGTCTTCAAAGTCCACACTCATATCCTCTTCTGAATATCCCTGCAGGTCATTCATAAAATACTTCTTCACATCCTGTAAAATATTAAAACATTGGAAGGGGTGAGCTCAGATGCTCAGTAAGGATAACAATATTTCGGAATCTTTCATAAATAAACATTAACATTTAAGGCAATGTATAACTAAAACCAAAGCCTTTTTAAAACTTGAAATTTAGCATAATATGTCAAAAATAAAATTAAATAATTCTGTTTACTTACTCACATATATATTCTACTAGTCGAATAATCACACGCAATATCAATAACCACTTTCATAATGATGGAATGCATAATGCCAGACTATCATAATCACGTAGCCAACGCCTCGTGCCAAGACCACAAATAAGATTTTGTCAAGGCCTCGTGCCAAGACACTAGTTTGTCTCATGAGACCTGCCGATGCAATTTTTTTAGAAGATATTTACGTTTAAAATTGCTCAAATATACTCCAGTGTTTTTCTGAAAACATTATGCAAGCTTCTGAAAACAAAATAACTAATTCTGAGACTGCTCGACTAATTACAGGCCATGATGGGTCCACGCCCAATCCCTTCCTGTCTACGACACTCGAGAGTCGGGTTTTCGGAAAACATTTTTAAGCTTGCGTTAAGTACGTATACATTTGCACTGGATTTTCATATATTGGAGAGAAATATCTCTTTCTTGAAATCATTTGAAAATCACATAATTATAAAAGAAAACCTTTTGAATAAACGTTAAAGTCAAAGGGGTTTATACACTGTATAAAAGAAAGTTGTGTATAAAACGAAATATGCCTCAATGAAAGGAGATTGCGACGAAGTCCTTACAAAGATAATTTTTAAAATAAAATAGATCTATTATGTGTATTCACTATAATTACACATAAGTAATGTAAAAATACAAGATAGTACATAATAATATTATGACAAAATTTTAAAGTAGAAGATTAACCCAAAGAACAGAAATTTGGGTTAAGAATTTCCCTTACCTCGTGTCCGACTTGACTCAACCATTCTTTAACCTCCTGAATAATAAACTAGAGTCAATATCTACCTTATTAAGAAACATTTTAAATTTCATTATCCTTTTTATATCACTTATTACAATGTTATGAACATTATGTAATTATTTAAGTTAATAACGGTTGTTTTGTCGATCTCTGGTACTTGAGTCAACAATAAACTTCTTATAATTACAAGTTGTTCATGTGGTGAAATATCCATTATATCTATAATTATATTCATGATTTAGTTATCATATATATCATATATATTCAGTATATACATTCATTTATAATATTATGTAACATTTAGAGGTATGAAATGAAATGCACCGTTCATGGAGACGGTAAGCTGTACGTACGCATGAACGCTACTTTAATTTCTATTTCGTATTTAATGGAATGATGTTATAATTGTATAAAGTTATAATATAATTCCAGTATAATATAATGTATAATACCATTTACTCCATCCTTTATACATCCCACATATGGCATTAACGATTCAAATCACTTTGAGGGGGTGGTAGTCCGCACATCCTAAAATGAAATTATCACGTTTACACTTAATGGAAATCATAAAGTATGCCATAAATGAAAAATACAGAAGCATAAGAAAGACATAAACATATTATATATCATATATTAATATAGTTACATCTTAATTTCCACCTTTGAAGGTGTTATATGAGTGTTGAACAATCATCATTTCGTGAGGCAGAAATTCACCATCCACAGAAATAGTATGTTCTTTAATTATTAGATGTAGGTGTGTGTAAGTTTAGCTCGAATCCTTCTTATAACAACATACTAGTATATTGAGGATACTGGTTTTGTTACAAAAGAAATGAATAAAAAGATTTTATGGGGTTGGAGAAGCAAAATAAAACAAAATAACATAAGAGAAGACATTACCTTAAAATCGGGTAACTCTTTTGATTTGAGCCAAAGGATTCCTTAGGAAGAGTTATGCCCAATGTGAGGCTTCTAGGAGTAATATGGGGAAGTTGGTAGAGTATTTGGGCAGAGTTTGGCGGAGCCAAATGGCTTGAAAGTGTGAATGATGTGGTAGAAGTGGGGGCCTTTTATAAGAGGAGAGGAGAGGCTCTTTTGGAAAGATTAAAATGTTACATTATTTTGAAATTATTTTCAGATTCCAAAGGTCCCAAACTTATATAATTCTAGGATAAGGTGATAAGGGTTCTATATATACCCATCTAATAGGTTTTTGACAAGTGTAAGCCTTAGATATTACATTATCTTTTCATTTTATTTAAATCGTTAATTAATGAGGTAAACGCTGCATCATCATTGTGTCATATAAAATTTAATTTATTTAATGTCTAAAAATTATAAAAAAATAACCATAATGTATGAAATCGTTTTAGCTTTCCAACGAATACTTATGGTCAAAAATATGACTTGTATAACCCCATTTAAAAATTGTTTTAGTAAAATAACTCATGTTTGTGACATTTTTATTTTAAAATTAAATAAAATGTTTTTAATGTCATTTTCCCACCAATGTGGCTCCATGGGGTCCCCAAGTTAACCCATGGATTTTATTGGTCGGCCATGGCACATCCAAGGTGGCTATGACATGTGTCAAGCTCATCTCATATTATTAAAACATTATTTTTACCTTAAACTACACTAATTACCTCTAATCTCGATTAAGAACTTAAAAGTTACTATTCACCAAAAATTATTTTAATCCCATTGAACCACGTTTTTCTTCTTAATGACAACCATTTATGTTGGATTTTTGAAAATCAAAACATAGAAGTGGTAATATTTCATTTAAACGAAAAATCAGTTATTTAACTACCACTTAGTGGTTTCACTATTCATCAAAAATTGATGTTTTTCAGAACAATGCCAAAATTCACCATAATCTATATTTGATATTCCAATTTCAAAAATGATGTCTATTTTACAAAATTCCAAACATATAAGTTGCATTAATTAATTTTATAATTAATTCTCGCTGTCGCAACAAATAGCGTGTTTTTAAGAAACAATTTATATCAAAAGATTGACAATTGTTTATGTCCAATTTTGAAGTGAAATTAATTCTAATGAACACCATTGGATAGAATGGTAAAAATATATTCTAATTATACTTTAAAACCTCTCAATAGTATAATTTATCACTATAAATTATTTTGATTAAAAAAGTTGTTTTTAAGTATTTTTCACTATTCATAAAAAATTGGAAGTTCTTAGAAAAATACTAAAAATTCAACATAAGATAATTTCGATATTCCGAATACAAAAATGAAGTCCATTTTGAAATATAAAATTTCTATAATTTTAGAAAGTGGGTATTACTATTCATAACGGCTACTTTGTTTGGTCGCGGTGTGTTAGAATCTCGAACATGCGTCCAATGCAAGCTATTGCATTATTGAAAGAGAAGCGTATCGTGGAATCTCGGGGTGTTACATGGACCATCCACTGCCAACCTGTTGACAACTCGACACATCAGACAGTCTCTAGAGATATGTCCACTACTGTCTCAAGAGTATCATCGCCTCTCCCTCGGCTGATTTAATCCATCCTGAGATCCATGGACTATCAGTCCCATGTATTGGGTCCTCCTGGATCATATACCACGTCCTGATCCCTATGCTAGATGTTAGCTCCCTTCTGCTGAGGTCTCTGTACCTCTTTTCATGTTGTTGACTTCCATCGACTATCTCTGATCTGACAAGAAAACATCGATCACCAATTCTCACTCAATAACTCTAGTATAAGTTGATATGAATAGAGGCACGACACTAGTAAGAATGTCCCTTCATAAACCTCACTCGAAGTCCCATCATTTAATGTACTGATCCATCACCATATCCATCAAATACTTGGCGAGGTTGGTGATCCATGATGAAAAGTCAGCCACCATCAAACTGTCTTTCTAGATTTAAAGTATCTTCTGGATACGCACTTCTCTCTGCATAACAATATAGAACTCCTCCTAAAAGAGTCACTCAAAATCTGTACATTAAAGTGTCTTCTTATCACAAGTCGGTGTGTTCAATCTCCCTCATCGACCAACTGAACCATTGAGAAGGCTCGATCCTAAGATCATCATTAGGTTCTATAGTGTCCTCACTAGACAGAAAACTTTGGTGACCACCTCAAGCTAGTACCCATCCTCTAGTGGGTCGGGCTCGCCTCAGAACATGAGGGTTCTCTATCTCTAGAACTCATGGAGTGCGCTCAACCTGTACCCCTAATCTGTCGATACTTTAGGTACCACGTGCTACTCTACTGGTGGTGGATAGTAGGTGGAACACCTGGAGGTAACTCTTATATAACCATTCCCTGTATCAAAGCATCATCAATAAGGGGGTCATCCGCATGATCGCGATGCTGGATCCTAGAAGGAATGCGTCACAAAGGCATCCTATAAGGAAAAAAGATGTACCATTGTTAATTATAATATTTGGATACCAGAATCAAAGGACCTAGAAAACACAAATAATTCATATATGATGTATGCACCATTATTTTATTTCCCCACAACTAATTTTTTTATACACTGAGTCTAAAAGTAGGTTATGAGATTCCTAGTGTATTGATACATCAACTGCCTACACCAAAACTAGAGTCCCTGACCTAAAAAATGAACTCAAAACACTTAACAATGCTTTCCCAAACCAATATCACAAACTCTTGGTTCTATGGTTGAAACAACTATGCCTCTGATACCACTTTGTTATTACCCATCCTAGTGGGCCCATGCAACAACTCCCCAATCCAGCCTCTAATAGGCCTAGGGCTAGTGACCAGCACCGAGAAGGCATATTACTAACATGGAAAACATTTCTTCAGTACTTATAAAAACACACACATCTCCATTCCGACAAATGCTAAAATGTAAAAAGCCCCACAAAGGAACAAAAAATGTGCATACAACTAAGCCCAAGTAACAGGGTACCATAAATGTAATGTGAGGAATGTAAAACTAGTCCAGAATACAACCCTGCAAAAATCAAGAGTCTACAAACTATAAAGTATATCTTATAAGATCAAAGATGTACTGGGATAGTTTCTCGTAGCAGTAGGAACACCTGGTCCTGTAGAGAACTCCGAAATCTCGGTCCGGTCTAGGTCTTCCCTAGACTCCATCAAAAGGTCGCTCATCTGTACAAGACACGACATATGCTGGCAAATCCCATGCAGGTGTTAGTTTAACAATTCTTTGAAGAGAGCCCTGAAAACCCACAAGGCAATACAAAAGGTAAAGGTACAATCATCTCTATAGAAGTTTTGTTTACAGAACATAAAACAAGAGAAAAAAAATATAAATATACTCTAAAATATGAGGTGTAGTCTAAAGAAAAGTCACAAAAAAACATACCACACCTAGAGATTTAGTTCGAAGGTTCCACAAAGCACTCATCTTCATGAACTCACTCCATGAT
This sequence comes from Viscum album, assembly GCA_963277665.1. Lineage (NCBI taxonomy): Eukaryota > Viridiplantae > Streptophyta > Magnoliopsida > Santalales > Viscaceae > Viscum > Viscum album. The sequence goes on along the minus strand of OY728133.1, from coordinate 1,155,362,303 downwards.
TCTGACGGTTCTAATGATGTTTCTCTGGATGTACTATTCTTAAGGAATGGTCATAAGAGATAGATTCACTAATTCCAGGAGAACACACTCTTTAGTTGGGAAAGATCATGATACATAAATGAGGATCACTTTCAGGGGCTTGGAGGATACCATGACTCATCCGAATTCACCTGTTAAGTAGTAGATTGATTTCTTGTAATAGTAGTCATATTGATACCTCACTCTACCAAGGGTTCGGAATGGATAAGGGATCTCACTCCTGGCCTCTCAGAGGGATACCTAACTCTATCTCAAGAATTCATGTCGAAGGAATCATACTCATCTGGATGGAAATGATACATGACCTATAGAGGAACGAGAAAAGGGGAACAAACCCAAAATAAACATGTCTAAGATATAGAGGATAGGAGGTTCAAGTAATGTTCCCAGATATAGATGGTGTGTATAACAGTCACACATCGTGCCTCTAAACTCTGAGTACTACCCATGTAAAATGATCTGATTAAGAATAACATTTTTTGTATAAAAGTAAGTACACAACATGTAGTACGGACCACATGAAATGTCTGAGTTAATGGAGTTCCCTTGAGGTACACAGTTTTGTGCCCATACATGGTTTCAACCAGTCTGTGCCATCCCGTGTAACAGGTACACAGGTTTTCACCGTACAACTAGCCTTCTTTTGCCTATGGTGGCGTACATGACTGTGTGTCCACCCCGTGTCCATGTTTCTTCTGAGATACACAAAGAGTCTTTGTATGGTCCCACACGCCATGTCACAATGATCACACAGCATGTTAGAACTTCTCGACATCTAGAATACCAGTAGTGGATGGATGGGGTACACCAACCATGTCTCCCTAGAGGCATGATGGGTCCTTCATCGCTTGTAGTGCAAAAACGCTAGCTTTCACCACTGGTACCACATGGTCGGTTCTGGAAATTTCTAGAAACAAGATCCTGCCTCGCTGTCCCTCAGTGATGCTCTGATCTTCAGTATGACAATATGGTTGCCACGAAATGCATATGTTATGGTCACCCTACTGTGCTATCAATGTTCTGAGAGGTTTCAGGGGTTCGATCGGCCCCAAATAGTCAATTTGATTATCCGTGGGAAGAATGGTTGAAGAACGATTTATTATGAACCGTGTCGATTCCTTTGTATTCATCATTATCTTACCTCCATTGAGTCTTCACGATGTAGATTATAAAATATGAGATCATTGCATCATGAAACAGATGCCCAAAGATCCATTGTTTATTAACCCGTGAAGAGCGCGAAGAATATAGGGTTAAAAAGAAAGAACTGATTCAATGAACAAAGGAGGAACACACCAACAACTCCATTCTTCATGACATCAGTCTGCTGCCATTAATAGGTGTAACAGGTGACTAAAAATAAATACATCAATTAACATGCGATCAATTGACGAATTAAAACCGCAAATGAAATAGAAATTAAAATCATCCCACACCAAAGCATGATCTGTAGGTCAAACTGTTTGTGGGTTCATTTGTGTTCATTGTTTAATCTTAGAATAGGGAAAATAATAATTGAAATAACAACCCCTACCTCGATTTGGTTGATGAATGATTATTTTATGGTGTTTGTTGCTGGGGTTCATCAAATCTGGGATGCATCGATCGATTGTGTCATTGTCATCTTCCAAAAGGTTCTCCTCCAAAGTATCAATGGAAATCCTCAATTCATAGGGATATAGAGCTAATCTGGAAAACTTTCCATAAGTATGTATTTAAAAGGAACAAGAAAATAGGTTGTTTCATAATCTGGAAACATTCAAAAATAAATTAATTGCCAATTTATCTTTTCCCTTTATAAAGTCCAAAAATTAGCTTTTATATCTAACCCACACCGATCAATGTTAGACCCCACCTAAGGAAAAGTCACTACTCTGAATGCAACGATGAATTTTGATATCTAATTTTGGACCTTGTGTGAATGTTATTCCACTTTTATAGGAAAACCACATGTGTGTGCTGTTTAAATGTATAATTTATTTCAAACATTTATTTAGAGCACTTTGGGACTCAGAATACCACGCCGTAAAAAATACTTGTCTAGAAATAATTCTATATACTATTTTAAAATAATGCACAAAAAATCTGAGAGATTATAACATCTTAATTCAATAACTATCTTTTCCAATGACCTAATCCATTTCCCATCCAATATTAGATCAATAGACCCACTATATATAATGGGGGACTCCTCAGGATAAATAAATCTATCATCAAATAATATCTTTGATGAATAGGTTTCTCTATTCAAGAATAGCTATGTAGCATACTTGATTATGCTTCCCAAAAATATCCACAACTTCCTCACTTCCTATACCAGCCATATCGGCATTTTTATTATGGAACCCTCTATATTTTACATAAGTATTGATATCATTCGTCCTACTAGTTTTTACTTATGAACAATGGAACATACTGGATTTGATCATTAAATTATGAAATTTTTATAACATTAAATATTTATTAACACATAATATATATTTAGAAAATTATCAATACATAATCTTATAAACAAAAACATGGATTCTAATAGAACATATTTACATTAAAATATTTTTTAATTAATTGTAAATAAAATTTGAATTATCTTATGTGTATCCCGTAGGAGTGTCAAACTAGGTTCACAATAAGGCTTGCTGTTTTGTTCCTGGTTACACTCGAGTTAGGCCCAATGCACCTTGTCAGAGTTGTGATATATAGGTACATTGGTCCCAGAACCATTTAAAACTATTGTATCCCAACACGAATGTATTTTATAATAATACCCACATAATATATACTTTATCTAAATTCTAGAATGTTATTCCATATGATCCTAAATGTCTCTCATAGGGTTATGATCCATAATCTATATTTTAAAAATATAGTTTCCTATTTTACTACTAAAACTCTTCTAATGCCAACTATAATGCCCCAACACCTGTTTCTTGGGTCTTTGAAATTATTTTATTTTATTGGAATAAATAAAATCATAAAATCCCATGCGAATTACTAGTTTATAAATTTTTGAAAAGATTATTACAAACATGATACAAATATTACATAGGGAAAATATATAAATCATAACCAAAATAAAAATCTCAACACCCTCAAAACTCATTCAGAGGACTCCTATGCATAACATGGGGAATGGAAAGAAAAAATTGTTGAGCTAAAATGATTAGTATCGGTATATAAAGAATAATTAATTATGAATCAACAAATATAAATCAATATGTAATGTTGAATAACTGAGACCACATTCCATTTAAATAATATAATAAGTCATAATAAATATTGAATGGTAAATAATTCAGACACATAAAATGTATTCAATAAATTGAGAATGAAATAAATCCTTAGATTTTATCATATGAAAATATCATGTATAACAATAATGATAAAAAATAACTTTTACGGAAATTATTTATTATTTTATTTCATGTTTGAGGCATAAGAAATCATATACCTTCTAGACCATTCATAAAATGGTTTAAAACTACTTGTATGAAACTATTTTAATTTGGTGAACTTATTTGTCTCATGATAACCTATTGATGTATAGAGGGGATATATTACATTCATGTCCCACCCATAATAACATATCAAATGAATTCCTCATATATTGTAAATGATTTAATTAATAAAGAATATTCCTTATCAAATATCAACATTAAATAAAGAATAAAAATTTATCAATATTCCCATAGATCGTAAAATAACAGAAAAAGTAAACACCATACTTAAAAACGCTATAGAGATTATGAAATAATAATATCCATCACCCAAGAATTTGGATATTGAAATTATCACATTAATTTTATTGTTCAATGCAATGTTAACAATCACAAAATTAAGTGAGATTGATAAACATACATTCACTACTTTGTAATTTTACATATAAAAAACATGGGTGAGATAATTTATTGTCTACTAAAAAGTACACTAATATATGATAGAATAATTATATTGAAATAAAACTTGGTAGTATATACACCACATTACATTGATTTAGTTTATAATAATAAATAAGTGTTAATGGAATGTAATTTGAGATTAAATCCCCTATCTTTATTTTACATTTGGGTGAACATCGTTAAACATCATATATAATCATTTTAAGAATATTAATTACATATAAAAGGACAATAATCATATTTTTAATATCATATGTTATGTTATTATTATATTTTTTTACCCATTTATTTATAATCATTCATTATTTTCAGTATTTCAGGGGTTGATTTCCTATTTTTTCAATTATGTTTTCACTTATTACATGTTTTGTATTTAATTAGATAATAATTTCCTCATATAAATAATGAAAAAAATTATTTAAATATCATATATACCCATTATTTATGTATTATAATAATCCATAATGTGTTTTTATAACAAAATGAAATGCAACGTTCATGGAGATGGTAGGTCGTACGTACTGAAGACTGTTACTACCATCTCGTTGTCATATTAAAATAATTAGGAATGAATAATATATATGTATATTTGGATTACAGTATCATATCTATTTTATTTATGTAACTTATTTCTATTAAAACCATCCCTAATATATTCTATGAATAGTGTGTATGAATCACATTTATTTGTGGAAGGGGTTGTCCACATTTCCACAAATGATGTTATTGTATTTTAAAAAATTGAAAAACATAATGTTATGTCTGAAATAAAAATTAAATAAGTATAATCATAGTAATAAAATATATAATATATAAACTTTTTTAACATCAAAATTACAACCATGATAGGTTTTAATATAACAACAGATGATCATTGTTTTAAGAGGCAATAGTCTTCCATTCACATAATGGTATGTAAATTACCTATTAAGGGTATGTTTGTGTAAGTGTAGGTAAATATATTAGAATCAAAATAAACTAATTATATATTTCTATATTTATGTCCTTATATAATTATTTAATAATTATATTTTAGGGTTGGGGAACGAAATATAATGGTAGTGATCGTTGAACAATGTTACGTCAATTTCAGGTAACTCAATTTGGTTAATATCAAAACAATTCCTTTGATGAATTTACTATGAATGTGAGGATTATAAATTGAGGGGATGGATTTTGGGTGACTATTGGAAATGATTTTTGGTGAGTCAAATTGATTTATTCAGGTGAATAACTAAGATGGATGAGTGCCTATTTTTAGTGGAGGAAGAGTGCATTATTATTAATTTCCTAAAAGGGATTTCTATACATGTTTTTCCCAGTTCAAGTGGCTCAACTAGTGTCTCAAATTAAATAAAAGGTATGATATTGTTGTAATATGTAAATAAAATGGCTTTTGCAAATTTTTTACGGGCACTTGGGGCCTTAAGATTAATGTTAGTTAATCATTAAATAAAATTTTCTCATAAACATTGCAATTAATTTTAATCACATCGATTAATAGTTTTGGTAAAAAATTATTTTTTCTTTATTAAAAATATATATTATTCAGTATAAAAATATGAAATAAATATTTCAAAATACCAAGGAAATTTGTTGTTGAATTTAATTTAAAACTAATCCCACAGACAGGAAGACAATATAGGTTTTAATGTAAATTTATTTAAATGATTGAGATGTGTTTATATAAAATTTCAAAGTTAAATTAAAGAAAATTACCTTAATTTGATTAATATTTTAAAATTTATCTATATAATAATTAAAAAAATGAAAATTTAAATTTAACCATATAAATAAATTTGATCAAAATTATAGTTTGAATTAAAAAACCATATTAGTCAATATTCATCACAAAATGAAAATTCACATAAAGATAAAACAAATTAAACCATAACAAATTTTAATGTTTCACTTTAAAAAATGTTTCTTTTTTCATATTGAATTTTTAAAATTTAAAATATTTATATTTAGTATTGCTTTTTATTAAAAGGTGGTAAAAGTGATTTTATAAAAATATATAATTTTTTATGTTTAAATTTTGGTTTTTAATGTTATTGTACCTATAAATTATATTGGATTAGTGTCAGAAATATTTTGTTGAATAAATAATATATATTACATTAATATCACCCGCAAATTGTAATTAATTTAATTTATTAGGTTAAAATGTCATCTTTTTAGCATAAAATGGGGTTTATAAACGGTTCCCTTTATATTAAGTTGGTGATTACATTAAATTTTAATTAATATATTTAACCTTAATTATATTATATATTTCTATAATTAATTTAAAAAATTTCTTGAAACATCAATTAATTGGATACATTGTTTTATGTTAAATAATAATGCCTTAATAATATATTGTTTTTAGGTAAAACTATATCTTGTTTACAAAATAAACTACCAAAAAAAGTAATTATATTGTGTAAAACTAATATAAATAATTTTTACAGGTGTTAAATGACATTTAATTGATTTATTTAATATATCTAAATGTCTCGGGTTGTTATATTCTTTTCTACTCTTGTGGTCACGTGTCATACATGTTATTGAATACAATGATCTTATGAATTTTGGGGCATTACAAATTAATTGTATTATGGATGTGTTTATTAAATCTATATGACTTACATGAAACATCAATTATAAAATAATTATACTATATGTGTCATTTAGGTTAATTTTATTCAAAATGACATGAAATGGGAAAACCATTCTTGCTTACGTACGGTCTATCATCCCCATGAACAGTGTATTTCAGTTTCAACTTAAATCTGTTATATATTATTATAAACACATATAAACTAAATATATATGATATTTAAATCATTAATTGAATTATTTATATCATGATATAAGTATGAAGACAAAAAATTATAACAAATCAAAACAAATTTGAAAATCAAAGAGGTTATTACTTGAAACGTAACTTTGACAATGAATATTTATTAATTGGGTAATATAATGTCATAATTAATTCGTATATGGAATTATATAAAAGAATATTATCTTCTTATATGTTTATAATAAAACTATATTTATTATACATTATGTCTTAATGAGTTTGGTTACATACAAAACATAATATTTGGGGATTTCTTATAACGACCCATACATTACATACATTGTTAATACTTCAAAATTGAAGTACAGTTATTACAACATATAACAAAACCATGAAAGGACCGTATAGGTATAGTGTCTTTAGAAACTGGGAAACATAAACAACTGTTTCATAAAGCATCTACATTGTCTCCCATTTATTTTATCATATCTAGAGTCCCTTTTTGGCTTATCTTACTTAATAACCTTCTTCATGGCCTGGAAAAAAACATACAAAGGGGTGATCTCAAATTCACAGTAAGGGTAAACAAAATAAATTTCAATCACATCATATTCATAAGAACATAACATTTTAAAAATCTTAACATGCGAAAGAGATCATAATTTCATAACATCGGATAAATCATAGTACTGAAATGTAATCCCTATAATCATAACGTAAAACATGATTCTTTTTGGAAAACACACATAATCATAGAAAATCATTTCTTAGTAGTCAATACTCATTGCCAAGATTATCTTAGTGGACAATGTCCATTTCTGAACCGAGTTCACTCCTCGTTTCAGTCATGTTCCACTGAACCGGTTTAACCTTCCATTCTAGCCATGTCTATCTCATGAGATATAAATCTTTACCCAATGCATTGGAGGGATATATAGGTCCCACCCATCTCATAATGATACCATTCTTATCTGTGCCACAAAATCATAAATCATACATCATTGCATAACCCATGTAATAAAAATGGGATTCTTAAACATCGTTACATCATAAAACAATTCATATAAGACAAAGGAATTCATAAATATTATTCCATCACAACATAATTATATCAATGTAACAATAGGGATAGAAACAGAACCGTATATTATCTTATATGTAAAATAATTTTGATAAAACACTTGAACTCCATTCTTGAGGAAAATATCCTTTCTACTTCAAAAACATTTTTCCTTTCATAACATGTCATAAATTTTTAAACTAAAATAAGTTGATTAAAAATAATCTTGAAAACTTGTAAAGGAATCGTCTTGGAAATAATGTCTTAAATTTCCATTCATGCCGTATAAGTTAAAAAAACATTATTCTCGTACTTATGTCGGAAAAGTCAAAAAGTACCTCGTACGAAAAATGACAAAAGTTTCCTCTCATATCTTTTACTAAAAACTCAAAAAAGGGTAAAATTAGATTTAAACAATTGTATAAGGATATAAATATTACATATCGAGGAAACCTGGATGTGGATGATAAATATTCCCCAGTAAATTCTGAAGTATAAACAACCTCGGATAAAAAATGAGATTTGCGAGATTTTAACTTACCATAGGTCCAATTTTCTTTGTAAGTGTCTGAACCTCCTGTATAATGATTTAAATAATGTCATTGAATTATTCCAGAATCATAGTTATTTTTATGATATCATATATGGTCATATTCTTAGCTTTTTATTAGTAATATTTCATTGTTACTTGTTATTCGGGTGTTTATTCCTTTTTATTCTTATGCGTGTTTTGTTGAATAAATTATTATTATTCTTTTTAGATTATAGATACCTCATTTCCAGAATGCTATTAGTTTAATATATGTCATTTTAATTCATTCAATTCATTTATATAATTATTATTCAATGAATATCATGTAGAATGAGTCGCATCACATCGTGGAAACGGTATTCCGTACGCACGCACGAGTGATAATATCATTCCCATGATCGTGGAATTGTATTGGAGTGTATGTATACTATTTCAGAAAAAAATATCACTTTAAAATAATCATATATAGTGATTATTTACACCGTTATACCCATCCATGTAAGGTGGTGGTGGAAAATAGATTACACCACGGCGTGGAGACGGTATTCCGTACGTACGCACGCGTGGTGATTTCATTTTCCATAGGATGGATAGATGGTGAAATTGGATTGTTTCATAATTATAATGAGATATCAGTATATGATTGATACTTATGATATTAATTAATAATGAAACAACTAAATAAGAAGAAGTGGAAGAAGAAATAAAGTTGAAAGAATCGGTAACGGACATTACCTATTCTTTGAAGTGCCTCTCTGAGACCTCTTCTTAGGGCACTAAAATTGGTCTTTGAAGAATATCGGGACCTCTATAATGTTTCTTGGGAAGTGTATAAGATAATGTTTCATAGGTTGGACAAGCTTTAAGGCTCAATGTGGTGTGGGGAAGAGAGGGAGGAGGTGCCCTTTTATAAGGGAGGAGAGGGGCACCTTTCGAAAAACTAAAAATATTATTTTATTATAAAGTCATATTCATTTTTTAATAGCTCCAAATTGATTTATTTAGAAGCTAAGGTTGGGATGGGTCGATATCGTCCCATAAAATAGAATTTAGACAATTTTAGGTCATTATATTAACCTTATCTTTTAGTTTTAACTCTAAGTTAATTAGATTGACATTTACCATGTCACTTTGAATTTTTATATTATATAGTTAATAAACTTACCATATGCATCCAAGCGACCCCCAAGTGGTCCATTAATGATACACCTGTCATGATATAAGTGTCTTGGCCGAGACTTATATTTTTAGGAATATAATAACAGTTAATAAAATAATATTTGTTTTAAAAACTATTTTATGTCAATTTTGACACTATTTGGTAATTGATTTTTGTGAAAATCATAACATATTTATTATTTCTAAAAAAGTTACTTAAATCTATACTAACATGTCTTATTAAAATAGAAAATTATTGTAATTCATAAAAAGTCTCAAATTACATTTATTTGGGCATTTATAACATCAATTATGTCAATATTTCATTAATATGATAATTATTGCATCATCATTGTGTCATAAATAAATTAAATTATTTTAAGTCTAAAATTTAAAAATAAAATACCAATATGTGTGAAATATTTTTATCTTTCTAATTAATATTTATAGTTTAATTTATCTTATGTATAACCCTATATTAAAAATTATTTAGTTATTATACTTTGATTTTAACTATTTTAACCCTTCTTTAAATATATTAATAATAAATGTCCTAATCTAATCCAAGTTGGCCTAAATGGTCATATTTTATTCCTAAGGTTGTTTTTGGTCGAATTACACTTATACAATAGAATTACGACATGTGTTAGGGTAATAATAATAACACTCTTACCCTTAATTACCCTAGTTACTTTTAACTGTGGTAAAAAAAGTAAACAGTTACTATTTACCAAAAAATATTTTCATCCCATTGAACCACATTTTAGACCTTTATATTAACCATTTATCTCGTATTTTCGAAATTTTACTCATAGAAGTGGTAAAATTAAGTTTTATATGAATTTGAAAATTCTCCTAGGAGGAGGGTAAAAGACAGTGAAAAGTTCAATAAAATGTTTATATATCTAAAATTATTATAAAATGATTCCAATGAATTAGATTGAACTTATATAGGTATTATGTATCAATTTTTAACTAAAATAAACTAAAATAAATTAAATAATTATTTTAATAAAAAGTCAGTTTTTAAATAGTAACCCGGTGCTTTCGCTATTCATCAAAAATTGAATGTTTTCAAAAAAATATCAAAATTTCACCCTTGTCTAATTTCGATATTCCGAATCCAAAAATGAAGCCAATTTTGAAAAATAAAATTTAAAAAATTTCAAAAAGTGTGTATTACTCTTCATAACGACTAGTTTTAATAATATTTTAATAGCATAACGTTGTTTAGTGAAACTCAGTATTATGTAGGACGCAAGCTATCGAGGAAGGTGGAGATTGCGTGTAAAGCAGGCCAAGCTAGTGTTGTGTGTAGTGAAAGATTCGTTTGATGATTTATATAACATGAAAACAAAATATTTCTCATAACAGTCTCGGGTGTTACATTCTACCCCCCTTAAAATGAATGTCGCCCTCGGAATTCATCACTTTGTAACAAACAGATGAGGATACCTCTCCCTCATCATATCCTCAAGCTCCCATGTAGCTTCTTCTAATTGGTGGTTCATCCATAAAACATTCACCAAGCGAGTGGTCATGTTCCACTTGACTTTTTCACTACGATCGAGAATCTCTATCGGCTGTTCTTCATAAGAAAGATCTTGTTCCAGCAGTACAACTTCTGAGATGAGTACATGTGAAGGATCAGGTATGTACTTTCTCAGGAGAGATACATGGAACACATCTTGAACTTGAGAGAGATTCGTTGGAAGCGCTAATCGGTAAGAAACCATCCCAATACGATCCCGTATTTCGAAAGGACCGATATACCTAGGGCTCAGCTTTCCCTTCTTTCCAAATCTCATTACTCTCTTCCAAGGATATATTCGTAAGTACACTTTATCACCCACTTCAAACTATAGGTATTTATTTGCTTAACGACATATCTTTTTTGTCGACTCTGAGCTGCTCTTATGTGTTGTTGAATAGATCTGACCTTTTCTGCCATCTCATCAAAAAGATCTGGTCCTAATAGCTTTCTTTCCCCAACTTCTTCCCAACAAGTTAGAGTCCTGCATTTCTTTCCATAGAGAGATTCGTAATTAGCCATCTAAATAATGGAGTGAAAGCTATTATTATAAGAAAATTCCACCAAAGGTAGGTGTTGATCCCAACCACCATTGAAATCCATAGAGCAAGCACTCAATATATCGTTTAGAGTTTGAATTGTCCTCTCAGACTGACCGTCTGTCTGAGGATGATAAGCAGTGCTAAAACTCAAATTTGTATCTAGAGTATGCTGAATACTTCACCATAACTTTGAGATAAACCTTGGATCCCGATCATATATAATAGAAAGTGGTACTCCATGCAATCTTACCACTTCCTTCACATATATCCTGGAAAGATGATCTAGAGAGAAATCTTCTCTAATAGCAATGAAGTGTGCCGACTTTGTAAGACGATCAACTATGACCTAGATAACATTATTACTTTTGGATGTTTTAGAAAGTCCGGTGACGAAGTCCATAGTGATGTTTTAACATTTCCATTTGGGTATGGGTAATGGTTGTAACATCCCCTTAGTCTTCTGTCTCTCAGCTTTAACTTGCTGACAAACCAAGCATCGGGAGACATATTGTAACACACGATACTTTTATGTGAAATATTTTGTTTTTACGTTATATAAATCTTCAAAGGAATATTTCACTACACACAACACTTGCTTGGATTTCTTTACACGAAATCGCAACCTTCCTCAATAGCTTGCGCCGTACGCAATACTGAGTTTTACTAAACAATGATATGCTAAAAAAATATTATTAAAACAAGCCGTTATGAATAGTAACAACCACTTTTTGAAATTTTATAAATATTATTTTTCAAAATGGACTTCATTTTTGGACTCAGAATATCGAAATTAGCCTAGGGTGAAATTTTGTATTTTTCTGAAAACTTTCAATTTTTGATTAACAGTAAAACTACTAAGTGGCTGTTAAAAAAACTGAATTTTTCATAAAACATAATTTTACCGCTTCTGTGAGTGGAATTTCAAAAATCCGAGAGACACAGTTAATGTCAGTAAGTAAAATGTGGTTCAATGCGATGAAAATAATTTTTGGTGAATAGTAACATTTTACTTTTTTTTACCACGGTTAAAACTAAATAGGGTAATTAAGGGTAAAAATGATATAATTATTACCCTAACACATGTCCTAATTATATTGGACAAGTGTAATTCGACCGAAAACAACCTTAGGAATAATATATGACCATTTATGCCCACTTGGATTAGATTAGGACATTTATTATTAATTTATTAAAAGAAGGGTTAAAATAGTTAAAATCAATGTTTAATAAGTAAATAATTTTTAATATGGGGATATACATAAGATAAATTCGACTATAAATATTCATTATAAAGATACAAATATTTCATACATAATGGTATTTTATTTGTAATTTTTAGACATTAAATAATTTAATTTATTTATAACACAAAGATGATGGAGTAATTATCTTATTAATGAAATACTGACATAATTGATATTATAAATACCTAAATAAGTATAATTTGAGACTTTTTATGCATTAAACAAATTTTCAAGGTTAATATGACATGTAATAATTAATTTAATTAACTTTGGTCGTAGTAATAATTCTGTTATGAGTTTCTAAAAAATCATCTATTGAATAGTGTCAAAATTGACATAAAATAATTTTTAAAACAAATATTATATTATTAATTGTTATTTTATTCCTAAAAATCTAAGGATCTACCAAATGACTTAGATAAGGTTATATATATTAATAAAACACAACTTTGGGGTCCCTTAGAGGTATATGTTATGTTTATTAACTATATAATATAAAAATACAAAGTGACATGGTAAATGTCAATCTAATTAACTAAGAGTTAAAACTACAAAAAAGGTTAATATAATGACCTAAACTTGTCTAAACTCTATTGTATGAGAGAAGTTCCACCCATACCCACCTTACCTTCGAAATAACTTAATTTGGAGCTATTTAAAACCGAAATTGACATTATAATAAAATAATATTTTTAGTTATTCCAAAGGTGCCCCTCTCCTCCCTTATAAAAGGGCACCTCCTCCCCCTCTTACTCACACCACTTTGAGCCTTCAGGCTCGACCAAACCCTGCCAATTTATTATCTCCACTTCCCTAGAAACATCCTAGAGGTTCTGGTCTTCTTCAAAGGCCTATTTTAGTGCCCTAAAAGGAGGTCTCAAAGAAGAACTTCAAAGAAGAGGTAATGTCTGTTACCAATTCTTTCATCTTTATTTCTTCTTCCACTTCTTCTTCTTTAGTTGTTTCATTATAAAGTAATAAAATTAGTATCACTCATATACTAATATGTTATTATAAGTATGAAACAACCAAATTTAACCATCTATCCATCCTATGGAAAAAGAAATCATCGTGCGTGCATACGTACGGAATACCATCTCCACGCCGTGGTGTAATCTAGTTTCCACCACCACCTTACTTGGATGGGTATAATGGTGTAAATAATGACTATATATGACTATTATAAAGTGATACTGATTCTGAAATAGTATAAATTCACTCTTATACAAGTCCACGATCATAGGAACGATATCATCACTCGTTCGTACGTACGGAATACCGTCTCCACGATGTGATGCGACTCGTTCTACATGATCTTCATCTCATAATGATTATATAAATGAATTGAATTAATGAATATGATATATATTACACTAATACCATTCTGGAAATTAGGTATCTATAACCTAAAGAGAATAAAAAGAATTTATTCGACAAACACGCATAAGAACAAAAAGTAATAAACACCTGAATAACAAGTAGTAATGAAATATTACTACTAAGAAGCTAAGAATATGACCATATATGATATCATAAAAATAGGTATGATTCTCTAATAAGTCAATAACATTATTTAAATCATTATACAAGTGGTTCGGACACATACAAAGTATATCGTACCTAAGGTAAGGGAAATATCACAATCTCATTTTTATCCGAGATTGTTTATACTTTAGTATTTACTGGGGTGTATTTTTTCATCCAAATCCATGTTTCCTCAATATCTAATATTATTTCCATCCACCTAAAATTGTTTAAATCCAATTTTACCCTTCAGTGAGTTTTTAGTAAAGGATATGAAAGGAATCTTTTGTCGTTTTTCGTATGAGGTACTTTTTGACTTTTCCGACAAAAGTACGAAGAATGTTTTTTAAACATATACGGTATGAATGAATTTTTAAAACATTATTTCCAAGAAGCTTCCTTTAAAAGCTTGCAAGTTTATTTTTAATAAACTTATTTTAGTTTAAAATTGTATGACATGTTATGAAAGGAAAATCTTTTTGAAGTAGAAATGATATTTTCCTCATGAATAGAGTTCAAGTGTTTTATCAAAAATATTTTCCATATAAGATAATATAGGGTTATGATACTATCCCAATCATTACATTGATTTGATTATGTTGTGAAGGAATTATTTTTATGAATTCAATTATCTTATATGAATTGTTTTATGATGTCACGATGTTTAAGAATTCCATTTTTATTACATGGGTTATGCAATGATGTATGATTTATGATTTTTGTGGCACACATAAGAATGGTTTCATTATGAGATGGGTGGGACCTATATCTCCCTCCAATGAATTGGGTGAAGATTTTATATCTCATGAGATATACATGTCTGGAATGGTAGGTTATACGAGTTCAGTGAAACAAGACTGAAATGAGGAGTGAACTCGGTTCAGAAATGGACTTTGTCCACGAAGATAGTCTTGGAAATGCGTCTTGACTAATAAGAAATTATTCTCTATGATTATGTGTGTATACCACAAAGTTTAATGTTTTTTGTTATGATTATTGTGATTGAAATTTACTTCTATGATTTATCCCATGTTATGATATCATGATCTCTTTTGCAGGATAAGATTTCCAAAAGTTATGTTCTTATGTACATGATGTGATTGATATTTTTTTTGTTTACCCTTATTGAGCATTTGAGCTTACCCTTTTGTATGTTTTATTTCCCCAGCTCATGAAGAATATTATTAAGTAGAATATTCCAAAAAGGGAGTCTAGATATGATGAAAAAAATGGGAGGCAAAGTAGATGCTTTATGAACCAGTTGTTTATGTTTCCCAGTTTCTAAAGAAACTATACCTATACGGTTTTTATTGGTTTTGTTATATGTTTTAATAAGTGTGCTTCAATTCTGAAGTAATAATAATGTATGTAAATTATAGGTCGTTATTGTTGGTATCATAGGAAAGGTATAGAAAACCTTTGGAAACTAGGATGTGAAAGCCTTAGTAAGAACCCTAAGGATAAGTCTAAGCATAGAACACAATCTTAGTGTTTTAGAAATGGCCATGAATAACCTAGGATAAGACCTTAAGTGTGAAATTTTATTCTTGATTATGTGGTTTTCCGATTATAATTAGTGTTGCTCAAACTATTCTTCTTAGTTTTAGTCAATAGCTGGAACCTGAAGGAACCGTGTTTATGCGGAATGCGACGGGCAATGCAATGATTGTCCCCCTGATCAACCAAACGTTATGAGAGCTGGAATGAAAAATCTTTTAGCCACGCTCCCACAAATTTCTCAAGCTATGAATCATGCAGGACTTCCAATCGAGGAAAGGAAGGAGCAACATTATGTTGAATCCTTCATCAGACAGGGTCCACCATCATTCAGCGGGTCTACTGATCCATTAGTTAGTGAAAAATGGATTAGTACTACTGAAAAGATATTTTAAGTTCTTCAATGTTCTGAGAATGATAAAGTCATCTTAACAGTGTATCATTTGGAAGGTGATTCTGATCAATGGTGGAATCTTATTAAGAATATGAGGCAAAGGGATGAAATTGAGTCCATGGAATGGGACGAGTTCAAGAACTTATTTTTCAATAAGTACTTCCCTCGTATTCTCCGAAAAAAGATGGAGAAAGAGTTTCTTGAACTGAAGCAAAAGGATGATAAATCTGTTGGTACCTATGAAGCAAATATTACAAGACCTGCAAGGTACGCTTCTGGTATTATTATCCAATATGAGAGTAAGATCGATTGATTCTTTAGTGGCTTAAAACCAAGTCTTTGAAGGGCCTTAGCCATAAGGGACTTCAATAGCTACGAGGAAATCATTCGATGTGCTCTCAAAGTTGAGATGGATATTGGAGTAACCCATCAGTGATATGGGTTTGATAAGAAGAGGAAAATGGAATTCAAAGTAAAATCTAAAGAGCACACTGAAAAGAAGATGAGCTTTCCCTTATGCACAAAGTGTGGAAAGAAACATGGAGAGAGTTGTCTTAATGGGACAAGTAAATGTTTCAAATGTGGAAAAAAAGGTCATCGGGCATTTGAATGCCGCGATGATGGGAAGAAGATGTCTAATGATGCAAACAAAGGAAGGGATACATAGAATGAACCTACTACACTTCAAAGTTTCAAGTGCAAGGAGATGGGACATTATTCCAATAAATGCCCTAATCCAAGGGTTGATGATGATGGTCGACGTCAACAGACTCTTAAGGCTAAAGACAAAGGAAAGTCAAATGCAATTTCTATCAGAGATGTGAATTACGATAACGATGTGGTAAAAGGTACACTTACCATCCACTCTAAAGTAGAAAATGTTTTATTTAATTCTGGATCCACCCAAACCATTATTTCTGAAGACTTTTCTAAGGGTATCACCATATTACCTCAACAATTAGATGTTGAGTTAGCTGTGACAACACCTAATGGAACAACAGTCGCATCAAAAGTTTATAATTCTTCTCCGATTGATTTTTGTGGGAAAGTGCTTCATGAAAATATTGTGATCCTTCCTCTAGTGGAATTTGATGTGATTCTTAACATGGATTGGCTTTCTCTACATGGATCTCATATCAATTGCCAAATAAGGGAAGTCACATTTCATATTCCAGATCAATCTATGATCGTCTATCGATGCAAGGATGAACGTAACTTCCAGTGGAAATTTCTTCCATTTTATGGGTATTGATTCCACTAAATGAAGGTTATTTATCTCAAATGGTTGGTGAGAAACTCATGATTAAGAATATGCCCATTGTACGGGAGTTTGATGAGGTCTTTCCGAAGAAATTACCGGGTCTTCCACCGAATCTTGAAGTTGAGTTTTCAATAGAACTCGTACTGGGTGCTTTGCCTATTTCAAAGACACCTTATAGAATGGCCCCAATTGAGTTGCAGGAATTGAAGAAGAAACTCTAAGAGAATCTTGATAAGGTGTTCATACACCCTAGTTCGTCACCTTGGGGAGCACCTGTTCTGTTTGTTAAGAAGAAAGATGGATCAATGAGACTCTGCATTGATTATAGAGAACTTAATAAGATCACTATCAAGAAAAAATATCTTCTCCCTCACATTGATGACATATTTGACCAACTACGCGGAGCTCAATACTTTTCCAAGATTGATCTTCGTTCAGGGTATCATCAATTAAGGGTTAAAAGGGAGGATATACCAAAGACGGCTTTCTGTACATGGTATGGACACTATGAATTTATAGTGATGCCATTTAGTCTTACTAATGCCCCTGCTATGTTCATGGATCCAATGAATAGAGTCTTGAGAGACTATCTTGATCAGTTTGTGGTAGTCTTTATAGTGATATTCTTGCCTATTCAAAGAGCAAGGAAGAACATGAAGATCACATGAGAATTATATTGAAGACCCTGAGAAAGGAGAAGCTTCATGCCAAATTTACCAAGTGTGAATTTTGGCATAAAAAAGTTGCATTTTTGGGTCACATATTCTCAAAAGAGGGGATACCTGTGGATCTTGCAAAAACAGAGTTTATCGAAAGATGGTCAAGACCAACAACAGTAACCGAGATCCGATGTTTTCTTGGTTTGGATGGTTATTATTGACATTTTGTGAAAGATTTATCACGATTATCTAATCCACTCACCAAGTTGACTCGGAAAGGAGTTAAATTTGGTTGGACGGAGGAATGTGAAGAGAATTTCAAGGAGTTGAAAAGAAGGTTATCTAGTCCACCTGTGCTCACACTGCATTGTAGTGGAGAATGGTTTTTGATCTACAGTTATGCATCCAAGAAGGGATTGGGGTGTGTTCTTATGAAAAATGATGTGGTGATAGCTTATGCCCAACGACAGTTGAAAATCCATGAGCAAAATTACCCAACACATGATTTAGAGTTAGCTTCGGTAATCTTTTCATTAAAGATTTGAAGGCATTACCTTTATGGTAAAAGGTGTGATATTTATACTGATCATAAAAGTTTAAAGTATATTTTCACACAAAAGGAGCTGAATATGCACCAAAGAAAATGGTTGGAGCTGATTAAGGATTATGACTACTCAATTCATTACCACCCTGGGAAAGCAAACAAGGTGGCAGATGTATTAAGTCGACAAGACCGTGCTAGTTTATCCATGATGAGGATCACAAATGATCCAATATTTATGGATTAACAAAGGATGGATCATGGAATTATAATGAAAGTTGAAAATCGTGTCTTTCTCAATTGAATGTTCAACCATCTATACATGTGAAGATTAAAGAGGCATAGAAAGAAGATGTCGAGTTACAAAAGAAGGTGAGAAATGTTCCTGAATTCAACCTTGATTGTGATGGGATAATAAAGTTCAGGAATCGGGTTTGTGTTCCTCCCATCCTTGAATTAAAGATAGAGCTTCTGGATGAGGCTCATAGTTCTTCATTCTCTATTCATCCTGGAAGCACGAAGATGTAGAGGGACCTGAAAGAGTACTTCTAGTGGGATGGCATGAAAAGAGATGTAGCTGAATATGTCTCTCGATGCTTGGTTTGTCAACAAGTTAAAGCTGAGAGACAGAAGTCTAAGGGGATGTTACAACCATTACCCATACCCGAATGGAAATGGGAAAACATCACTATGGACTTTGTCACAGGAATTCCCAAAACATCCAAAGGCAATAATGCTATCTAGGTCATAGTTGATCGTCTTGCAATGTCTGCACACTTCATTGCTATTAGAGAGGATTTCTATCTGGATCAGCTTTCCAGTATATATGTAAAGGAAGTGGTAAGATTGAATGGAGTACCACTTTCTATTATATCTGATCGGGATCCAAGATTCATCTCGAAGTTCTGGTGAAGTCTTCAGCATACTCTGGATACAGAGTTGAGTTTCAGCACTGCTTATCATCCTCAGACAGACGGTCAGTCTGAGAGAAAAATTCAAACTCTAGAAGATATGTTGAGAGCTTGCTCTATGGATTTCAAAGGTGGTCGGGATCAACACCTACCTTTGGTGGAATTTTCTAATAATAATAGCTTTCACTCCAGTATTCAGATGGCTCCTTATGAAGCTCTCTATTGAAGGAAAAGCAGGACTCCAACTTGCTGGGATGAAGTTGGAGAATGAAAGCTATTAGGACCCGATCTTGTTGATGAAATTGAAGAAAAGGTCAGATCTATTCAAAAACACATAAGAGCAGCTCAGAGGGTTATGAGATTTGGAAAGAAGGGGAAGTTGAGCCCTAGATATATTGGTCCTTTCGAAATATTGGATCGTGTTGGGAAGGTAGCTTACCGATTGGTGCTTCCACCGAATCTCATTCAAGATCATGATTTGGTCCATGTATCTCTCCTGAGAAATTACATACCTGATCCATCACATGTACTCAGCTCAGAAGTTGTACCGATGGACCAAGATCTTTCTTATGAAGAACAACCAATAGAGATTCAGGATCGTAGCAAAAAAGTCCTATGAAGCAAGACCACTCGATTGGTGAAACTTTTATGGAGTAACCACCAATTAGAAGAAGCTACATGGGAGCTTGAGGATATAATGAGGGAGAGGTATCCTCATCTGTTTGTTACAAAGTGACGAATTTCAAGGGTGGAATTCATTTTAAGGGGGCTAGAATGTAACACCTGAGACTTTTATGTGAAATATTATGTTTTAATATTATATAAATCATCCAAGGAATATTTCACTACACACAACACTTTCTTGGCTTGCTTTACATTAAATCGCAACCTTCCTCGATAGCTTGCATTGTACGCAATACCGAGTTTCACTAAACAATGACATGCTAATAAAATATTATTAAAACTAGCCGTTATTTATAGTAACAACCACTTTTTGAAATTTTATAAATTTTATTTTTCAAAATGGACTTCATTTTTGGACTCGGAATATCGAAATTATCCTAGGGTGAAATTTTGGTATTTTTCTGAAAACTTTCAATTTTTGATAAATAGTAAAACTACTAAGTGGCTGTTAAAAAAAATAATTTTTTCATAAAACTTAATTTTACCACTTCTGTGAGTGGAATTTCAAAAATCTGAGAGACACGGTTTATGTCAGTAATTAAAATGTGGTTCAATGAGATTCAAATAATTTTTGGTGAATAGTAACTTTTTACTTTTTTTACAACTTTTAAAAGTAAATAGGGTAATTAACGGTAAAAATGATATTATTGTTACCCTAACACATGTCCTAATTCTATTGGACAAGTGTAATTCGACCAAAAACAACATTAGGAATAAAATATGACCATTTAAGCCCACTTGTATTAGATTAGGACATTTATTATTAATTTATTTTAAGAAGGGTTAAAATTGTTAAAATCAATGTTTAATAAGTAAATCATTTTAATATGGTGTTATACATAAGATAAATTCGACTATAAATATTCCTTAGAAAGATAAAAATATTTCCTACATAATAGTATTTTATTTTTAATTTTTAGACATTAAATAATTTAATTTATTTATAACACAAAAATGATACAGTAATTATCTTATTAATGAAATACTGACATAATTGAAATTATAAATACCTAAATAAGTATAATTTGAGACTTTTTAGGAATTAAACTAATTTAATAGGTTAATATGACATGTTAGGATTAATTCAATTAACTTTGGTCGAAGTAATCATTCTGTTGTGAGTTTAAAAAAAATCAACTATTGAATAGTGTCAAAATTGACATAAAATAGTTTTTAAAACAAATATTATATTATTAATGGTTATTTTATTTCTAAAAATATAAGGTTCGGTCAAATGGCTTAGATAAGGTTATATATATTAATAAAACACAACTTGGGTGTCTCTTGGATGTATATGGTAAGTTCATTAACTATATAATATAAAAATACAAAGTAACATGGTAAATGTCAATCTAATTAACTAAGAGTTAAAACTAAAAGATAAGTTTAATATAATAACCTAAACATGTATAAATTCTATTGGATGAGAGTATTTCGACCCATCCCCACCTTATCTTCGAAATAACTCAATTTTGAGCTATTTATAACTGAACATGACTTTATAATAAAATAATATTTTTGGTTATTCCAAAGGTGCCCCTCTCCTCCCTTATAAAAGGGAACCTCCTCTCCCTCTTCCTCACACCACATTGAGCCTTCAAGCTCGGCCAACCCCTACCAATTTCTTCTCTCCACTTCCCTATAAACATCCTAGAGGTTCTGGTATTCTTCAAAGACCTATTTTAGTGACCTAAAAATAGGTCTTAAAGAAACACTTCAAAGAAGAGGTAATGTCTGTTACCAATTCTTTCATCTTTATTTCTTCTTCCACTTCTTCTTCTTTAGTTGTTTCGTTATGAAGTAATAACATCAGTATCACTCATATACAGATATGTTATTATAAGTATGAAACAACCCTATTTCACCATCTATCCATCCAACCGAAAAAAAATCACCACCTGTGCGTACGTACGGAATACCGTCTCCACGCCGTGGGGTAATCTATTTTCCACCACCACCTTACTTGGATGGGTATAATGGTGTAAATAATGACTATATATGACTATTATAAAGTGATACTGATTCTAAAATAGTATACATACACTCCAATACAATTCTACAATCATAGGAATGATATCATCACTCGTGTGTACGTACGAAATATCGTCTCCATGATGTGATGCGACTCGTTCTACATGATCTTCATTTCATAATGATTATATAAATGAATTGAATGAATTAATATGATATATATAAAACTAATACCATTCTGGAAATGATTTATCTATAACCTAAAAAGAAGAATAAGAATTTATTCGACAAACACGCATAATAATAAAAAGTAATAAACACCCGAATAACAAGTAGTAATGGAATATTACTACTAATAAGCTAAGAATATGACCATATATGATAACATAAAAATAAGTATGATTATGTAATAAGTCAATAACATTATTTAAATCATTATATAGGAGGTTCAGACACGTACAAAGCATATCGGACCTAAGATAAGAGAAATATCACAATCTCATTTTTATCCGAGATTGTTTATACTTTAGTATTTACTAGGGTGTATTTTATCATCCACATCCATGTTTCCTCAATATGTAATATTATTTCCATCCACCTAAAATTTTTTACATACAATTTTACCCTTTGGTGAGTTTTTAGTAAAGGATATGAAAGGAATCTTTTGTCTTTTTTCGTACGAGGTAATTTTGACTTTTCCGACAAAAGTACGAAGAATATTTTTTTAACTTATACGGCATGAATGGATTTTTAAAAACATTATTTCCAAGAATCATCCTTTACAAGTTTCCAAGTTTATTTTTAATCAACTTGTTTTAGTTTAAAATTTTATGGCATGTTAAGAAAGGAAAAATGTTTTTGAAGTAGAAAGGATATTTTCCCCAAGAATGGAGTTCAAGTGTTTTATCAAAATTATTTTCCATCTAAGATAATATAGGGTTCTGATTCTATCCCTATTATTACATTGATTTGATTATGTTGTGATGGAATTATTTTTATTAATTCATTTATCTTATATGAATTGTTTTATGATGTCACGATGTTTAATAATTCCATTTTTATTACATGGGTTATGAAATGATGTATGATTTACGATTTTTGTGGCACACATAAGAATGGTTTCATTATGAGATGGGTGGGACCTATATCTCCCTCCAATGCATTGGGTAAAGATTTTATATCTCATGAGATAGACATGGCTGGAACGGTAGGTTATACCAGTTCAGTGAAACAAGACTGAAATGAGGAGTGAACTCCGTTCAGAAATGGACTTTGTCCACTAAGATACTCTTGGCAATGAGTCTTGACTAATAAGAAATGATTCTCTATGATTATGTGTGTATGCCACAAAGTTTCATGTTTTATGTTATGATTATTGGGATTACATTTCAATTCTATGATTTATCCCATGTTATGATATTATGATCTCTTTTACAGGTTAAGATTTCCAATAGTTATGTTCTTATGTATATGATGTGATTGATATTTCTTTTGTTTACCCTTACTGAGAATTTGAGCTCACCCTTTTGTATGTTTTATTTCCCCAGGTCAGGAAGGAGGTTATTAAGTAGAATGTTCCAAAAAGGGACTCTAGATATGATGAAATAAATGGGAGGAAAAGTAGATGCTTTATGAACCAGTTGTTTATGTTTCCCAGTTTCTAAAGAAACTTTACCTATACGGTCCTTTCATGGTTTTGTTATATGTTGTAATAAGTGTGCTTCAATTCTGAATTAATAACAATGTATGTAAAGTATGGGTCATTATACATATTCAGCAACATCTCTTTTCATGCCATCCCACCAGAAGTACTCTTTTAAGTCCCCATACATCTTCATGCTTCCAGGATGAATAGAGAATGAAGAACTATGAGCCTCATCCAGCAGCTCCTTCTATAATTTTGGGATGGGAGGAAAAAAAACCTGATTCCTGAACTTTATAATCCCATCACAATCAAGCTTTAATTCAGGAACATTTCTCACCTTCTTTTGTAACTCTACATCATCTTTTTGTGCCTCTTTAATATTCACATGTATAGATGTTTGAAAATTCAATTGAAAAAGATACGATTTTCCCCTTCCATTATAATTCCAAGATCCATCCTTTGTAAATCCTCAAATATTGGATCTTTTGTGATCCTCATCATGGATAAACTGCATGGTCTTGTTGACATAATGCATCTGCCACCTTGTTTTCTTTCCCAGGGTGGTAATGAATTGAGCAGTCGTAATCCTTAATCAGCTCCAACCATCTTCTTTGGTGCATATTCAGCTCCATTTGTTTGAAAATATACTTTAAACTTTTATGATCAGTATAAATATCACACCTTTCTCCATAAAGATAATGCATCCAAATCTTTAACGCAAAGATTATCGCGGCTAACTCTAAATCATGTGTTGTGTAATTTTTCTCATGGATTTTCAACTGTCGTGGGGCATAAGCAATCACCATATCGTTTTGCATGAGAACAGACCCCAATACCTTCTTGGATGCATCACTATAGATCACATACCTTTCTCCACTATAAGGCAGTGTGAGCACAGGTGCACTGGATAACCTTCTTTTCAACTCCTTGAAATTCTCTTCACATTCCTCCATCCAAACATACTTAACTCCTTTCCGAGTCAACATGGTGGGTGGATTAGATAATCGTGAAAAATATTTCACAAAGCATCGATAATATCCAACCAAACCAAGAAAACTTTGGATCTCAGTTACTGTTGTTGGTCTTGACCATCATTCGATAACCTCTATTTTTCTAGATCCACAGATATCCCCTCTTTTGAGATTATGTGACCCAAAATTGAATCTTTTTTATGCCAAACTTCACACTTGGTAAATTTGTCATAAAGCTTCTCCTTTCTCAGGGTCTTCAATATAATTCTCATGTGATCTTCATGTTCTTCCTTGATCTTTGGATAGACAAGAAAATCGTCTATAAAGACTACCACAAACTGATCAAGATAGTATCAAAAGACTATATTCATCAAATCCATGAAGATAGAAGGGGAATTAGTAAGACCAAATGGCATCTCTGTAAATTCATAGTGTCCATACCTTGTACAGAAAGCTGTCTTTGGTATATCCTCCCTTTTGACCCTTAATTTATGATACCCTAAACGAAGATCAATCTTGGAAAAGTATTGAGCTCCGCGTAGTTGGTCAAATAAGTCATCAATGCGCGGGAGATTATATTTGTTCTTGATAGTGATCTTGTTATGTTCTGGATAATCAATGCAGAGTCTCATTGATCCATCTTTTTTCTTAACAAATAGAACAGGTTCTCCCCAAGGTGATGCACTAGGGCATATGAATCCCTTATCAAGATTCTCATGGAGTTTCTTATTCAATTCCTATAACTAAATTTGGGCCATTCTATAAGGTGTATTTGAAATAGGCAAAGCACCCGGTACAAGTTCTATTGAAAACTCGACTTCACGATTTGGTGGAAGACCCGACAATTCCTCTGGAAAGACATCATCAAACTCCCATTGAACGGGAATATTCTTAATCATGAGTTTCTCACCAACCATTTGAAATAAATAACCTTCATTTAGTGGAATCAAGTCCCATAAGATGGAAGAAATTTCCACTGGAAGGTTATGTTCATCCTTGCATCGATAGATGATCATAGATTGATCTGGAATATGAAATGTCACTTACCTTCTTTGGAAATTGATATGTGCCCCATATAAATAAATCCAATCTATGCAAAGAATCAAATCAAATTACACTATAGGAAGGACCACAAGATTTGCAGGAAGCACTTTCCCACAAAATTCAATCAGAGAAGAATTATAAAGTTTTGATGAGACTGTTGTGCCATTAGGGGTTGTCATAGCTAACTCAAAATATAGTTGTTGATGTAATAAGGTGATACCCTTTGAAAATTTTTCAGAAATAAAAGAGTGGGTGGATCCAGAATCATATAAAACATTTGCTACTTTATAGTGGATGGTAAGTGTACCTTTCACCACTTCGTTATCGTACTCCACATCGCTGATTGAAATTTCAGGTGAATTTCTTTTGCCTTTACACATAAGAGTTTGTTGACGTTGATCATCATCAATAACCCTTGGATTAGGGAATTGATTGGCATAATTCCCCATTTCATTGCACTTGTAATATTGAAGTGTAATAGGTGCACTCTGTGTAGACTTTTCTTTGTTCGCATCACTAGACATATTCTTCCCATCATTACGGCATTCAAAAGCCCGATGACCTTCCTTTCCACATTTGAAACATTTACTTGTCCCTTTAAGACAACTCCCTCCATTATTCCTTCCACACTTTGAGCATAAGGGAAAACTCATCTTCTTTTCAGTGTGCTCTTTAGATTTTCCTTTGAATTCCATTTTCCTCTTCTTATCAAACCCATATTACGGATTGGTTACTCTAATCTCCTTCTCAACTTTGAGAGCACGTCGAACGATTTCCTCGTAGCTATTGAAGTTCGTTATGGCTAACGCCATTCGAAGACATGGTTTTAATACACTAAAGAATCGATCGATCTTACTCTCATGTTGGATAATAATACCAGAAGCATACCTTGCAAGTCTTGTAAAATACTCTTCGTAGGTACCAACAGATTCATCATCCTTTTTCTTTAGTTCAAGAAACTCCTTATCTATCTTTTTTCAGAGAATACGAGGGAAGTACTTATTGAAAAATAATTTCTTGAACTCATCCCATTCCATTGATTCAATTTCTTCCCTTTGCCTCATATTTTTGATAAGATTCCACCATTGATCAGCTTCACCTTCCAAGTGATAAACTGCTAAGATGACTTTATCATGTTCAGAACATTGAAGAACTGAAAATATCTTTTCAGTGGTACTGATCCATTGTTCAGCCACTAATGGATCAGAAGACCCGCTGAATGATGGTGTAGGCTGCCTCATGAAGGATTCAATAGAATTTTGTTCCTTCATTTTCTCATTTGGAAGTCTTTAATGATTCATATCTTGAGAATGTTGTGTGAGCATGTCTACAAGATTTTGTATTCCAGCTCCAATAACGTTTGGTTACTCAGGGGGACAATCATTGAATTGCCCGTCACATTCCGCATTAACACAGTTCCTTCGGGTTCCATCCATTGACTAAAACCAAGAAGAATAGTGTGAGTAACACTAATTATAATAGTAAAACCACATAATCAAGAATAAATTTTCACACTTAAGGTATTATCATAGGTTTTTCATGGCCATTTCTAGAACACTAAGATTGTGTTCTATGCTTAGACTTATCCTTAGGGTTCTTACTAAGGCTTTCACATCCTAGTTTCCGAAGGATGACTATAACTTTCCACTGATACCAAATATAATGACCCATACATTACATACCTTTTTAATACTTCAAAATTTAAGTACACTTATTACAACATATAACAAAACCATGAAAGGACCGTATAGGTATAGTGTCTTTAGAAACAGGGAAACATAAACAACTAGTTTATAAAGAATCTACATTGTCTCTCATTTATTTCATCATATCTAGAGTCTCTTTTTGGCATATCTTACTTAATAACCTTCTTCCTGACCTAGGGAAAAAAACATACAAAAGGGTGATCTCAAATGCTCAGTAAGGGTAAACAAAAGAAATATCAATCACATCATATTCATAAGAACATAATAATTTCGAAATCTTAACCTGCAAAAGAGTTCATAATTTCATAACAAGGGATAAATCATAGTAGTGAAATATAACCCCAATAATCATAACTTAAAACATGAGGCTTTTTGGAATACACACATAATCGTATAAAATCATTTCTTAGTAGTCAAGACTCATTTCCAAGACTATCTTAGTGGACAATTTCCATTTTTGAACCAAGTTCACTCCTCATTTCAGTCCTGTTTCACTGAACCGGTTTAACCTGTTGTTGCAGCCATGTCTATCTCATTGGATATAAATCTTACCCAATGCATTGGAGGGAGATATAGGTTCCACCTATCACATAAGGATACCATTCTTATGTGTGCCACAAAATCATAAATCATACATCATTGCATAACCCATTTAATAAAAATGGGATTCTTAAACATCGTGACATCATAGAACAACTCATATAAGAAAAAGGAATTCAGAAAAATAATTCCATCACAACATAATCAAATCAATTTACTAATAGGGATAGTAACAAAACCCAATATTATATTAGATGGAAAATAATTTTGATAAAACACTTGAACTCCATTCTTAAGGAAAATATCCTTTCAACTTCAAAAACATTTTTCCTTTCTTAACATGTCATACAATTTTAAAATAAAGAATTTGATTAAAAATAAACATGAAAACTTTTAAAGGAAGCTTCTTGGAAATAATGTTTTCAAAATCCATTCATGCCATATAAGTTTAAAAAAACATTCTTCTCGTACTTATGTTGGAAAAGTCAAAAAGTACCTCATACGAAAAAATGAAAAAAGATTCCTTTCATATCGTTTACTAAAAACTCACCACTGGGTAAATATGGATTTATACAATTGTATAATGATATAAATATTACATATTGAGGAAACCTGTATGTGGATGATAAATATTCCCCAGTAAATTCTGAAGTATAAACAATCTCGGATAAAAAATGAGACTTGCGAGATTATCCCTTAACTTAGGTCTGATTTGCTTCGTAAGTGTCCGAACCTCCTGTATAATGATTTAAATAATGTCATTGACTTATTCCAGAATCATAATTATTTTTATGATATCATATATGGTCATATTCTTAGCTTCTTATTAGTAATATTTCATTGTTACTTGTTATTCGGGTGTTTATTGCTTTTTGTTCTTATGCGTGTTTTGTCGAATAAATTCTTATTCTTCTTTTTAGGTTATAGATACCTAATTTCGAGAATGTTATTAGTGTAATATATATCATATTCATTCATTCAATTAATTTATATAATTATTATTCAATGAAGATCATGTAGAACGAGTCACATCACATCATGGTGACGGTATTCCGTACGTACGCACGAGCGATGATATCGTTCCCATGATCCTGGAATTGTATTGGAGTGTATGCATACTATTTGAGAAACAATATCACGTTACAATAATCATATATAGCTATTTTGTAAACCATTATACCCATCCAAGTAAGGTGGTAAGGGAAAATAGATTACACCATGGTGTGGAGACGGTATTCCGTACGTACGCATGCGCGGTGATTTCATTTTCCATAGGATGGATAGATGGTGAAATAGGGTTGTTTCATACTTATAATAACATATCAGTATATGTGTGATACTGATTTTATTACTTCATAATGAAAGAACTAAATAATAAGAAGTGGATGTATAAATAATGTTGAGAGAATATGCAATGCCCCGGCCCCAGTTACCTAGAGTCGGTTCATTATTACGTAACATTGGCATGATCCCGAAAGATCAAGTCTCGAAAGGCCAATTAGTTTAGTAGCCTTAGAAACACTAGATACATTCATAAAAGTTACATTACATCATAATGTGAAAAACTACAATAACATGGTCTCTATAGACCACACTCATATCCCCTTTTGTCTATCCCTGCGGGTCATTCATAAAATACTTCTTCACATCCTGGAAATATTAAAACATTGAAAGGGGTGAGCTCAGATGCTCAGTAAGGATAACAATATAGCGGAAGATTTCATAAAAAAAACATTAACATTTAAGGAAATGTATAACTAAAACAAAATCCTTTTAAACTTGAACATCAGTATAATATGGAAAAAATAAAATGAAATAATGCCATTAACTTATTCACATGGATATTCTACTAGTCGAATAATCACATGCAATATCAATAACCACTTTCATAATGATGGAATGCATAATGCCAGACTATCATTACCATGTAGCCAAGGCCTCGTGCCATGACTGAAAATAAGATTTTTTCAAGGCCTCATGCCAGGACACTAGTTTGTCTCATGAGACCTACTGATGCATCGAGGAGCTATAGCGGGCTCCACCCGTCACTTTTTAAGTCCAATGCATTCCTCATATGAACAGGTTTATACATATCATAATACATAACATAAACATATCACATAAAACATGCATAAAGGAAACATAACATTTCCACATTACAATCACAAGATATCAATACAACACATTGATATAAAAAACACTTTCAAAACCATTTTTAATACCAAAATAAAAGAAAACTAAAACTTTGTAATTATTTTTCATTTAAAAAAAGTTATGGCTTGTAGAGGAAGCCAAAACCCAAATAATGGTCACGGCGGCGGAGTAGTCGTTGTCACCTCATAGGTATGACAAAAAGCATTCCCTTTTGTCATTTCGTAAAACGTTTCGTATATAAAAATTCATTTTGAATAAATTTAAAAGTGAAAGGTGTTTATACACAATATAAAATAATGTTGTGTATGAAATAGAATATGCCTCAATGAAAGGAGATTAAGACGAAGTTACTTACAAAGAACATTTTTTTAATAAAATATATCTATTTTGTGTACTAATTATAAGTACTCATAATGAAAGTACAAATACAATATAGGACATAATAATATCATGACATAATTTTAAAGTAAGAGATTAAACCAAAGAATGGAAAGTGGGTTAAGAAGTTCCCTTACCTCGTGTCCGACATGACTCGATCTTTCTTTAATCTCCTGAATAATAAACTAGAGTTAATTTATACTTGCTTAAGAAACTTTTTAAATTTCATTATTCCTTTTATATCACTTATTACCACGTTATGAACATTATGTAATTATTTAAGTTAATAAAGGTCGTTTTGTCGATCTATGGTACTTAAGTCAAAAATAAACATCTTATAATTACAAGTTGTTCATGTGGTAAAATATCCATTATATCCAGAATTATATTCATGATTTAGATATCATATATATCATATATATCTAGTATATACATTCATTTATAATATTACATAACATTTAGAGGTAAGAAATGAAATGCACCGTTCATGGAGACGGTAAGTCGTACGTACGCATGAACGCTACTTTCATTTATATTTTGTATTTAATGGAATGAAATCATAATTATATAAAGGTATAATATAATTACAGTATAATATAATGTATAATACCATTTACTCCATCCTTTATACATCCCACATATGGCATTAACGATTCAAATCACTTTGAGGGGGCGGTAGTCCGCACTTCCTAACATGAAATTATCGCATTTACCCATAATGGAAATCATAAAGGTATGTCATAAATGAAAAATACAGAATCATAAGGAAAAAAAATAATATATATCATATATAAAAATAGTTTCATCGTAATGGCCACCATTAGAGGTGTTAAATGAATATTTAACAATCATCATTTCGTGAGGAAATATTTCACCACCCACAGAAACAGTATGTTCTTTAACCATTAGATGAAGGTGTGTGTTTGTGTAAATATAATACTTCTCATAATAACGTCATTGTATTTTGAATATACTGGTTTTGTTACAAATGAAATTAATAAAAAGAGTTTAAGGGATTGGAGAAGCAAAATAAAACAAAATAACATAAGAGAAGACATTACCTTAAAATCGTGTAACTCTTTTTTGATTTGTGATAAAAGATTCCTTGGGAAGAATTATGCCCAAAGTGAGGCTTTTAGGAGTATTATTGGGAAGTTTAGAGTGTATTTTGGAAGAGTTTGGTCGAGCCAAATGGCTTTGAAGGTGTGAATAAGGTGGTAGTGTTGGGGGCCTTTTATAAGAGGAAAGGAGGGGCACTCTTGGAAACTCATGAAATGTTACATTATTATGAAATTATTTTCGGATTTCAAATGTCACGAAATTATATATTTCTAAGATAAAGTGATAAGGGTTCGAAATATACTCATCCAATAGGTTTATTACATGTGTAAGTCTTAGAGTTTACATTATGTTTTCATTTTATTTAAATCGTTAATTAATGAGGTAATCGCTGGATCATCATGGTGTCATAATAAAATTAATTTATTTAATGTATAAAAATTATAAAAAAAACTATCCTGATGTATGAAATTTTTTTATCTTTCTAAGGAATATTTATAGTCAAAAAGGTAACTTATATAACCCCATATAATAATTTTTTTAGTAAAACAACACATGTTTGTGACAATTTTATTTTTACTTTAAAAAAAATTATTAATGTCATTTTCTTACCCAAGTGGCTCCATGGGGTCCCCAAGTTGACCCCTGGATTGTATTGGTCAGCCATGACTTATCCAATAAGTTTAGGACAAGTGTCCAGATATTTTCATATTTTTATAACATCATTTTTACCTTAAATTTCACTGATTACCTTCAATCGCGATTAATTAAACTTAAAAGATACTATTCACCAAAAATTATTTTAATCCCATTGAACCACATTTTACTAACTAATGAAAACCATGTATGTCTGATTTTTGAAAATCAAATCACGGAAGTGGTAATGTTTCATTTAAACGAAAAATCAGTTTTTTAACTACCACTAAGTGGTTTCACTATTCATAAAAAATTGAAGTTTTTCAGAACAATGTCAAAATTTCCCCCTCAGCTATAATTGATCTTCCGAATTCAAAAAAGATGTATATTTTAAAAAATTCCAAACATATAAGTTGCATTAGTAAATTTTATAATTAATTCCCGTTGTCACAACAAATAGCATGTT
Source organism: Viscum album (assembly GCA_963277665.1). Lineage (NCBI taxonomy): Eukaryota > Viridiplantae > Streptophyta > Magnoliopsida > Santalales > Viscaceae > Viscum > Viscum album. The sequence goes on along the minus strand of OY728133.1, from coordinate 1,155,329,475 downwards.
TTTAAGAAACAATATCAATAAAAAGATTGACAATTGTTTATGTCCAATTTCAAAGTGAAGTTAATTCTAATGAACACCATTGGATAAAATGGTAAAATTATATTCTAATTATACTTTAAAACCACTTAATATAATAATTTATCACCATTAATTATTTTGATTAAAAAAGATGTTTTTAATTAAAATTTAGTACTTTTCACTATTCCTCAATATATAATTGTTATCCAAAAAGTTCCACAATTTTACCCTAGGATAAATTCAATATTCCGAATCCAAAAATAAAGTCCATTTTGAAAGATAAAATTTATAAAATTTCAAAAATTAGGTATTACTATTCATAATGACTACTTTTAATGGTTTCAGTGTGTGTTAGAACTCGATATTGCGTACAACACATGCTACCGTATTATTCAAAGAGAAGCGTACCATGGAAGCATGGGGTGTTAAATTCTCCCCTCCTTCAAATAATTTCGTCATAGAAATTTCATATAATATCACTCTATAAAATGACTCAGGTGATTCTTCATCATATGTTCCTCGGGATCCCACGTTGCCTCCTCCATATTATGGTTTCTCCAAAGAACTTTTACCAGACGAGTTATTCGGTTTCTCAGAACCTGTTCTCTTTTATCAAGAATCCTGATGGGCTCTTTGCAATAAGACAGATCAGGTTCCAGTTCTAATTCCTCATAGGTGAGTACATGCATTGGGTCAGGCATGCATTTTCTCAACAGTGTTACGTGGAATACATCATGAACTTTGGAGAGGCGTGGAGGCATTTCCAAATGGTAAGCTACAACCCCAATTTGTTCTAGAATTTTGAAGGGTCCGATGTACCTGAGACTCAATTTACCCTTCTTACCGAAATGTATACCTTCCTTCTATGGAGATACCTTCAAGAAAACATGATCTCCTACCTGAAATTCCAACTCCTTCCTTCGGTTGTCAGCATTGATCTTCAGCCTACTTTGAGATGCTTTGATGTGGTTTTGGATTAACTTCACCTTTTCCTTCATTTCCTCCACCAGTTCTGGGCCTACAAGTTTTCTTTCACCAATGTCATCCCAATAGGTTGGTGTGCGACATCTCTTTCTATATAACGCTTCATATGGTGCCATCTGAATACTTGAATGGAAGCTATTGTTATATGAAGATTCTAACAGAGGTAAATATTGATCCCACATACCCTGAAAGTCAAGTGAGCATGATCTCAACATGTCTTCTAAGGTTTGAATAGTTCATTCTGATTGTCCATCTGTTTGAGGGTGGTAAGCAGTGCTCAAACGAAGTTCAGTTTTTAAGACCTTCTGAAGACTTTTCCAGAATCTTTATGTAAAACAGGGATCACGATCCGAGACAATCGATAGGGGTAATCCATGATGTCTCAAAACATCATTAATATATATTATTGATAGACGTTCAAGTGGTAGATCTTCTCTTATACCAAGAAAATGTGCTGACTTTGTGAGACGATCAACAATGACCCATATTGCGTCATTCCTTCTAGGAGTCTTTGGTTGTCCCATGACAATGTCCATCGTAATATTATCCCATTTCTACTCAGGTATGGGAATATGTTTCAATACTCTTCCAGGCAGTTGCCTTCCAACTTTCACTTGTTGAAAAACCATACATCTTGACACAAAATCAGCAATCTCCATCTTCATGTTGTCCCACCAAAAATGTCCCTTTAAATATCTATTCATTTTGGTGCTCCCAGGGTGTATAGAAAAATTGGAACTATGAGAATCTTCCAAAAATTCCCTCTTTAAATCAGTTATATCAGGAACACAAAGTCTCCTCCTAAATTTCAAAATTCCTTCTTTATACACAAAGTCACTCAATCGCCCATCATTCATAGCTTTAATCTTCTTTTTCAACTATTCATCATCGGCCTGAGAACACTTTATCCTTTCTATTTAAGATGGTTTGGAAACCATTTGAAAATGTTTTGATGTTTCACCCTCCATGGTGATTCCCGTATCCATCTTTACTAGATCCATGAAAATAGGATCCCTTTCCACTCTCATCATGTTCAAAACTTTATGATCTTTTCTACTCAAAGCATCTGCAACCTTATTTGCCTTCCCCGAGTGGTAGTGTATCGTGCAATCATAATCCTTGAGTAGTTCAAGACGTCTCCATTGCCTCATGTTGAGTTCTTTTTGTGAGAAAATATATTTCAAGCTCTTGTCATCGGTATATATCTCACATTTTCACCATAGAGATAATGTATCCATATCTTTAAGGCAAAGATTATAGCTTCTAACTCGAGATCATGAGTAGGATAGTTCTGCTCATGAATTTTTAGCGGTCGTGATGCATACGCAATAACCCAATAATTATGCATAAGAACACAACCAAGTCCTTTCATTGATGCATCACTATAAATAACGAACCCATCATTCCCTGATGGTAGAGTCAATATATGAGCATTGACTAATCATTTCATCAATTCTTCAAAACATTCTTCACACTCTTTTGTCTAGACAAATTTAACCCCTTTACGTTTGAGCTTCATTAATGGGTTAACCAATCATGCAAAATTCTCGAAAAAACGTCGATAATAACCTGTCAAACCAATAAAGATGCGTACCTCAGTTATACTCGTCGGTGCTGGCCATTCTTGGATTGCCTTGGTCTTAGAAGGATCAATAGAAATTACATCCTTAGAGATAATATGGCCAAGAAAAGAAATCTCCTGAAGCCAGAATTCACACTTGATAAACTTCCCATATAATTCATCCCTTCTAAGAGTCTTTAAGATAATGCGAAAGTGATTTTCATGATCTTATTTTGGAGTATACCAAGATATCATCAATAAATACCACCACAAAATCATCAAGATATTCCATGAAAACTCTATTCATTAGATCCATGAATACATAGAATGCATTAGTCAATCCAAAAGGAATTAATGTAAACTCGTAATGCTCGTACCTTGTTCAAAATGATGTCTTCGGAATGTCTTCCTTCTTCACACACAACTGAAGGTATCCATATCGAAGGTTAATCTTTGAAAAGTATTGAGGTCCATGAATTTGGTCAAATAAATCATCAATGCGATGTAGGGGATACTTGTTCTTTATTATTATAGCATTGATCTCCCTGTAGTCAACGTACAACCTCATAGATTCATCTTCCTTCTTAACAAAAAGGACAGGGGCTCCCCATGGAAAATCACTAGGGAGAATGAATTTATTATTACTCAATTCTTCTAGTTGTTTCTTTAGTTAAAATAATTCAACAGTGGCCATTCTATAAGGGGTCTTCGATATAGGCCTTGATCCAAGAATTAAATCAATTGAAAACTAAACATCTCGTTCTGGAGGATGTCCAGGTAAATCTTCTGGAAACACATCTACATATTATTTCACAATAGGTACATACTCTATTTGAACATTCCTTTCCTCACCCTTAGTAATTTCATTCTATTCCTCCCCAATAATTGAATTTAGTTGATCTACTGGGGGTGGATCTAAATAAGAATTATGTGGTAACGATTCTACTCTAAAAATAATTTTTTCCTTATCATCATCATCAAAAATCGTAACCTCCTTCTTCTTAAAATAAATCTTTGCATGATAGTCCGAAAGTCAATCCATACCAAGGATTATATCAAACTCAATCATAGTGATGACAATGAGATCAGTAGAAAAAGAACATTTATGTGCTCTAATGTGGACTGATTCACAAAACTTTGTTGCAATGATACATCCCTTAAGAGTTTTAACTGACTACTCTCTTGTTAAATCAAATTGGAAATATATAATTTTCTTAGAAAACTGGGAGGATATGAAACAATGCGATGATCTAGAATCAAATAATGCATTGCTAAACTTGAGGAAACCATTAAATTACCTGCCACCAAGTCTATTGGAGCTTCAACCACTGCAGTAGTGATAGCATAAGCTTGGCCTTGATCCCTTGGCCTCTTCTGAGATAAGTTTCTCTGGCTCTTAGGACATTCATTTTCATAATGCACCATTTACCTAGAATTGTAGCATTCCACATTGACAGCAACTTTCTTTCCCTTGCAATCATGAGCTTGGTGGCCTTTTTCACCACACTTGTAACAGACTCCCATTCCCTTCAATAAAATACTGGGGTGTTTCTCCCCACATTTACTGTAGGACTGATATTCAACTTTTACCATCTTCCCCTTATTTTCATTTCCAGATTGATCAGAAAATCTCTTCTTTTCTTGCTTTTCTTTAAAGTCATAAGACTTAGAGAATTCCTTTTCCGTCTTGATAGCACACGAGACAATATCTTCGTACGACGAGAAGGTTTGTGAGACTAATGCTCGATGGACAAATGGTTTTAACCCATAAATGAAATGATCAATCTTACTTTTTGGGTTATGTATATAATCTGCAGCATGCCTTGATAACCTTGTAAAGTTATCCTAATACTTTGAGACATTCTCATCCTCCTTCTGCCTCAGACTCAGAAATTGCCTTTCCATATCTGCTCGATGGTCATGTGGAAAGTATTTTTCTAATAAAATTTCCTTAATCTCCCTCCATTCCATACTTGATACTTCCTCATCTTCCATTATGTGTTGAATCAATGACCACCATGGATCAGCATCTCTAGTGAGGTGATAAACTTCCATGACAACCTTCTCTCTTTCGCTACTCCCCAAGGCGTGGAATATTTTCTCAAAGGAGTTTATCCATTTCTCAACTACTAATGGATTTTTACCCCTATTAAATGTCGGTGGTTGTTTCCTCATGAAGCGGTCTAACATTGATCCTCCACATTGCAGATCAGGGTGCTCCGTACGAGTAAGGTTATTATTCATAACCAGAGTGAGTTGTCCCAGTATGGTAATAAGTTGATCAGCACCAGTTGTATCTCCAGCTCCACAATAATTATCTTGAGCAGGAGGGAAATCCCTACACGGAGTGCATGCATTGATACAATTTTCATTCATCCCACTAGGCGCCATTTCTAAACAATGGCATAAGCTAGATTAGTTTATGAATCAAAATACATAATTACATACTTGTAAAATACTTAACATAAATTAAACTATAATCATAAAAAAAATTTCAATGAGGAAGTATATACTCATAACCCTTAATAATGGTTTGTTAGGAAAATGAAAATTATCCTAAGCATATCCCTCGAGAGAGTCATAACCAAGAGTGCAGTAAGCCCCGTTGTTGTTCACCAGTTCCCATTCAAGTCTAGATCAAAGCGGTGTTTTCGGGTTTTACCCCTATGTACATCTGTGCCAGAGCCGCATCTACCTTCTCATATCCAGATAGGGATGTATTGCTCAAAAAATCACAAAATCTCTATAATACCAAAATTCTAGGAAGTTCTTCTATACTAATCCCCAAATTTTATCTCAGGTCTATGTGATATAATTAGAGTTTATCTAAATCTAGCTTCCAAGGTTAGTACTAAACTGCCTCTGATACCAACTGTAATGCCCCGACCCCAGTTACCCAGAGTCGGTGCATTATTACATAACATTAGCATGATCCCTAAAGATCAAGTCTCGAAAGACCGATTAGTTTAGTAGCCTTAGAAACACTAGATACATTCATAAAAGTTACATTACATCATAATGTGAAAAACTACAATAACATGGTCTCTATAGACCACACTCATATCCCCTTCTAACTATCCATGCAGTTCATTCATAAAATACTTCTTCACATCCTGGAAAAATTAAAACATTGAAAGGGGTGAGCTCAGATGCTCAGTAAGGATAATAATATAGCGGAAGATTTCATAAAAAACATTAACATTTAAGGCAATGTATAACAAAAATAGAAGCCTTTTAATCTTGAACATCAGTATAATATGGAAAAAATAAAAAGAAATAATTCCATTTACTTATTCACATGGATATTCTACTAGCCGAATAATAACATGCAATATCAATAACCACTTTCATAATGATGGAATGTATAATGCCAGAATATCATAACCACATAGCCAAGGCCTCGTGCCAAGACTAAAAATAATATTTTGTCAATGCCTCATGCCAAAACACTAGTTTGTCTCATGAGTCCTACTGATGCATCTAGGAGCTATAGCGGGCTCCACCCGTCACTTTTTAAGTCCAATGCATTCTCATATGAACAGGTTTAAACATATCATAATCCATAACATAATCGTATCACATAAAACATGCATAAAGGAAACATAAAATTTCCACCTTAGAATCACAAGATATCAATACAACACATTGATATAAAAAACACTTTCAATACCATTTTCAATACCAAAACAAAATAAAATTAAAACATTGTAATTATTTTTCATTTAAAAAAAGTTATGGCTTGTAGAGGAAACTGAAACCCGAATAATGGTAACGGTGGTGGATAAGTCATTGTCGCCGCATACGTACGACAAAAAAACATTCCCTTTTGTCTCTTAGTAAAACACTTCATATAAAAATATTCCTTTTAAATAAACGTAAAACTCAAAGGTGTTTATACACCATATAAAATAATGTTGTGTATAAAATAGAATGTGCCTCAATGAAAGGAGATTGAGACGAAGTTCCTTACAAAGAACCTTTTTTTAATAAAATAGATCTACTATGTGTATTAACATTAAGTACTCATAATGAAAGTACAAATACAAGATAGGAAATAATAATATCATGACATAATTTTAAAGTAGGAGATTAACCCAAAGAATGGAGATTGGGTTAAGAAGTTCCCTTACGTCGTGTCCGACTTGACTCGATCGTTCTTTAATCTCCTGAATAATAACTAGAGTTAATTTATACTTGCTTAAGAACATTTTTCAATTTCATTATTCCTTTTATATCACTTATTACCATGTTATGAACATTATGTAATTATTTAAGTTAATAACGGTCGTTTTGTCGGTCATTGGTACTTAAGTCAAAAATAAACTTCTTATAATTACAAGTTGTTCATGTGGTAAGTTATCCATTATATCCAGAATTATATTAATGATTTAGATATCATATATATCATATATATCCAGTATATACATGCATTTATAATATTACATAACATTTAGAGATAAGAAATGAAATGCATCGTTCAGGGAGACGGTAAGCCGTACGTATGCATGAACGCTACTTTCATTTCTATTTTGTATTTAATGGAATGAAAACATAATTATATAAAGTTATAATATAATTCCAGAATAATATAATGTATAATACCATTTAATCCATCCTTTATACATCCCACATATGTCATTAATGATTCAAATCACATTGAGGGGGCGGTAGTCCGCACTTCCTAAAATGAAATTATCACATTTGCCCATAATGGAAATCATAAATGTTTTCAATAAATACAAAATAAAGAATCATAAGGAAAACAACAACATAATATGTATCATATATAAAAATATTTTCATCATAATGGCCACCATTAAAGGTGTTAAAAGAATATTTACCAATCATCTTTTCGTGAGGCAGTATTTCCCCACCCACAGAAACAGTACGTTCTTTAACCATTAGATGGAGGTGTGTGTAATTTTATATCAAATTAATATCATAAAAACATCCTATTATATTGAAGATACTGGTATTGTTACAAAATAAATGAATAAAAAGTGTTTAAGGGGTTGGAGAAGCAAAATAATTCAAAATAACATAAGAGAAGACATTACCATAAAATCGGGTAACTCTTTTTTGATTTGAGCCAAATGCTTCCTTGGGAAGAATTATTCCCAAAGTGAGGCATCTAGGAGTAAGAGAGGTAAGTTTAGAGAGTATTTGGGCTGATTTTCGTGGAGCCAAATGGCTTTGAAGGTGTGAATAAGGTGGTAGTGATGGGGGCCTTTTATAAGAGGAGAGGAGGAGCACTCTTGGAAACTCATGAAATGTTACATTATTATGAAATGATTTTCAGATTCCAAAGGTCCCAAAATTATATATTTTGAATATAAGGTGATAAGGGTTCGAAATATACTCATCCAGTAGGTTTTTTACATGTTTAAGTCTTATATTTTACATTATCTTTTCATTTTATTTAAATTGTTAATTAATGTGGTAATCGCTGCATCATCATGGTGTCATAAAAAATTTAATTTATGTAATGTCTAAAAATTATAAAAAAAATATCATGATTTAGGAAATAGTTTTATCCTTCCAATGAATCTTTATAGTCTAAATGCTAACTTATATAACCCCATGTAATAATTTTTTTAGTAAAATGACACTTGTTTGTGACAATTTTATTTTTACTTTAAGCTAAATGTTATTAATGTCATTTTCATACCCATGTGGCTCCATGGGGTCCCCAAGTTGACCCATGGATTGTAGTGGTCGTCCATGACTCATACAATAAGTGTAGGACAAGTGTTAAGATATTTTCATATTTTCATAATATCATTTTTACCTTAAATTTCACTAATTACCTTTAATCGCGATTAATTAAACTTAAAAGTTACTATTCACCAAAAATTATTTTAATCCCATTGAACCACATTTTACTTCCTAATTAAAACCATGTATGTCGGATTTCTGAAAATCAAATCATAGAAGTGGTAATATTTCATTTAAATGAAAAATCAGTTTTTTAACTACAACTTAGTGGTTTCACTATTCATCAAAAATTGATGTTTTTCAGAACAATGCCAAAATTTCACCCTAAGCTACAATTGATATTCTGAATTCAAAAATGATGCCTATTTTAAAAAATTAAAAACATATAAGTTGTATTAATTAAATTTATAATTATTCCCCTCTATCACAACAAATAGCGTGATTTTATGAAACAAAATCAATCAAAAGATTGACAATTGTTTATGTCAAACATCAAAGTGAAGTTAATTATAATGACCACCATTGGATAAAATGGTAAAATTATATTCTAATTATAATTTAAAACCACTCAATATAATAATTTATCACTATTAAATATCTTTATTAAAAATGTTGTTTTTAATTTAAATTTAGTAATTTTCACTAGTCATCAAAATATAAAAGTTATCCGAAAAGTTCCAAAATTTTACCCTAGGCTAAATTCGATATTCCGAATCCAAAAATGAAGTCCATTTTGAAAGATAAAATTTATAAAATTTCAAAAAGTAAGTATTACTATTCATAACAGATACTTTGAATGGTTGTGTTGTGTGTTAGAACTCGATGTTGCATACAACACACGCTACTTTATTATTCAAAGTGAAGCATACCATGGAAGCTTGGGGTGTTACAGAATCGGTAACGAACATTACCTATTCTTTGAAGTGCCTCTTTGAGACCTTTTATTAGGGCACTAAAATTGGTCTTTGAAGAAGACCGGGACCTCTAGGTTGTTTTTAGGGAAGTGGAGAAGATAATTTGGCAGGGGTTGGCTGAGCTTGATGGCTCAAAGTGGTGTGAGGAAGAGAGGGAGGAGGTGCCCTTTTATAAGGGAGGAGAGGGGCACCTTTGGAAAAACTAAAAATATTATTTTATTATAAAGTCATATTCGGTTTTTAATATATCCAAATTGATTCATTTCTAAGATAAGGTGGGTATGAGTCTAAATCCTCTCATCCAATAGAATTTAGAAATGTTTAAGTCATTATATTAACCTTATCTTTTAGTTTTAACTCTTAGTTTATTAGATTGACATTTACCCTGTCACTTTGTATTTTTATATTATATAGTTAATAAACATACCAAATAAATCCAAGAGACCCCCAAGTGGTCCATTAATGATACACCTATCATGGTATAAGTATCTTGGCTGAACCATAGATTTTTATGAATATAATGACAATTAATAATATAATATTTGTTTTAAAAAATATTTTATGTCAATTTTGACAGTATTTGGTAATGATTTTTGTGAAAATCATAACAGAATTATTAGTTCGAAAAAAGTTACTTAAATCAATACTAACATGTCATATTAATATATAAAATTATTTTAATTCATAAAAAGTCTCAAATTACATTTATTTGGGTATTTATAACATCAATTTTGTCAATATTTCATTAATAAGATAATTATTTCATCATCATTGTGTCATAAATAAATTAAATTATTTTAATTATAAAAATTAAAAAAAATACCATTATATAAGAAATATTTTTATTTTTTTAATGAATATTTATAGTCTAATTTATCTTATGTATAACCCTATATTAAAAATGATTTAGTTATTAAACTTTGATTTTAACTATTTCAACCCTTTATTAAATAAATTAATAATAAATGTCCTAATCTAATACATGTGGGCCTAAATGGTCATATTTTATTAATAAGGTTGTTTTTGGTCGAATTAAACTTTTCCAATTGAATTAGGACATGTGTTAGGGTAATAATAATAACACTTTTACCCTTAATTACCATATTTACTTTTAACCGTGGTAAAAAAAAGTAAAAAGTTACGATTCAACATAAATTATTTTCTTCTCACTAAACCAAATTTTAGTCCTTGATATTAACCTTGTCTCTCAGATTTTCAAAAGTCCACTCACAGAATCGGTAAAAATAAGTTTTATGTGAATTTGAAAATTCTCCTAGGAGGTGGGTAAAAGATGGTGAAAAGTTCAATAAAATTTTTATATATCTAAAATTATTATAAAATGACTCCAATGAATAGAATTGAACATATATAGGTATTATGTATCAATTTTTACCTAAAATAAATTTAAATAAAATAAATAATTATTTAAATAAAAAGTCAGTTTTTATATAGTAACCTGGTGCTTTCACTATTCATCAAAAATTGAAAGTTTTCATAAAAATACCAAAATTTTACCCTAGGCTAATTTCGATATTAAGAATCCAAAAATGAAGTCCATTTTGAAAAATAAAATTTATAAAATTTTAAAAAGTGTGTATTACTATTCATAACGGTTAGTTTAAATAATATTTTAATAGCATGTCGTTGTTTAGTGAAACTCGGTATTGTGTACGACGCAAGCTATTGAGGAAGGTTGTGATTGCGTGTAAAGCAAGACAAGCTAGTTTTGTGTGTATTGAAAGATTTCTTTGATGATTTATATAACATAAAAACAAAATATTTCTCATAAAAGTCTCAGGTGTTACATTTCTAGTCTCAATTTTATTTCGGTGAGACTTATGTCAGGTCCACCACTCGTTTCTTTTTGTACAATGGATATAATACACAAAAAATAATTATATGAATATCATCATTATATTTTTGTGTATTTAAATACCCATTTTATGATCCATATTTCATAATGTTTTAGAGTACATATGTTACCAAATCCTTAAGGTGGTTTTGTCTCAATTTGACATCATTGAGACACATGTTTTCTTATGCACCTATATTATTCTTTGTGTTGTATACTCTACCATTTTACATGTTATATCATTAATTTTCACATTATATTGATCTATTATGTTTCATAAAATTTAATTTTATTACATGGTGTGTTTCATTAAATGTTACTAATTTTGTAACCATTTATTGCAACTATCACATTGTTTAATTAAATTGTTTGTGATTATGCTTCCATAAATGAATTCTTAGATCCATTTCCCAATAATACACATGGATTATATTCTAAGATATTTATTAAATATTTTAACATGTATTAGTACCATTTTTCCACTATTTGGTATATAAGATAATGAAAATATTTATTTTTAAGAAAATATGACTTTATTTCTCTATTCAATCAAGAAATCTATTTAATTCAAAAAGTAATGTTTTTAAAAAATTCTAAGATATTTTTAAAGGTATATCACAAGGTATTTATCTATAAAAAATGATATAATTTTTTTTATCATTTTCAAATCTTAGTTTATTTTATTTCAATTCTTTTTTTAAAGAATATTTTATTAAAAATTGTTTTTTGTTTTAAAAATTGTATTTAAAAGAAGAAAGGTTATTTTCTTGAGGAAATGAATTTAAAAGTTCATGAAAAAATATTATTAATCTATGATAACATCCATTCGTGTTACTCATGATGTTATAGAAAATGATCAAATGGTTCTATTAATATTCTATCTCTAAATGGTTTATATTTTTTTGGCATAAGATTTATATAACTAGTTTATCTTTCATAGGTTATATGATTATGAAACCCCCTTATTTTTTAGGTTATAATTTGGTGAAATTATTATAAAACCTATCTTTTTCCAATATATTTAATATGATGAATTTTTATGATACTATTTCATTTATTGGGTTATGATATGTTGAATACTTAATATATAGTGGAACACATACGGATGTATTCATTATTAGATAGGTGGGACCTATATCTTACTTTACTGTATTGGGTAATCATTCATATATCATTGGATAGAAATGGTTGTAATGGAGATTGAACTCATTTTAGTAAAAAAAATATATCTCTATGATGGTCTTGAGAGTGAACCCTCACTACTATGATTGTTTGGGAAATGAACCCATTTCACAAAGATATTCTTTAATGATATTCTTTTTCTTATATGGAAATCATTATATATGTTAATGTGTCTCCCACAATTCCATTTCCTATTCTTATCTTATTATTTATTGTCTTATAATTTTGATTCATTTTTTATTCATTTCATATTAACTACAAATATTTATTCCATGATATATTTTTATTAACATTCATAAAAAGGGTATGATCTTCTAATTTTATGTTAATTTAATCAAACCCTTATACCAATAGGTATTCTTATATTTCTCCCTTTTTACCCTTAACAATAATTTCAGATCACCCAAATTTAGGATTAATTTCCCATGTTATGATGTTTTCTCTTATGGGTGATGTGTCTAAGAATGGTTCTTGTCATGAAAAATCGAGTTATAAATAATGTAGCACAATTTTGTACTAGAGTTTATAATTCGATGTTTCCAGAGAAAATAGAATAATATAGTATTTGGGTGTCTACTTGAGTAATATATTATGTGTTCCCCAATACTTTTGTAATATATACTCATTTTATATCATTTTTTGGTATTTTCTATAATAGAAATGAATTAGTTAATATTTTGAATTTTGGATGATAAATCATTAGTGATATCCCTATGATCAATTCTTTAACTATGATTCTAAGGATGTGTGAAAGTATAGTAAAAAGTACTAGAATATTGGTAAATGACATTGTGAGTGATTTTATGTTAATAAATCAATGTACATATACTAAAAATGTATGGGGGACTAGAATATATGTAAATATGTATAGAATCCTTAGAAATTCCAATCTGAGCTGGACTCGATCGGTAACAATTGTATGACAATGTGCCATACTGCACACCTAGATTGACACTTTCAGGGTCTATTCATTGGAAATTCAAAAAAAATGAACCATCATAAATGATTCAAATATATATTTTATATGAATAACCAATAATAAACACAAGGATTCATAGATTAATAATGGCCTCACAATTTACACATCCTATATATTTTATTCCTTGATTATTTTATTCCCAAACTGATTATTTTTTCTTACGTTATTATTTTTGGGTTTCTTTTATTTATAATACATGAAGGAACCACATCAATGTTGATGGTGATAGTAAATTAAATGGTTGTTCTCTTGAGAAATAAAATTTAATGTGACATGTAATAAAAAATATCATTGATATGATCACCCAACATTGTCAATATACTAATCATGCAAGACATCCAAATGATCAAAGGAGTGAACAACATTCAATTTTGTCTTTCATGAGTCAATTTCCAACTTAATTAAGTAAGTCTTTTGATCCACATGTTATAGAACAATGGATAATTACCACTAAAAATATAGTATCTATTCTCCATTATTCAGAACATGAGAAATTAATTTTGGTGGTTAATCATTTAGGTTGAGAAGAAATATATGATGTGCTATAATAATGAATACAAAGAAATAATATATAATTTAATCCATGGATTGGGATGAGTTAAAGGATTTGGATTTCAATAAGTAAATTTCTCATATTATTCATAAAAATATGGATAAATAGTTCATTGAGTTAAATTAAAGGGATGATAAATCTTTTGGTACCAAATTTTACAAGACTTAATAGTTTACATTATGGTATTATAATCCATCACAGATATATATTTGATCAGTTATTCAGTTGGTTAATTCCAAGTCATTAAAAGTCATTGGCCATTAATGAAAATTGTAGCTACAAAGAAGTTTTTAGTTGTGAAATCAAGGATGAAATGGAGGTTAGATTTATATATCAATTTAATGGTTTTGAAATGAATGGAAAGCATGGTCATTGGGCATTTGATTGCCTATGTGATTGAAAGAAGTTATCTAACAATACTAAGGGATAGAATTTTGGACATAGTGTACCTCCCCCTCTTTATTGATAAAAGTTTTAGGAGGATGGGTATTATGGTAATCAATGCCCAAAATAGAAGTTCAATGATTATGATCGATGTCAGCAACTGCTGAAGCAAAGGAAAAAGGGGGAATCACATTATATCGTTGTTTTTGATGAGGGGTGTGAAAAAGATTTGGTGAATAGTACACATACCAGCCAATCCCAAACATATAATGTCTTATTTGATTCTACATCTACAAACTCATTCACATCAAAAGAATAATATATGTTTATTAATATTCCTCCACAATGATTTTATGTTGAATTAGTAGGAAAAAACCCTAATGATACAATTATTTCATCTCATTTCTATGATTCTTATCTGGTTGGATATTGTGGGAATGTACTTCCTAAAAATATTTTCATTCATTCTATGGTTGAATTTGAGGTAGGCTTAAACTTTTATTAGATTTCTCTAAAGAAATCTCACATCAATTGTCTAGTAAGTGAATTAATGTATGATATTTCCAAAAAACATATGATCATATATCAATGTGAATATATTTATTATCTCCCTATAGATATTACACCCATGGAATGGGTTTTAATTACCAATCATAAGGGATACTGGTCTCAAAATTTTGGGATGAAAATTGACATCAAGGATGTTCCTATTATTTGGTAGTTTGTGGATTTATTTCAAGAAGAGTATCATATCCCTCAACAAAAATGATAAGATGAGTTCTTGATAGAAATAATACATTGTTTCACACAAATTTCAAAGACTCTTTATTCAATTTCCCCAATTTCTTTACAAAAATTCAACAAGACAATCAAAGAAAACATTTATTTGGGGTTCATTTAGAAATGTGTGTCACCATCATGTGCACCAGTTCTATTTATGAAAATGCAATATAGATTAATTATACTCTATATTCACTATCGGGAATTGAACATGATCATAACCAAGAATAAGTATCATCTTCCCCATATTGTTAACTTTTTTTATCAACATTATGGATTTCAATTATTTTTCAAGATTGGTATTCACTCTTTATATTATCAAATGCTGGTGAAGAATGGGAACATACCTGAGAAGGAATTTTTTATAAGGTATGGACAACATGAATATATAGAGATGCCTTTTTTATTTGTAATTCCTATTCTATCATCATTAATAATATGAATAGAATATTTAGATATTACATTGATCAGTTTGTGGTAGTCTTTATAGATTTTATTCAAATCTATTAAAATAAAAATAAAGATAATGAATACTCGATGCTAATTGTAATAAATAGAATAAAAAAAGATAAATTTTATACAAGATTTTAATATTCTGAATTTTGAATGCGAAATGATTCATTTCTGGGTCCTATAATGTCAAGAGATGGTATTGTAGAAGATCAATTGAAGACAGAGGCCACTGAATACTAGAATGGACCAATGATATTGGCTATGATTTGTAGTTTTCCTAGTTCTACTAGATATTAACAATTGTTAGTGGATAATTTCCCATGACTATATAATATTTTGACCAAGTTAAGTTGAAAGGGTACCATATTTTTATTGATAGTTGAATGCAAAGAATATTACATGGAAATAAATAGAAGCCTAGTCAGAGCACATGGGCATACATTACTGGGTACTTAGAGTGTTTTTTAGTCTATAGAGATGCATCCAATAAGAGATTGGGGTTTGTTCATATATAGATTAAAATGATTATAACTTATACCTCATGAAAATTAATTATTCATCATAAAACAACCCAACCCGTTATTTAGAGTAATATGTGGTGATTTTTTCATTAAATTTAAGGATGACTTGTCTTTATAGAGAATAGCGATATATATATACCAATCATGATAATATTAAAAATATATTTACATAGAATTAATTTAACATTCATCATAGAATATTATTAGTGATGATAAAGGATTATGACTACTCAATACATTACCACCCTAGGAACGAGAACAAGGTGGCCCATCCATTGAGCTGAAATAAACTCGATATATTTTCCATGATGTGGATTTAAAAAGATCAAATATTTTTATTTTTGAAAATGTTTAATATATAAATATTGGAGGAAGTTGAAAAATATTATCTTGATGAATTGTGTGGTCAAAATTCAAAAATATTAAATAGTGAAGTCACATATAAATAAAATGTAGAACTAAGATGATGGTCAAAAATGGTCCTGAGTTTAGCATTTATCACGTCAACAGGATAAGGTTTTGGAACCATGTATGGGTTCTCTCCAACTAGAATTTTTGAATGGTATATTAGTGAAAACTTGTAGTTATTCATTCTTTTTTAATCCTGTATGTATGAAGTTGTGAAGTGATATGAAATAATACTTCTTGGGGAATGTTATGTGGAGGTATATTGTAGAGTTTACATTTCATTTCATGGTATACTACAATTCTAATTCAAAAAGACAAAAGTCTATGGAGATATTTCATCCATTTCCCATGCCATAATCGAAATGCGAGAACATCACTATATATTTTTTCATTGGAGTCGAAAAAACCTCTAAACTGTTTAATGATATATGGGTTGTAGTTGATTTCCTTACTACGTAATCACACTTTATTTGCTACCACAGATGAATTCTATCTAGATCTACTAACCAGGATATACATTAAAGAAGTGGTAATGTTTAATGAATAAACACATTATATTGTATCTGATCAGGATCCAAGGATTACATCAAAGTTATAAAGAATTCATTACAAAGTGCATGACAGAAAAATAATTTTTTTCACTGCTTATCATCCTCATAGAGATAGTCACTCTAAATGAACAATTCAAACCCTTGAGTATATGTTGAAGACTTGTTATTTAAATTTAAGTGGGGTTTGGGTTAAACACCATCCTCTAGTTAAGATTTCTTATATCAATATCTTGTACTCACACATTAAGATGGATTCTTATGAATCCCTTTATTTGAATAAATGTCGGGATACAATGTGCAAAGAATATTTTGGAGAAAGAAATGTATCAAGACTTTAAATTACTAGAGAAATGGTAGAGGATGTTAATTCTATTCTATAGTATATCATGGAATCTCAATTTTGGATGAAAGGTTATGTTGAAAAACATTATTGTGATCGTATGTTTGAAATTGGAGTGAAGATGTTAATAAAAATGTCTCCCTAGATATAGGTTATTATATTTTGGGATGAAAGGTAAACTAAGCCTTAGATATTTTAGTCCATTTGAAATTTATGATATTATTGGGATGGTATCCTATTTCTTATATCATTCTCCAAATATATTTCATTTCCATGATATGATCTTTGAACCACTCATGCGGAATTAAATACATGACCCTTCACATGTATTGATGTAATAAGCTATAACATTGAAGTAAGATCTTTTTGATGAGGAAAACCCATTTTAAATTAAGGATAATATAGACAATTTTCAAAAAAATATAGTTGGGTCAATGTTTTATGAATAAATATCCATTTATATTAATATGGATTGGAAGATCAGGATAGGAATAAGCTTATGTATAAACATTTTTTGTATCAAAATGGCGAGTTTCAATGACGAGATTCATCTTATATGGGGTAGAATGTAACACCCTTTGTTTTTATGAGTTTTTTTCAAATAAATAAATTTTCATGGATGTATTAAATTTCATGATGAAACATTTTAATAAATCATTATACTCTACACCATGATATGTTTGTTATAAACATAACACGGACTTCTCTTATGTAACACACAATACTGAGATTCAATGAAACAATGTTATGTTATTATATTTATTTAAATGAGGTAGTTATAACATAGATGTAAACTAGAGTAATATTAAATAAAATATCTAATTGTTAAATATTATTTGTAATGGTATTTTATGAATAAATAATTATAATAAAGCACATAATTTTTTATATTATAAATAATTTTTTTAATATACTTTTTTCGTAAATTAACTACTTTATGTTCCCTTATGTGCAAAATAATAAAATAAATTTTAGAAAATTATATAAATTTAATTTGAAATTATAAAATTTATTTTTGAATTTTGAATATTAAAATTATATTGGTTTCATTTTTTTGGATATTTCTTAAAAATATCATTTTTTAGATGAATAGTTACAAATACCGAATTTTAATTCAAAATTTATTTTCAATATAATTTATTAATAAATTGAAATTATTTTTTTATTTTTTTAAATTTTTTAAAAAATAAATTATAAATAAAATTATCCAATTTTGATAATTTTAACTAATTTCAAATTGAAATTTGATATAAAAACGTTTCAAAATTGAATAAAAATCGGTTATTGCGACACGTGTGTGGGATTAATTTTAATTTATATCCAAAAAATTCTATTTTTAGGATTAAAAAATGTATTAAATATTTTTATTATGAATAATTAAAAAATTATATAAAATATGTCTTATTTTAATACAAAAAATATAATTAAATTTAATTTAAATTAATTACATCCATTAAGGGAAAAAAGATTAATATATAATTAAATATTATTTTATGGGGACAAATAACATTGAAACATGTCCAAAATACATTTTTATAAACTATTTTAACCGATTAAAAATTTTTATCTAAAATTAAAAATTGTCGGAGACACATGATGTAAAGGAGACCTCTCTATTGTTTTTATCTTTTTATACTTTCATGAATCCCAGTCGTCTTATAATAAAATAGGGGCACTCCCCCCTAACATCTTTATACATCTAAAGCCATTTTTCATAGCCATAACCTTCATAAATAACATCTAAAATTCCATAAACTAATCCTATCATCCACAATTTTAGAATTAATCTTTTAAAGGAAAACCTTTGGTGTAATCCAAAAGGAGTTACCAGATAGAAGGTAACATCCTTCAACGAATAATTTAGTTTTATTTTAATTCTCTTCCCCTAAAATCATAATGTTACAATATTAAATAATTAAATAAGTATCCAAAATATACTGAGATGTCAGTTTTTTATATTTTAGACATATAAATAGACACACTTCCATCAAATGGGATACATAATCATCATTTCTATGTACGGTGTACTACCGCCTCTGGAATCGATATCGCTTGTTCTTGTATTTCCATCATTAACGGTTGGGAATAATAATGAAATTAATTTTTTATCTTATATATATAATAATATATTTGGTTTTTATTATTATTTAATTATTATGAAATAGATAAATTCATACTTTACATTTTTGAAACTGAGAAACTTCATTTGTGGACGTGTAGATTATAGCCACCCAAAAGATATATAATCTGTTCACTCTTCCCATAGAATGTATTAAGGATGGGTTTATTAAACATATATGATATATTTGATATAAAAATTATACTCTAATTATAATATAAATTTCATTTAATTTTTCATTATTTAGAAAAACATGAAATAGAAACAGCATTCTTACTTAAGATTGACCTACCATATCTATGAATGGTGTATTACATTTTATACATATATATTTTATAGATTATTATTAATACATATATGATAAATATATATGATTTCTATATCATGTTTTAAATTATATATTTCATTATATAGGTATCATGATTAAAAAGATAACAAATCAAAACCCATATGAAAAACAAAGTGGTTACAACATAAAACATATCATTAACACGGAATTATTAAAAAATGTTTAAAATAAATTTATAAGAAAATAATAAAATTAATTATATTATAGAATATGATATTTTTATATATGTAAAATAAAAAAATATTTTTTATATATTATTTTTTAACATGTACAATGAGAGTCAAGACATAAGTTGTGGGGATTTCTAGTCACACTATTATTTCTATGACCCTTATGTCATATTCACCACTATTATATTTTTTTGGTGTATATGTTGGGCAAAATTTAATTATATAATTATTATCTTTAAATTTTTGGATTTTTTCACTACCATTTTATGATCTCTATTTCATTGGGGTTTATGATCCAAATGATCCAAAATCGTTAAGGTTTTTCTTTCTCAATTGGTATTCATTGAGTCACATGTTCTTTGATGCACCGATATTATTTTATAAGGACTATATGATGAAATTTTACATGTCATATCAAGAAAATACTATTTCTCCTTATATTTAATTCATCGTGTAATTTTAGTTTCTTAAATTGGGAGTTTGATTCACTATTTCAAATGTGGTAAGATTTTTTGCAAAACTCTAACAATTTACCATGATTGTTTACGATTATACTTCCATTAAAGAAATATTATGACCTGTATCTCAAGAACACTAATTGAATTTTTTATCTTATGGTTATTAATCATACACACATATATTTTTACAATTTTAAACTCATTGTTACTTAAGATAATTATGAAAATAATATTTAAAAAATATAACCATATTTATCACTTTGGTCAAAAACCTGTTTTATTCAAAAACCCAGTTTTCAATAAATGTTTTCAAATTTTTTTTAAAATTATATATTAACATAATTTTATATGACAAATAATTTTTAATATATTTTATGATTTTCATATCATTATACATAAGTTATAAAATAAGCTTTAATAAAAAATTATTTTCAACAATATTTGATGTTGTAAATCAGGGTTTTCAAAGAAGAAACTATATTTTCCTTGATGAATATTTTTAAATGATTTTTCCAAATTATTTTCCAAATAAAATGAAATAAATTGATGTTATTCATTTAGTTTTTTAAAATTATCCAGTGGTTAAATTCATATTCGTTCTTTCAATGGTTTATGGGTTGATAGCGTGATATTTAGGAACCCGTTTATTTTCACATGTTTTGTGCTTTTGAAATACTCTTTTTGTCATTGGTTATTATGGGATGAAATTATTAATAATATTATATATTTTACATATATTGTGATGTGATTACTTTTTTTGTGATACCTAATTAATTTCATGGTTTATGATATGATTTATGGTTATGATCTAGTGGCACACATATGAATGATTTCATTTTGAGATCAGGAGGACCTATATATCCCTCAAACTCTTTGGTTAATGATTTATATCTAATGATATAGACATGGCTGGAATAGGGAGTGAATGATTTTTGGTAATGGACTATATCCACAAATATGGTCATGCGAGTGAACATTGACCACTAATATGGTTTGGAGATTGAACCCATTCTACTAAGATAGACTTGGAAGTGGTTTCCTTGAATACTATGGACATAATTTTATTTGGTTATGTACTTGCTAGAATTTCCTGTACTATTCCAATGTTGCGATTTAATGAATTATTCTCTTATTCTATTATGATTCATGTATTTTGAACATCCTATAATTTTTCTATGATTCATGTTTATGATCTTTGATATGAACGATATGATATTATAGTGGCATACTCATGTTGTTATACCCTTTTGCTCATGATTATGCATAAAAATAACCCTTTTTTACCCAAACTATTTGTCAAGGATCACCCATATTTATGATTAATTTCTTAAGGATTTGAAGATATGTATTATTTATGATGTGTCTAACCAAAGTTATGGTCATGAAGAACTGACTGAATGAAAATTATATTTTTATATGACATTCTAAATCCACTTTTTGGGTGAGTGGGAAATATAAAATTCTAGATAACTGATTAATAAACACCACAAAATACACTACAGAATTCAAAAAATCCATATGCTTGTCGGTAAAACCAGATTCAAAAATCAAACGTAGAGAAAAGCCATAGCCTCGGGCCACAAATGAGAGCTTTCAGTGCCATGAGCCATAGACCATGGTGCATATACAGACCCAAAACCCTTCATCATCGACCACTCAAGAAACTCATGTCAGAGCCATCCTCCATGCTGCATCAAAGCCAAAAAACACAAAATCTTCACAGATTCCAAAAAAATAACATCCAACACAAACCGAATAAAACAATCACTAGCATTTCACCGTCATCATCACCATCAACGAGAAACCAAATCCATGCAAAAAACAGAATTATTCAAAATAGTACAACATCAAACAGTGTTCACAAATCCTACAAAATAGTTCAACCAAAATGAGAGCACGATTCAAAAATCCATGAGCGAAGAACATCACCAGAATGAAAGCCACCCAAACGTGATAAGATGCCATAAGAAAGGAAATGTCACAAACTAGATCTCCAATCCCATCGCTGCCTTCAAGACCACACTCGAATACCATAGAGAACCTCCCAACTCTCCCATAACCGGTGCAGAAACAAGGATGAAACTCTCAGACCGCAGAGCTTGTACTTGACCACGGACTCACTGCATTGCCATGATAAACCATTGCCAGATCGAGCCCATGAAGCCATTGAAATATCATCGCACACCATGAACGCACTGAGAAAAGGATCGGAAGAGAGTATCCACCTATGTATTGAGCTGGAGAAGAGAAGTACAATGACAGGGGGAAACCCCAGCAATGTGGATCCCCTTATGGGCTGATCCTCCAAACACTTGAACCAAACTTGGACATACTCGTTGGGCGTCCTTAGTCATAAAGAACATAGTGGGAGATAATGTTGCTCATATATCTACAAATTTTTTTGTTTCTAGGTTTCCAAAGGAACTAAACTAATATGTTCTTTAGGTGTTTTTTTATATAATGTGTAAATTATTACAAAAAATGATGTAATGTATATTCATGTTGATTTAAGGTATCTATAAGGCATATACCATGATGTTTGGTTTTGATAATTATTTAACTGGAATTTAGTTCATTTAGAACCATTTAGAATGATGTATAATACATGATTTTGATTAATATATTAATAATCATAGATTGAATCATTATATTTATGATAATTTTTATTTATTGGTTATTAGATGATCATTTTATGGTTTCTATTATAACTCCTTCATCCTATTTTTTATTTTATTTTTCTCTAAAATTATATACAAATGTGCATTGTTTACATTATATTCATCATAATAGATTACCTCCATATTGTGTGGGTTTCAATTTTGATCATTAACATTATCAAAAACACTAACACAATTCATTTTTTCTATTTTTCTTCGAATATTTCACTACAGTGATGATAATTATCTATTATTGTTGAAAATAAAAGTGTAATAATATATTTTGAAATAAATAATTTTTCTTCCATGAATGTATGCTATATTCTATTCCTTTTATAAAATAAGATGAAATTCATTTACATGAACTACTAACCCCATCATTAATTTGGTTTGATCGATTAAAGAATTGATTAAAATTGTGACTAAATGATTTTTATCATTAATGTTAAAAATATTATTTTAACGATGTTTCTTGAAACTCGAAAATATATAATGAAGTATAAAAATGACCGCATATAATATTTGGTAAAATTATACTAGAAGCCTATATAGAATATACAATACAAACACCCTTATTTTTATTTACTTCTTTTTTTATTAGTTAATATACATGTTATGTCCTATAGTGGATATCGTGAACTATTTTGTCTACTAATAAATATATTTGTATGAGAAGGTGAAATTTGGTTACTAGGTGATGACTTCATGATTTCATAAGAATAGTGATCCATCATGGATGTTGAATCTGTCTACTACTTCAGCCGTTTAATTTAATTTTGTAATATTTTATACTAGTTAACCTATTTATCTTATGTAATGTTTATTATCAAATATGGGTATGGTCATTTATGTTACTTTTGTACTATTTGGGATATTTTGTATTTGAATCATTTTGATTCATTGTTCATTTTAGTCCAATGTATGAGAACAAAATGATTAAATTAAACTATGAATTAAATTTTATTCTCAATTATATTTAGAGAGAGAAATTAGTCCCAAATGATTATATGTGGTACACTCGATTTGAGAAACCATAATATGGAAATTGCTTAAATAATTTAGGAATTTATATATATTTTCTCAAGTATTAGTAAAAGATTACTAGATTGGTTTGTGAATATGAGAGAGAAAATTTATTTTATAGTGTAAAAGTAAATAAAGGAAAGAGATATGTGATTCTATTTCACCCACATCATTTCTTTTTTCACTTAATCAATCTAAAAGTAAAATATTTAATTTTAAGGTGAAACATGCATAGACTCTAGAATCATATGGTTTCATCGACATGGTGTCCCTTAAGTTATCCTCTCACCATTGGTGGGATCTTAAGAGACCACTATTATGAAAATTGATAAGAGAGATGGAAATTAACTTGAAACAATATAGGAGGTAGAATGAATATACTATAAAATAAATATGTTATAGAGAGATAAATCATTAAAAGTGAACCCCCTTAAAATTATATATCCCATAATATTTATACATGATTCCCACAACCGATTCAATAAAAATACCCCATTCAACCTTCTTGAAAGATAATAAATTGAAATTCCCATAAAATTAATCCTTCATATCTTTTAATACAACTAGAAATAGATTCCATTAATTTCCCTATATCTAGTTTCAAAAGAATAAATGTGAAATGCTATTATTGAGAATTGTTAAAATAATTGAACTTATTTTCTACTTCAAACAATAGTTGAATTAATTTTTTTAGTGTTATTACACATTCTACACTCAATTTGTGGAGCCTATTTTAGTTTTCTTGTGAGATTGATAAAGGTCTTCTCAAAAATGGTCAAGCATTCATAGGGTTCTGTATTAAATTTGGTTTGTGGATAAGTTATGATTTATTTCACAGTTATATCTTTAATATCATGAATGTATCATAATTTAGGTTCTAATATCATGTGTTAGTTGGTATTATAGTCATGGAAGTTTACATGGCATGTGACTTTTTATTTTAGTTCACTTGACATGAATCTTGGGTTTGGGGATTTAATCCAACATTGTACATTAATTAATATTTTATAAGAACTTGTTAATGTGTTTATTCATGTGTGAGAGGTAACCTATTTTACTAACCATATGTTTCTCCTAGACAGTAGATTTAATTTTACCCAATGTTCATATTAATTTATTTATTCCTACATATATCTTGGAAGAGGTTTTCCAATATGACAAAGAACTGTTCTCCTTTAATAAATTATATAGTAGTTCCTACAATTTATGTATATTTTTACATAAATATACCTCATGATTGGTGATTCATATGTTATATGATAGAATTATTGTTTATTATTATCAATGTTTTCATTCCTTCTCACTAAAAAAAGAAACGGATATTCTATATAACATAAATTTATAGAGTAGTTATTATTTATCCTTTGGAATAATTATTTACCTCTTCAAATTTAATTATGTATGGGTCTATTATATTCAATATAAAAGGAATATTCCATATTTATTTCTTACATTCATGAGGTAATTCCTACATTTCCTTAACAATTCCTTCATTAATCATATGAATTCTAGATAAATACATATGTATATAGTATCCCATTACCTATAAAATCACATAATAAATTTATGAAGTATGTACTTTTACAATAAATTAGTAATATTAATAAAATTATTTCATTTAAAAATAATATGTATTTGGAGGGATTTGAAAATTATTTTTTACTAGTTTTATCAACTTTGTGTTATCATGGATGAATTTAACACTGTTAAAAAAATTGAAAAACTGGAACATAACATAGTAGGTTGGGATCATCTGAATTCAATTCATGAATAGATAAATTTATCTTGGATGAAGTAAATGATATTTTAGATGAAATTACATTTAGTAAATACATACCAAATGGGGGGAAAATATTGAAAAATTGATAGATTATTTTTTAGCATACGATAGAAATAATTCCATTGAGGTATCAATTATCATTCTTCTAATGTTTTATTCTGGTCCCAATCTAGTATTTATTTACATCTAAACTAGTATAATAAGTTATGTACACATTCTCTTTGTGTTCAAAATTTTTTGACTTGTTGTTTCTTTGTACCTGGAGATTGTTATTGAAGCATGAAGAATTGATCCCCCTAGAACCCCTCTCCATATTTTGTCCACCAACATGAAAAGAATAGAAATTATGATTTAAGAGTGGAGAAAATAATCCTTTTAAAGTATTAAAAATGATATCAATGTTGTTAATGATCTCATGTTTCGATTACAAACCTTAAATTAGATTCACAATGTGACCTCCAAGGATGTGTTCCATGCTCTCTCTAAACAAGATGATTCTCTAGACCTCAACTGGAATTTATCTTGTTCATAATATAATACCATATAGAGAATGTAAGGTGATAGAAACTCAATTATTTTTTATTACATACATTGGGAATATAAGGTGAAGGTAGTGTTCACTACCCTCATCATTAATAGATGCATACTCTTCTTAGAAAATTAAATCTATAATGTGGTGACTACTAACATTTAATACTTATACTCAGATCAAGGTGATGACAAAATTCATAGGGTAACTAATAATATCACTACTAGATTTGATGTCTAAAAAATAAGATTATTATTGAACCCCTTGATTATTAGAAAAAATAATAATCTCTATTCATCTTGAATATTTATTGTGTTTCATGACCAGATTTATTCACTAATTAATTCATCATATTCAATTAGGAAATTTTTGATAATTATTTTTTAAATATTGTAAATTAATTATTCAACCATTCCTCCATGACTGAAGGGGTTAACTAAAATTTCATTTCGATGATACAAAAAGAATAATTTATTATAGACATCATGAAATTCATAAATATAAAAATTGGTAACAAAATCCCATACATAATATTGGAAAAATCATTACATTAATGGTGGGCATGATTTCTTGAGAAGTCATATCATAAAATCAATTTTGGTTTTTGTTGTGGAGGTGCATCCATAATTTCAATCTCACTACATTGGAAAGTTTTTATATCTTGATGCACATAATGAAATATGTATAATTTTCTGCCCAAATAAAAATCTCCAAGGCCTTTGATTCAATCAATGAGAGCATTATTTTTGGAAATTATTAGAAATAATGGATTTTTCAGTATTGTCATTAATTTGATAATCTAATTTTTAAATTCTCCAAGCTCTATATTATGATAAATCGGTCTTAGAGAGGCTTATTTCTATTTAACATGGGGGTATTGAATGGGGACCCACTCTCTCATCTCCTCTTATCGAGGGTTGATGATTATCTGAGACATTATCTTAATGATCTTGTAACAGCTAACATTATTAATTAATTAATGTCTAGAAGAGGTATTTTTCCTCCGTAACATATTTTTTATGCCAATGACATTATCCATTTTAGGTAAAATTATAATGGAATCCAATCATAAATTAAGACATTGTTTGGCTACTATGAAAATGTTGTCAGAAATTTTGTTAGTTGGAATAAATAATTTTTGATTTTTAGTGATTGGGTGATTTCATAGAAGCATAATAAAGTGCCTAAAACCCTTATAATAAAGATAAGACCACTCCCTTTAACCTACCTAGGTGTTTCCCTCTTCTAGGTAAATTTCAAGATAGGTTAGCTGGAAATTATCTACTACCGAATAACATCCCATATAGAATCCTGGAAAAGGAAAATTATGTCTCAATTAAAAATACTTCTATGAAAAACCTTATTATTCATTATTTCGTTCTTTGTTTACAGATAACCCAAATAAATAATCATGTAAAATCAATCTTTGATAATAAATTTAGTCTAAAGGGATCAATCTGTAAGATAAATAAAATTTATATGGCTTGAAATGATTGTGAAAAACCCACTAACAAGAGATTATTTGGTATTAAATATTTTATACTCTTTAGTGAATCCCTTCTCAATTAATTATAATTGATAATTATCACCTCTAATGACTGTTCTCTATAGATCCTTTCCAATAAATTCAACACAAAATTGTTAAATGGATACTCATTGAATATCTTATAATATATCGGGATGACCATAAAATACACTTATCAGGATCTCATGGAATTTATAATGTGGTTTCATTTTAAGCCATCCATCCTTAACTGATAAAAAACATCATGGTTTTCCAGGACACAATAAGAGGAGGAGGCATTCCTAAATGTCATTAAATGCATTTCCAATAATGTATTGATGATTTACATTTATTTTTTATAGATCATATAATTCCGGAGGATCAGAGGTATGTGTATATTCAAAATGATTCTATTATCTAGAACTAAACCACTTTGGTCTGTTTTGTGGATATTATTTTTTATACATATAATTGTTAGTTTCCAACTGGTGAGCACTCGTTGATCCCCAAATTCGGTGGGCCTTTACCCCCCCCCCCCTCCCTCATCGATGATACTGATTTTTAAAATATTGGTGAGGGGGAACAAATTTATATCCTCATGTACCATATAGGTTTTCCGATGGAAATCAACTATAAACTCATTTTATAGAATTTGTATAGAATCAACCATATTTTTGTCACATCAATTTTATAATTCAATATTTGGAATAATATCTGAGATAAATTTTTCATCAAGATAAACATGACATGCTATTAACAAATGATCTCTTCTACCACCAATTTTTTCTTTAGTGGCCATATTTATGGAATACTTCTCACGGCTAACACTTATTCCAATAACTACATTTAGTGGGATAGGAATTCTATTTCCTTTAAAAATCTGACTCCCTTCCTATGTGTAGGGATCTATTCCATGCACAAAGATGTTATAGATGCATCATGATTTCAATAGGGTCAATGAAGAATGATTTTAGATACATTTTCATCTTAACACTACTTGTTGTTCATGGTGGGTTCAAGAAAACTTTTTTGATGATTTCTATTAGATGGATCCCCCGATCTCATCATGGCAGAAAGTTATTGTTGACAAGCATCATCATGTGAACCTAGACCCTTGGGTTGTGGGGTGTCTTCTACAACCATAAGAGCTTTGATAATGGTTGTTTCATTAATTATATTGGAAATTATTATTCTCTAAAGTCTATATTTTGGGATATAATTAAATCCATCTAGAATTCTTTTCATAATGTCTATATGTTCATATAGTTAGAATTTTAATCAATTTTGGTCTTGGGAATTTTTAATTATTGGTTTATAAATGTTCCATGGAAATGAATCCATCCTAGATAGAATTTTACCATAATAATGAAAATATAAACATTGATGACCCACATGAATATAGGGAAGAAATTCAGGTTGTTTATGATCTTTTAATGAGATAAATTATGGAGTCATGCTCATGATGTCACTTTATGGTCCGAGACTTTTTTTTTCAAATCTTCTGTAATTGGACTTGCATTGTGACTTGCATACTCACCATTGTAAATTCTATATTAACTCCACATACTTGTTTTTAGAATTAATGTTTTATTAACATAATAAATCATATACTGAACCTATTATAGTACTAAAATAATTTAAATCAATAATTTAGTCAAATTTTGAATTAAGGTCAAATATTATCCAAATAACTAAAAATGTAGTAAATAAACATAAAAAGAAAATTTAGTGGGAATATTTTCAAAAAATCAAAAGAATAAATAATAAATTTACACAAAAGACCCTTGGATTCCCTAAAATAGAGGATCATAATTCTACTAGTGTTTCTACATTATTTTATAGAGATCTCATTCAATGGGGTATTTCACTCTATTTTTCACGAAGACGTGGATGAAGTGTTCATTCAGAAGGGTTCTATGTTTGAAATTCTACTATGAATCCTGTATCCATAATATACATGAATTTCATTCTATTTTTTATTCCATAATAACATCTATTTATAGACTAGGTCCTTATACACTCATATTCTCATGGTGTCTACATGTCTTGAAGTTGGAGGTATGGGGGTTTCTTTATAGGAACAGGTGCCATTGGAAGCCAACACATATAGGTAACTGCAATAGGTTATCATCATTAATCTTGCTTGTTTGTTTCAGTGTCAAAAATTCCTTCCAATGTTTCATATTATGGTAAATAGTTTTATCTTACTATAGATAAATTTTAATTTTTTTTTTGGGACTATGATTTTAATTTTTCTGAAATTTTTTATGTGAATTGGTTTCACTTGGTCTGTAAAAAAATTTGAAAACTATGAAGACTGATTTATGTATGGGTTAGAGATACACATAGTTTACTGATAACCATATAGGTATACATATATTATGTGGTCTTTAAATCTCTTTTTTTCAATCATCATTTTTGTTGCAATGGAAGCACATGATTTCATCAAACCATGTTATATTAAACGAATATAGTACAAGTCCTTCAATTTTTAATGGTAAAAGGTCATGGTTTCTATACCTTATTAGAAACCGTATGAGGTTTCACAGAAATTATTATTTTTACATATATTTTAATCTTCATGGTAGGTTCACCATTCACCACACAAAGAATCGTACCTGTTTTAGCTACTCATATCTATTAAAATGTGAACTCAATTGCTCACCCTTTAAATATTAACCTACCTACTCATTATTTTCACAAGAATTCTATTTCCCCCTATGTTCATGAGGGGGGGACTACTCTTTTTGATTCTTAAATTCATAGACTCTCTTAAATATTTTCATGAAGATACTCTTATTTAAACTCTAATTTATCATTCTTTTATATTCCTTCTTAACACATCAACCATTTAATTTTAGTTTTGTCTCCACCTACAAACCCTAAAGGGTTTTCCATTGAACATAGTTTTTAAAGGTGAGCTCTAATATATATTTTTAATGAGTCTTGTTTCGTTTTATTCATGTTTTAATGACTATTTTATATCGAAGGAATTCTGTTTTTTCTTATTTATACATAATCAAATTTAGGTGTAATTGTGTTTTTCTATTAAATTTTGTATATTTGGAATGTTTTTTTAATGTATATTTTTTAATTTAACTTATTTGATATAGTTATAATGTACTATATATTTTTTTAAAATTTGGATCATATATAATATTGTTAATGAAGGTGTTTTCATATTTTTTTGAGGATTCATTTTATGATAAGTGTTTTTAATATGATCATCTGGCTATTTAAATAATATTTTTATTTGAAAAGTGAATTTGATCTTGTATTTGTGTTTCCATGAATATATTATGGATTTAAAAATTTCAACTAATATTATATGGTGTTTAATTTTAAGATGTTTTAATGAAAATTGTGGATTTGGATAAAATTAATCTATATATATTTCTCCCAAATTTAAATTTAAATTTTTTATTATTATGTTTTCTAGGGGTTATTGTATTTCAATTTTGGATCATGTGAAATGGATTGAAATATTTTTCTAATTTTGAATGAAATATATGATTTGAATTTAAATGAAATTGTTTTATGAAACATTTTATGCCCTCAATTAAGCCCCATTTTTTCTAGAGGGTTACATTTTCTCCCTAAACAGGTTTTTTTATTCATATTATAAATAATAATTATTAGTCATGTGAATGGAGTATATTTAATACTAGGTTGATATAGGATAGTTTTAAGATTTATATCTGGTGTCTTATTGTTGAACATGTAATTAGTCATGGGATAATTTCTTACTCACCTATACTTCACCTACAATTGGATCTTTAAAATATAAGAGACTAGTTGGATAAATTTTACTCTATCATGGAATAAACTAACGAACTAGTTTTATAAGATGGTAAAACCTCATATATCTTTACCAATTACATAGAATATTGAGTGATTAAAGAGAAGAAATTCCATGTTTTACATTTGGGGATCATAGAGAGATGTATCCCATGGATACAAATTCTATTATCATTCGCATTATTGCCGGGCGTGTTTTCCATGATGCTCTATTTCCATGTATCATGCTTTAGTATATTATATTTCTTTATTATATCTCTAATTTTTGATTGATTTCTTGAAACAATTGACTAATTTTTTATTTATCCATACTGTGTAGATGGTCTTGGTTCCTGCATATTTTTATATTTCATTATATCATTCATTGGGTTTCAATGAAATAAATATGAAAAATTATTTTTAATTTCTCATTTAAAATTCAAAATTATTTTTTAATTTAAAAATGGTATTTGGAATATGTTTTAAAATGGACAATGATAAATCCTTTTTTCTCAATGTTTCAAAGGTATTTGATAAAGAAGTTTTGGGACTTCCATTATTTGTTAAAATGGTTAAATTCCATCCAAAAGTATTGTATCATGGTTAATGTTTTCATCTAATGTGTACATGGAAAACAATTTATAGATATATTTTAGATGAGGATTACTAAAATTACCATTAAAAAGAAATTCAACATAAGACATTGAAAAAATATGAATATTCATGTTTATCTTTAACACTTCAAACACCCTTGTGTGTATGAATCTCATATAAATAATTTTCGGTACCCAATGTATATTAC
This sequence comes from Viscum album, assembly GCA_963277665.1. Taxonomy (NCBI): domain Eukaryota; kingdom Viridiplantae; phylum Streptophyta; class Magnoliopsida; order Santalales; family Viscaceae; genus Viscum; species Viscum album. The sequence continues at coordinate 1,155,297,112 of OY728133.1, read as the reverse complement.
TCTATAAATATTATTTAGTCTCTTTTTTGGTTTCATTCCCGAATTATCTTACGACATATGGTGGATTTGGGTGATAGGTCTTGTTTAACCTGCTAATGCTTAGTCATTATTTTTAAGCATTTTAGATGGTTATGTATTCGCCACCTTATACAAGACCTTTCTATAGGTTTATTATATATGTGATTTTATCCCCCATGATTTGTTATTGACAATTCCACATATTCATTTTTGTTATTATTTACATGGGGGAGTTGTCATGTTTTTTATTTCATATTGATTCTATTAATTTTGTTATAAATAAAGTTTAAGTTATAAATATATCATTCAATATTTATTGGTATGATGCTTATCGATGTTATTTTTATGAGGGTGAAATAATTCCCAAGGTTTAATTCATGATATCCGGTAATTAGTTCCCAGTTCATGGTTATTGGGAACACTCTTTATGCCATGTGTAAAGTTAGTTATGTAAAGAGTCGGGTATGTATTGGCATGTTTATTATAAAATGGAATTAGAATAATGTACTTAATAAGGAATAATTTATTTAAATAATCTTTCATTATTTTAGATGTGCCAGGATATAATAAAGATATATATAAATTTAAGAACTGATGTGGAAGGTGTGTGGTGAGTTTCATTAGTTATTTATTAACAAAATTCTGAGTTATCATGTGTAGTTAAGGTTTTAATCATGAATTATAAGGCTCTATAAAAATGTTCTCAATGTTTTTTAATAAGATATGGTGAAATGTTGATTTTCCTTGGGTGATCCATGTATTTTTATGTTCTAGTTTAGATTATGGAAAAAATAGAGGATGAAATTGAACTAAATGGTTTCCTCAAACTATATTGAAAATCGTTTGGAGACCAAGATAATGGCTCAGTAATCTAACATAGTGCTTATTACATGGTTGGAACATGGATTTTTGATTAAAAATTTTAGATTTTAGTTGGTGATCCTAGTTCAACAAGATATAGTTGATTTAGGTTTTGTTAAAATTAGGGGTGGTTATGTATTTTCCATGTAATCCTAGACCTTTATTTTGGTTTATTATATACATAGATGTGTTTCGTGTTAATAGTTATTATGGATCACATGTATTCCATTTTTATTAAAAACTGGAGAGAGTGCATGCATTTTTTTATTTCATACTATTTCAGATTATTTTTTGTGTGGATGTCCCATTTATAGATGATTCTAGATGGATTCCTTGGAGGGATACATATTGATGTTATTATTATAATGTTTAATTCATTCCCAAGGATTATTTCATGATATCCAAGGACTAGTTTTGAGCACATTGTTATTGGGAATTCCAAACTATTAATATAGAAAACCTAGTCAAGAGGTGTGTCATGTCAAAATAGGCTGCTTCATTAAAAAATTGTATTAAACCAAGGTTCATAAAAGGTCCTAGGTTCCTAAAACACTCTATAGTTATTTAGGTTTATTCATCGTAGAATTATTATTAGGCTCATAATAATAACTCATGATTAATGAGTGGGGATATTTTCATTAGATCTTTCTCACCTAGATCCTCAAGATACCAAGGTGAGATAGAGTTTTAATATGGAATTTGAGGTTTTTTCTCGGATTTTTTTTCTGTTTTTTGATATTATATGCACATATGTTGAACCATACAGAAGGAAATGCTGGTTTTGGGGGGTCTCTTTTAGAATTTGGGAAATAAATTGATGAAGAAACATATATAAATGTTTCATTCACACTTTCAGGAAAACTATTTGGATCCCATTCTAATGGAACTATATATAATCATAATGATTGTCACATGGTTGGTTCCTTATTGACCAACAGATTGAACCAAAACATACTTAGTTATTCATTCTCACTATATTCAATGTTTTGTCTCTAATGAATTTTAAGTTTCTCTCAATGATTCTTACAGTTTTTTTAGTTGTTTCTTAAAAGGATTATTGTCAATTTATGATATTGGGTGGTTTTTGTAATGTTTATTTTTTTTCATTTTCTTCATATTTCTTTTAAAAAATGGCTATTTTTTATGAAAAATAATTTCTTACGAAGGGAAATTTTTTTGTTTATATAATGTTTTAAATGTAGATAATAATACAATTTAAGTTTTATATGGATTAATTATTTTTAAAAAATATGATGATTTAATGATATCACTTAGTATTTAAAATCCTAGTATATGTCATTTTTTTAGAAAATTATACCTTATAGAATTTATTCAATTGGTTGATATCATCCTGGAATTTAGAGACAATTTTCAAAATAATGTAAGAGTTTTTATTAATGATTTTAATTTTTTTATATCACATTTTTTTGTGATTTGGGTTTTTGAAATCCTTTGACATATAATGATTTTAACAAAAAATGGTATTGAATGGTTTTCAATGTGTGGGGTTTTTTAATAAATGTGTATAATCCTCATTTTTATGTATATGAATTAAATAAAATGGTTTTTAGATAATTATGGAGTTTTTAATTAGTGTAATTTTTTATGTTTAAATTATTCTATTGGGGCTATTTAATTTAAATTATGAAAAATGAATGGGTTTGATTCAGGTTTCAAGGTATTTATTTGTGCCTCTATGAAATGTTTTGAGAAAACATAGAGTTATATATTATAGGTTAATTATTATAGTAAATCTTTATATCCTTTCACCATGTATCATTATGTTGTTTACTATTCTGAAACATTTATGTGAGTGGTAGATCCTGAAGCCTTCATTTCTTCCAGAATTATTATGTATCTATTCATTTGTCTATAATGATATACAAACCAACGGGGATGTGAGGTGGATAGATAATTTAAGATTAATTAGGTGAGATATATTTTTTAGATTAGTTTTTTGTGATTTATTATTTCTAATTTTTAACTAATTTAGATTAAATGAGTTTGAATTTTATTTGGTAGTTTCAATCATAAGCATTCCTTGTTTCATTTTTATTCCTTCATTATTGAGGTGTTCATTTTTTGGATATTCTCAATCCTGAATACCGATTTTTACCATTAATTATATTGTGATAACCATTATTTAGTAGGTTTTAGTTGGTTTGGATGTGTGTAGGCCTTGGGTGTGTGTTTAGACGATCTCAGACAGATGCAACATCAGTTGATATAATACACTATCTGTTGTTGGTTTAAATCTTTTTTAGGTTCACCATGAGATAGTGTTTTGGGTATTAGGTCCTAAATTTCTCCTTCATCCCAATATTATAACATAAGATAAGTACCGATTTCTTCGTATTATTAAGGCTTTTTTTAATGATGTAACTTTTTTACAACATGGTGATATGGGATGATGTGTATTTTGTTGACCATGAGTGGTGATTGATTGGTCATTTTAGGTTATAATTTCATTCCTCAATTGGAATTATTATTGAAGTTAACTTTATTGATCTATGGAATCATATTTTTTTATTATTTACTTTCATACAATGGAGGTTTCTATGAAAAAAAGTACATTTCATGTTTTCATTGATTGTATTTTTGGTAATTACATCTGAGTATTAAAGTTGATGAAGTTTTTAGAAATATGGTTCTTCATGGAGGAATGTTATCGATTCCTTAAATCCATAACTTTTATAGATGTTGGTGATAAATATTCATAAAATATTGTGATGGTTATATAATCAATTAGGTTATTTCATAACATAGTTTTGTATTTAGAATTATCTATACATAACATTGGGTATCCACACTATAGTGTATCTTTTTATTATATAGAGGAAGGTTGTAGAATGTTCATTATTTTTTTTTGTGATGTCAAAACACAAGTTACTATTGCATATATTCTGATAACCCAAACTTTTATGTCACTGACGATTCCAGGATGTCCACACAATGAAAAACTACTATTAATGCAAAGATGTTGAAGTGTTTTTCTCTACCCTAGAAAATATCAATGCATCATGGAAGGTGTTATTTAAGAATATTTAGTGAATTATTATTTAAAATACTATAAGATATCACACCATAGTGACATATCTATTTTAGATCTTATTTAGTGCATCAATAATTTATAGAGTATTATATTTTGATAATTAATGTAATAATTGTGGAAAAGAATCATTTTCATACAGTATATTACCACTCCAATAGAATTTTGTTGATCCCTATTATTTGTCATGATGATACAGGTTATGTAGTATTGAATACTTTAAAAGAAGGTGTCCACACCATAGTATTTGTTACCAAGATACATTAACAAAATTAATAACTAACTAGAAATTCGTCATATGGATTTTTTCACAACGAAATAATGTTGACTAAAGTGATAAAAATGTATTTCCTTCACAAAATTGATGTGTGTTTGACAAATAGGTTTATATCTGAAAAGAAAAAATTGAAAGAGGATTGGTCTTTTCCATTAGGTTAATAGAAGTTATTTAGATCTCCTAAATTACTACACAAAGATGTTTTATATATAAAAACAAGAATGAAATAGTTGTAGGGTTATACTATATTACAAAGATGGATAAGAGTGAGAGAATATAATTATGAGTATGTTGGAAAGTTAAAAGGGTGAGAGAAGGATGATTTTATAGGAACTCTATCATTTTGGGAAATCATCATACAATAAGATGTTGATAATACTTTGAAGATTTATTTTCATAGATATTTTTATTAATAATAGTACTTTCATATAATGATTTGTGAGCATCATCTATGAAAAAAAGTTTTTTTTCCAATTTTATATCATTTTAAAAAAATAACTAGATGGCCTTTATGCCCTCTATATTCTTTAAAATTATAGAAGAAGTGATATCTTGTGGTAAAATCTTATATAATATTTTATTTCAAAACCTACTTGGAATAACTTAATTTTGGTGGAGAAAGTAAAATATCATCTTCTATTTACATATTTAGTCATTACTAATGAACCTAAAAGGGAGAGGCAAAAGTGTTCCCTACATTGAGATATCACGATAGAAATCAAGGTAGAATATTTTAAATTCTCATTACACTAATCACCCAAATAGTTTTCTCATAGATAAGGTAGTAGTAATTGGTACCAATCAATGTTTTGGGGTGACATAATATCTCTCTCTATCCCAAAAAAATCTTGGTAATAGTAAAAAAATTTAGTCAAAAAAGAAATACAATTTTTCAAGGAATGGTTTCAAATTTATGAATTAAATGATGCAGTAATAATTTTGGTTTTTTGGAATAGATATTTATTCAGTATCCATTCAACTTATTTAACATATAATTTAATTTTTATAATTATCATAATGTGAAAAAAATGTGTTGGATATTAATTCCTTGTCAATTAATTCCCTTGGTGAATGTATTGGTATGCCTTATCTACACCAATGTAATATATTAAAATACATTTCATTCTATCTCTGAATTTTCTAAAAAAATATATGCATGTGATTCTAATTATTGAGAGAAAAATATTCAAGTGTTATAGAATACTTATGATAATTTGTGGATGAACATGAACAAATAAATTGAATTTTTTGGATCTTTGAAATAAACGTGAGGAAGATATGAATGGCCATAGTGAAATAATTGAATATTATTTTTTTATGAATATTGAGGAGACTTCCTATGAATTTCAATGGGAATGTTTTGATATTAGAAGATAATTTTCAAAAAAAATTCTCTCAAGACATCCTATAAAACAAAATGGATTCATATGAAAGGTGAAATGGTAAAAATGAAACTAGGTTAAAGGAGAAATCACTAGAAAAAACATTCAAATCAATATTGAATAATTCAATTAAATTTTATCATAATTAAAATGATGTTGATTAAGTGAATTATTTTCACAAATCTGATATGAAAATTGGAAATAGAAAATTTAAAATAATTCTTCTAAATTTTATTTTTATTGTGGAAATATATAGCATCTAGAGTCTAGTTGCATTGTAAATTTACAAGATGTTAAAGATGATGGATCTGTGAAGAAACATTTTAGTGGGAAAAAATCCAATGAAAAACAACCATATGTTTATCAAGGGAAAGAGATAATTATATCATTAATTTTATATTTCAGGTAAGTTATTAGTGGAATATTTAGAATAATTCAAAGATATTGATGAACATTGTTGTTTAGTCTACTTAGATAGACTAAATTTTTATAATAGAGATGATAGAAAACATGGTGTTTTGGATAGAGCTAGTATTCCTTTGAAACATGAAAAATAACTTTTAAATAATGATGTGTGGAGGGAAATATGTAGTACAATTATGAAATCCATAATATAAAGATGCATATGTATTGGAAAAAAATGATAAGTTAGAATTGATGATAAAAAATGAAAAGATTAAATATATAATGTATATAAATATGGAGAAATAAGTGCACCATAATATAATATTAGAAGAACGTAAAAGGATAATCCATGGTCTATCGATATTTATGAAATATGGAAAGAAAATAATTGAGTATCTCAGAGTAGATGTCTTTAAAATTATGAATACAAGGATTGACTTCTCACTCCTAGTATAGCATCATAGATTAGAAGTGAACTAGCCCCAAAGGGAGTCCAAAAAGTCTCTAATGATGAATTAATTAATTTTCTAGAACATGAGAAAAAAGAAAATAGATAGAGGATAAAGATTATATGAAGAAAAAATCCATGATTTATTTTTGATAATTGGTTTCAACACCTTAGATGAAGGTGGATTTGTTAGAAGTTCAAACGAGATACTATGAAACAAACATGTTGGAAGGTAGAAACTAAAAATAATATGATATTTTAATGGAAAATGGGGTCATATTTTACTTGTTTGAAATAATTAAAAGTTTTAATTTAAATATAAATAAAATAAATAATTGAAAATCTCTTTTCATTACTTTAATATGATTTATACTGGTTCAGTTTATGGTGTGAAGGATATTAGTGTAAATAATTAAATTATGCTACAAGGATACATAAGAAGGTTTCTGAAGGGAAATTAATAAGTGTAAGAAAGAAAAAAAGGGAAATCATATAGGATTGGATCATATACCGATTTTTTTCAAAAAATACAGTATAATAGAGAACTGGAAGCACAACAATCATCTCCAACATCAACAGATTCTAACCAACATTCATGGGTGAGAAACAAATACATTAAAAGGTGAGTTATAGGGATTTATTTTAGATAAATCAGATGAAATAGATTATTAGGTTATAATATTGTATTTAACTCACACATGAAAAAATTAATAACATATTATTGTATCACATTTGCTGAAAACAAAGTGGTTTGATTTTTTATGGTTAAGGACATAATATCATTGGATGTGTGAAATACAATGATTATGTAAAGGCACTTAAAAACACAGTTATTCATAGTTTGGGTCCAAATCTACTATCTACTATATGAGAGTCAACTATAGGACTCATGGCATGTTGTATAATATGGAAAAAAAATTCCATTTCAAGGATTAATATGGTTCATTTGATCTTCCAGAAAGACATACCATAAGAAACATTTACCATATTAGTGATTGAAATTGGTGTATGTTTTCCCAAATTATTGAGAAAAAATTATGTAATAATAAAAAACACTATATGATCCAAAAAATACATGGTAAATTTGTTAATTAGAGTTATAGCATAATATTTTCCCCTGATATCGAGTTAAAATACACATACAGATGAATTTTGTTTAAATGGATTATTTCTAGAAAGACATACATTCTAATGATTTAAAAACCATGAATGATACTTGATCTTATTCACATAAATATTTTTGATACAATGAATCATAATTATTTAGATAGTAATGAAAACTATGTTTTTATTTTTAATGATTTTACATGGAGAGAATAGTTAATGATGGTTACTCATAATAATAATTTATTCGAGTGAACCAAATGAAACTAAAGTGAAGATGAAATGTTTTTTTGTGTAAATATTAAAATTTTCCACATTGATAATTCTAATAATTTTTAAATACCAAAGAGTGTGAATATGAAAAAATATTCCAGTCAACATTATGTGTCAACCATGAGAAATCTCCATCATAAAATAGTTAATAAATCCATAAACCATATAATAAATAACATTTCTGAAACAATGATCATTGAAAAATACCTGCCAGATAGGTATAAAAAATAGTTAGTTCTTATAGTGATATATATCTATAATTGTGTACTATTATGTACTAATCTTGAAAACACTTGATATAATTTTTTATAGGAAGAATCCCACACTAATGTACATTAGGGTGTTGATAATTGAGATATTTATTATTAATTATAAATAATATTAAATGTTTGTAGAATGTGATAATGATGGTACCCTCCATGTATATTCGTTAAATGGTAATTTAATAAGTTTATATATCAAGCCATTATGGGAATATTTTTTAATTAAATTTTTTTTATCATAATATAAAAGAGATAAATTCAAAACTATATGAGAATATTTCGGTTATAGATGACAAAAATTCACATAGAATAAAAATAGTTTTAATTTGAATATTTAATAATATATTTCATTATTAAGGGGAGTTTAATGAACTGAAGTGAAATCTGATGATGTCTCCAATGATGAGTGAAACACAATAGGTATAGTATAGTCATATATATAATTAAAAAGGGGGAAAATCAACGAACAACATTTTCATCTTCAGAGGAAAACACTATTTTATAAAAAAATGATGAAATAGATGAAGAAAGCTTATTTTTTATCTAAAGAGGAAAAAAAAATTTATTGGTTGAACTGGCATGGGTGAAAGTTGTTATAGGAAATGAAAAATAGGTATTGATCGAATTGGAAATCAAAAACCTTCTCAAGTAATTCCTAGGACAAAAAATAATACCCTAAGAGAAACTAATGGTTTTTCCCTAAACAAAACATAAGAAAGTTGGCAATTAAACAATGAAATGTGAATTACTACTTGAAAATGGTTATTCATATATTTAAGGAATCAACTTATAAGATAAATTCAACCTCATGAAGCATTCAAATACAATTTTTTAATTTTTTACTATATTTGTGAAAAATAGGATTAAATTGTGTCAATTGGATATCAAATTATTTTTCTGTAATGCATAATATGAGGATTAAATCTATATTTGGAAACTATATGGACTTCTCATTCATTAATATTAAATCAATTATTTTAAAACACTGATATCTTTAAATAGATTTAATCAATCACCAATGTAATTTTACTCCTAACTCGACTATTTTTTAATGAATATTAGTTTGCATAGATATGGAGTTGATCATTATAAGAAAACCAGTAATAGAAAAGTAAAATGGATATTGTTACACATTTATGTTGATGAAATAATCTATAAAGGAATGGATGGAAATCGATGTAATAAGTTCTCATATATAATGTAGTCATAATTCATGATTTTAGAAATTGGTGAATTGTTATTTTTCTTTGGTTTTTAGGTTATTAAAAAATAGTATGCAAACATCTTGTCCAAGATTATATGAAAAGAGGTTATAAAATCATTTAAAATGGATTAATATGACCCTATATAAACATTAAAAGATACTCAAACTAAATTTCAAAAGATATTGAAGGAGAAGTGGTTTATGTGACCCTCTAATGTTAGATTATTTGTAGTTTACTCTACTTGATAGTTACCCAGTCATAAATTATGGTTTTCCTTTTTCATGAAACCCACGATAAATGATTTCTAGAATAGATTCAAATTATATAATGATATTAATTCATCATAATAATCAAATTGTTCATTATGAGTCACTATGTTACATAAATTCAATGAAATAACTTTTGGGGTTTTCTAATATGGATTCGGTAGAATAAATTGATGATCAAAAGTCTACTTATAGAGTTATTTTTCTCCTTTTTATCCTACTATTGTATTAGTAAATTAAAAATGAAATATAACATATTTTTACCAAATTTAGAGTTGGAGTATGTTATAGTAAATCAAATATAAATTCAATTAATTTGTATTTTACAACAGTTGAAATACATTATAATTAATTTGGTATCCCAAATTCTAATCACGTAATGAACTCATGTTCTATATATATATGATCAAAAATTACATTAAACAATAATGTATAGAATAGAATTATGTCAAAAAATTCCTATTGAATTATATTGAGCAACATGATATGAAAGTTTAGTATTTTCTTCTAAAAAATAGAGGCCGACATCATGACCAAGGCTCTCCCCAAGGTGGATTATTACAAAAATATATTTTCCAAATGATTATAACTAAAATTATATATATAATTAGGTTTTTTATGGGGAGACCAACTTAACCAACGTAAAATCATTGTTAAATAATGTATTATTTCTCTATATATTTAAATTCTTATATTTTTACTCACTTTTGTGACGCTTCAATGAAGTACTCTTTGTGTTCATTAAAAAAGGTGGAGAAATAAATTTTGATTCCTGGAGGGAGTTAGTTGTGAATTTTATATTCTATTTTTATAAAGGGGGAGTTTCATTATGGGGGACAGTATTTTATTAGATATATTGGGTAATTATATATAGTGAAGGAGAAATTTGGGACATATCAAACTGTGTGATGTTAATGATAAATAATTATCCTATGGATTCTCATATCTTACACATTATTATCACAAATATTTATAATTATGTTATCTTATAAGTCTTTTAATTAATCATTTGTGAAATCCTATAATGAATTAAAATTATAAATTTGGTAGTAATAAATATGATTTTTAAGATTATTTTTTGCTTTTGAGTTTTCTACAAACATAAATGGGATATAATTTTATAAACATTTCATTGGTGTTTTTACTGGTTGAGTTTATTGAAAATAATATAAATGTATTAATGTTTATGAATAATTTGGATTTAAGGTAATTCATAATTTTTTTGGATTACTTAAATCCAAAAATTTTGTTGATACTAGAGAGAAATCTATATATCAGAATGTCAATGCAATTCAACCCACTTAGGTACTTTTTTGGATAGTTTTTCACCTAGAATTCATCCTATATGTTTTATAGTGTACATAATATATATAATAATATGGAACTATAGATGATGGTTTCATATGGTTAATTAATTTTTAGCATCATGGTGTAGTTCAGATGACATCGTTTTATGAGGTGATCGACATAACTTTTATGTCATTCGAGTTTTCTGGATGCCTATGTCATGGTAAAAAGCCTATGTCACAAGGATGTTCAATTTCTTTTTTGAAAATCTCATAATATTCATTCATTAATGAGGTTGGATTTTGGTAGATATCTAGAAGAGAACAGATCTTTGTGAAATGATATTGCCAAAGCTATTTCTGAGGTTAAGGATAATAGATGTGTTAATTTCATGATCATGGGTGCTATTTTTAGAGATGTTTTCATCATAAATTTAAATTTTGGAGTAGTATAAGACACCCATTTAATTATAGTGACCCCAATTTCCCCCCTTATAAAAATAGGCTCTTCCATGGTGGAATAATTGTAAGTGGATTTGTACACCATTGTATATATGTCCACGATGTATATATGTAGTTTCTGACTGCCTGGAAATTTGAATAGGGTGTTTTTAGCACAATACATAAGGGTAAAAAGTGACATAAATTTATTTTAATAACCACATTAATTTCTTAAAAAATGAAATTTTATCTCATTTTGATGGTGGATGAATGTTGATATTAACCATTGGATCAAAATAAGTTATTCAGTTATTCTAAATTACAACATGAAATAGTGTTAAAGAGAATAAACCCACAAAAAAATAGTTCTATAATTTCAATTTTGACTAATAAAGAGGATGATGAGGATTACTATATTCAATGAATTTTTTAATTTTGAATTTGATAGATATGGAAGAAGAATTAGGGCCTCTATTTTTTCAAAAAAATATCAATATAGAGTAGTAACACTATTCAAGGTGAATTTTCTTAAAAAATTATTATGAAGAATAATTTCTTAATGGAAAGAGATGTGATCCCTATTTGGGAAGAAATGATTTTAGTAAATTATTACCTATTATGTAAAGAGAGTCATAGGGAAACTGTGACTAATGATTTTTTTAAAATATAGGTATTGTGATTTAATGTTAATAGTGCATAGACATGTTTCCCTTTCATAATCCTTGGAATAATCATATTTCGGGTAACTAATCCTCACTCACAATGAATAAAAATTATAGAAGAAAAGTTATTCTTTATATCAAGATAATAAAATAAAAACAAATTGTTATTGTGACGTCCCGGAACTGGATGACACTTAGGAGGTACCACGAGCCCAGTTTTCCACATGGCCACAAATGCATATCCCAAAATGACTAAGGATTTAAAATAAAAGAGGGGCCACAGTTTTTTTCATGGGGGATAAAATTCCATCACTTATAGAGTGTAACACAATGGATAATTATAATAATATGTAATTAGAAGAAGTAATAAGTAACAGAATACATAATGGAATGAGACAAATATAAAAGTAACTAAAATAAATTAAAGAACATACAATAGTAGATGATGATGAATTTAATGTCCCTAAAAATATGGAAAACATTGATACAAAGTGTCACATATAAATAAAAAACAAAATGTAGAAAAGAAAAATAGAAAACTATCCTAAGCATCTCGAGATATAACTAATTAATCTTATTCCAACTCCATCCTATAACAGCAAGGAATCTAGTGTCTGAATAATTATTCTCCCATCTATCAAAAACTTCATACATTTAATCTACCTCAAGTATCAAACAATTCCCAAAGAGGTTGCGGGTAAATCACAATGGTCCACCCACAGAAATGACTAAAATATCTACCATGCATAATGGAAAATTAATAATGCCCAATTATGAATATATAATGTAAATGATTACAATGAAACTATACACCCATATACTTGATTGTTCACTTGGATCGTGTCTCAACATGTATCCATTTTATTAATTATGAAATTACCAATTTATTATTTGGTCACATGAGGTGTATCCCACACGAATATCACATTACTATAATATAAATAGGGAATGTTCCATGATGTAACAAGGCAACCATAATTGAAAATTAATATGAATCCATTTCATGGTATTCACCAATGAAACCTAGAACATAGAGGATACTAACTCAGTAGTAATTGAATCTAACTAAGTGTTAAGAGTTTAATCAAAGTAATGTCAACCTAGGATTTCCCAAAAAGGTCACATACTGAGTCCAAGGAGTATTCTTAGGTAAAATAGGGTGATGCAATGACTAATCTGGATGGGATATAACTATGGAACCCCCATGAAAATGCTAGATCAAATGAGTATATCCATGAAATCATATACTCATAATGAAGGGATCATATGATGTCAATTGGTAATCTAAGTGTAGACAATTATCGGGTTCCCTGGTAGGTCTCACCCAAGAAAACTAGAATCCTTGAAAAGGAATGATGTCCTCAAGTACCCAAGACATATCCTTGGGAATCTAAGATTTTTCTCAACTAAACACTTCCTATAATGATTTGATGTTACACTTAATTAATGGTATCCTTACATTTAATTCATTGTAATAAATTTTTCCTTATGATTAATATTCCATTTATCAAGTCTTTGATTTATACGTATACTTTCCTAATTTTTACAAGTCTACGTAACATTCAACCACAAATTTAATAATATATTTAATAATCCTTTACATTGTTTTCATCCTATACCTTCCACTACAATTGGAAAGGGGTGATATGGCATGAAAACAACCATGAAATTTAAATTAATATGGCCAAGTCATATTCTTACTACATACCTTTCATTTTATCACATTAATCAATTAATTGCACATAGGATAACATCGTTCATGGGTCAAGTGGATGTGACATGGTAATTTCCATTAACCATTACATATTTCAATATAAATTTAATATACAGAGTCATACCATTATTTTGGTCAAGATCGATCACACACGAATGATGGATTAAAAGTGTCTGAACACTAAAAATTCAACTATGTAATAATAAACTACATGAAGTGATGGGAGTTATTTGTGTAACCACAAATATTTATTCACATATATCGAAAGAGTACAACCATATAGTTATACTTTATATAATACAACAATATAAATTCAATAAATGACACTATATGAAATTGGTGATCCCCACATGATAATTCACAAATAAATGAACTTGATGGGTGAGTAATAGACCACCCACCATAAGATTGTATCACTCTCATAGTCAAGTACTAAACTATAATTTATCTTGGAATGAAGTATATTTGATAAAAGAGTAAAAACTCATACAACTCATTTCGTAGGTCCAGATCTAGAGAGATGAAAAATAGATCAAACAAACTTGATTACATACCATTGTTCATCCAACCTATTGAACAAAAGCTCAAACAGATCCCAGATTAAGGAGATCATGTTTTCCCAAGGTTTGGACATAAAAATCTCCAAAATGAGAAAAATAGAGGTTCATTTTAATGGAAATCATATAAGGTGAGAAGGAGGTGGTAATTTAGTCATTGTGGGTAGAAAAGTAAAATTACCAAAAAAAATTAATGTGCATGATTTGGAAGCATGGTTTTTAAAACCATGTTTCAGCCTTTCATGGGATCCTGTATTAAGGGGAGTACCACATGGACGCATCTCATGGTATTATAACCTATGTTCCAACAATGTTAGATTTCAATACTTGAAAATACAGATCATTCACAAACTTATATCTAACCTTGGGGCCTCTACGTATGGTTTTCCTCTGGTAGCGTGACATTCCCACTTCTCCCAAAGGATGAGTTATAGGATCCTAAAATCCTCAAACACCCTTCGGCCCTTGGTTAGTCATTATAAATCCATATTTGGTTCCAAATAAATAATTAGACTGAAAATTGAATGATCTATACTTGAGTGAAAACATGGGTTCTTAAAGTCTTCTCCCTTAAATGAAATTTTCCCAGAGTTCACTTTCTAAGGGTGGATATACACTATTTGAGAACAAATCTAGCCACTATGCATGTATGTTAGCTTCCAGTTCTAATGTCAAATCTCACATATGTTTGTACTGCCATAACACCTATAACCTAGGGACTTAATGTACTTAGTGAGCCATTGTGCTCTGGTCAACGATGTGAACTAGATACACCTCAAAGGTAGCATCAACATCTATCTCTATTTCCATTGGAGTAAAGGTATGAGATTGGTTGACATGATATTAGAGAAGTAGTGAAACAATAAAGATGTTTTTCCCGGAATGGTACCTATGAGTTACTAAAAACTAGAAGGCTATCAGTCCATCTCTCTCCAGAATCTGAAATGGCCATATGAAATGAGGAAACATATTCGTTAGACTTTTTAACCATCTATTCCCTAGCCAAGGCGATACCAATATGAAAAAATGATCCCCAACCTCAAACACTATAGGTCATCTATGAAAATCAATAAAATATTTTTGTCTTTAATGAGGAGTAAACATATGCTTTCTGATCAACTGATCCTTCTCTGAAGACCCATGTACGAGATGAGGAACTAGTAGGGATATCTCTCCTGCCTCTAGTAGACATAGGGTAGAATGACCATGAAAGATATTATTAATGGAGAACTTGATTAGTGGGATATTTTTATCCCAATTATTATGTCAGATATGGTAATTGTGGATGGTCTAGATAGGGGGTGAATAGAACATATTAAAAAAATTAATCATATTAAATGATAATTAAAATTAATTATGATTGTTAATTATTACGGTTAACTAAAAGTGGAAAAATCAATGTACACAAGGATGTTGTTTATAGTAGTTCGGTCTGAAGTGGGTCAACTTCGACACTTATACAACTCTACTCAGAATGAGATACATGTACAATAAAAATTCTTTTTATGGGGGAATCATTTCCCAATTAAAAAAATACTTTTCTAGTGGAGGTATAACCATGACACTTACTTTTGGGTGAGGAGTCACAACCCTTATAACCTGACCTTAGTCACGGGGAGTCACAACCCAAATAGTAAAGACATTTGATAATGTAATTCAAATACCTTATATCCTAAAATTAAAATTTGTGAATCAAAACATGAGAAAAATAATAACAAATAATTTTTTTTAGGAAAATCATTAATTGAAAAAATAGAGTGCATGTCAGAGATAGAAGCTTTTTATCAAACTGAGAATGAGACAAGAGAAGATTAACAGTGAATGAAATGTTACCAGTTTTGAAGATTTCATCGGAATGGATAATCATGGAAATAGTAGTCAAAGTATAAAAGATTCAGCACATGAGAGATCATGCATGTGATGAAATAGAGTGGCACAAGATGTTTCCATTGCACAGTAGATTAAATGTTCAAAACACTCTGTCTTTGAAAAAATAGAGTATCAAAAGTGTAAACGTGTGACTTTCAATTTGTTACTTTCTATACTTTTTTGACCTATATATATATATATATTAGATATTCAATTGTTATAGTAGATACACAACCTTTTTATTTTCAAAATAAATTGAGTCGAGAGCGTTCATTAGTATCTTCATAAAAATGTAGCACCACATTCTCTATATTCATGTTTAATAAATCTCTAATAAAATCATTTAGAATAATTTTCACAAGTCGTCAAATAAAATATCTATGAAATTTATAGAGTTGAATGATTTAAAATAACCATTTAAAATTCATCTAATATTAGTTAACACAATTCCTGAAAACAATCAGCATAAGACAAAAGTAAATTTAAATATTTAAAAATAAATAATATTGAAACCTCAAAATTTATTGGAAGAAGATGTTGAGATATATTATTAATTTTATCTTTGTAAATTCTCACCATAAAAAATTAACTACACTTCTATCATAATCCATATATTTAATGTAAATTTATCCATTAGAAAATAATTTGAAAATACTTTCTATATATGCAGAAAATCAATTTTCAGCAAAAACACACAGACTTAACAATAACGTAAATTTGGGTATGAATAGTAATATACCATATAGTATGAATAGTAATGTAGCATTGATGAACCATAAATTATGAAATGAATAGTAAATTAGAGTAGGGATGATGAATAGTAACGTAGCATAGGGGTGATTAATAGTAATATTGGGTTGATGAACCATATATTAGGAATTGAATGGTAATATAGTGTATGGATGATTAATAGTTTTAATGTTTGATGAACCATGATTTTCACTATTCTGGAACTAACTATTGATAATCATGATACTCACACATTTACTCCTCTCTCATATCATTTGGATATCCGACATTCCCATGAATTCACATAATGTCGTATCTATCCATAAACAAATATGGAGGAGGGTCATCTCTTGATATGCTCTCAGGGAGATCCTAGCCCCCATGATCAGAAATTTTCCTACCCTTCACTTTCCCAAGGAGGTAATATGTAGCTATCTAGGATTAGAGTTAAAAATTCCTAGGACAATCATGAAACTCTAGCTGCAGTTTAGAAAAAAGGGTTGTTATCTTCAATTCATCATTGGTTTCCAATAAGACTTGTGCCTTAGTTTTCCGACTCAATATATTAGTTACCAGATTTACTTATACAAGCATATAAAAATGATAAAAATAAAATTACTAATTATATTCCACCAATAGTAAAATTATGAAATTCAAGTCATGCTATGAGAAGATAAAGTTTAGGTTCTTATGTTCCATGTACACCACAATGTGCTCACCCAAAAGACAATGTATCCAGCAATGTAATTCATGGACCACATATTATTTCCCCATATCATGCCCCAAATAATTTCTCACATGAGGCCACAACTGTTGAGATCTGTACACAATGACTATATCCTTCTACATCATCACTACTCCAAGGATGAAGCCTAATGTGTCATAAAAGATGATATAGCCACTATATGTATCTAGAAGTGTAAGAATATATGATTAGAAAAGCCTCTCTTTCATCTCATAAAATCATTTCTTATGGCTTTGACCAATGGAACATAACACTATTCTTTATAAGTGAAACAATAGGTGAAAATATGGATGAGAAGTTAATTATGAAATTTTAGTAATATACAACCACCCCCAAGAAACTTCATATATCAAATATCTTTTTGGGTTTTTCCGAAAAACCACCGCACTCACCTTCTTAGATTAAATATATACTTTTGATTATGATGTAATATAACACAAGATGGGAAATATTTCGATCATGATGGGGAACGTTGCAAGCATTGGTTAAAGATTATGCTCTCTCAGTTCACTCAGAACGATATCAACAAGCATGGAATGGTCTCTATGAGTGTCATAATACCCCATGATGTTTTCCAAAAAGACTACAAGTATAGAATAAAAATATTAAAGGAATGAAATATTCTTCAAATACCTGAAAATTGATGTCACATTCATTAGACCAAATTCCATAACTAGGTACTCATACAGAATATACCTAATGCGGAAAGTTGTATAAGGTACGTATAATGTCTTGGCTCACATATAATGACAGCATAATCTCATTTAGATCATAGATAATACCCTATAAAATATAAACAAGTCAAGTAGGTCATCTATAAAAGGTCGTGCTTATCATTTATTTACCATAAGCTCTATCCAACGTCTGTAATCCATGCACAAACAAAGGATCCTTCTGAGGAAAAATCACAGGTGAACCCCAAGATAAAGTGATTTTCTATATAAAACATATTCCCTACACTCCCACTTACTAATGCTTTAACTCTTAGAGAATAGTAGGTGACATAATTTACAATAGAAAGGAAATCATAGCTTCACCTAGAAAAAAGATAGATCATAAACTCTTCCTCCCTCTTCATATGTAAGTTATAAATTTCACCATGGATATCATCCCAGAAACAATAAATTACTTGATTTGATTCATCCTAGCCTATTCCATGATCCTCCATAAATATATTTTCAATATGGATGGATTCCCCACCTATCCAATGATTCTTAGGTGTGACTCTGCAATAATGGAATTCCCAATTACCCTTCAGTATATAACTGCTACCCTCAAGTGATTTAAAAGATACCCTTTGATGATAATAGTCTATAAAAGAGTGATATAGGACCAACTAAAACATGCCATGAATGAAATCAATGACCATCATATTAATAAAATATAGGCCTGGTATCATAGGGTAATAGCCAAAATCAAGGGGACAATCCCTACACTAGTATAAGCCCTCTAATCATACCCATAATCATTAATCTAGGGTCATAACACCGTAGTAAAAAAAATATTTTTGACCCAAGGACTTAAAAGATATATAAAGAGTTTAAAGAGTGTGACACACCTATATAAAATAAATTATATACTATAGTGGAGAATAATAGAGTAATACCTCAGACTATATATGGTCCTACAACCTGATCCTTGGGGATCACCTATAAATCTTTCCTATAGACTGATCTATGAACCTGTGAAAAAACTGGACTACCACAGACTGAAATGTTTTTTTACTGCTTCTTGTGATAAGGGGGGTGGACACCATGTTCACAACATCATCCTCATACAGTACTATGGGCGATAATTAAACTCCTCACATAACATGACGTAAAATAACATACTCTTGAAGGTGGAGCTTATGCGGATCCTCATTCACTGAAACCTGATGGAAAAGACTGAAAAACACTAAATATTCTTCATATAGACACAATATTAACACATTAGTGGGACTATATCACACTGAGGCATAACATTTCTAATATTTCCACACTGGTGAGAAATTAATGAGCTACCTACATGGGTACATTGGTTGCCACGTCCTAAAAACAAACATTGAGGGAATACATCCTGCCATTAGAAGAAGTACAAGCCTGACACCGCACAAATCCACTATGACTAGTACCATCACCATAATATAGGTTACTCTTAGTGAAAAGAGTCTTATTTAATATTTTAGGGAAATATATGTTGGAAAAATATATATTCATTAGTATAGATGGAATACATGTGCCCATCCTTGAAGCATCTCATATGCAAAAGGTTATCACCATCTATAAGTGGTGAAGTATATAAGAACTCCCTGAAAATTGATAAATAAAAAATAACTGACATGAAAACCTATTGAAGATTCACGAAATCTCTAGGTCTTTTATAAATCAGCATCTTAGGAAAGAATTCATCATTGAAGGATGCCCAAAAATAAACCCATAACATGCCATGATGATGCTCATCCTGGGTAATCACATCCCACCAATGGTTGGTTGAATCACACAACATGTAAGTAGAAACATTGAACCTCCACTATGGTGGTGTCTTCATAATATCAATTATAGATAGGTTTTTCTTTATCCAAGACTCATCATCTTGTGTACAGTTATCCCCTGAAAAATTAGTAGGATGCTGGAGCTAGAACTCAGGTGACAGATCAATCATCATAGGTATATCTCATGGAGCCCCATGAATGGACTGCATCAAACATAAGAAAATATAATGGACATGAGAATCCATGTCTAAATAGGGTACAATTAGTGTTTCCTCCATTGGAACTCCTTGTGGTAATATTGGTTGCTCAGGTCCCACCATGTGGGGAGCATGGTCGTCGCCACCTTCCTAGTGTGCAAAATTAGGATGTCATGGAAACATTGGTCTGCAAATGCCCAGTACATATAACGACCCACACATTACATAGATTTTTAATACATAAAAATTGAAGTACAATTATTACAACATATAACAAAACCATAAAAGGACCATATAGGTATGGTGTCTTTAGAAACTTGGAATCATAAACAACTGCCTCATAAAGAATCTACATTGTCTCCCATTTATTTCATCATATCTAGAGTCCCTTTTTGGCATATCTCACTTAATATCCTTTTTCCTGACCTAGGGAATGAAAACATACAAAAGGGTGAGCTTAAATGCTCAGTAAGGGTAAACAAAAGAAATATCAATCACATCATATTCATAAGAACATAACATTTTGGAAATCTTAACCTTCCAAAGAGATCATAATTTCATAACATGGGATAAATCATAGTAGGGAAATGTAATCACAATAATCATAACATAAAACATGAATCTTTGTGTAATACACACATAATCATAGAAAATAATTTCTTAGTATTCAAGACTCATTGCCAAGACTATCTTATTGGACAATTTCCATTTCTGAACGGAGTTCACTCCTCGTTTCAGTCTTGTTTCACTAAACAGGTTTAACCTGTCATTCCAGCCATGTTTATATCATGAGATATAAACCTTTACCCAATTAATTAGTGGGATATATAGGTCCCACCTATCTCATAATGATACCATTCTTATATGTTCCACAAAATCATAAATCATACATCATTGGATAACCCATCTAATAAAAATGGGATTCTTAAACATCGTGACATCATAAAAAATTCATATAAGACAAAGGAATTCATAAAAATAATTCCATCACAACATAATAAAATCAATGTAATAATATGGATAGAAACAGAATCTTATATTATCTTAGATAGAGAATAATTTTGATAAAACACTTGAACTCCATTCTTGAGGAAAATATCCTTTCTACTTCAAAAACATATATCCTTTCTTGACATGTTATACAATTTTAAAATAAAATAAATTGATTAAAAAAAACTTGAAAACTTGTAAAGGAAGATTCCTGGAAATAATTTTTTAAAAATCCATTCATGTTGTATAAGTTAAAAAAACATTCTTCTCGTACTTATGTCGGAAAAGTCAAAAAGTACCTGGTACGAAAAATGGAAAAAGATTCCTTTCATATCTTTTACTAAAAACTCAACGAAGCGTAAGATTGGATTTAAACAATTATAGAAGGATATAAAATATTACATATTGAGAAAACATGGATGTGGATGATAAATATTCCCCAGTAAATTCTGAATTATAAACAATCTCAGATAAAAAATGAGATTTGTGAGATTTTCCCATACCTTAAGTCTGATTTGCTTCGTAAGTGTCTAAACCTCCTGAATAATGATTTATATAATGACATTAACTTATTCCAGAATCATACTTATTTTTATGATATCATATATGGTCATATTATTAGCTTCTTATTAGAAATATTTCATTGTTACTTGTTATTCGGGTGTTTATTGCTTTTTGTTCTTTTGCGTGTTTTGTCGAATAAATTCTTATTCTTCTTTTCAGGTTATAGATACCTCATTTCCAAAATGTTATTAGTTTAATATATATCATATTTATTCATTAAATTCATTTATATATTTATTATTAAATGAAGATCATGTTGAACGAGTCGCATCACATCGTGGAGACGGTATTCCGTACGTACGCACGAGCGATGATATCGTTCCCACGATCATGGAATTGTATTGGAGTGTATGTATAATATTTCAGTAACAATATAAATTTACAATAATCATATATAGTTATTCTTTACACCATTATACCCATCCAAGTAAGGTGGTGGTGGGAAATTGATTACACCACGGTGTGGAGACGGTATTCTGTACGTACGCACGTGCGGTGATTTCGTTTTCCGTCGGATGGATAGATGGTGAAATTGGGTTGTTTCATAATTATAATAACATATCATTATATGAGTGATACTTATGTTATTACTTCATAATTGAACAACTAAATAAGAAGAAGTGGAAGAAGAAATAAAGTTGAAAGAATCGGTAACTGACATTACCTCTTCTTTGAAGTGCCTCTTTGAGACCTCCTCTTAGGGCACTAAAATTGGTCTTTGAAGAAGATCAGGACCTCTAGGATGTTTCTAGGGAAGTGGAAAAGAGAATTTGTCTGGTTTCTTCCAATAATGAAGGCACAAAGTGGTGTGAGGAGGACACGGAGGAGGTGCCCTATTATAAGGGAGCAGAGGGGCACCTTTGGAGAAACTAAAAATATTATTTTATTATAAAGTCATATTCAGTTTTCAATAGCTCCAAATTGATTTATTTCGAAGCTAAGGTAGGGATGGGTCTAAAAACTCTCATTAAATATAATTTCGACAATTTAAGGTCATTATATTAACCTTATATTTTAGTTTTATCTCTTAGTTAATTAGATTGACATTTTCCATGTCACATTGTATTTTTATATTATATAGTTAATAAACATACCATATACCTCCAAGGGACCCCCAAGTGGTCCATTAATGATACACCTATCATGATATAAGTATCTTGGCCGAAAATTATATTTTTAGGAATATAATATCAATTAATAATATAATATTTGTTTTAAAAACTATTTTATGTCAATTTTGACACTATTTGGTAATTGATTTTTGTGAAAATCATAACAGAATGATTAGTTCGAAAAAAGTTAATTAAATCAATACTACCATGTCATATTAACAGAGAAAATTATTGTAATTCATAAAAACTCTCAAATTACAAATATTTGTGTATATATAACATCAATTATGTCAATATTTCATTAATAAGATATTTAATGCATCATCATTGTGTCATAAATAAATAAAATTATTTTAAGTCTAAAAATTAAAAATAAAAAACCATTATGTATGAAATATTTTTATATTTCTAATGAATTTTTATAGTCGAATTTATCTTATGTATAACCCTATATTAAAAATAATTTATTTATTAACCTTTGATTTTAAATATTTTAACCCTTTTTTAAATAAATTAATAATAAATGTCCTAATCTAATCCAAGTGGGCCTAAATGGTCATATATTATTCCTAAGGTTGTTTTTGGTCGAATTACACTTATCCAATAGAATTAGTACATTTGTTAGGGTAATAATAGTAACACTTTTACCCTTAATTAACATATTTTCTTTTAACCGTGGTAAAAAAAGTAAAAAGTTGCTATTCACCAAAAATTATATTCATCTCATTGAACCACATTTTAATCCGTGATATTAACCGTGTCTATTGTATTTTCGAAATTCCACTCACAGAAGCCGTAAAATTTTGTTTTATGTGAACTTGATAATTCTCCTAGGAGGTGGGTAAAAGACGGTGACAAGTTAAATAAAATTTTTGTATATCTAAAATTATTATAAAAAGACTCCAATGAATTGAATTGAACTTATATAAGTTTTATGTATCAATTTTGATCTTAAATAAATTTAAATAAAATAAATAATTATTTAAATAAATAGTCGGTTTTTAAATAGTAACCCGGTGTTTTCACTATTCATCAAATATTGAATGTTTACAGAAAAATACCAAAATTTCACCCTAGGCTAATTTCGATATTCCAAATCCAAAAATGAAGTCCATTTTGAAAATTAAAATTTACTAGATTTCAAAAAGTGGGTATTACTATTCATAACGGTGAGTTTTAATAATATTTTAATAGCATATCATTGTTTAGTGAAACTCGGTATTGCCTAAGACGCAAGCTATCGAGGAAGGTCGTGATTGTATGTAAAGCAAGCCAAGCTAGTGTTGTGTGCAGTGAAAGATTCCTTTGATGATTTATATAACATAAAAACAAAATATTTCTCATAAAAGTCTCGGGTGTTACATTCTACCCCCCTTAAATTGAATTTCTCCCTCGAAATTCATCACTTTGTAACAAACAGATGAGGATACCTCTCCCTAATCATACCCTCAAGCTCCCATGTATCTTCTTTTAATTATTGGTTCCTCCATAAAACTTTCACCATGCGAGTGGTCTTGTTCCGTAGGACTTTTTCACTACGATCAAGAATTTCTATCGGTTGTTCTTCATAAGAAAGATCTTGTTCCAGCGGTACAACTTCTGAGCTGAATACATGTGAAGGATCACGTATGTACTTTCTCAAGATAGATACATGGAACACATCGTGAACTTGAGAGAGATTCAGTGGAAGCAACAATCGGTAAGGAACCTTCCCAATACGATCCAGTATTTCGAAAGGACTGATATACCTAAGGCTCCTCTTTCCCTTCTTTCCAAATCTCATTACTCTCTTCCAAGGAGATATTTGTAAGAAAACTTTATCACCCCCTTCAAACTCTAGGTCTTTTCTTCGGTTATCGGCATAACTTTTTGTCGACTCTAAGCTACTCTTATGTGTAGTTGAATATATATTACCTTTTCTTCCATCTCATCAACAAGATCATGTCCTAATAGATTTCTTTCCCCAACATCATCCCCGCAAGATGGAGTCCTCCATTTCTTTCCATAGAGAGTTTCATAAGGACCAATCTGAATATGGGATTGAAAGCAATTATTATAACAAAATCCCACCAAAGGTAGGTGTTGATCCCAACCACCTTTGAAATCCATAGAGAAAGCTCTCATCATATCTTATAGAGTTTGAATTGTCTTCTCAGACTGACCGTCTATTCGAGGATGATAAGCAGTGGTGAAACTCAACTCTTTATCTAGAGTATGATGAAGACTTATCCAGAGCTTTGAGGTAATACTTGGATCTCGATCAGATATAATAGAAAGTGGTACTCCATGAAATCTTACCACTTCCTTCACATATATCCTGGCAATCTGATCCAGAGAGAAATCCTCTCTATTAGCAATGAAGTGTGCCGACTTTGTAAGATGATCAACTATGACCCAGATAGCATTATTTCCTTTGGATGTTTTAGTAAGTCCGGTGACAAATCTCATAGTGATGTTTTCCCATTTCCATTCGGGTATGGGTAATGGTTGAAACATCTCCTTAGACTTTTGTCTCTCAGCTTTTACTTACTGACAAACCAAGCATCGAGAGACATATTCAGCAACATCTCTTTTCATGCCATCCCACCAGAAGTACTCTTTCAGGACCCTATACATCTTCGTGCTTCCAAGATAAATAGAGAATGAATAACTATAAGCCTCATCCAGTAGCTCCTTTAATTCTGGGATGGTAGGAACACAAACATGATTCCTGAACTTTATTATCCCATTACAATAAAGGTTGAATTCAAGAACATTTCTCGCCTTCTTTTGTAACTCTACATCTTCTTTCTGTGCCTCTTAAATCTTCACATGTATAGATGTTTGAACATTCATTTGAGAAAGATAAGATTTTTCCCCTTCTATTATAAATCCAAGATCCATCCATTGTAAATCCATAAATATTCGATCTTTTTTTTATCCTCAACATGGATAAACAGGCATGGTCTTGTCGACTTAATGCATCTACCACATTGTTTTCTTTCCCAGGTTGGTAATGAATTGAGTAGTCGTAATCCATAATCATCTCCAACCATCTTCTTTGGTGCATATTCAGCTCTTTTTTTGTGAAAATATACTTTAAACTTTTATTATCAGTATAAATATCAAACGTTTCTCCATAAAGATAATGCCTCCAAATCTTTAATGCAAAGATTACCACAGCTAACTAAAAATCATGTGTTGGGTAATTTTGCTCATGGATTTTCAACTGTCGTGAGGCATAAGCTATCACCATATTGTTTTTCATGAGAACACACCCCAATCCCTTCTTGGATACATCACTGTAGATCACAAACATTTCTCCACTACAAGGCAGTGTGGGCACAGGTGCACCGGATAACCTTCTTTTCAACTCCTTGAAATTCTCTTCACATTCCTCCCTCGAAACAATCTTAACTCCTTTCTGAGTCAACATGGTGAGTGGATTAGATAATCGTGAAAAATATTCCAGAAAATGTTGATAATATCCATCCAAACCAAGAAAACATTGGATATCAGTTACTGTTGTTGGTCTCGGCCATATTTCGATAACCTCTGTTTTTGCTGGATCCAGAGATATCCCCTCTTTTGAGATTATGTGACCCAAAAATGCAACTTTTTGAAGCCAAAATTCACACTTGGTCAATTTGGCATAAAGCTTCTCCTTTCTCAGGGTCTTCAATATAATTCTCAAGTGATCTTCATGTTCTTCCTTGCTCTTTGAATAGACAAGAATATCATCTATAAAGACTACCACAAACTGATCAATATAGTTTCTAAAGACTCTGTTCATCAGATCCATGAAGATAGCAGGGGCATTAGTAAAACCAAATGGCATCACTATAAATTCATAGTGCCCATACCATGTACCGAAAGCCGTATTTGGTATATCATCCCTTTTGACCCTTAATTGATGATACCTTGAATGAAAATCAAACTTGGAAAAGTATTGATCTCCGCGTAGTTGGTCAAATAAGTCATCAATGCGCGGGAGACTATATTTGTTCTTGATAGTGATCTTGTTAAGTTCTCGATAATCAATGTAGAGTCTCATTGATCCATCTTTCTCCTTAACAAACAGAATAGGTGCTCCCTAGGGTGATGCACTAAGGCGTATGAATCCCTTATCAATATTCCCTTGGAGTTGCTTCTTCAATTCCTACAACTCAATTGGGGCCATTCTATAAGATTTCTTTGAAATAGGCAAAGCACCTGGTATGAGTTCTATTGAAAACAAGAATTCGAGATTTGGTGGAAGACCCGAAAATTCCTCTGGAAAGGCATCATCAAACTCCCGTACAATGGGAATATTCTTATTCGTGAGTTTCTCGCCAACCATTTGAGATAAATAACCTTCATTTAGTGCAATCAATACCCATAAGATGGAAGAAGTTTCTACTCGAAGGTTATGTTCATCCTTGCATTGATAGACTATGATAGATTGATCTGGAATATGAAATGTGACTCCCCTTCATTGGAAATTGATATGATATCCATATAAAGAAATCCAATCCATGCCAAGAATCACATCAAATTCTATTATAGGAAGGACCACAAGATTTGAAAGAAGCACTTTCCCACAAACTTCAATCAGAGAAGAATTATAAACTTTTGATGTGTCTGTTGTTCCATTAGGGGTTGTCACAGCTAACTCAACATCTAATTATCGAGGTAATATGGTGATACCCTTAGAAAATACTTCAGAAATAAATTAGAGGGTGGATCCAGAATCAAATAAAACATTTTCTACATTAGAGTGGATGGTAAGTGTACCTTTCACCACTTCGTTATCATACTACACATCACTAATATAAATTTCATGTGACTTTCCTTTGTCTTTAGCCTTAAGAGTTGGTTTACTTCGATCATTATCAACAACCCTTGGATTAGGGAATTTATTGGCATAATTCCCCATTTCATTTCACTTGTAACATTGAAGTGTAGAAGGTGCACACTTGTGTAGCCTTTTCTTTGTTCGCATCACACGACATCTTCTTCCCATCATTGCGGCATTCAAATGCCCGATGACCTTCCTTTCCACATTTGAAATATTTACTTGTCCCTTTAAGACAACTCCCCCCATGTTTCTTTCCACACTTTGAGCATAAGGTAAAACTCATCTTCATTTCAGTTTTCTCTTTAGATTTTCCATTTAATTCCATTTTCCTCTTCTTATCAAACACATATGACTGATGGGTTACTCTAATCTCCATCTCAACTTTGAGAGCACATCTAATGATTTCCTCATAGCTATTGAAGTCCCTTATGTCTAACGCCCTTCAAAGACTTGTTTTTAAGACACTAAAGAATCGATCGATCTTACTCCCAGGTTAGATAATAATACCAGAATCATACCTTGCATGTCTTGTAAAATTCGCATCGTAGGTACCAACAGATTCATCATCCTTTTGCTTTAGTTCAAGAAACTCCATCTCCATCTTTGTTCGGAGAATATGAGGGAAGTGATTATTGAAAAATATGTTCTTGAACTCATCCCATTACATGGATTCAATTTCATCCCTTTGCCTCATATTTTTTATAAGATTCCACCATTGATTAGCTTCACCTTACAAGCGATAAACTACTGAGATAACTTTATCATGTTTAGAACATTGAAGAACTAAAAATATATTTTCAGTCGTACTGATCCATTGTTCAGCCACTAATGGATCAGAAGACCCACTGAATGAAGGTGGATGCTGCCTCATGAAGGATTCAACATATTGTTGCTCCTTCCATTGCACATTTGGAAGTCCTGCATGATTCATAGCTTGAGAAAGTTGAGTGACCATGGCTACATGATTTTTCATTCCATCTCCCATAACATTTGGTTGCTCATGGGGACAATCATTTCATTGCCCGTCGCATTCCACATTAAAATGGTTCCTTCGGGTTCCAGCCATTGACTGAAACCAAGAAGAATAGTGTGAGTAACACTTATTATAATAGGCAAACCACATAATAAAGAATAAATTTTCACACTTAAGGTCTTATCATATGTTGTTCATGGCCATTTCTAAAACACTAATATTGTGTTCTACGCTTAGACTTCTCCTTAGGGTTCTTACTAAGCCTTTCACATCCTAGTTTCCAAAGGTTGACTATACCTTTCCTCTGATACCTACTATAATGACCCACACATTACATACATTTTTAATATGTCAAAATTGAAGTACACTTATTACAACATATAATAAAACCACAAAAGGATCGTATAGGTATAGTGTCTTTAGAAACTGGGAAACATAAACAACTGGTTCACAAAGAATCTACATTGTCTCCCATTTATTTCATCATATCTAGAGTCCCTTTTTGGAATATCTTACTTAATAACCTTCTTCCTAACCTGGGGAAAGAAAACATACAAAAGTGTGACCTTAAATTCTCAGTAAGGTTAAACAAAAGAAATATCAATCACATCATATTTATAAGAACATAACATTTTGGAAATCTTAACTTGCAAAAGAGATCATAATTTCAAAACATGGGATAAATCATAGTAGTGAACTGTAATCCAAATAATCATAAATAAAAACACAATGCTTTGTGGCATACACACATAATCATAGAAAATCATTTCTTATTAGTCAAGACTCATTGCCAAGACTATCTTAGTGGACAATGTCCATTTCTGAACCGAGTTCACTCCTCATTTTAGACCTATTTCACTGAACCGGTTTAACCTGTCATTCCAGCCATGTCTATCTCATGAGATGTAAATATTTACCCAATGAATTGGATGGAGATATAGGACCCACACATCTCATAATGAAACCATTCTTATGTGTTCCACAAAATCATAAATCATACATCATTGCATAACCCATGTAATAAAAATGGGATTCTTAAACATCGTGACATCATAAAATAATTCATATAAGACAAAGGAATTCATTAAAATAATTCTATCACAAAATAATAAAATCAATGTAATAATAGGGATAGAAATCGAACCCTATATTATCTTAGATGGAAAATAATTTTGATAAAACACTTGAACTCCATTCTTGAAGAAAATATCCTTTCTAATTCAAAAACATTTTTCCTTTATTGACATGTCATACAATTTTAAACTAAAAGAAGGTGATTAAAAATAAACTTGAAAACTTGTAATGGAAACTTCTTGGAAATAATGTTTTAAAAATCCATTCATGCCGTATAAGTTTAAAAAACATTTTTCTCGTACTTATGTCAGAAAAGTCAAAAAGTACCTCGTACGAAAAAAAACAAAATATTTCTTTCATATCTTTTACGAAAAACTCACCGAAGGGTAAAATTGGATATAAAAAATTGTAGAAGGATATAAATATTACATATTGAGGAAACATGGATGTGTACGATAAATATTCCCCAGTAAATTATGAAGTATAAACAATCTCAGATAAAAAATGAGATTTCCATGATTTTCCCTTACCTTAGGTCCGATTTGCTTCATAAGTGTCTGAACCTCCTGTATAATGATATAAATAATGTCATTTACTTATTCTAGAATAATAATTATTTTTATGAAATCATATATGGTCATATTCTTAGCTTCTTATTAGTAATATTTCATTGTCACTTGTTATTCAGGTGTTTATTGCTTTTTGTTTTTATGCGTGTTTTGTCGAATAAATTATTATTCTTCTTTTTAGGTTATAGATACCTCATTTCCAAAATTTTATTAGTGTAATATATATCATATTAATTCATTCAATTCATTTATATAATTATTATTCAATGAATATCATGTAGAACGAGTCGCATCACATCGTGGAGATGGTATTCCGTACGTACGCACGAGCAATGATATCGGTCCCATGATTGTGGAATTATATTAGAGTGTATGTATACTATTTAGGAAAAAATATCACTTCACAATAATCATATATATTTATTCTTTTCACCATTATACCCATCCAAGTAAGGTGGTGGTGTAAAATAGATTACACCACGGCGTGGAGATGGTATTCTGTACGTACGTACGCGCGATGATTTCATTTTCCATAGGATGGATAGATGGTGAAATAGGGTTGTTTAATACTTATAATAAAATATCTGTATATGTGTGATACTGATGTTATTACTTCATAATAAAACAACTAAATAAGAAGAAGTGGAATAAGAAATAAAGTTGAAAGAATCGGTAACGGGCATTACATATTCTTTGAAGTGCCTCTTTGAGACCTTCTCTTAGGGCACTAAAATTGGACTTTGAAGAAGACCAGGACCTCTAGGATGATTATAGAGATGTGGAGAAGAGAATTTGGCATGGGTTTTTCCAATCTTGAAGGCTTAAAGTGGTGTGAGGAAGAGAGGGAGGAGGTGCCCTTTTATAAGGGAGGAGAGGGGCACCTTTGGAAAAACGAAAAATATTATTTTATTATAAAGTAATATTCAGTTTTTAATAGATCCAAATTGATTTATTTCGAAGATAAGGTATTTATGGGACGAAATACTCTCATCCAATAGAATTCAGACAATTTTAGGTCATTATATTAACCTTATCTTTTAGTTTTAACTCTTAGTTAATTAGATTGATATTTACCATGTCACTTGGTATTTTTATATTATATAGTTAATAAACATACCATATACATCCAATAGACCCCCAAGTGGTCCATTAATGATACACCTATCATGATATAAGTATCTTGGCCGAACCTTATATTTTTAGGAATATAATTATAATTAATAATATAATATTTTTTTAAAAGCTATTTTATGTCAATTTTGACACTATTTGGTAATTGATTTCTGTTAAAATCATAACAGAATGATTAGTTCAAAAAAAGATAATTAAATCCATACTAACATGTCATATTAACATAGAAAATTATTTTAATTCATAAAAACTCTCAAATTACATTTATTTGGTTATTTATAACATCAATTATGTCAATATATCATTAATAATATAATTACTACATCATCATTGTGTCATAGATAAATTAATATATTTTAAGTATAAAAATTAAAAATAAAATACCATTATGTAGGAAATTTTTTTAGATTTCTAATGAATATTTATAGTCGAATTTATCTTTTGTATAACCCTATATTAAAAATTATTTAGTTATTAAACTTTGATTTTAACTATTTTAACCCTTCTTTAAATAAATTAATAATAAATGTCCTAATCTAATCCAAGTGGGCATAAATGGTCATATTTTATTTAGAAGGTTGTTTTGGTCGAATTACACTTATCCAATAGAATTAGGACATGTGTTAGGGTAATAATAATAAAACATTTACCCTTAATTACCCTATTTACTTTTAACCGTGGTAAAAAAAGTAAAAAGTTACTATTCAACAAAAATTATTTTCATCTCATTGAACCACGTTTTAGTCCTTGATATTAATCGTGTCTTTTGGATTTTCGAAATTCCACTCACAGAAGTAGTAAAATTAAGTTTTATGTGAATTTGAAAATTCTCCTAGGATGTGGGTAAAAGACGGTGAAATTTTCAATAAAATTTTTATATATCTAAAATTATTATAAAATGACTCAAATGATTTTCATTGAAATTATATAGATATTATGTATCAAGTTTTACCTAAAATAAATTTAAATAATATAAATAATTATTTAAATAAAAAGTCGGTTTTTAAATAGTAACCCGGTGTTTTCACTATTCATCAAAAATTGAAAGTTTTCAGAAAAATACCAAAATTTCACCCTAGGATAATTTTGATATTCTGAATCCAAAAATGAATTCCATTTTGAAAAATATAATTTACAAAATTTGAAAAAGTGGGTATTATTATTCATAACAGCTAGTTTTAATAATATTTTGATAGCATATCGTTGTTTAGTGAAACTCAGTATTGTGTACGATGCAAGCTATCAAGGAAGGTCAAGTTTTCTTGTAAAGTAAGCCAAGATACTGTTGTGTGTTGTGAAAGATTCCTTTGATGATTTATATATCATAAAAACTAAATATTTCTCATAAAAGTATCGGGTGTTAAAGTACACACCTCTATGAAACAACATAAAATCATAAGGATACCATCACTAGAAAATGATGAACATAATAAAAATCACTATCTAAGGAATACTTGCCCAACTACCTTCTTAGAAGGCATCACATAAGTATGTTCCTAGTTATAATATTCATTTTTTCCAATAAATGACACTTAAATTGTAATTTTCCTCGTCATTTATTAGAAACCTTTCGATTTCGCAATATATTTAATTACTAGGTTCACTCATTTTACTTTAATAAAAAAAATGAAATTATGGGATACAGACTTTTAACCATTCAACTTTTATGTTTCAATATTTTTATAACTTGTATCAATGATTATTTAATATGGGATGTCATTCTCATTAAATCAAGGCCCATACACCATATCACTGAGATTAACACCCATATGATTTATATTAAGAAGATGATTGATTTGATAAATATCTTGATCCATCACATATGGTCCCAAAAAACCTCATGATTGAAATAATCTATTAGTAAATTATAGCTGAAAATATAAAAAATCATATATCCAAGAATTGATCACTCATCAATAACATATATATTAATAACAACTAGTAGTAAAATGAACCTCTATGGAATAGAAATATGTATGACATGTATATTCTAAGTACCAATGTTGATTCGTGTAACAAAACTCATTGCCCTCATATAATCAAGTTGGGGATGAAATTAAATTCACAATTAGAATATTAATCCCTAATTGCACATATCATGTGAATCATCCAATAGTGAAATGATGTCATCAATAATAGGAAAAACTAGAACATCAATTATAATTCTGGAAACTGAGCCTTTACCCCAAACATGCGAAAGTGAGGCCCAAGAACGGATTATGAAAAGGTTCCATGAATTCCTACTATCAAATATAATGTATCTAAATCATAAATAAAAAATGAAAACATGCCTCGAATATCACATTTTTATGTCTGAGACCCAAATTCCATATAGAACGTTCCTTGAGCCCAGAGTTCCCCATAGCCTCATGTGAATCTCCCCAAACACCTGAGGCTCCAAACATTGAATGATAGACTAGGGTGTCTCTATGGTGAGACTATTCCTTCATTACCAGAGTGAAGCAGTATATATAATTATAAACAGAGCGAAATAGTGGAATAAATATTTAAATTAATTGAAAGCAGAAAGAGAAAATGATAAGAATAACTAAAATAACTGGAATAACATACAATATCAAATTATGATAAATTTATTGTCACTAGAAATATAGAAACCACGGATACAAAGTAGTAGGCATACATGAAAAATCCCAATGCCGAAATTGAAATAAATAAAATATCTATTGAATCTTGATAAATAGATCCTTCATCTGCTACCAACACTATATTATCACAGCAAGAAATCTTGTTTCTGAAGCATTACACTTCCCTCTCTCCACACCCACAAACATGTAATCTATTCCAAGTACCAAATAGTTCCATAAGAGGGTGTGAGATAAATATCAGTGGTCCAATACCAATAGTTTCTATAAAATCTGGCCTGTGTAATATAAAAGTAACACAATGCAGACATGCATATATAAAGTAATGCAGAATAATTAAACTAAATACCCAAGTACCTTCTTTATCCCTCAACTTGTGTCTGAACATGTAACTTGTTCATTAATTGGGAAATTAAAAATTTATTAAAAGGTCACATTACACATAAAAATCACTTACATTATCTCATAATAGTATAAATAGTGATGATTCCAAGATGAAACAAGGAATCCATAATTGATAATTAATAAGGGGTGGCTCCATGGTATAAACCTGGGAAACCATGACCTCCAAGGATACTAACTTAGTAATAACTACTTCTCAATAATTGTAATGAGTTTAATTGATTAATCAAATTCCAAGGAATTCCTCAAAAAGATAGATACCATGTCCAAGGAGTTATTCCTTTGAAAAATAGGATTATGTAATGACTATGCCAGATGGGCTATAAAAACGGAACCTACATGACAATGCTAGATCAAAGGTGTGTATACAAGGAATCCTGTATTAATAATTAATGGATATTATGGTGTCATACTAAGAATCCAGAGGCATACAAGGATCAGGTTCCCACGTAGGTCTCATCCATGATAATCGAAATCCTTGAGCCAGAATGACGTCCTCCAGTACCCAAGGCATTCCCTTGATAATCCAAGAGATTACACGAGTCAATACTTTCTAAAAATATATAACAATCTGTATTCATAAAAATAACCCATTCATTCAATTCATTATAATTAATTTTTCTATATAATTACAATTTTATTTTCAATCTGTATTGTTCAAGCCTCTCATTTCATTAGTTTGAAATGAATAAGTTTCATGAATCCTGTACATTTAAAATATATTTTATAATCATTTAATATGGCTTATCTGATACCTTCTATGGTAATTGTAAATTCTTTCCATAGCATGAAACCATCTATCCTTTTTCAATTAATATGGCCAAATAATATTCATACCACATACTTTCCAATTTATCACTTTAAACAATTAATTACACTTAGGGACTTATATTAGGTCAGAGAAAACGGATATTTCCAAGTATATTCCATTCAAATTTATATAATTCCCTATAAATTTAATATATGGAGGCATACCAGTTGTTATTTGATGATCACTCACAGTCAAATGATGGTACAGATGTGTCAAAACACAATAAATTCCACTACATAATAATATCCTACACTATGCTTTGGCTATTGTGGGTGTAATGAACATAAATTAATTGAATTTATGGAAATATAATAACCATAGAGATATATTGATGGTAATAAAGGAATATAAATTCAATAAATGATACCTGATGAATCATTAGGCCCCACAAGCCATTTCCAAAATCAACGAACCTGAGGGATGAATTATTGACCACCCACATTAGGCATGTATGACTATCTTCATCAATTATTATCCTCTTAATCATCCTAGAATATAGTATATGTTAGAAAATATGAAAAACGTTTTCATTTCGATAACTAGGTCAAGATCAAGAGTGATTAAGAACAGATCAAATGAACTCAAGTACTTACCATTATGCATCCAACATCTGGAATGAAATATTGAATAGATCCCATCTGAAGAAAATATCTTGAACCCTATGTTAGGCATGAAATAAAATAAATATGGGGGAAATGGAGTTCCATACCTCAAGAAATTAGATTAGTTAAAAGGAGTGGGATAATTATACCATTAGGGGAAAAAATTTAAAACTACAAAAAAAATCATGTGTAGAGTTTGGCCGCACCATTTTCCAAAGCCTGCATGAACCAAGAATGGGAACCTGTATAAAGTGGTGTACTACATGGTTAGGTCAGACGGTTTCCGAAAACATGAATCAACAATTTGATGTGGCTCAAAAGAAAAATTCAGACTATCTACAGGATCATATCTAACTGTACGGCCTAACCACACTATTTTCATCTAACAGTGAGACCAGTAGATTTCCCCCAAAATGATGGGATATGGGATTTGAATGATCCCTTGACAACCTTGGTACTGTTTCAATATATTTAGGCTTTAATATTAGGTCCAAATTAAATAATTATTTTGAATATTAATCTATTTATAAATGACTAAAAATGGGTTCTTATAGAAACTATTTTAAATATATACTACCCTAATTCACCAACCACCCCCTCCCCCACTTAGTGTATTCTCCTTGATAAGGGACCTATTGTTTTTTCATTAATCCTAACTTTTTAAGGAATTATAAATAGTGGGAAAACCTATAATATGTTATTATTATCCTAGGGTTGTGGCTAGGATTCGGTTTGTGCTTGTAGATGATCAATGGTATTTGATGATTTTGGTAGAATTATTGGTTGATGGATCATATTTACATTTCTAATCATATTAGGATCCTTCAATGTTTTCAGCTAAAAATCCCACATCATATGATGGGGATGAGTGTTTTTTTAATTTTTTTAATACATTAATAAATTTATTTATTGGGCATGATGTTTTCATGGTTGGGATAATTGTGAAACCTTCCCAACAAATTTTTTTATTTTAAATTAATTTATCCTGCTATGGAAACATATTATATTATTTTCAGTTTATGCCTTACTTTTTTTTGTATATTTACCCTTTTTATAGAGTTTTTTATAGTCACTATATAGTTTAATATATAATTCTGATTATATTTTCATAGGAGGTATCTTATGCACATGGTTTAGTGTGAACTAAACATAGTTACCCTTATGTATGGTTAGTTCATATTGTTAATGTTAAATTTTTTATTAATAGGTTGTGTATGATTTCATCAAAATTCAAGGTTTTAGTGAATAAAATGATTGATTTTTTTTGGAAATATGGTAATGGAAACTGGTCTGTGCATAATTATTAGAAACAATGTGAGTTAACTACATGATTTTGTTTTTATTAGATAGTTCTGTCTACACAATTGACATAGGATTTATCAAGTTGTAGAGCCAAACCGTATGAGAAAACAAGATTTATTTATAAACTTGCCTATGGTTTATATCTTATCATCTCCCTCACTTATATCAATTATATACAGTCACCCTAAGGAACCCAAGGGAGAGATCCTCCACTTAATCTATTTATTTTTTTTCCACCCCTCTTAATTTTTATTTGAAAAGACCAAGTAAAATGACATGGAATTATTTTGATACATGTTCTCCGTATAATTTTAATAATATATTGATGAATTTTTTTTTGAAATGTTCTTTAATTTAATAATAATGATATTTTGAGTGGTTTGATTGAAAGAAATATATTTTTTGAACACATTAATGATAATAAACATCATTATTTCTAAGAAGGTGAAATTGAATTTTTTATGTTTGTTATATTTTAAGAATAAATATTTAGGATAATTTTTTTTACATAAATTGAAAAAAAAAATTGTTGTTTTCAAAATTATTTTATTAATTATATTAAAATTTACAAAATATAATTATTTAAATATCAATGTCAAATGTATGAAATTATTTCCTAGAAGTCTTGGATTATTTATATTTTGATGTTTTATTTTCAACCATTTTTATATCACATAGTGTTGTTTTATATTTTAAACGTAATACCTCTTTCATTTTCATATTTTGACCAGTGTAATGGGGGATCACCATATCCAAGAACATTTTCAATGGTACTCTGATCTATGTAAGGGTGAATAATTTTTTTCATAAGGGTAACCTCATTTCCCACGTAATACAAAATCCCAGGGATGTATGATACATAAAAGTACTTATATTTGGTAGAAGGATACTTAGAGGTGTCATCATGGTTGGAAACTCATG
The DNA here is from genome assembly GCA_963277665.1 of Viscum album. Taxonomy (NCBI): domain Eukaryota; kingdom Viridiplantae; phylum Streptophyta; class Magnoliopsida; order Santalales; family Viscaceae; genus Viscum; species Viscum album. The sequence goes on along the minus strand of OY728133.1, from coordinate 1,155,259,018 downwards.
TATGGCTTACATTGTGTGTATAATGATATAAAATAAAACAAATATCATTAGTTTTGTAAAGTTATCAGCATGTATAATGTTATTACGTAGTGGTTACCCTAAGAGAATAAAAAACATGGAGACCCAAATTCTAAAATATAATTTGAAATCAATCATTATATTAAGAGTATTTTTCTGAGAATTTCTTAAGTCATTTAAAAGAATATATAATACTAATAATGTTGATGTGGGGATTTAAAAATATTCTAATTAATTCTGTAAGATTCACCATTGGTTAAGATGATTCTTTATAATCCATGACATATGAAGTTCAGTTGTTCAAGGCTATAAGTACTAACTGTGCATCGTGGAATAAGAATATATCATGTGATCATTTTTAATTGGAAGAGATTATATATTCGGGGGAAACATTAATTCTCACTATATCTATCTTTAGAGTATTTAAAATAGATTTCATTAATTTGATGTCATGCGGAGTCATGGGATGCAATGAGAGAGTTTAGTGGGATGATAGAAAATTCATCAGAGAAGATCCTTCGACACAATTTTTTATTTTCCTGCAATTACATTATTTTTTTAATTTAAATATTATATATCATACAAATGAAAATTTATTTAAGATAGAATTTCTCAAGAGAAATATATATGGTCCTTTTCTTCATACATTTCATTTTTTTTAAAACATTTTCTGTTTTGGTCCCTGATTAATTCATTTACACAAAACATAATAAATTTTATTAAACCATAAATGTAAAAATATTATATATTAAAATTTTAATGAATTTCGAGAATATTTACCCTTTATAACTTCTTAACATAGAGTCTTTATATTGTGTGATTTTTGAAGAATTTTTGAATGAATTAGTTATGGTAATCTGATATTATTATGTATTTTAAAAATAAAAAAGTAAAATAAATTCATAAATTGAAATATAATATCTCCTAGTTCGTTAATAACATATCTTACTTGATTCATTATTATTTTCTAGAGTTATATTACCTTTAAAATATCCAAAAAACAACCCAGTTTAATTGATTCATTTCACTCATTTACTTGTATTTCATTCACTATTGTTACATATTGTCTTTATTTTTTAAAAAAATTTTGTTTTTTCATATCATGGATTAACAATATTCACCATTAAATGTGGTTTTACCATAAATACCCTATTAATTTATTTTATTTTATTATAAATTATATTTTTAGAGATATAAAAGAAATTAACATAAAAATTGGTACCATTTATTTGGAATACATGGGAATCTAAAATAAAAAAATCTCTAAAAAAACCAAATAATATATTTTTTTAAAAAAATTATTTGTTTTCAATATTTTTATTTATTATAAAACTGATATTATTTCATATATCATAAAATATACGGTTAAAACCTCTAAAATGCATCCTTTATAACAATAATTGAAAATCAATGTTTTTCCTTATAAAGGAAAACCAAATGTGAAATGGGGAATCTTGAAATTCATAGAGATAATAAATAAAACTAAAATAATATTACACATCATCCTAAGAATTGTACTTTTTAGGCATATATTATGTTATTTTTAAATTCCCAAATTTTTTATAACTATTATTTTATTTTTCTAAATCCAACTTCTCAGAATTATGAAAATAAATAGTCCTACTTTTTTCTGTTTTCCACCATTATATGTTTTCCTCTAGATAAATCCCAAGAGTTCATTAAAGACTTATATTAAAAGGTGTAGTAGTATTATTTGCATCAAATGTATGAGAAGACGCTCAATCTTGGTTTTCGTCAATTCTATTTCATGGGTAAGGCATGGATTTGGATCTAACAACTTGTTAAGTAATTTTTATACTTATGACCAGTTTTTCAATGCCTATATATCAAAATGGTACCATAGAAATGTAACTACAAATATTGGATAAAATAATATTGTTTTTGTCTATTGTTAGGGATTTGTTTTTCAGGATACTTGGGAATGGTCTTGAGAACTTCTTAAGAAGTTCCCTTGGGACACATTTAGATTTTAATCTAAAACTTTATTAAAATAATTCTATTTTTTCAATTACATTGTATCCAAGAAACAATGTAATTATATTAATAATTCTTATAAATTATATTACAAAGTATATTATATGATATTAAATAGTAATATTATTGTCAATAATATTTTATAATTAAAATAGTTATTACTATTATAAGGCCATATCCTTAATCATTTCATAATCTTTAGTAATAGTTATGAGATTAATTTCTCTAACATTGGAGGATCTTTTCAGGTATTTAGTTTTAGATAATTAGTTCATTAATCATATATATAAAATACTTTAAATATCATGTGGATAAAACTTATTAGTATACATATTCTCTATAAAGTAGAATATTTAAAATAAATCATCATATAATTTTATGCAAACCTTCTATAAATTACTCATGAGCTATTCCAATCCATTTCCAATACTTAAATCATATAAGTTTAAATACATGTTATGAAAAAAAAATTAACTATAATAGAATGAAAAAGATGAGAATAAATTTTTCCAATTAAGAACATTAGATCCCATGAAATCCCCTATTCTGAAAACATTAATGATCACCAATATATAAAAATATCATTCTTTTAAAATATAATTTATTACCAGTTGGAAACAAATGATTTCCATAAGGAGACATTTACATGCTTATAAATTTAATGAATTTACCTCAAAACATTATTTCATGAAACCCTTATATATTCTTAACATGACGCTTATAAATTGTTTTAATCATACTAAAATATTACAATATAAATCCTTGACGAATATAATCGTTAACCAATGTATTTGAGAACTATTTTGGAACAACAATATTTTATGTTATAGCAGGCTCACCCGGTTCTATCTATGAACACACATATTATATAATTTCCACTAACCTCATCATTAATAATAGATTTCATCATTTAAAAACACTTTTATACTTGAACTAAAATACCTTTCAAAAATTAAAAAACTATTTTCATTAAAATGATAATTTTCAACACAAAATACAATTTTTGGAAAACACATTTTCCAACTAAAAATATCCAAAATGAAAATAGGGGTTTTCATTTAATAAAACACGTATGAATTCTAAGGAATCTATAAATAAAATAATAGTCAGGACGGTAGGAGAAGAAATTTTTGTTATTCCCTTTAAAACATGTATAAAAATTCATTCTGAATTCCATTTAAATAAAGTAAAATGAAAACAATCAACTATATAAATTTTATTTGTAAATTTAATCATTTAGAATATCATTTTAAATATATTCTAATTTAATATATGGGTATTTTGATGAAAAAAATTAGAAGATTATTAGTTTAAAAGAAAAGTCTGTTATCACATTGGAAAAATATAAATCGTAATCTTTATGAAAGAAAATCATTAAAAAACATTATATATTTTCATAATTGATTAATTAATTATATATCATGTCAAAGAGTCTGTATATAAACCCTCATTAAAATTAAATTTCATATCACCATGAAATTCCATAATGAATGGAAATTTAGATGATGTCCCTTACCATGAGTTTGAATTGTCAATTGTGCCTTTGTATTCCAAATAATTAACTTATTTTAATTATTTACATAATATAAAACCTATTTCATTTCTATTATTAATTTTATTTCTCTCATCACCATGTTATATATAATTACATAATCAATTGATATTACACTGGATGTTCTAACCATATTAGGTTTATGTGTCAAAAATGGCTTTGTTAGGTGGCTTATGTGTTAAAGGGTTCATTATTTGAACATATATAAAATATTAATCATGTAACAATAGTCATATTTAAAAAATATATATTTTAAAACCAATAATGGAATGTTTTTATGAAAAATCAACTAAAGTTACAATTACTGTGATAGTAGGTTGTACGAACACATTAGTGACATTCATAATTTTCAATGATCATTATAGAGAGAAGTTAAGTAAAATTTATCTTTACAGTATGATCTTAATATCATAAATAACATATTATTTAAATATATATAATTAAATAGATCATTATTTTGATGTGGTGATGTAAAAATTAGCATCAAATCACTTTGAGGAGGTGGTGGTCCACATGTCTACAAATAGCGTTATCACTTTTTCAATGTGTGAAATTGTAAGAATAAAATTATATATTATATTTCTAGAAAAATAATAATGTGCTGAATATTGTAATTATTTCATTTACATATTATATAGTCATTATAGTTACCATTATTAACTTCCAATTAACATGTTAGTGAAAAGGAAATCACATCACTTCTTGAGGTATTAGTCGGTTATACACATGAGAAACGTTATCATATCCTCCACATTATGTAATGTAAAAAGGATTTATATTATATAATGATTATAGAGTTATTATTATGTTATAATAAACATAAATATAATATATAAATATAATATCAATATTTATTCCCGTCCTTGATAAGTGGTAATGGAAAAATGAATGACATCGTTTCGCGAGGAAGTAGTCTTCCATACAAATGAATTATGATCTCGTAGGCCATTTTATAGATGTTTTTAGGGTTTAAGTTAAAAATTAAATAAAAAAATCATTATATTTATTATAATGAGTTTTTTATAATTCATGGTATAACAAGAATTTAAGGGGGTGGTGAAGGAAATAAAAAAATAAACCTTGACGAATGTTACCACTTCTTTAGATAGCTCATTTTGGTGTTCATATAAAGAATTTCTTGGTTGGATTTCATCCCAAAGTATGACCTCTATGATGAGAGGAATTAATTAGTTAATTTATTTGGTTAGGTCATGGCAGATATAGTTTATTTTATAGTGTTATGAGAGTGATAGTGAAGGTGTCTATTTATAGGTGGGGGACATGACACACATAGTAAGTTTCCAATCAAACATAGGTTAAATCACATTTTTACCTTCAAAAAGGATAAAATAATGTGCCAAAATTAATAATAGAGGGTATAAGGTATAAATATGTCGATTTATATAGTCTTATAGATTTTAAAATTTATTTTTTACATTATTTTTAATGTTTAGTCACTTGATAAACTCGTTTTTACATTAATCGATATTATCAATTTTAATTTTTTTAAAATAACTTTTGTAAAACATTAAGTTGACCATGTTATAAATTATAAATTATTATTGTAATTATGGAATCTATTTTTCAAAAATAAATAAATATAATTAGGATATTTTAATTAAATATCAATTATGTAGTTGTGATGATACATCGTGTTATTGAGAAGGGTGTTTTTTTGAAAAATTTTATTTATATGAGTGTAAAAAATGTAATAATTTAGAGAAAATAAAAAGATATTTACTAATATATAGTCTTTATATTTCATTTATAACCATTACCAATATATATTAGGTAAATGTATTCAAGAGAAGACATTTTATGCATTTTAAAAAAAATTGGAAAAACCAATGTTTAAAAATAGAAAAAAGATTTATATTAAAAAACAAATATAAATTTGATTAAAAATTTATTAAGTTGATAATAAATATAATAAATAATACATAGGGTTTTTTAAAATTTCTTCAAAATATTTTTAGACTTATAAATTACTTTATTTATTTAAATAGTTAGTTTTCCGAAAAAAATCATTACTTATAACAATTCACGGAAAATAAATACTTTCCAAAAATTACCAAATATCAACCATTGTTGGTTTTTATATTCTAATTTAAAAAATAATATTCATTTTAACAAATTAAAATTCTAATTTTTTTAAATTTCTCTTTTAAAAAAACATATATGAAATGATTTATTTAAATCTATTTTAATTTTTATTGAAAATTTAATAATATATTTATAACTAATATAAAAATGTAATTAATATTATTATATATAAAAAATTATTTAAACTATCATTAATTGGGATATTACATCCTTCCCCTCCTTTATAAATAGTTTCTTCTCAATTTTATTCCCTTATTGAATAAGTGGGGATATCCTTCCCCCACATAATTATTAAATTCCCATATTTCCTCTTCAACCATATTTTTTCCCATAAAATAATAACCTGGGGAATCAACTTATTCAGAAACATGTACTCTCTATGGTCAGGAACCAAATATGTTTGTTCCATAGATGAAATATTCCCTTCCTACTAAAATACTTCATGGTTTAAAACAAGAGATGAATCTGGTATATATATCCATTACATTTAAAATTTAAACATGTTGTGTACCTGAGATAAAATCAGTGATACGACCACTTGTTAGTTTATTGATCCAAATATCTCTAAGATTTCATATAATCCATTAAACATTGGACTCATATTATTTGTATTAACAAAAATCATCTCACTTTTCAATAGATAAAAATTGGTAAACACATAATCACCTACCTCAAAATAATGATCTTTCCAGTAGTTGTCCACATAACTTCTCTATATACTCTTATCTATCCTCATGTATTACTGATAAAACTATAATTTATCTATATAATATCCTAAAAATATTGGTACCATCAACATTGTTTCTCCTACAACATCTATTAATGTGGGTTTCTAACAAAACATAACATAAAATTCATCAAAAGTAGTCATATGTAAATAGAGATGATAACTATTATTATAGGAAAACTCATCCAAAGAAATATATTGATTGGAACTTCCTTGTAAATCCACTAAAAAACATATCTTACCTGGAATTAATCATCCTCTCAGACTATCCTTATGATTGAGAATGATAATCCTTATTAAAACATAATTTTGTACCCATAAAAATATAGTTTTCTTTTTAAAAATTTATTGTAAGAATGGGGTACCGATCATATTGAATAGAGATAGTTATTCCATGTGACCAAAAATTCTCCTTAGATCCCATTATGAAATTTTATCTAAAGATATTCATTATTTAATAGGGAATAAATGTCATATTTACATAATTTATCAACAATATCGAAAATCACATTTATACAACCTAATGTTCTTAGAAATCCCACTCTGAAATCCATTGATATATTATCTCATTCGCAATCCATTATAAAAAATAGATATGGCATCCCCATTAATAACTGTCGTTTAATATATCCTGCTGAAAATTTAATCACATCATGTTAAATTCAGAAATATCTATTTAATTCCATCCCTCCAGTAATAATTCTGATTGTCTCTATACATCTTAATGCTTCCAAATTGAATAATAAAATGATAACTATTCAAAATACGTAAAAAATCATTTACCAACACAGAATCTTCATAATCATTATCTGAATAATAAAACACTATATTCATCAATATTAATATCATAAAACTTACCCTTCTTATTTTATTTTTCCTTTTCATACAAATATTAACACTAATTCTTATAATTATTAATTATTTTCAAAAAAAATTAACTGTATTGAATCATAAAAAATGAGTTCATCCATAAATCAAAAACTTCTAGTTTAAAATTCATAAAATTATTAAACCAAGTCTCATGTGAAAAATTTAACATGGATCATGTAGCATTAATATTTCAACTCAAATAATTGGAAAGTTCATTTTCTTTTCTTGCATGGTAATGAATAGTGAATTTATAATCATGGATTATTTATATCCATCTTATCTCTCTCGTGTTTAGATATTTCATATTTAATGTACACTTAAAAAAATTTGTTAGTATTTATATAACACTTCACTCTATAAAAATGTTTCCCCCAAATTTTTAAATTAAAAAAAGAATAATTAGAAATCATGTTTATGGTAATTTAACTCATTATGTTTCAACTAGCAAGAATCATAAGAAATTATATGATCATTGTGAATTATGAAACAACTTATTCTTTTCCATGGATCATCACATTAGATTGAAAAGTCACCATTTCTTGAAGGAAATAAAAAAATTAGATAATTCACCAATGTTATTTTTGGTTTCAGAAAATAATCATCACATTATTTTATCCATATAAACTTATGTCTTTTTTATTTAACTTAGTCAGTGAGCTATAAAACCATGATTTTTTTAAAAAAACAATATGTAGTTACTTGTTAATCAAATAAACTATTATCCTCTATGTTTTTTTTGTCTTGGTCATTCTGCAATAGAATTCATTTTAGCAGGGACAACATTTTTTCCATTCTTATAAATAATATATCTAGGGAATAAAAAAAATTACACCAAAATTCAAACATGAAAATTTTCAAATTCATTTTTTTAATTATTTTATAGAAAAAAAACCAATAAGTGAAATTCATTTTCTTATTGAATTTTAGAATATATTAAAATTTCATCAATAAACACAACCAAAAAATTATCTATGAACTAAAAAAATATATTAATAAGATCCATAAATGTAGAACGTGAGATAGATTACCCAAAAAATAACTACAAACTCATAGTGCCTATATCAATTTTAAAATTTAGTCTATACTTTATTCACTTTCAACTGATAGTTCCCCGAACTCATGTAAACCATTAAAAATATTTCACACCCTATTGAGTCAGGTGAGTCCTTATGCACTAAATCATCATCCTCAGAATCCTAGAATTGAAGAACATATTTGTCTAATCTTGTAATGGAATGGGTGAAAGGGTATGTGGAGGATGTCCCAGTTATTTCTCTACTGCAATTTGAAAATCTATTTATAATAGAGAATCCTATTCATCATCCTCCCAAATTTTTATTACTAGAAGACCATATAGATATATCATCATTTTTTGTTTCTTTGAGTCCATAGGGAACCATTCATAATGGTAACCATGTCATATTCAACATTGGAAATGAAATTACCCATATTGGAGATAATCATTTGGACATAATCTACGGAAACCTCAAAACACGAATATATATAATTTTTAATCATCCAATAGAATGAGATAATGTCCATGATGTCCAATGTTGTAAAATTGTAATTTATTGGACAATGGTTAATTTAGTCACTCTAACAAATGGATATTCTTCAAGATACCATACTAAGTGATGATGTGATATAGAAGATCATCATGAATATTATCATATGTTGATCTTCTTCTTTTTATCATGAAAATTTAATGGAATGAAATGGTCATTTAAAATTATCTATTTTATGCCAATATAATTCTTATTGATGAATTATTAGATTCAATAAAATCAGGGAAAAAATTTCAAACCCAAATAGTAGGAATGAATCTCTAAGGTGCTTGGTGCACGAGGTTCATAGTCCGAAAGGTACTTAGTCCATGGGGAGCTCAATCCACAACGAATATAGCCACAATATAAACAAATGTATCTAAATAATCCATATTATAATTGGAAATATAAGATGATGAATTTATATTCTGGGAAAATTATACTGAAAAAGATAATTTTTTACGTGGTACGTAGTAAGTGATAGAGGATCCCCAATGGCTCAATTAATATAAGAGGCTAGTTAAATGAAAACTATGTTAGGACCTCCTATATATGTGTGTGCATGTGTGTTTTTTTGTTTGTTTGGGCCTTATTGAGGGTCCACATGCATACAAAAATATAGTTCAAATGGGACCAACTTCAACATTGAATCATCCTCTTATTCATCATGATCAGATCCCATTATGGTGAAAGGAAATTTATTGGTTTCTAAAAAATATGTATATAAGGATATAATGATTTAAAAAATTGGTAATGAAAAAATATTGGATAATATATTCAACAGATGAAAATTTATAATGTTAGTCTCTGGTCCACATACAAAATATCACGATACGTACCACTACTCGACATGGAATCCAACTACTCTACATGGCTTCCCATAATGGAAACAAATATATTGTGGGCACAGGAAGATATTACAATCACCTAAAAATAAGAAAACATTTCCAAGTGTGGATTGTTATGTCTTCCCCCTAAAAATGAAAAGGTAATTATTATTTATGGGATGTAACTTCCACCTACAGTAAATGAAAATGTCATTTGGAGGGTTAAAGATGTTTTAAACCTCCACAAATGATGTCCCCTCAGTAAATCATCCATCCTAGTGGTTAGTTACTGCATTACACTTTAAAAACAACATAGGTAAAACAAAAAAGGGGATACACCAAGACATAGGTAGGGTGAAAAACTAAATAAGAGGATCAAGATACATAGATTTGTATATGGTAATCTTGCGGCTTAAAATTTATGTAGTTAACTAATTTACCCAGACATATATATATCCTTAACCCACTGTGGACACCATTCCATGAATCATATGTCGATCGTTGATTTTTGGAACATTACCTAGTGTATTAAAAGGATAAAATGTGGTAGAACTACTATTCCTAGGAATACAATGTAGAGACCCGAAGCTTAACGTACATGGACAATACATTACTTTTGTGGAATAATTAATACATAACAAAAATCAATACTCAAGGACTGTAATAGTTTAGTGTCTTTAGAAACTCGGAATGTAATCTTCTAATCTTTGTGAAAGATCTTCAACATCTCCCATAATGATCTTCCCTTTTTTTTCTTACCTAAAACCTTTCTTAATATCCTGGATAAAAGAAAACATAAAAAGGGTGACCTCAAATGCTCAGTAAGGGTAATCATGGATAAAATAAAACATGCCATATACATTTGAACATAAAAACATGAACATAATGTTTAAACATCAAAAGCTTGAGCAATGACATAAAACAAGGAAGTACGTAAGGCATAGATCATAAAAAAACATTATGCATGATAAAATAGCATGGGAATAAAACATGAAATCATGGAAACCATTAAGCACATGATATAATTTCTATAGTAGCCAAGGCATTGTCGTCAAGACCATCTTAGTAGACAAAGTCCCTTTCTGAATCGAGTTCACTCCTCGTTCCAGTCCTGTATTTCTGAACTGGTTTAACTTGATGTTCCAACCATGTCTATCTCATGAGATATAAAATCTTTACCCAATTCATTTGAGGGAGACATAGGTCCCACCCATCTCATAATGAAATCATTCTTACTTGTGCCACAAAATAAACATACATCATTCATAAAAACCCAATAAATAAAATGGGTTTCATAAACATCATCCCATCATCACATAATACATATCAAAGAAATTGATATCATTTCATAATAAGAAAATTGAAACCATGTAAATCATAGAGATATTATTCATGAAACATACACATATGAAAAAATGTTATCTTAGATGAAAAATGGTTTTGATAAAACACTTGAAAAGAATTCATGATGAAAATATCATTTCTTCTTCAAAATCATTTTCTTTTCCCAAAATGCCATGAAATTTTAAAAGGATAGATTTTTTTTAAAATATTCATGAAATATTTTTGAGTAAGCTTCATAAAAACAAGGCTTTATAAAACCATAAAAATCCGTTCACGCCGTATAAGTTAAAATAACATTCTCCTCGTACTTTTGTTGGAAAAGTCAAAAAGTACCTCGTAACGTAAATAAGAGAAAGATTCCATACATACCATGTTGTAAAAGTAAAAAATGGGTAAAAAGGACTTTATACATACATGAAAAAACTTTTATAAAACATGGACGTGATATAAATAGCCCCAGTAAATACTTACGAATAAGCAATCTCATATAAAAATGAGATTTGATAAATTATCCCTTACCTTTGGTCCGATATGCTTCGTACGTATCCGAACCTCCTGTATATTGATTTAAATAATGTTATTGACTTATTACAGAATCATATTAATTGTTATGATATCATATATGGTTCACTTATGACTTTATATTACCCGTTCTTTTGTAAATTCCATGTTAAATAGAGTTTTGGGTAAAATGGTTTCATTTGTCGTCTGTGTTTTGACTTGTAATTATTCATATGATTACTTAGATCGTGATTAATTACATCCACAATGTAAAACATGATTTATATATAATATATATTCATAATATACATATATATAATAGATCGATAAATGGAAAGAAATACACCATTTATGGAGACAGTAGGCCGTACGTACGCATGAACGTTGTCTTCGTTTCCTCATTGAATTGAATGGAATTAATTGGATGACATATATATATATATACATAAATCATGTATCATTATTATGTCATATATTTCATGATTACTTATTATATATACTTTATAATCATTTATGAATGGTTAATCATTGAGAATGAATCTCATCGTGTCGTGGAGACGGTATTCCGTACGTACGCACGCGCGATGATATCGTTCCCATGATCGTGGAATTGTATTGGAGTGTATGTATACTATTAGAGAATCAATATCACTTTACAATAATCACATATAGTTATTATTTACACCATTATACCCATCCAAGTGAGGTGGTGGTGGAAAATTGATTACACCACGGCGTGGAGACGGTATTCTGTACGTACTCACACGCGGTGATTTCATTTTCCGTAGGATTGATAGATGGTGCAATAGGGTTGTATCATACGTAAAATAACTTATCAGTATATGATTGATACTGATGTTATTACTTCATTATGAAACAACTAAATAAGAATAATTGGAAGAAGAAATAAAGATGAAAGAATCGGTTACAGACATTACCTCTTCTTTGAAGCGTTTCTTTGAGACATCCTTTTAGGGCACTAAAATTGGTCTTTGAAGAAGACCAGGACCTCTAGGATGTCTCTAGAGAAGTGGAGAGAAGAAATTGTCAGGGGTTGGCCGAGCTTGAAGTCTTAATGTGGTGTGAGGAAGAGAGGGAGGAGGTGCCCTTTTATAAGGGAGTAGAGGGGCACCTATGGAATAACTAAAAATATTATTTTATTATAAAGCCAAATTCGGTTTTAAATAGCTCCAAATTGATTTATTTTGAAGCTAAGGTGGGGATGGGTCGAAATCCTCTCTTCCAATAGAATTTAGACAAGTTTAGGTTCTTATTTTAACCTTATCATTTAGATTTAACATTAAGTTAAATAATTTTACTTTTACCGTGACTTCTTGTGTTCTCAAACTATAAGGTTAATAAACATACTATAACAAGCCTAAAGAAACCCAAGTTTTTTATAATTAATATATATAACCTTATCTAAGTCATTTTGCCAAAACATAGTTTTTTAGGAATAAAATAACAATTAATAATATAATATTTGTTTTAAAAACTATTTTATGTCAATTTTGACACTATTTAGTAATTGATTTTTGTTAAAATAATAACAGAATGATTAGTTCGAAAAAAGTTCATTAAATCAATAATAACATGTCATATTAACCTAGAAAATTATTCTAATTCATAAAAAGTCTCATATTACATTTATTTGGGTATTTATAACATCAATTATGTCAATATTTCATTAATAAGATAATTACTACTTCATTGTTGTGTCATAAATAAATTAAATTATTTAATGTCTAAAAATTATAAAAAAAATACTATTATGTTGGAAATCATTTTATATTTCCAATTAATATTTATAGTCGAATTTATCTTATGTATAACCCCATATTAAAAATGAATTACTTATTAAACTTTGATTTTAACTATTTTAACCCTTCTTTAAGTAAATTGATAATAAATGTCCTAATCTAATCCAAGTGGGTCTAAATGGTCATATTTTCTTCCTAAGGTTGTATTTGGTCGAATTACACTTATCCAATAGAATTATGAAATGTGTTAGGGTAATAATAATATCATTTTTACCCTTAATTACCCTATTTACTTTTAACCGTGGTAAATAAAAGTAAAAAGTTACTATTCACCAAAAAATTATTTTCAACTCATTGAACCAAATTTTAATTACTTACATTAACTGTGTCTCTCGGATTTTCAAAATTCCACTCACAGAAGTGGTAAAATTAAGTTTTATGAAAAATTCATTTTTTTAAACTACCACTTAGTGGATTCACTATTCATCAAAAAATAAAAGTTTCCAGAAAAAATACCAAAAATTAGGCCTAAGCTATATTTGATATTATGAACTCAAAAATGATGTCTATTTTACCAAATTCAAAAAATATCAGTGACATTAATTAATTAAAAAATTATTTCCCATCGTCAAAACAAATAGCGTTTTCTTAAGAGATAATAACTATCAAAAGATTGACACTTGTTTATGTCTGGTTTAAAAGTGAAATTACATCCAATGACCAAAATTGTATTAAATTTTAAAAATATATTCTAAATATACTTTAAAACCACTAAAATTAATAAATTATCACTATTAATTATTTCGATTAAAAGGGTTGTTTTTAATTAAAATTTAGTAATATTCACTATTCATCAGAAAATGAAAGTGATCCGAAAAGTACCAAAATTTCACTCTAAGCTAATTTCGATATTCCGAATACAAAAATGAAGTCCATTTTGAAAAATAAAATTTACAAAATTTCAAAAAGTGGTTATTACTATTCATAACGGCTAGTTTTAATAATATTTTAATAGCATATCGTTGTTTAGTGAAACTCAGTATTGCATACTACACATGCTATAGAGGAAGGTCGGGATTTCGTGTAACGCAAGGAAAGTAAAGGATGCGTGTTGTGCAAGCTCCTTTTGGTATAGCGTACAACACAAGACATTAATGAAATTAAAAAGAATATTTTTCATAAAATCTCGGGATGTTACATTCTACCCCCCTTAAAATGAATTTCGCCCTCGAAATTCGGCGGGGTTATAAATGGTTTACTATTCTAAAGTTTCTTTGATAGAAACCCACATCGTAAAAAGGAATACCAAAACCAACAAATGTATGAAACTTAACGGTTTCCCAAATAAACTAATCACTGGGTTTCCACATAGGTTAAAATATGGATATGGAAGAGAAATCTAACCATCATGTTCTGATGGAGAGTGGTAGAGAACATGGCTATGGAAAAGCCAGAAATCAAAAAGCCATAAATTTGTGACAATCTAAGGTACCATCTGATTCATCAGATATAAGAGCACTAGGACAACATTTTTGGTTTTCAAGATCATTTCCCTAAAGTTAAAGAATTTGAAATAGAATAAATACTTACTTTATTTTGGTACAATCTCACTATTGTTCGTGCCTTGAACAATTTCCCCTTCATCTCTTAAAGAAATGATGTTGAATTTGTTATTCGTGAAGTGTTAGCAGATCATTTGATAGAATGACAGGTCATTCCATCTGTCTGAAACAAAAGGTTACCAAAAGTTATTAAATATACATAAGTCGATCTATAGTGAGATTAATCATATATGGTTCCTAAAATGGACTTATACTTCACATATCATACTGCTTAATATAATAAAACTAGTTTCTACTAAACAAGGACTTCCTGTAGGCTAGTGGTAGGCGATAAAGGCCAGTCGCACTTCGGTTGTGGGTTTGATTCCCACAGCCTTGTCTGACGCGATGGGCTGTCGCCCGTCCTGCAGGTTGTTCTTTTTCTAAATCTATATTACTATAACATCCCATCAATAATATCGAAAAAAAATTCTGTCCTTAAACAATACTAACTTATGTCCAACATAATCCATTCCAATATTTAGGCATATCTAAAATACTTCGGTCCAAGCTCATAGTATAAAGAAAATGATTACTTGAAATGTCACATAACAATCACGTGAATGCCATCATTTATTCCCCATATATCATAAGATATATCTTTTTAGTAAAATTACAAACATGTGAATACCTTAATCATGTATTCTCTTGAATAATGAATACCCCTTGAACCTTATTGAAAAAATGAATGCAGTTAAAAGTTAACACTTTCCACAAACCAAAATCCCAAAAATTCTATATACTCAAACCATGATACCACTTAGTCCTTATATCAATCATGAGCTCATGAATACTTTCAAACATATTAGATTCTCATTATCCCTTCATTATGTGCATATCATCTGCTTTCAAAAAATATTTCAATCACTTTTCATGGTTACCGATGCCATATTATTATAGAAAACCACAATGGACCAATACATATATATATTCCAATATACCATAAAGTACCTCAATAACATTTTTCTTGAATACCAATACATAAACACATAAAACCATCATCTTCAATGATTGTCCTGGTATAATTCCTTCCTTAATTTAGAAGTAACTCTTTCGGTTAGGGCATTGAGTTGGGTAATGCCCATATTCTCCACAAATAAAACATTGAACTCCATAACAGTCTGTCACTCTATGTCCCTTTTCTCCACACAGATAACAGATGTCCCTCCATTTGAGGTATTCCTCAAGGTTCTTCTTCACTTCTTTAGAAATCTCAATCTTCCTTTCTTTATGCTCCTCCACATGCGAACAAGCATAAAAGTCTATCTTCCTCTTATTTTATGAATTAGGCATACCACTAAATTTTACCTTGTTAGTCATTTACCGCGATGACTGATTTGGCATAATCACAATATATTTTTGTCTAGGCATTGCGCAATTTTGTTGCTCATAGTCACCAATTTTTCCATTGTATTAATTGCTAACTGAATTCTTTCTGGTTCCCTCCATTGAGTAAAACAAAAAAAGAATTCTGTGAGAGGCAAAAATCATACAAGTAAAATAACATAATCAAGGGGGAGTACCTTCAACATCTAACATCCTATGTTTAATTCTATTATCGTTACTGTAATTCTAGGACTATAACCTATACTTATATTTAACCTTAAGGACATCCCTAGACATACCTTAGAAATATCTCTAGGGATCTCACTAAAGTTCTCGCATCCTAGTTTCCAAAGGTTGACTAAACCATTCCTCTGATACCAACCGTAGAAACCCTAAGATTTACATACATGGAAAATACATTACTTTTGTGGAATAATTAATACATATCAAAAATCAAAACTTAAGCACCGTAATAGTTTAGTGTCTTTGGAAACTCGGAATGTAATCTTCTAATCTTGGTGAAAGATCTTCAACATCTCCCATAAAGATCTTCCCTTTTTTTCTTACCTAAAACCTTTCATTATATCCTGGGGAAAAGAGAACATAAAAAGGGTGAGCTCAAATGCTCAGTAAGGGTAAGAATGGATAAAATAAAACATACCATATACATTTGAACTTAAAAACATGAACATAATGTTTAAACATCAAAAGCTTGAGCAATGACATAAAAAATGGAAGTACGTAAGCCATAGATCATAAAAAAACATCAAGCATGATAAAATAGCATGGGAATAAAACATGAAATTGTGGAAACCATTAAGCACATTATATGATTTCTATAGTAGCCAAGGCATTGCTACCAATACCATCTTAGTGGACAAAGTCCCTTTCTGAATCGAGTTCACTCCTCGTTCCAGTCCTGTATTACTGAACTAGTATAACTTGATGTTCCAGCCATGTCTATCTCATGAGATATAAAATATTTACCCAATGCATTGGAATGAGATATAGGTCCCACCAATCTCATAATGAAATCATTCTTACTTGTGCCACAAAATAAACATATATCATTCATAAAAACCAAATAAATAAAATGGGTTTCATAAACATCATCCCATCATCACATAATCCATATAAAAGAAATTCATATCATTTCATAATAAGAAAAGTGAAACCATGTTAATCATAGAGACATTATACATTAAACATACTCATATGAAATAATGTTATCTTAGATGAAAAATGGTTTTGATAAAACATTTGAAATGAATTCTTGAGGAAAATATCCTTTCTTCTTCAAAATCATTTTCTCTTCACAAAATGCCATGAAATTTTAAAAGAATATAATTTTGTTTAAAATAGTCATAAAATATTTTGGAGGAAGCTTCATAAAAACATGTCTTTATAAAACCGTAGAAATCCGTCCACGTTGTATAAGTTAAAAATAACACTCTCCTCGTACTTTTGTCGGAAAAGTCAAAAAGTACCTCGTAACGTAAATGAGAGAAATATTCCATACATACCATGTAGTAAAAGTAAAAATTGGGTAAAAATGAATTTATACATACATAAAAAAACTTTTATAAAACATGGACATGATATAAATAGCCGCAGTAAATACATACGAATATGCAATCTCGGATAAAAATGAGATTTGAAAAATTATCCCTTACCTTAGGTCCGATATGCTTCGTACGTATCCGAAACTACTGTATAATGATTTAAATAATATTATTGACTTAATAAAGAATCATATTAGTTGTTATGATATCATATATGGTTCACTTATGACTTTATATTACCCGTTCTTTTGTAAATTCCATGTTAAAGAGCGCTTTGGGTAAAATCGTTCCATTTGTCGTCCGTGTTTTGACTAGTAATTATTCATATGATTACTTAGATCATGATTACTTACATCCAGAATGTAAAACATGATTTATATATAATATATATTCAGAATATACATATATATAATAGATCGATAAATGGAAAGAAATACACCGTTCATGGAGACGGTAGGCCGTACGTACGCATGAACGTTGTTTTCGTTTCCTCATTGAATTGAATGGAATTAATTGGATGACATACATATATATATATATATACATAAATCCAGTATCATTATTATTTCATATATTTCATCATTACTTATTATATATACTTTATAATCATTTATGAATGGTTAATCATTGAGAATGAATCTCATCGCGCCGTGGAGACGGTACTCCGTACGTATGCACACGCGATGATATCGTTCACATGATCGTGGAATTTTATTGGAGTGTATGTATAATATTACAGAATCAATATAACTTTCCAATAATCATATATAGTTATTATTTACACCATTATACCCATCCAAGTAAGGTGGTGGTGGAAAATAGATTACACCACGGCGTGGAGACGGTATTCCGTACGTACGCACGCGCGGTGATTTCATTTTCCGAAGGATGGATAGATAGTGAAATAGGATTGTTTCATACTTATAATAAAATATCAGTATATGAGTGATACTGATGTTATTACTTCATGATTAAACAACTAAATAAGAATATGTGGAAGAAGAAATAAAGATTAAAGAATCGGTTACGGACATTACCTCTTCTTTGAAGCATTTCTTTGAGACCTCCTTTTAGGGCACTGAAATTGGTCTTTGAAGAAGACCATGACCTCTAGGATGTCTCTAGAGAAGTGTAGAGAAGGAATTGGCAGGGGTTTTCCAAGCTTGAAGGCTCAAAGTGGTGTGAGGAAGAGAGGGAGGAGGTGCCCTTTTATAAGGGAGGAGAGGGGCACCTTTGGAATAACAAAAAATATTATTTTATTATAAAGCCAAATTCGGTTTTAAATAGATCCAAATTTATTTATTTCGAAGCTAAGGTGGGGATGGGTCGCAATCCTCTCTTCCAATATAATTTAAACAAGTTTAGGTTCCTATTTTAACCTTATCATTAAGATTTAACATTAAGTTATCTAATTTTACTTTTACCGTGTCTTCTTGTGTTCTTACACTATAAGGTTAATAAACTTACTATAATAATCCAAACGATCCCGAAGTTGTTTATTATTAATATATATAACCTTATATAAGTCATTTTCCTGAACCTTAGATTTTTATGAATAAAATAACAATTAATAATATAATATTTGTTTAAAAAACAATTTTATATCAATTTTGACACTATTTAGTAATTGATTTTTGTTAAAATTATAACAGAATGATTAGTTAGAAAAAAGTTAATTAAATCAATACTAACATGTCATAATAAGCTATAAAATTAGTGTAATTTATAAAAAGTCTCAAATTACATTTATTTGGGTATTTATAACATCAATTATGTCAATATTTCATTAATAAGATAATTACTGCATCATCGTTGTGTCATAAATAAATTGAATTATTTAATGTCTAAAAATTATAAATAAAATACCATTATGTTATAAATATTTTTAGATTTCTAATTAATATTTATAGTCAAATTTATCTTACGTATAACCACATATTAAAAATGATTTACTTATTAAACATTGATTTTAACTATTTTAAACCTTCTTTAAGTAAATTGATAATAAATGTCCTAATATAATCCAAGTGGGCCTAAATGGTCATATTTTATTCCTAAGGTTGTTTTCGGTCGAATTAAACTTATCCAATATAATTAGGACATGTGTTAGGATAATAATAATATCATTTTTACCCTTAATTACCCTATTTACTTTTAACCGTGGTAAATAAAAGAAAAAAGTTACTATTCACCAAAAAATTATTTTCATCTCATTGAACCACATTTTACTTACTGACATCAACTGTGTCTCTCAAATTTTCTAAATTCCACTCACAGAAGCGGTAAAATTTTGTTTTATGAAAAATTCATTTTTTTAAACTACCACTTAGTGGATTCAATATTAATCAAAAAATGAATGTTTGCAGAAAAATAACAAAAATTAGGCCTAAGATATATTTAATATTATGAACTCAAAAATTATGTCTATTTTACCGAATTCAAAACATATCAGTTGCATTAATTAATTTAAAAATTAATTCCCGTCATCAAAACAAATAGCGTTTTCTTAAGAGATCATAACTATCAAATGATTGACACTTGTTTATGTCTGGTTTAAATGTGAAATTACATCCAATGACCAACATTTTATTAAATTGTAAAAATATAATCTAAATACAATTTAAAGCCACTAAAATTAATAATGTATCACTATTAATTATTTCGATTAAAAAGGTTGTTTTTAATTAAAATTTAGTAATTTTACTATTCATCAGAAAATGAAAGTTATCCGAAAAGTACCAAAATTTCACCCTAAGCTAATTTTGATTTTCTGAATCCAAAAATGAATTCCATTTTGAAAAATAAAATTTACAAAATTTCTAAAATGGTTATTACTATTCATAACAGATAGTTTTAATAATATTTTAATAGCATATCATTGTTTAGTGAAACTCGGTATTGCGTACTACACATGCCATCGAGGAAGGTCGTGATTGCGTGGAATGCAAGGAAAGTCAAGGATGCGTGTTGTGCAAGCTCTTTTTGGTGTAGTGTACAACACAATACATTAATGAAATTAAAAAGAATATTTTTCATAACATCTCATGGTGTTACAGATAATGTGTGTGAGGGACTTATAACCATACAACACAGCACTATGTGGGTAGAAACCAAAACCATGTTGAAACGTTCTACACAAAAGCAACCTAATCCTGCATAAAAAACCCTACACGTAGGTACCATCATCTCATATGGAAACACGATATATGGAATAGATCATCTTGGGAGTTTGTAAATCAAACTCTCATTACTTCCCTATAGCCTATAATTCTACCAGACATTTGCCCCTCCTCCATCCATGATAATGCTATGAGGCCTATCCCTCTTCCAAATCCACTCGATGTGTGTGATAAACTCATTGGAAAAATCAGAGTTCCCTATAGAGTATACATTCCCATTATAACTTATTTCATATTTTTAACCTCATCTACAAGGGCATCCTAATAATTATATTGAGGATACATCCCCACGTAAATGATAGTCCCATCCATGGAGGTACTCATATGGACCTCCCTATTTATAGATTGAGGGGACCACTCACCATTCCCATCAATGAGAGATAATGATGGATACATATATCATCCTCTCTAAAATCTATAGAAGTGAATCCCTATTAGATTATTCCTCAAGCTTCTCCTTTTGTAAAATGTTCTCCACCTCCTCTTGGACTCCCTAGGTCATATCCCTGAGTTGATATAACTATCATGGTAACCAAAAAAAGAGGAGACGAGCACAATCACATTCCATTCACTCTCAATTTATCCTAGCATATGAAATAAAATGTGGATATTGGTTCCACATGTATGTCTCTCTATATCTCCCATTTAGATCACACATTTCCCAAAAATGGATATATATTTTTTTTGGTTTCATGATTTTCCAATACCTTTTATTTATCACATCGATCATGACTCTTGTGGGCATTGATATTAGTGGCTATCATGAAATATGCATTGACCTAAGCACCCATGGGCCTCATATTCGATATAATCAAAAACCATAATCACACCCTTCAGTTTAATAATTAGTTTAAGCCCCATAAAACATCAAAATGTCCATGACTCAATATATTTATGATGGTTCTAGAATCATGGTCCTCCAATTTCATGTAATCCTCAAAATCATGTCGCGTCATTCAAAGGACCATATTCTAAATGAATAATTACCCTATGGATCCACCTATAGGCGTAATCCCTAAACTATGAAAACAAACTTCATTCGCGTTTATATCTAGAATATATAGTAATACCCCCTGAGGTCCAAACGCATAACCCAAAATTACCCAAATTTTCTCTAATCACCGTCCCTAATAGAGATATATCCAATGTAGAGGGCCATATTCCTTCTTAATCCCTTTTATAACCATATTTATATGGAAATATTAGTAGTAATATTTTACAACTCCTAGGAGTGAAAACTTATTCCAGGTTTCCCAATCCACTTACACATATATACGAGAACAAACATTGACTAGGCACCTTTCTCTTGGGTATCCTTGCCATTTGATGTTAATATTCATGACTTGGTCCTTATCAAATGACCTTGATAGTTATGATGCATCCCATTAAGTGGCACCAATATAAATGTGTTCTGATTCATTTAACATGACTATATAAGAATCACATCTTATGGATTTTATTCAGATGTCAAAATAACACCGGACCTGTTGGATGATGATGAATTATAAAGATCTCCACTACATTAATTAAAAACATATTCAAAATAATAAATAATATAATAATCTATGATCCATTTATAAAAATGTACAATTAATAGAAAAACTCTTATACATAATGATATCTTCATCAATTGGGATCTATGGATATATATAGATGATTATGAATCCAAGTGTTCTAATAATAAATCATTACCTCAAAGGATACTCATGTTATACATTGTAATGGACAAAGGATTCATTAACATAACTCAAATAAATACGGGAGTCATAGAATATCCAATAATTTCCATAAAAGTTAGAGACTATCCAATCCTTTCATCCTCTAAATCAATGGTAGTTTTTAAGTTCTCTTTCCAATTTCCCTAAAAATTTATTCCATTGAAAATCATTTCCATGAGTCATCACAAATATGATATCCATGAGGTGTTTCAGGATCCAAGAATAAAACATGTTATAAACCAGACCATCAAAAATGAGAACAAATAAATGTTTATGGATTAATGGGGCTCAAAAAATATTATTTAACTATGGTTCTTGGATTTAGGATTGGTATCAGGACATACTCTACACAATACTACAAATTATTTTTTTATTTACTAGTTTGCACAGTTACCCTTGTTTGAATTTCCACTTTGGGAGACAAATTGTTCATTTTTTGACATGCATAATATTTATTATTATTTATTTCAACATTTTTACTCTAATTATTATTTTTTATTATATTAGGTTATATTTTAAATTCTGAAAAGACTTGTCGTTATGGGTATAGTATCCCCATTGATGGATTTACATCCTCCTTGCTAGTTGGAAGACTCTTCCATATAAGGTGGTGATAATGGGGACATGAAGAGCACTAGTTTGGACATAGTGGATGGGATTATCACATTTGGAATATATAAAATATTTAATAGAATATTAAAACATTCACAAAGTATTTTTGTTTTCCTATGTAATTTATTTTAATTAAGTATCTTTCTTAAAAATGTATTTTTTTAAAAAAATTACATTATATTTTTAATTATTATATTATATTAAATCTATTTCAAATTTAGAAATTTATTTGAAAAAAATTATTTACATATTTCAAATTAAAATTTTAATAAAATTTAATGTGAAATTTTTTATTTTTTTCCACAAACAAATATAATTATGTTAAAAATTAGTCACATTTGTAATGTAAAAATTGTTAATTAGGGGGTTTTACCAAAATATAAATTATAGATATCACAAAAACTATTATATATTTTAATAGTATAATATATTTTGATTTTACAGTATCAAATCTTATAATTTTTGTTTTATTGGTCCCACTTTAAAATCAATATGACATTATTTTATTACTATTTTTGGTATTTTAACATTTACCAACCACCTCACTTTAAAAATAGAAACCCTACTCCTATCATCATAAAACGTTATTGAGACGGTTAGTTTAATATCCCTTCCCATATGTCTTCTAAACATTCATCTCCATTTTTAATTTTTATGTTTTTATTAAAATACCTACCAAGGTTTCCTTAAGAAGATACCCAAATGATGTTTCCCCTAGAATATGTAATCGTCTTTATTGAGTTATTTTTTGTTTATTTCTCATTAAACCTCCTCTTAATATTATACAAAAATCATATCATATGAGATCAATATCATCAATAAAATAATATATTTTTATGATAATGTTGTGGTTATATTCTACCTCCCTTCCATCTTGTGAGAAATGAAAATGATGTTCCATTGTGTTTGTGGACTATCACCTCTATGAAGTGATGGGATTCATTATTCATTTAAAAAAATAGGTATTTTCATATTGATATATTTAATGAATACATAATATATATTTTAAAATACTACAGGTATTTAAATATATATTATAACTAAAATTTCATTCTTTATATTCTTTTTAAAATAGAAATATTACTTTTGCATATGTACATACTACCACCTCTACGTAGTGATGTTATTACTTTTTTCAAAAAGATATACATCAATATTTATAAATGTTCTTATAATATATTAAAATGATAACTATAACAGGATTATGAATCTTAATATGAATAAACTATAAATAATAAGAATATACTGCAATCGTCTAACCAAAACTAGTATGGAAAATATAATAGTTAACACCAAAAATATTGATTTTAATAATAATTTATTAATAAATAGGTAAAATGAAATTATAATTAAATTATATATATTTATTTATGTATTAATATGGTACTTCATTTAGGTATAATAAATCTATCTTAATAATATATGTTATTTTAACTCCCATGAGGAATATTAAGACCTGAGTTAATGGTTTATGTCATAATCTCATTTTTAATAGAGATTGTTTATCCATGAATCTAAATTGTTGGAATTATAATATATTTATCACATAAACAACAAATATTTTATTCTATAACATATATTTATAGGTTCTTCATGTCCATATTCATTTTTTTAATCTTTATTGAACTCTAATATCAAAAGAATTTGTTTCAAAAAATGACCTTATTTTTTATGTACGTTTTATTTTTAATGTATATAGGGATTTTAAAAAGTGATTGAAGAATTTTTTTTTATATTCTATATTATTTTTAATTGAATTTTAACCATTATTTCATATTTCTACTTATATTTTAAAAGTAATCAATTTAATGTTTTTCGAATATGTTTTTTTACTTTCTTTAAAAAAAGTGTAACGACACTGTAATTTTCAATTTGTACGATATGAATTGATTATTCCAAAATCATAACTATTGTTTTATTTTAATTTTCCAATACATATTTACATGTATATATTCAATGATAATATTTTTCAAAATATTCCAAAAAATTTTTTTAAAAATATTGATGGAAAATATATTATTCTTTATTCTAAATGAAATGTAAAAATCTAATTTTATAGATAGTTTTCTACTATATCAATGTCCTATGATGTATATTATTCCTCACTATGGATAAGATTGTATGAAACTGACCATTTTATTTATTTGTAGTTGTTATGATTATGTGATGAGTAAACCTTAAAAATACCCATTTCAATTTTGTGGGTTATCATAGGATGAATTAATGAACATTTTATAATCTTGGGGAGACACAAATGTATGTATTTAATTATGTGATTAGTATGCCTAGAAGAATATATCCCTCTAATGAATTGGTTAAATATTGATATCTCAATTTATTACATAAACTAGAATAGGATGTGAACCTTGTTCAGTAGTTGAGATTTTCTACTATGACAGTCATGGGAGTGAACCTTGACTAATGAAATGATTGAGTAGGGGGTGATCATTATCCACTATGGGACTTTTCATCTTTTATATTATAAATACACATCTTTGACTAATGAAATTATTTTATTTTTTATGATTTTCATTCATAATTCCTAATACATGATCTAATTCTTATGACACACTCTCATGGTTAAATATTTATTAATGATGATTCCTCACATATATGACCTATCGTTTTACAATTTTAATGATTTGTTCCATTACACCATATTTATGATGTATGGTTGATAGGTTAGGATGTTAAAATTTTATTATTATGCTCTTATACGAGTATTCTTATTTTATGATGGTATATAATCATCAATTGATATCTTCCATGATTACATATTCTGAGAATGTATGATCTCCCTTTCTTATGTTTCCATTTCCATAAGTTCAAAGAACTGATCTATGTAGGATATTTCTATGTGGGGTGAAATATTAGATGAATATTATAAGAGATTTTGTGATCATTCATGTAATAAGTTGGTTGTGTATATATTCCCTAATGAAACTAATCCATTACAATTCTCAAAACTGTATTATAATGTAATATATAATGTTTTCATATAAAATATTGAAATATTTATTATTTTTATTCATAGGGGTCCTTATCCTAGTCTACTGAATTTACCCTCAACTCTTGAGGGACACATTCTATAACAGACTCACTCCCTACAACCACAAAATTGTAGATATAACATCTCATGGGATTTTTTTGATTTCATAACAGGGAAATTAAAATGAATATTTAATAATAAAATTTTAAAACAACCATAATATATTTCAAAAAAAATAGAATATTATTATGATTTATCCAAACCCCCCCCCCCCATATAGCATAAATTTCATGTATGATTCACTTGAGGAGAAATGAAAAATAGTTTGAGTTTTTGGAATACTATAACATACTATCAAAATATTAATCCAACATCCCAGCTTCCCAAATAAAATATTACATAGTTATTTTTCTATAAAGTATGATAAGAATGAATAATTACCAAATAATCATATCTAGGTCTATTTAAGTCACAATAAACATTCATTGAAATACCAATGATTTCAAATGTAATCTACTTCTATCAGATTTCAACCACAACCTCAACCTCGTTACTAAAATTAGTATCTCATTATGTCCTTTAATTCAAAATGTAATCTAGAAGATATTTATATCAAATTGTTTTTAAAATTTATATTATAAATAATAATGGAATAAGGATAAAATGAATTATAAAAAAAATTATAAGAAATATTTAAATAAAAATGAGTTATATTGAAATAGATAATTATAGAAGACATAAGTGATGTATTTCCAAAACCAAAATATTAAAGCCTTGATAACGGGATATGAATATCACTATAAGATAATGTTGAAAAACTCATCTAGGTATTAGGTTGAAACCTAGGTATTTTGAGCTGGTGGTTTTAAGGGAAACAGAAAATGAAAATCAAGAAAATGAATCTAAATTTTTTTTAGAATATTTCATATTAATATAAATGGAAATGCACCACCATAAATATAAAATTTAAAAACAAAAATTTAATATAATGTTTTTATATAAGGGAAAAGGAATATTGTGTCTAATAAGGTGAAGAAAAATCATCTTGTTTAATTCATTCTTCCCAAATTATTCTATTTCCCGAAAGAGTTTAGCCAAATAATAATGAACTTTGTTATTTAAGATTCAATGGAATTTTTAGAACCATTAATGTTAACATAACCCTTAATATAGATTTAAACC
The DNA here is from genome assembly GCA_963277665.1 of Viscum album. Lineage (NCBI taxonomy): Eukaryota > Viridiplantae > Streptophyta > Magnoliopsida > Santalales > Viscaceae > Viscum > Viscum album. The sequence continues at coordinate 1,155,231,608 of OY728133.1, read as the reverse complement.
AAATCCCATCATAATTTAAATTTCACAAAGAGGGTTTTTGGTGAAAAAAAAGAATCTTTGATGTGAAGGCCACCATTAGTCTAAATAAGGGATGTCATGTAATCCTAAAAAAGTAGTTACCATCAAAATTGAAAGACCATTGAATAATTTTTATTCAATCTATAATTAGAGAATGTGATGTTTATAATTTATTTTGTATCATAGGTTCGTGGTTCAACCCTATACCTTACTATGTATTAAAATATATTGGTCTAAGGATGCTTAAATCTAGTTTTGTTTGGTTAAATTTGGATGATTCCTCAAGAAATCATCTTATTGGAATTGTCAATAACCAATTAATCAATGCATGTAATAAAAATTTACATTATGATTTCTTAGTAATCAATAAAATGTGTTAAAAGAAGATACATATCACTATCGTAATATAATTTTTAACAACAAATGGGGGTTTAATTGGTGTGTCTAAGGGAATTTTGGATATTTATTATCATAATGGCCATGAAGAATTCATTTTTGGGTTGACTTGATACTTGAGTAAATTTTTAAACTAATATATTCTATTGAATAATTATTTATAATGAAATTACGGAGGTACATACCTAAATATTATGATGGAATAATTTTGGTGGTAGTGCCAGAACATTATAAGGAAATGATATTGAATCTCTAACCACATAATGACTATAAATGAAATGAGAAATGAGATGATAATTTAAGAACATATCACTAAGGTTACTAATGTTTCAAATAAAAATAAAATAATATTTTTTGAGAATGATTCTTTGGTTCTCTTTCAATACTCACAACCATCTTGTTATTAGATAATACCCACTCTTGTACACAACTTGGATTTATTTCCCATAAATTCTGATCATTAGTACTATAGGTCTATTTTAGTGGTTTAAGAAGATGATTTTTTTAGTAGTGTGCAATTAAGAGGTGTGTTATATCCAATTATATATTTAAAATAGATTTCTTGACATGCTTATAGTAGACAAAAATTAAAATCTACATAGTATTCTATAAATAGGAAATGGGTCTATTTCTATATAGTTGACCTTCTTGGAAAATCAATTTTCAATATCAATACATAAAAACATATAATGATACAATATGAATGGTTTGCCTACTTAAAATATGTAATTTTACATTATGATTGTTTCTTTATATTATAGTGAGAGGGTAATTGCAATTGATTCTTTTTCATGAATGTATATATGCATTTATGGAGGTGGACCCTTCCATTAATGATACTGGACAGCTCGATGATTTGTTTATGATTTTTTCTACCATTTTTTGTTATTTTGTTAATATTTTACACAATTAAATAATAATAAAAACATCACTCCTATAGAATTGTCTTATCTTCATATCGTTTAATTAAATGAGGGTATTCTAGAAATTTGAGTGAACATGGTAGTATTTACCTATGAATTGTTAATGTGAAAACCTTCCATAATTCACAACATAAAATTGATCATGTTTAAAAAATTAAAATAAATTTGGGAATAATACTCTAAAAATATATTTTTATGGGAGTAAATCTATTGTTTTGGATTTTTTCACTGTTTTTTTTAGAAATAAACCACCTACCACAAATTCTTTTAAGATCCAATTTTTTTAATTTTCTTACACTACTCACTTATAACTTCTTATAAATTTTTTTCATATATGCCTCATTACACAGATTCCTTTCATAATATTCTTCATTTTAAAATGTTTTTAGGATTATTTTTAATATTTATTTTCTTTAATCTGGTGGTTTCTTAAAGAAATATACCAAGTGGAGCTTATATTCAAACAAAAAGGGTAATCATTGGGTGCAATTAAGAAAAACCAAATTTTAATTGTGATTATATTTTCTATATGTTCAATATATTTTTTAATTTCAACTATCTTTTAGAAGTTTTTTACATCCTTTGAAATTGAATTCTCTTCTTTTTTGATCTATAAGATCTATTCATAGATAACGATTAACTATTCCGGATCACATAACTACTTATATTTTATTGAGGATGGTACAATGTTTTAACTATATAGTTCATAACTAGTAACAATATAGTTTTTTAAAATTAATTTCGATAAAATATGGATAAAAAATTATCACCATCAATAACCTCTCATATTTTTTGAGTAATAATTTAATAATATTATAAATCAGCATTTTTTATTTCTTACATTATCAACAATGGTAATATTTTTAATAGTTTCTAAATATCCTATTATTCTTCCATTGATTTTTTTAATATTTTTTGATATCATTTCAATAATTTATTTGACATTATATAAATATAGTGGTTAAACAAAACCACTACCCGTAAAAAATATTTTTGTAATATTGAATTTCCAAATCTGTTTGAACGTGAAATAGATTTAATATTCTTGTCCCACCTTAGTGTCAATTTTGGGTACAATATTAATATTTATCTATTAGCTAGGGTTTTATTCTCAGCTAATCTTTCTTTTAGTTTATTATATATCAATATTTTCTAATAATTTTTCAAAATTGAATATTTTTCACTGTATAATTTTCATTTTTAGTTGTTAATTTTTCTTTCATTTTAGGGATATTTTTTTTGATTTTATTGATTAGTAATTTACATTATAACTTGTGTAAGATTTTTAAGCATTAATTATAATGAAATCATATTTTTTCTATTGGTAAAAAATTTGGAGTAATATTTACAGTATTAATTATTTAACAAATTTGATTGGTTTTTAAATTCAAAATATTGTAATTGAAAATATTTTAAGATATGAACTAAAAATCATTGTTTTATTTTTATTGTTTAATATAAAATTAGTATATAAGATAATTATGAACTATTTTTGCAATAAAATTATGCCATTCAGTAGTTGCATCCATTTATTCTGTACTAATTATGTGTTTTTTAACCATTGAGTAAATGTTTTGTTTGGAATACAATTTAAATGAAATAAAAGTAGTTTTTAAATATTTTGAAATTTTTCAAAACCAATCGATTTTGAAAAATTGAAAACTAATTTGGGTTAAAAATATTCTATTGAGTATAGAATTAATCCATAATTACATGAAATAATCCCTTTAGAAAGACATATTTCAAAATTTTATTTTTTTGTTTATTATAACTATTTACAAAAAACCCTCGTTTATACTAGTTTTCTCTTCATTCTTCTTAGTTATACTATTTAATCTTAGATTAGTATACTCTTATAAATCCTAATGTAATATGACCAATGATAGAGTTTGGAGGTGTGTACTAATATTAATTTTTGTTTATTAAGAGATTCTAGGGTTCTGTTATTTCATTGTGGAGTGTTCTACATCATTGGTGATGTATTCCATCATGGTTCAGTTTAATCAAAGATAGGTATTATTTATTAATACAAAAAATTGTGTATAATCGAATTTATTATGGATTTAAATTCATTTTAAATAAATTTACTGTTCATCTAATTGTTATATAAGAATTTATAAATGATATAAATCTGGGATCACTTATTACAAAGGGTTTCAAGGGTTTTAATGGTTTTATGGAGAGTTTTTTATTCCAAGTATTTTGAAATTTCCCATGTGGTATGTAAAAAATGGATTTCAATGACCAGTTAAATTTTTACGCATTTAGATATTTAAATGTGTAAGTTATGGGTTTCAATAAATATATTAAAAAAGATTTCATTTAATGAAATATTAATTCATTTTTAATTAGAAAAGTGAATTTCGTTTAAAATTAATTTATATTTATTTCTCCCCAATTTAAGTTTAACGATTTTTTAAATGGTTTACACGGGGTGGTTGAAATTGGATTTCTAATGTTATGAAATGTCAAGGAATATAGAATTTATTTTGAACAAAATCATGATTTTTAAATTAAAATAATTTTTTTGAACAATCTGGACCCCTTTATTAAGAACAATTATTTTTAATGTTTGGGTTACACTATGGACCTGAAATAAAGTTTTTTTATTGTTATATTATTTTATAATACTTATTTATGTGAAATGGGTTGTTTTATGTGAAATTGTTGGAGGAGATATGTGGGATTTATATATTTTGTTTTATCATTGATTGTATAATGATTCTTGGATCGATTTGATGATCAACTCCACTTAAACTATCTTAAGATATTATGTAACTAATATAGGGTTTGTATGTTTGTTGCATTATCCCAATCTGGATTCATCACCAACTTCCCATGAAGCATGTCACCTGTTTAGGGTCAACTCCATACTTAGTAACCCAAGAGGATTTTGAGAGCTATGTTCCTGTTTCCTACCCATGATACCTTATTTTAATTGAGGATTTTAAAGAGATTCCTTATGCCTTATTGTATCCCAAATCATTGATTGGTTACATGATTTAATTGTATGATTGTTTGTTTTTTTAAAACTTGTAGATATTATGTGTAGTTTCTTCTATTTTTATTTTCTTCATTCATGGATTTGGTTTACCTTCAAATAAATTAAAAAATGATTTTTAATTTTGGATTTAAAAATAAAAAACATTTTTTAGTTTTATAACTATTTTTTAAATATGACATAAAATAAAATATTAGAATCCCTTTTTTCTTCAGATTTGAGGTGTTTGAGTATAATTTTTTTAGAATATCCCTTTTATTAAACAACAAAAATTCAAAAGTGTTTTGAAATGCTAATTATAAAAATCTCATGTGTACATGAAAGAAAATACATTTGAAAAATATATTTTAAACTAGAATGAACTAAATGGCCTTAAAAGGAAATAGAATAATGAATTTGGTGAAATAAAATGGGTCTTGTTTAACGCACACCTTTTATACAACATTGTGTGTATATTGATATTATATTTCAACTTATCTGGTTTTAGTGACTTTCTATCTGTCTATGATTTGGTTTATTTTAGTTTTTATTTGTTTTTCTGATGATATTCAATGTGTTTTTTGAGTGATCCTATTTCATGTGGACTTGGTTGGTGTTTTTTTCACGTACCATTAAGGTGGTTACATATTTTTACACCATCTAAGACCATTCTCTTGGTTTAATATATTTGTGGATGTCTACCTCATTTTTAATTATTCTTAATGCCATGTGTTGATTATTTGTCATTGTTAAGGGTGGATATGGGTATTCTGGTTTTTTTTATTGATATATTATTGTTTTATCTTGATGGTGGGGATTTCAATTTTAAATATGAGTTATTGTATATATTTTTTAGGTTCCCATTATGATCTTATTATTATGAATGTTAAATAATTCCAATTGATTTATTCATGATACACATAAAAAAGTTTCTTTTTTGTGGGGAGAAATAATTGACTTCATTCTAGATAACAAGCTTGGTTAGATAGAATGTTGGTTTATCATGCTATAGTTCATTATAGTATTCATATAAAGTCACATGAATAAGATTATTGAAGGGTGCCCATTCAGTCACTCACTAGAGAACACGACCTTTTTTCATCAAATTTTGTTACAATTTTATTTTGGAATCATGTAATAACATTGAAAACTAATACAAGCACACACCAAACCACACCCAAACACAAACAGACATATATTCAATCTCACACACACAAATGTTTCTTTATGTGCATGTATATATATGGATCCATGTTTAAATATATATATAGAATCTATGAAACAAACATATATATAACCATAAATTTAAATCTAGAAAACACACATGAACACACAATTTTATGTGTGTATCCTGAAAAGGAAAACATAGTCAAAACACACACCCATACACACACATTCAAGCATGGGTGTGTGAATTATCACTTGTGAAAACATTTTTTGTTTTTGTTCAAAAAAATATACATATATGATAAAAAATGAAAACCTTTCTATTAAAAATCATTAATTTTATTTTATGATTTATCAAAAAATAACATGTTGTTTAGAACACATGAAGGTGTAATGAAATGACTAAATCATGATTCCAATATTGATCATAATAGAAAAAAAAGTTGATACAAATGTAGGATGCCTAAATTTTTACTATACTATTTGTAATGAGGTGGTTCATATAATAGATAAGTATGAGGTATATAATAAAACCATGTAAATCTCAAAAAATTAAAAGGGTTACATATTTGATAGAAATGAATTATTAAAATAAAATCCAATTAAATACTATGTTTATAATAATATATTCTGATTTTATAATAATTATATCATAAGTCGACACCTGATTATGATTTTGATTGAAAAATATACAAAAAAAATTATACAACTATAATATATAATACATATGTAATGTTTTTATAAATATTAAATATATTATTTTCTTTATATAACATTACCTTGTTAAAAATATATGGATTGATTTTAAAACAATAATCATATATATATAATATACATGATGCCTTATAAAAAATAATCATAAATTATTCAGAACCTATACCACCAATTTCTTTTTTTATGAATTTAAAAAATCTCAAATAATGTTTTTTATTTTCAATAAATATAATTATAGTGATTAAATTTTTTATTGTTCCACACTAATGTTAAAAAATTATTTATTAAATTAATCATTACCATTATTCTATTTAAATAGTGTAATCTAATTATTAAATTGATTTATACAATTTCATTATATTTATTTACATTTATAAAAAATTAATACACATTCTAATATGATAGATACGTAAATATTAACTATGATTATCAATAATGGAAATAAAATAAATTTTACATCTACAAGTTATTAATCCATTTGAATAAAAAAATCAATTAACTAATTATAATATATCATAATTTTTTCAAATATAAAACATCGTTCTTATATTTTTCATACATTAGTCATGGTTTAGAAATATTTAATTCCAAATTTAAATGAATTAATTCAAATTTCTTATTTATTTTTATTCTATTAAAATTTACATGTGATAAATAAGAGTATTATAAACTTAAAGTATCCATCAAGTAATTATAAAATGTATTCACGCTACCTAAATATATTTAATTTATAATATTACATGAATATCATTTCAAATTTTCATTGGTTGATATAAATGATTCCGATGGGGAAATTGAATAAATCATGAGCGGTAATATGGATTGGTAAATTTTATATAGTTATTAATACTAAAATTAGGAGTTCTCCCATTGATATAATTTTATATTGTAATATGGTGCATATGTAACATTCACATTGGGAGTGTACCATCATTTTGTTTCTTGAGTTGGTGATTCATGAGCTTTTAATTTGAATTAAATATTGTATATAATTTCATTAATCGAATAAAACTATCATCAATTTATTAGAGTATCATTGGTTATGAAAAAGTGTTGAAATTTAAAGAAAATAGATATCATTTCATTCTATAATAATAATTATATCATGGTTTTTTATATGAAAAATGACATATGTATAAGTCTAATTAAATATACATTATTCTATACATGATTATTAGAAAAATAATTTCATGTTCATTGGAAATAATGAGTAATGGGGAGATACGTTTGCTTCTTGAGATATATCACAATTCATCCAAAATATTATGGTATTTCAACATGAATTCAAGAAATATTTATAACACAAAATTAAATATTTGGAATGTAGAAACACATCAAGTGTATATTAACAATATTTTTATTTAATGATAAATGGGTTGTAGTCAACGGATTATGGTTTCTGAATAAGTAGCAGGATTTATTTATGAAAAATCGCATTTTTATTAGAGAAAAAACATATCCTGATTCAGGTCAATGTTTTGAGAATAAAATGGACTTGATTTATGAATTTTATTGGGGATTCATATATCATTCAGGGTATTAAGATCTATAAATTATCAAGATAAAAAATCATGGATAAGGATTTTTAAAATATGGGGGTTTATCCATTTAAATATTAATATTTTCTCATAGATGAAAATAGTGATGCATTATCATCAGAGAATAGGATTATATAATGACTATTGATCAAAACACTTCTAAAAGAATTAATAATATAATTCTTATTTATTTATTTTTATTGTTGATTGTTCTTCAATTTTCTATTTAATATTATAAATTTCTCTAGTCAAATAATGAAATAATTTGGAGACAGGATTAGATGGGTTTGGAGCACATCAGCTTTCCCTTAATGATCTTTCCTCCTAGTATGACAAAGACAGTAAGACTGGGGATAAATCTATTGACCACAAATGACTATCAACTCCTATGTCTTTGTGATATATGAAAAAACCATGGAGTTCATTATCAATCATTATTGATTTATGATTTATCATTTTTTTAATTTGATTAGAGGATTATATGACAGATTAATTTCTAATCAGTAAAACTGTTTTTGGATTTAAATTTTTTTGTGAGCCTAGATTCACCCCTGCTCATATATCATATCAAATGAACTTGGGAATGTAAATTGGTATCTCAAATTTTGGTTATGCTACGATATTTGTATTTCATCTTTTTTTATTTCGATCAAATAACGTAATATTTGTATCATGGGTTATAATAAATCTATCACAAATAATGGAATACATTTGTTTAAATGTATGTAATATATCATTTAAATGATATTCTGTTTCCTTATATATTATCATTAGAACTGTATATATAGGATATCACAATAAATTGATTTATTCCACCTATGGAAATCATGGATTATCTTCTGATGGATGAGATGAATAATGAAGCTAATCAAATATTTCATAATTAATTTTTTTATAAATCTAAGATATTGAATGAATAATGTGATGTGTTCCAAAACTACCAAATCCAAATATTATGAATTCCATCTTACACATAAAACTAATAATAAGGTGAAAGAAACTAAAAATAAATTATTTCGTACTAAATTTGATGAAAAATAGATTTATAAGTATGAAATAGTTGATGAATTTTGTTATGTTGTTAAAGAATATTTCATTTAATATACATTCCTATGGAGAAATTATTGATAAACCATCTATTGCTTTGAAAATTAAGAAACATCGTATAAATTAATTTTATTTGTAGAAATTAGAACATGAGTATGAAGATAGAGAAATTTCTACTATTTATAAACCAAAAAACATCTTGATCACAAATGATATTAGAAGAGGATATACATTGAATAAGAAAGGAAATATATGGAAATATATTTTATTAAAATCCTTCTTTGGATTTAAGATTAATTATTAAAAGATATTTCATGATGAGGATTATGAGGTTGATGAAAGGTAAATTAATTACAATGATTTCATGTCAAATTTATAAAAAATATTTATAAATGGATCTGTGAAGTGAATGTTTATGATTCTATTTTAATTCATTAATTTTATAAGAGTGTACATTTTTTTAATAATTTCCAATTAAAAACCATGAGAAGAATGAGAAATATCAACCCAAATGATCATGGATGATTAATAATTAATATGTGACTTGATATCGTAGCTGAAAAATATTGTAAAAGAAAAATTAAATATAAATAAATATTCAAAAATACAAAATTTAAATATAAAATGTAAAATATGTATTAATATTAGAAATGTTAGGTTGAGGTCACTAATTTAAAAGATAAATATGATCATGATTTTGTGGCTCCAACCAAAAAATGATACTTAATATTATAATAATAAAATAAATATAGAATAAATGATAACGTAGGGGAATATTTTGAGAATGGATCTCATTGTATACATCTATATGATTTTTAATCTCAAAAATTATAATATATTTATGAAGAAATTTATGGACAAACATAATTCTAAAGTAGATTTTTAGAAAAAAAAGTGACTTAATTGGGAATATCGATGACCCAAAAACAATTACTATCATCTGAAATAATATTATTTATAAGATGACCACCCTATTTTGTATTTATGTTATATTATGGTCACTCACTAGATGTGATGTTACATTAGGTATAAAACTTCTTAATAATGTTTTTATTTGACTTTAAAAATGCCATTTTTATTATGGGGGAGTCATCTAAAAAATGTAGAATTGTTTCCATGAATATAAAAAAGATGAAGGATCAAAAAAATATTGAATTATATGGGAATTTACGTTGATGATAGAGATAATGAAATTGAAAAAATGAGAATGTATTTTCTTATACACATAAAAAAATATTTTTTATACATTATAACATCATATATTTGTGTTTATATTTTAAAAATAAATTTCATGTTGGTGTAGAAGGTGAAAGGCCATGAATTTTCAAAAAATAATAATGTATTATAAAATGGAATATTTGACTTCTGATATTTAGTGTATCCTTAGATATATGCAACACTATGTTATTTATCATTACACGCAATAATGACTTTCTTTGAAGTCTTACGTTATATGCATGACTGAGTTTTACAAAATAATATTAATATTATTATTAAAAATAATAATTACCAGCAAAATATTAAATTTTAATTCATGAATAGGATTTATTAACTTCTAAAAACTAAATTGAATAAATCTTTACAAACCAACAAATTAGAAATTAATCTAAAAACAAATGGAATATAAATTAAAAGTTTCTATAAAAAACAATTTGTTATGCATGAAAAGAAAATTATCTTAATAATTGAAATAAATTAACATTACTAGATTTTATTAAACAAAATTAAATATTATATTTTCAATAGATTTTTTTAATTCATCTAATAGTTTCTATAATAATAACATAATAAAAAAATCCAATTTTATTCATAAAAATAAATATTTTTCTAAAGGTAGTTTTTTCCCTTTTTATTGTATATTTGTTTAAAAATTAAATTTTAAACTTATATAAATTTCATTTTCAAAAATAAAAGAAATATTTAAATATCATAGTAAAAAATATTTTAGAGTGATGTTTTGGTATTTTTCTGAGAAGTTTTTTTTATATTTAAAAATTCAAAATTCTAACAAAAAAACTAACATTTCATCTAAATAATTTATACTATTAATTTCTATGTTAAAATATTTGTTAAAGTAGAAATATATAAATTATACTTAATTTAATCTAATTTATTTCATTTGAATTAATTTTAAACTAAATTTATACATAAAAACATAGTAGAAATGTGAATATTTTTACATTAAAAACATGCTTTCTTATCACATCTGTAAGAACAATTTTTATTTAAATAATGCCACTTATGTGAATGAATTTATAAAAATAGAATAAATATTTGAAAAATTAATAATTTATATTATCTAATAATGTCACATTAATTTTTTTAACATAAATATTAATGAAAAAATAATAATTAATTAACACAATTAAGGATAAAATTAATTGGTGTTTATAACATATGTTTCTATTAAATTTAATTTTCCACAGACATATGATTTTTATTTAATTATTCATAAATAATATTTACAATAAGAGGGTGTAAAAAATATAATAAATATATTTTTTATTATAATTCTATTGGATAAGTTACGTTGGTGAATATAATGATACAAGTCACCTTGGAAAAAAAATATGAAGGCAATATTTCATAAACAGAATGACTATTGAATAACATTAGAAAAAATATATTTAATTTGTGTAATGGAGGTTAGATATTACCAATGCATCCCTAACTTTCATTATTGTTCCATATTGGATGCACATGAGGTTAGGGAGACATCCCAATAATTAATACTTGTGGATATTTACCAGAATTACAGGCCTCCTCCATTATAAAAGTGAATCTGTTATCCCCACTTAATTACACCTCCAATCCCATTTTACTTGACCATAGACTAAAAATATCACTTCCCAACTTTCCTCCCATGTTTTTAGAAACATTAATTTAGGTTGAAATCTAACCAAGGAATGGATTTGGATCAAACAAAAAGAAAATACCCATAGAAAAGGTAGCATTCATTAAAAAAATAATTTATTCCTCCTACCCATTAAATTATTGAAATACATTTATTATATTAAATATAAGGTATATCAAAAGTATATAGATTTTTTATGTTATTTTTACAACCAAAAACCATATTCACTAATATCTAATGGGGTAAAAATACAACATTCATGTGTACGGTGGACTACACATCACGAACCGATGTAGTTTGTTTTTCCACAGCCACCTTTCAATGTTGGGAATAATTATTTACATAATATTAATATAATATATATAATCTATTTATTATTTATTTATTATTCTAGAATAATTATATAAACCATACCTCTTTTTTTCAATATTTTATGTATATGATATCTTCATTCATGTGCAATGTGTACCACTGCCTCATGAAGCGATGTGATTCATTTATGATTTACATGGAATGTATTATAAATGGATTTGATGAAATTATGTGAAATATATTACATAAATTTTATACTATAAATATAATATAAATAAACAATATTTACTAGTCATTTATTAAATGCAAAAGGAAAATGGAAATAACTTCTTTGCAAACGTATGGCCTATTGTCTCCATGAATAGTTCTTTTCTTTTCCGATCAGAAAATTTAATGAATTATTATTAATTAATATATAAGAAATATATATTATTTTTAAATAATGTATTACATTATTGAGATTTTAAATCATGATCTGTGTAAGAGTAAAAAAATTAACAAGTAAATTAACATCAGTAACAAAAAAAATAATGCATGATTATTAACAAAGGGGTGATAAGATGTTTTAAAAAGAAATTATATGATTTTATAAATAATAATTTGGTTTTTTTAATAAGTAAATAAAAAACTAAAATAATTATAGTTTAAGATAAAGGGTGTTTAACTAAAGAAAGAGTAAGGGAAGGGATTTCATCTCAATTTTTATTCCATTGATACTTACTTATTATTATGAATAATTCACTTTAATGAGTTGTATAACTACCTCTTTGAAAATCAATTCCCTGAAAACATAATTAATTTTTCTATTTTTTATTTCAATATGATTTATCTCATCCAAGGAATTTGTTATTTAAAATTACCATATAAAATAAGTTTTTGTGAAATCCATCTGTAATTTCTGATTGTTAACTATGACCTCAAACAATCACTAATAAAAAATAGACCTTTTACCACAATAGTCTCTATTAGTGAATGAAAAATGAATTGATAAAGGGCACATTATGATTATTAAAAGACATGTTGATTAAGTTTTACCATTGTCATTTATTTTTTTCGCATTGATAAAATGAACACTTTACCACTACTTTTTATTTAGTAGTGATAAAGCGCAGCCTTTCCCAATTCTTTTATGAAGCACTTATAAAAGGTACTCGTGATCAACACTTTATTTTTAGGGCTAAAAATGGAAACCCTTTCTCAGTGTTGGTAAATATACAATTTATCAACACATTTTTGGAAATGATAAAAGACCAAAAAAATAAATAATGAAGAAAATAAAACTAATATTTTTATAAAATAGATAAATATAAATTATTATTAATTATTTAATTATTGAAATAAATGAATAATTTTTTTATAATATATATATAAATTATAAATATTAATAAATAGTATATTATATATATATATATATATTTGAAAATTAAATTAAACAATTAACATTTAAAAATAAGTAAATGATGAAGAATGCCAAACATTTTATTTATTAAATTATTATTGATAATATTAATAAATAGTATATATTAAGTATATATATATATATGTATATAAATATGATTTTTATGATACAAAATATTTAATCATTATATGAAAAAGTCAAATATTTAGTGAAGAACGGTTTATAATTAAAAATTAATATGAATAAAAAATAAAAAGTATTTCTGTCGAGAAATGGACAAAATAGAATGCCTTTTATTTTTTTCAATTTAAAATATAAAAACCTGTGTTTTATTTATATCTCATACATATATGAAATTAATGTATTTTTAAATACTATGCTCACTCCCAAATATTTATGTAATTAATAAAATCTAATATATAAACACACAGAGTTAATATTTTTTTAATTTATTGAAATTTTAGTAATCATACTAATTTTCATTATAACATAATACATTTGATATATCATGTATTGAATCTGTAAATTTCATTAATTTTTTTATATTTATTACAGCTAATTATAAATATATTTTTAATATTAATTTATGTTATTTTGAGTATAATCAATTAATAGTATTTATTTATATATATTTATTTAATGTGTTTTAATATTTTTCAATACGTATTTATCTTTATTTCAATATATATCTATGTTTCTCAAATAAATATTATTTAATTGATAACAGTTATCCATTTTATCAATATAATTTAAGTGTTCTCATTTTGAATTATTCAATTTCACCCATTTTTAACATGCATGCACTTAATATTAAATATTCATTAATAATGATAATAATATATTATGAAATGAATAATTATAAATTAATATATTTATAAATGAATATATACTATATTTATACATTTATATATTTACAATTATAAATAAATAAATAGTATTTTAAAAAAAATGTATTTATATAATTCTAAATAAATAATTATATATATTTCAGTAATTATAAAATTATAATAACTTTCATTGTATAATGAATATATTTACTATATTTATATTTTTACATATTTATATATTCATATTATATATATATAATTATATAAATATATGTAATAATATAAATATATAAATATATAAAATTTCATATAATGTATTTATATAATTATTAATAGATAATTACATAAATAAATAATTATATATATATAATTAATATATTTAAATAATTAATATTCTTAATATATTTATATTTACATATACTTATTAAATTTAAAAATTAATATATATATATATTTATATATTCAATATTTTATATATATAATTATTATGATTATTGCATTATGAGTGATTTTTAGCACTGATACAGATTCCTTCTATCAGTGCTTATTAATAAAGCACTGATAAAAGGGATCTCTTTCTGACTTTTTTTATATGTTTTGATAAATGATACCCAATCTATATTAATAACCATAGCCATTTGTGAACCAGTTGAGATATCGGAATATTTCCACATAAGCCACATGTTTTCGGTGCTCTTTGTCATCAAATCCATGCTCAGATCAGGGATTGAATAAAGGATCAAACAATTCAAAGGATTGAATCCAAGGCTCGAATGATTTAAGGGTTGAAAAAATCCAGGTATCTAAACATTCAACGTTTGGCGATATATCTACTTTCTCTTGGATGATTCAAAGATTCAATCCAAGGTATGTTTTTTCCTCCTCACTCCATATTGATTTCTTGTTTAGATATATCTATTTGTGTTTTCATTATCATCCTTATTTCTACCTCCGCTCTAATTTTCCCTCGGGTCGCCCATGATTTCCATATCCCTTGTGCCCAGGATTTCTATTTCCATGTTCTTCCACTGATGATTTCTATATCCACTGGTGCACATTTATTGTTCATAACACATTATCACTTATCAAGTTTCTATATGTGTAATTCAACTTTGGCATGACTTGGTGAAGTTTCACTACCTCATCAGCGTTGAGGCTCACTTGTTGAACCTCACCATTCCATATGCTAAGGGACTTTGAGATGTGTGCCGTTGATAATAATCCCATAATATAATATATACTTATTTAACAAAAAAATTAAACTCACCCTTATACTTAATATACTTGTAATTATATTTAGAAAATTATAAATACATGACAAAAATTAATAAATATTATCTGAGTATTATAATAAATGGGTGAAATAAAATACTTATAATAATGCATTGATTTATACTTTGAGAGTCCCAGTATAACATAGTGAATAATATCTAAGGTTTGATTCATTTAAATCTCTAATTTATTATTTTAATTATCTACAATATCCCCATCCTAACTAGATAAAAATATATATCAATTTTATCATTTCATCATAATGACTATTCAACCCACTATTTTTAGGTCATTATTTAAATGTCTCTTTATCTAATATGATCAATTTTTTACAACCACAAATCAATTTCTTCTTTCAAAAACTATTTCAGTAAATTTTAATTGACCCCAAATTATAATATGGTTTACAAAATTTTATATATCTTTTTAAAAATGTATGCATCATTAAAATGATTACCCACTAATTATTACTTCATAAAAATAACCTCATTTCCTCCATGAAACATCTAAAAAACACTATATATGTTTTTACTTTTACCCATATAAATGAATAATTTTCTTTAACATTACCTTTTATTTTTAACATCTTTTTAATTCAAACATTTAATCTTAGGAGATCCAATAAATCTAAAATTATTTGTGCCCTATGAACATCCCACAATAAATTAATTACATCAATTTACCAGTCATATATGAACTGAACATACAATATCTAATAAGAAATGATGTTTAATTCATTAATCCATTAGTGTGACATTAGTAATAAATTAATCTGGAATTCATTTCATTTTCATATAAAAAATTTCCAATTCATTATTCATATTCATCTCGGTTTTTTTAAATTCATGAAAATGCTTCATACAACTTATTAATTTTACACATTCCTAATAGATATCATTGAATGTTTTGAATTCATCACCAAATTTTACTTATAAGTATTTTTCTCACATCAAAAATATTTCTATACAATTTGGATATCTACCATTAATTAAAAACCTCTTTATCTTCCATAATTACTATTATTTAACGCATTATGACCGATATATTGAACTATGTTCCCAAAATATCCATAGAACCCATAATGGAAATGAAAATGAAATTTTCTTATTAATCCCACTCTTCATCTTGTCAAAAATAATTCATCTTTTCAACCTGTCTAGAAATAATTCATTAATCAACTTATAAACTAATAATTTGGATATTTTTAAAACCATTACAGTTATTAGGTATATTATTTTCTAAAATTATTTTTTTCATTTATTATCTCAATTAAATTGAAATTGAAATTACAATTATGGGGTATCTTAAAATATTTTATATACAAATAATATCAAAATTAATAATGCCTAGGTTCTCACTTTACTTTTCCCAAAAAATGGAGTTTATAACACTTGAAAATTGTGTAATTATAAAAAATGGTTTTTAATAACCCTTTTTTATTAAAAAAATGGTACACAACTGCCATCCACATAGGATTCATCTCCCAAAGAGTTACTATTGAAATTTGTTCTATGAGACTGAAACTAGTGGAAAAAACGTTTAACACATCGGCATTTTTCATGTAGGTTCTATATAACTGACATGAAAAGATGTAAAAATCAATTTATCATTCCAGTTATTGTATTACCGACATGATAAATCGTTGATAATCTATTTTATACATCGGTTACTTTATAACCGATGTGAAATATCAAATCTGGGTGCTTTATCATGTCGGTTATAAAATAACCGATGTGATAAAGAAAATCTCAATAATTTATCACATCAGCTATGAAAATAATTGATGTCATAAATCACTATTTATCGTTTTGGTTATAAAATAACCTATATGATAAATTATTTTCCACATTGGTTATTAAATAACTAACATTATAAACATAAAAAAATAGTTTATCACGTTAGTTATTAAATAAAATATATGATAAATATTTTAAATGATTTATCACACCCCATATTCAGTTATTATATTTTCTTCAATCAGGAGACATGTGACTTGTCACTCTCATGAGTAAAACCTATAATGGATTCTTTTAAGGCATTCCCTCCCTCATTTTGAATCATCATTCATTATCTTTATTATCATCACATCTACCAGGTCGAATCTAAATAATCAAGTAATCCTCACACAGCTCGGTTTTTTTTTATTTTTTACGATTCGCTAAACTAATTTTTTGAAATTTTATTTTTATATATTTTTTCATAAAATCATGGTATGTTTCATAGTGTTCATTTTTACCATGCTAAATTATTTTCTGGTAAAATAAACATATTGATGTGATATCATTCGTGTTTAAAAAAATTTGTGTGTTCTATCATGTGTGTGTGTGCGCGTATAGGGGGTGTCCAAGGGGTGGGGGTGGAGTCAAGGGGGGTGTAGGGGCTGTCCAAGTGGATTGTGGGTGTCCAAGGGGGTGGGGATGCCCAGGGGTGAGGGGGCTATCCAAGGGGGAACGGGTATCCGGGGGTGTGGGGGTGGTGTCCAGGGGGTGAGTGGGATATCCAAGGGGGTATGAGAGTCTAGGGTGTGGGGGTGTCCTGTGGTGGGGGGTCCAGTGGGTTGGGGTTGTCCAGAGTGTTGGGGCGGTCTAACAGTGGGGGTGTCTAGGGGGTGGGGGCTTTCCAGAGGGTTTGGGGCTATCAAGGGGCTAGGGGCAGGGCTGTCCAGAGGGGGTGGTTGTCCAAGGTAGGTGGTGGTGTCTAGGGGGTGTCCAAGGGGGTGGGGTTGGTGTCCAGGGGTGAGGGTATTTCCAATGGGTTTGTGCTTTCTAGGGGTTGGGGTGGTGTCGAGGGGTTAGGGGGTTGTCTAGGGGGTGGTGGTGTCCATGGGGTGTCCAAGGGGGATGGGGTGGGGGTGGTGTCCGGGGGGTGGGTCTGTCCCGGGGGTGGGGTTGTTCAGGGGGGTGGGGATGGTGTCTATGTGGTGATTGGGTTGTCCAAGCGGGTATGGGGAGTCCAGGGTTGGGGGTGTCTAGGGGGTGGGTGCTATCCAGAGGGGGTGAGGGCTGTCCCGGGGGTGGGGGATGTCCAGGGGGGTGGTGTCCTGGGGGTGTCTAAGGGGTGGGGTAGGTGACTAGGGGGTGAGGGTGCTTTACAAGGGGGTGGGGGTTTACAGGGGTGGGGGTTATGTCCAGGGGAGAGGGGGCTTTCCAGGGGTGGGGGTGTCCAGGGGTGGGGGGCTATCCAGAGGGGTTGGGGATGTCCTGGGGGTGGGGGATGTCCAAGGGGGTGGGGGTGTCCATGGGGTGTCCATGGTGGTGGAGGTGGTGTCCGAGGGGTGAGCAGGATTTCCAAGGGGGTGGGGATGTGCAGAGAGGTTGAGGGATGTCCGGGGGTGAGGGTGCTTTACAAGGGGGTGGTGGTGTCCAGGGGGTGTCCAATGGGTGGGTTGTCTAGGGGTTAGGGGGCTTTTGAAGTGGGTGGGGGTGTCTAAGAAGTGGGGGTGATGGGGTTGTCCTGGGGGTAGGGGTGTCCAGGGGTGGCGGTGGTGTCGAGGGGGTGAGGGGGCTATGTAGGGGGTGGGTGTCCAAGAGGGTAGTGGTGGGGTGGTGTCCATGGTGGTGTAGGGAGTGGTTTCTTGGGTTGGGGGAGGTGTCTAGGGGGTGAGTGGGCTATACAAGGGGGTAGGGGTATCTAGGGTGTGGGGGTTTCCATGGGTTGGGGTTTCTAGAGGGGGTGGGGTGTTGTTTAGGGGGTGTGGGGCTGTCCCAAGGGTGGTGGCTTCCAAGGGGTTTCCACAGGGTTGGGGGTGGTGTCCAATGGGTTAGGGGGTTGGATATCCCCCTCCCCCTAGACACCACTCCCCCACACCCTGGACACCCCAACCCCCATGGAGACCTCCACCCCCTGGATAACCCCCCACCTCCCAGGACACCCCCTACCCCCTTGGACACCCTTAATAGCCCCCGAACCCCTGGATAGCCCCTACCCCTTTGGAAAGCCCCCACCCCCCCTGGACATCCCCCTACCCCCTTGGAAACCCCCTTGGTATATACATATTCCAACGGTTTCATTGAAACCATTGGCATATTTTAACCCCAGGTTGTTTATACCAAAGGTTCCTGTAGAAATGTTGGTATATGGGCTATTGCAATGACCATCATGCCAACAGAGTCTGAACACATTGGGGTATTTTATCCCAACAGTTTCAAGGGATATCCCAATGGTTTGAAAGTGTTGGGATATGTTTAATTTTCATTCGTGATTGTATACATATTTTAATATTTTTGCTTTATATTTCTTTTTAACGGAACGGTGAATTTGGTATCTAGTTCCACTAGGATGTATTCTTTGTGAACCTTAAGAAGAAATTATCCATGATGAATTGAAAACTATTATATCTAACTATATTTTCTTTTTAAAAATCATTTTCATGCATATTTTTTTTTCAAATACGCACCCCCATGGACACCCCCTGGACAGGCCCCCACCCCATGGACACCCCATACCCCCTTGGACACCCTAGACAGCCCCTACCCCTATGAACAGCCCCTACCCCTTGGACAACCCAAACCACCCCCCTGGAAAGCCCCTACACCCATGAACACCCCCAGGTATATATATATAAATATCTCAACGGTTTCATTGAAACCATTGGAATATTTTAACTTTTGGTTGTCTATATTAACGGTACCTGTAGAATCATTTGAGTAGGGCTATTGCAACGACTGTCATGCCAATAGTGTGTGAAACTATTGGGGTATTCTATCCTAAAAATTTCAAGGGATATCCTAATGGTTTCAAATCGTTGGGATATGTGTAATTTTTAGTAGTTAATGTATAGTTATTTTAATATTTATACTTCATATTTCTTTTTTATGGAAGGGTGAATTCAGTATCCATTTTCCCCAGGATATATCCTCTATATACCTTAAGAATAAAAGATCGAAGATGAATTTAAAACTGTTTTATCTATCTATATTTTCTTTTTAAAATCATTTTCATGAATATTTTTTTCAAATTTGCATATATTTTTTGTATATTTTAAAATTGGTTTACATTCAAATTATGATATTTTCATATAAATATATATTTGTCTTCTATTTAAAGGAAGTATAATTTTAAAATTTATTATTGGTAATAATGAGTCAATGTTTGATAAAGACACATCAAATGAATAAAGAATAAGAGGAAGGTGATGATTCCTTTTTGGAATTTTGTAAACGAAATGTTCCAAGTAGTGACAATATTTTTAGTCTATGCCTGAACTATTTTAATATGAAGAAGTTGAAAAGTAGAGAGATCATAGATCATCTGATTTTTCATGGTTTTAATTTGAGTAAAAACCCTTGGATTTGGAATGGTTAAATAGGACAAAATGTCTGAAATACTGATGATGATGATATGAAAGATGGTAACACTGATTGAATTGAAGAAATGATCCATGATATTGCATCAGAACAAATTAAGATAGAACTGACTTTGCACGTCTATATGGTGATGCTGAAAACCCATTGTATCCTATTATTATGAATTTTACAGTTTTTTATTTGTTTATAAGATTGAATAAACATATTGTATTCATGGATGGAGTGACAGAAGTTTTAGAGAGCTGCTACAATTGTTGAAATACATTCTACCAAAATACTACGATCTTCTAGATTCACATTATATGGAAAAAATATATTATGCTCGATAGGATTAGGAAACAATAAAATACATACCTATTCGAATGATTATATAATATATAAGATAGAAAATGAATTTATTTTAGAGTGTCTTAAATGTGAGACATCACGGTATAAATTAAAAGAAAAATCATAGGATGATGTTGAGATTACAAAGATCTCTTCCAAGGTATTTTGGTATCATCCTATAATTCATCGTTTGAAATGTTTATTTGATAATTCACATGATGCAAAAAAGGTTAAGATTTCATGCTAATTGTCGGATATGTGATTGAAGAATAAGTCATCCAAATGATTGTCCACAATGGGAGAAAATTGATAATCATGATCCTACATTTGCAAATGAAATTAGAAATCTCATACTGGGGTTGTGTGTTGATGGAATAAATCCATACTGAACCCTCAGTGGGATAAACAGTTCATGGACTATTTTATTGATAATTTAAAACCTGTCTCCTAATGTTTGAATGAAGTAAAAATATTTCATGTTGAGTAAAATGTTATGTGGTCCGAAGTAACCCAGAAATGATATTGATGTTTTATTGTCACTATGGATTGATTATAATGACCCATACATTACATACATTATTAATACTTCAAAATTGAAGTTCACTTCTTACAACATATAACAAAACCATGAAAGGACCATATAGGTATAGTGTCTTTATAAACTAGGAAACAGAAACCACTGTATCATAAAGCATCTACATTGTCTCCCATTTATTTCATCATCTCTAGAGTCCCTTTTTGGCATATCTTACTTAATAACCTTCTACCTGACATGGGGAAAGAAAACATACAAAAGGGTGAGCTCAAATGCTCAGTAAGGGTAAACAAAAGAAATATCAATCACATCATATTCATAAGAACATAACATTTTGAAAATCTAAACCTACAAAAGAGAATATAATTTCATAACATGGGATAAATCATAGTAGTGAAATGTAATCCCAATAATCATAACTTAAAACATGAAGCTTTGTGGAATAAACACATAATCATAGAAAATCATTTCTTAGTAGTCAACACTCATTTCCAAGACTATCTTAGTGGACAATGTCCATTTCTGAACCGAGTTCACTCCTCGTTTCAGTCCAGTTTCACTGAACCGGTTTAACCTACCGTTCCAGCCATGTCTATCTCATGAGATATAAATATTTACCCATTGCATTGTAGTGAGATATAGGTCCCACCCCTCTCATAATGATACCATTCTTATGTGTGCCACAAAATCATAAATCATACATCATTGCATAACCCATGTAATAAAAATGGGATTCATAAACATCGTGACATCATAAAATAATTCATATAAGACAAAGGAATTCATAAAAATAATTCCATCACAACATAATCAAATAAATGTAATAATAGGTATAGAAACAGAACCCTATATTATCTTAGATGGAAAATAATTTTGATAAAACCCTTGAACTCCATTCTTGAAGAAAATATCCTTTCTACTTCAAAAACATTTTTCCTTTCTTAAAATGTCATACAATTTTAAACTAAAAGAAGTTAATTAAAAATAAACTTGAAAACTTGTAAAATAATCTTCTTAAAAATAATGTTTTAAAAATCCACTAATGCCGTATAAGTTAAAAAACATTCTTCTCATACTTATGTCGGAAAAGTCAAAAAGTACCTCATATTAAAAACGAGAAAAGACTCCTTTCATATATTTTACTAAAAACTCACCGAAGGGTAAAATTGGATTTAAAAAATTGTAGAAGGATATAAATATTACATATTGAGGAAAATTGGATGTGGATGATAAATATTCCCCAGTAAATTCTGAAGTATAAAAATCTCGGATAAAAATTGAGATTTGCGAGATTTTCCCTTGCATTAGGTCCGATTTACTTCGTAAGTGTCCGAACCTCCTGTATAATGATTTAAATAATGTAATTAAATTATTCCATAATCATACTTATTTTTATGATATCATATATGTTCATATTCTTAGCTTCTTATTAGTAATATTTCATTGTTACTTCTTATTCGGGTGTTTATTGCTTTTTGTTCTTATGCGTGTTTTGTCGAATAAATTCTTAATCTTCTTTCTAGGATATAGATTCATCATTTCAATAATTTTATTAGTGTAATATATATCATATAAATTCATTAAATTCATTTATATAATTATTATTCAATGATGATCACGTAGAATGAGTCGCATCACTTCGTGGAGACAGTATTCTGTACGTACGCACGAGCGATGATATTGTTACCATGATCGTGGAACTGTATTGGAGTGTACATATACTATTTAAGAAACAATATCACTTTACAATAATCATATATAGTTATTCTTTACACCATTATACCCATCCAAGTATGGTGGTGGTGGAAAATAGATTACACCACGGCGTGGAGACGGTATTCCGTACGTACGCATGCGCGGTGATTTCATTTTCCGTAGGATGGATAGATGGTGAAATAGGGTTGTTTCATACATATAATAACATATCATTATACTAGTGATACTGATGTTATTACTTCATAATGAAACAACTAAATAAGAATAAGTGTAAGTAGAAATAAAGTTGAAAGAATCGGTAACGGACATTACCTCTTCTTTGAAGTGCCTCTTTGAGACCTCCTCTTAGGGCACTAAAATTGGTCTTTGAAGAAGACCAGGACCTCTAGGATGTTTCTAGGGAATTGGAGAAGATAATTGTGCAGGGGTTGTCCAAGCATGAAGGCTCAATGTGGTGTGAGAAAGAGAGGGAGGAGGTGACCTTTTATAAGGGAGGAGAGGGTCACCTTTGGAAAAACTAGAAATATTATTTTATTTTAAAGTCATATTCGGTTTTTAATAGCACCAAATTGATTTATTAAGAAGATAAGGTATTATGGTTTGAAATACTCTCATACAATAGAATTTAGACTAGTTTAGGTCATTATATTAACTTTATCGTTTAGTTTTAACTCTTAGTTAATTAGATTGGCCTTTACCATGTCACTTTGTATTTTTATATTATATAGTTAATAAACATACCATATACATCCAAGATACCCACAAGTGGGCCATTAATGATACACCTATCAGGATATAAGTATCTTGGACGAACCATAGATTTTTACAAATATAATAACAATTAATAATATAATATATTTTTTAAAATCTATTTTATGTCAATTTTGACACTATTCGGTAAATGATTTTTATGAAAATTATAACAGAATGATTAGTTCGAAGAAAGTTAATTAAATCAATAATAACATGTCATATAAACATATAAAATTATTTTAATTCATAAAAAGTCTCAAATTAAATTTATTTGGATATTAATAATATCAATTATGTCAATATTTCATTAATAAGATAATTACTGCATCATCATTGTGTCATAAATAAATTAAATTATATTTAGACGAACAAATACAAATAAAATACAATTATCTAGGAAATATTTTTATCTTTATAATGAATATTTATAGTCGAATTTATCTAATGTATAACCCTATTTTAAAAATTATTTAGTTATTAAACATTGATTTTAACTATTTTAACCCTTCTTTAAATAAATTAATAATAAATGTCCTAATCTAATCCAAGTCGGCCTAAATGTTCATATTTTATTCCTAAGGTTGTTTTTGGTCGAATTACACTAATCCAATAAAACTAGGACATGTGTTAGGGTAATAATAATAACTCTTTTATCCTTAATTACCCTATTTACTTTTAACCGTGGTAAAAAAAAGTAAAAAACATACTATTCACCAAAAATTATTTTCATCTCATTGAACCACATTTTAGTCCTTGATATTAACCGTGTCTCTCTGATTTTTGAAATTCCACTCAAAGAAGAGGTAAAATTATGTTTTATGTGAATTTGAAAATTCTCCTAGGAGGTGGGTAAAAGACGGGGAAAACTTCAATAAAATTTTTATATATCTAAAATTATTATAAAATGACTCCAATGAATTGAACTGAACTTATATAGGTATTATGTATCGATTTGGACCTAAAATAAATTTAAATAAAATAAATAATTATTTAAATAAAAATTCGGTTTTTAAATAGTAACCCGGTGTTTTCACTATTCATCAAAAATTGAAAGTTTTTAGAAAAATACCAAACTTCACCCTAGGATAATTTCGATATTCCGAATCCAAAAATGAAGTCCATTTTGAAAAATAAAATTTACAAAATTTCAAAAAGTGTTTATTACTATTCATAATGGCTGGTTTTAATAATATTTTAAAAGCATATCGTTGTTTAGTGAAACTCGGTATTGCGTACGACGCAAGCTATCGAGGAAGGTCGCAATTGCATGTAAAGTAATCCAAGCTAGTGTTGTGTGTAGTGAAAGATTACTTTGATGATTTATATAACATAAAAACAAAATATTTCTCATAAAAGTCTCGGGTGTTACATTTTACCCCCCATAAAATGAATTTTTCCCTCAAAATTCGTCACTTTGTAACAAACAGATGAGGATACCTCTCCCTCATCATATCCTCAAGCTTTGATGTAGCTTCTTCTAATTGGTGGTTCCCCCATAAAACTTTCACCAAGCAAGTGGTCTTGTTCCGTAGGACTTTTTCACTACAATCAAGAATCTCTATCAGCTGTTCTTCATAAGAAAGATCTTGTTCCAGCGGTACAACTTCTGAGCTGAGTACATGTGAAGGATCAGGTATGTACTTTCTCAGGAGAGATACATGGAA
Source organism: Viscum album (assembly GCA_963277665.1). Lineage (NCBI taxonomy): Eukaryota > Viridiplantae > Streptophyta > Magnoliopsida > Santalales > Viscaceae > Viscum > Viscum album. The sequence continues at coordinate 1,155,205,860 of OY728133.1, read as the reverse complement.
CACATCGTGAACTTGAGAGAGATTCAGTGGAAGCTCCAATCGGTAAGAAACCTTCCCAATACGATCTAGTATTTCAAAAGGATTGATATACCTATGGCTCATCTTTACCTTCTTTCCAAATCTCATTACTCTCTTCCATGGAGGTATTCGTAAGAACACTTTATCACCCACTTAAAACTCTAGGACTTTACTTAGGTTATAGGCCTAACTTTTTTTGTCGCCTCTGAGCTGCTCTTATGGGTTGTTGAATAGATCTGACCTTTTCTTCCATCTCATCAACAAGATTAGGTCCTAATAGATTTCTTTCCACAACTTCATCCAGCAAGTTGGAGTCCTGCATTTCTTTCCATAGAGAGCTTCATAAGGAGCCATCTGAATATTGGAGTGAAAGCTATTATTATAAGAAAATTCCACCAAAGGTAGGTGTTGATCCCAACCTCCTATGAAATCCATTGAGCAAGCTCTCAACATATCTTTTGGATATTGAATTGTCCTCTCAGAATGACCGTCTGTCTGAGGATGATAAGTAGTGCTGAAAATTAACTCTATATCTATAGTATGCTGAAGACTTCGCCAGAACATTTAGGTAATCCTTGGATCATGATCAAATATAATAGAAAGTGGTACTCCATGAAATCTTACCACTTCCTTCACATATATCATGGCAAGCTCATCCAGAGAGAAATCCTCTCTAATAGCAATGAAGTGTGCCGACATTGTAAGACGATAAACTATGTCCCAGATAGCATTATTTCCTTTGGATGTTTTAGGATGTCTGGTGACAAAGTCCATAGTGATGTTTTCCCATTCCCATTTGGGTATGGGTAATGGTTGTAACATCTCCTTAGACTTCTCTCTCTCAGGTTGAACATGCTGACAAACCATGCATCGAGAGACATATTCAGAAACATCTCTTTTCATGCCATCCCAGTAGAAGTACTCTTTCAGGTCCCTATACATCTTCGTGCTTCTAGGATGAATAGAGAATGAAGAACTATGAGCCTCATCCAGTAGCTCCTTCTTTAATTCTGGGATGGGAGGAACACAAACCCAATTCCTAAACTTTATTATCCCATCAAAATGAAGGTTGAATTCAGGAACATTTCTCACCTTCTTTTGTAACTCTACATCTTCTTTCTGTGCCTCTTTAATCTTCACATGTATTGATGGATGAACATTCATTTAAGAAAGATATGATTTTCCCCTTCCATTATAATTCCAAGATCCACCCTTTGTAAATCCCTAAATATTGGATCTTTTGTGATCCTCATCATGGATAAACATGCATGGTCTTGTCGACCTAATGCATCTACCACCTTGTTTGCTTTCCCAGGGTGGTAATGAATTGAGCAGTCGTAATCCTTAATCAGCTCCAACCATCTTCTTTGGTGCATATTCAGCTCTTTTTGTGTGAAAATATACATTAAAATTTTATGATTAGTATAAATATCACACCTTTCTCCATAAAGATAATTCCTCCAAATCATTAATGCAAAGATTACCGCGGCGACCTCAAATCATGTGTTGGGTAATTTTGCTCATGGATTTTCAATTGTCGTGAGTCATAATATATCACCATATCATTTTGAATGAGAACACACACCAGTCCCTTCTTGGATGCATCACTGTAGATCACAAACCTTTCTCCACTACAAGGCAGTGTGAGCACAGGTGCACTGGATAACCTTCTTTTCAACTCCTTGAAATTCTCTTCACATTCATCCATCCAAACAAACTTAACTCCTTTCTGAGTCAACTTGGTGAGTGGATAAGATATTTGTGAAAAATCTTTCACAAAATGTCTATAATATCCAGCCAAACCAAGAAATCTTCGGATCTCAGTTACTATTGTTTGTCTAAACCATCTTTCGATAACCTCTGTTTTTTCTGGATCCACAGATATCCCCTATTTTGAGATTACGTGACCCAAAAATGCAACTTTTTGAAGCCGAAATTCACACTTGGTAAATTTGTCATAAATATTCTCCTTTCTCAGGGTCTTCAATATAATTCTCAAGTGATCTCCATGTTCTTCCTTCCTCTTTGAAAATACAGGAATATCGTCTATAAAGACTACCACAAACTGATCAAGATAGTCTCTAAATACTCTATTCATCATATCCATGAAGATTGCAGGGGAATTAGTAAGACAAAATTGCATTACTATAAATTCATAGTGTCCATACCTTGTATGGAAAGTCGTCTTTGGTATATCCACCCTTTTGACCCTTAATTGATGATACCCTGAACGAAGATCAATCTTGGAAAAGAATTGAGCTCCGCATAGTTGGTCAAATAAGACATCAATGCACAGGAGAAGAAATTTGTTCTTGATAGTGATCTTGTTAAGTTCTCAATAATCAATGCAGAGTCGCATTGATCCATCTTTCTTTTTAACAAACAGAACAGGTGCTCCCCAAGGTGACGCACTAGGGTGTATAAATCCATTATCAAGATTCTCTTGGAGTTGCTTCTTCAATTCCTGCAACTCAATTGGGGTCATTCTATAAGGTGTCTTTGAAATATGAAAAGCACCCGGTACGAGTTCTATTGAAAATTCGACTTCACGATTTGGTGGAAGACCCGGAAATTCCTCTTGAAAGACATCATCTAAATCCCATACAATGGTAATATTCTTAATCATGGGTTTCTCACCAACCATTTGAGATAAATAACCCTAATTTAGTGGAATCAAGACCCATAAGATGGAAGAAACTTCCACTGGAAGGTTATGTTCATCCTTGCATCGATAGACAATCATAGATTGATCTGGAATATGAAATGTGACTTCCCTTATTTGGCAATTGATATGAGCGAAATATAATGAAAGCCAATCCATGCCAAGAATCACATCAAATTCCACTATAGGAAGGACCATTTGCTTTGCAGGAAGAACATTCCCACAAACATCAATCGGAGAAGAATTATAAACTTTTGATGAAACTATTGTGCTATTAGGGGTTGTCACAGCTAACTCAACATCTAATTGTGGAGGTAATACAATGATACCCTTAGAAAATTATTCAGAAATAAAAGAGTCGGTGGATCCAGAATGAAATAAAACATTTGGTACTTGAGAGTGGATAGTAAGTGTACATATGACCACTTCGTTATCGTACTCCACATCGCTGATAGAAATTGCATGTGACTTTCCTTTTTATTTTTCCTTAAGAGTTTGCTGATGTCGATCATCATCAAAAACCCTTGGATTAGGGCATTGATTGGCATAATGCCCCATTTCCTTTCACTTGTAACATTGAAGTGTAGGAGGTGCACTCTGTGTAGTCTTTTCTTTATTCGCATCACTAGGCATCTTCTTCCCATCATTGCTGCATTCAAATGCCCGATGACCTTCATTTCCACATTTGAAACATTTTTACATGTCCCTTTAAGACAACTCCCTCTATGTTTCCTTCCACACCTTGAGCATAAAGGAAAACTCATCTTCTTTTCAGTGTGGTCTTTAGATTTTCCTTTGAATTCCATTTTCATCTTCTTATCAAACACATATGACTAATGGGTTACTCCAATCTCCATCTCAACTTTGATAGCACATTGAACGATTTCCTCATAGCTATTAAAGTCCCTTATGGTTAAAGCCCATCGAAGACTTGTTTTAAGCTACTAAATAATCGATCGATCTTACTCTTAGGTTGGATAATAATACCAGAAGCATACCTTGAAAGTCTTGTAAAATTTTCTTCGTAGGTACCAACAGATTCAACATAATTTTTCTTTAGTTCAAGAAACTCCTTCTCCATCATTGTTCAGAGAATACGAGGGAAGTACTTATTGAAAAATAAGTTCTTGAACTAATCCCATTCCATGGATTCAATTTCATCACTTTGCCTCATATTTTTGATAAGATTCCACCATTAATTAGCTTCACCTTCTAAGAGATAAACTACTAATATGACTTTATCATGTTCAGAACACTGAACAACTGAAAATATCTTTTCATTGGTAATGATCCATTGTTCATCCACTAATAGATCAGAAGACACGCTGAATGAATGTGGATGCTTCCTCATGAAAGATTCAATAGAATTTTGCTCCTTCCTTTGCTCATTTGGAATTCCTGCATGATTCATAGCTTGTGAAAGTTGTGTGAGAATGGCTACTAGATTTTGCATTCCATCTCCGATAACATTTGGTTGCTCAGGGGGACAATCATTGCATTACCCATCGCATTCCACATTAACACGGTTCCTTCAAGTTCCAGCCATTGACTAAAACCAAGAAGAATTGTGTGAGTAACACTAATTATAATAGTAAAACCACATAATCCAGAATAAATGTTCACACTTAAGGTCTTATCATAGGTTGTTCATGGCCATTTCTAAAACACTAATATTGTGTTATATGCTTAGACTTATCCTTAGGGTTTCTACTAAGGCTTTCACATCCTAGTTTCCAAAGATTGACTATACCTTTCCTCTGATACCAACTATAATGACCCATGCATTACATACATTTTTAATACTTCAAAATTGAAGTAAATTTATTGAAACATATAAAAAAACCATGAAAGGACCGTATAGGTACAGTGTCTTTAGAAACTGGGAAACATAAACAATTGGTTCATAAAGCATCTACATTGTCTCCCATTTATTTCATCATATCTAGAGTCCCTTTTGGAATATCTTACATAATAACCTTCTTCCTGACCTGGGGAAAGAAAACATACAAAAGGGTGATCTCAAATTCTCAGTAAGGTTAAAAAAATATCAATCACATTATATTCATAAGAACATAACATTTTGGAAATCCTAACCTGCAAAAGAGATCATAATTTCATAACATGGGATAAATCCTAGTAGTGAAATGTAATCCCAATAATCATAACATAAAAAATGAAACTTTTTGGCATACACACATAATCATAGAAAATCATTTCTTAGTAGTCAAGACTCATTTCCAAGATTATCTTAGTGGACAATTTCCATTTCAGAACCGAGTTCACTCCGAGTTTCAGTCCTGTTTTACTAACCCGGATTGACCTGCCGTTCCAGACATGTCTATAATATGAGATATAAATCTTTACCCAATTAATTGGTGGGAGATATAGGTCCCACTCATCTCATAATGATACCATTCTTATGTGTGCCACAAAATCATAAATCATACATCATTGTATAACCCATGTAATAAAAATGAGATTCTTAAACATCGTGACATAATAAAACAATTCATATAAGACAAAGGAATTCATAAAAATAATTCCATCACAACATAATAAAATAAATGTAATAATAGGGAATGAAATAGAACCCTATATTATCTTAGATGGAAAATAATTTTGATAAAACACTTGAACTCCATTCTTGAAGAAAATATACTTTCTACATCAAAAACATTTCTCTTTTCTTAACATGTCATACAATTTTAAAATAAAAGAATTTGATTAAAATTAAACATGAAAACTTGTAAAGTATGTTTCTTGGAAATAATGTTTTAAAAATCCATTCATGCTGTATAAGTTAAAAAACATTCTTCTCGTACTTATGTCGGAAAAGTCAAAAAGTACCTCGTACGAAAAACGACAAAAGATTCCTTTCATATCTTTTACTGAAAACTCAATGAAAGGTAAAATTGGTTTTAAATAATTGTATAAGGACATAAATATTACATATTTAGGATACATGGATGTGGATGATAAATATTCCCCAGTAAATTCTGAAGTATAAACAATCTCGGATCAAAAATGAGATTTGCGAGATTTTCCCTTACCTTAGTTCGATTTGCTTCATAAGTGTCTGAACCTACTATATAATAATTTAAATAATTTCATTGACTTATTCCATAATCATACTTATTTTTATTATATCATTTATAGGTCATATTCATAGCTTCTTATTAGTAATATTTCATTGTTACTTGTTATTCGTGTGTTTATTTCTTTTTGTTCTAATGCGTGTTTTGTCAAATATATTCTTATTCTTATTTTTAGGGTATAGATACCTCATTTCCAGAATTTTATTAGTGAAATATATATCATATTAATTCATTCAATTCATTTATATAATTATTATTCAATGAAGATCATGTGGAACGAGCCGCATCACATTGTGGAGACGGTATTTCGTACGTACGCACGAGTGATGATATCATTCCCATGATTGTGGAATTGTATTGGAGTGTATGTATACTATTTCAGAAACAATATCACTTTACAATAATCATAAATAGTTATTATTTACACCATTATACCCATCCAAGTAAGGTGGTGGTGGAAAATTGATTACACCACGGCGTGGAGATGGTATTCTGTACGTACGCACGCGCGGAGATTTCATTTTCCGTAGGACGGATAGATGGTGAAATAGGGTTTTTTCATACTTAAAATAACATATCAGTATATTAGTGATATGGATATTATTACTTAATAATAAAACAACTAAATAATAATAAGTGGAAGAAGAAATAATGTTGAAAGAATCGGTAACAGACATTACCTCTTCTTTGAAGTGCCTCTTTGAGACCTCCACTTAGGGCACTAAAATTGGTCATTGAAGATGACCAAGACCACTAGGATATTTCTAGGGAAGTGGATAAGAGAATTTTTCATGGGTTGGCCGAGCTTTAAGTCTCAATGCGGTGTAAGGAAGTGAGGGAGGATGATCCCTTTTAAAAGGGAGGAGAGGGGCACCTTTGGAAAAACTAAAACAATTATTTTATTATAAAGTCATATTCAGTTTTTAATAGCTCCAAATTGATTTATTTCGAATATAAGGTGGGGATGTGTATAAATCCTCTGATGAAATAGAATTTAGACAAGTTTAGGTCATTATATTAACCTTATCATTTAGTTTTAACTCTTAGTTAATTAGATTGACATTTACCATGTCACTTTGTATTTTTATAGTATATAGTTAATAAAATTACCATATACATCCAAGAGACCCCCAACTGGTCCATTAATGATACACCTATCATTATATAAGTATATTGGCCGAACCTTAGATTTTTAGGAATATAATAACAATTAATAATATAATATTTGTTTTAAAAACTATTTTATGTCAATTTTGACACTATTCGGAAATTGATTTTTGTGAAAATCATAAAAGAATTATTAGTTCCAAAAACGTTAATTAAATAAATATTAACATGTCATATTAACATAGAAAATTATTTTAATTCATAAAAAGACTCAAATTACAATTATTTGGGTATTTATAAAATCAATTATGTCAATATTTTATTAATAAGATAATTACTGCATCATTATTGTGTCATAAATAAATTAGATTATTTTAAGTCAAGAAATTATAAATAATATACCATTAAGTATTAAATATTTGTATCTTTCTAATGAGTATTTATAGTCTATTTTGTCTTATGTATAACTCTATATTGAAAATGATTTAGTTATTAAACATTGATTTTAACTATTTTAACCCTTCTTTAAATAAATTAATAATAAATGTCCTAATATAATCCAAGTGGGCCTAAATGGTAATATTTTATTCCTAAGGTTTTTTTTGGTTGAATTACACTTATCCAATAGAATTAGGACTTGAGTTAGGGTAATAATAATTAAACTTTTACCCTAATTATCCTATTTACTTTTAACCGTGGTAAAAAAAAGTAAAAAGTTAATATTCACAAAAAATTATTTTCATCTCATTGAACCACATTTTAGTCCTTGATATTAACCGTGTCTCTCAGATTTTCGAAATTTAACTCACAGAAGCGGTAAAATTATGTTTTATGTAAATTTTAAAATTCTCGTAGGAGGTGGGTAAAAGACGGTGAAAAGTTCAATAAAATATTTATATATCTAAAATTATTATAAAATGACTCCAATTAATTGATTTTAACATATATAGGTATTATGTATATATTTTTACCTAAAATAAATTTAAATCAAATAAATAATTATTCAAATAAAAAGTCGGTTTTTAAATAGTAACCCGGTATTTTCACTATTCATAAAAAATTGCAAGTTTTTAGAAAAATACCAAAATTTCAACCTAGGCTAATTTCGATATTCTGAATCCAAAAATGAAGTCCATTTGGAAAAATAAAATTTACAAAATTTCAAAAAGTGGGTATTACTATTCATAACGGCTAGTTTTAATAATATTTTAATAGCATATCATTGTTTAGTGAAACTCGGTATTGCAAATGACGCAAGCTATCGAGGAAGGTTGTGATTGAGTGTAAATCAATCCAAGCTAGTGTTGTGTGTAGTGAAATAGTCCTTTGATGATTTATATAACATAAAAACAAAATATTTCTCATAAAATTCTCGGGTGTTACATTGATGATTTGAAACTTTTATGGGAGGATGGTATTAGGTTGTATGATTCTTATAAGAGGGAATATTTTCAACAGCATGCAGTGCTTATGAAAACTATAAATGACATCCCCGAATCTGGAATTTTTTATGGATATAGTGTTAAGGGTCATAAAGAATGTCCAATTTTTGAATAATATACTTCATATTTTCAGTTGCATCATGGGAGGAAAACAATGTACATGGTTCATCAAAAGTTTTTTCTTATGGATCACTCTTATAGAAAACTAAAAAAGGCATTCAATGGCTCACAAGAATTTAATATTTCTCAAAAACCTTTATCATCTGATGTGTATTTTGAGAGGGTGGAAAACGATGATGTTACATTGGGAAAGACATAGAAATACGATAATGATAGACATATTTGGAAGAAAATGTCATTATTTTTTAAGCTACCGTATTGAAGATATCATGATGTTAAACTTAATATTGATGTCATTCACATGGAGAATAATATCTATGATAGTTTGATTTTAAAATTTTTATATATTAAAGGAAAGACAAAAAATGGGTTGAATGCATGATTAGACTTACTATCAATAATAATATGTTGGGAGTTATCACCCACTTCTAATGGAAGTTGAAAATTTCATCCCCCAGCTTGTCAGGCATTATCAAAGAGGGAGAAAATTAGATTTTTCTAGTGTATTCAGGATATCAATGTTCCTCATAGTTATTCTTCAAATTTAAAAGAAAATTGTCTTTGAAGGATTTGAATTTGATAGGTATGAAATCCCATGATTGTCACATCATGATGCAACAACTTCTACGAGTTGAATTGCGTGGAATATTACCCATCCATGTTAGAAAGACTATAATGAAGTCATGTTGTTTTTTCAATTTATTTTTTAATAAGGTGATTGGTATGAATTATTTTAACATTTTTGAAACGGATGAAATATCTATACTTTTTCAAATGTAAATGTATTTTCCTCCATCTTTTTTTGATATAATGGTTTATTTAATGATTCATCTGGTTCGAGAAATAAAGCTTTGAGGAAATTTATATCTACTTTGGATGAGTCCTTTTGAAATGTATATGAAAATATTGAAGTGGTATGTTAAGAATACATATGGACATAAATCCTCCATTATTGAAAAGTATATTTCAAAAGAGGTTGTAGTGGTTCATACGAGCTACATGGCTATGGCAGAGCACATAGTTTTGACACCATCTCACCATGAATGAGTTACAATGAGGGAAAAGAGATTTGTGGCATGAATGTAAAATCATTTTCAACTGAATAGATGAAGAGGTTATAATTATACATCATGAATAACATAGCTGATGCTCAACTGTATATCACATTTCTTTTTAATTATTTGAAACAATGTCATCGAAATAAGAAAGAAATGTGTATTTTGAATGAGCACAACAAAAAAATTTTGTCACAGTTTAAAATGTCCTTTCTTGGTAGATCAGATGTATTAGAGGCATTAATATAGATAGTGGATGGTCCATGTTTAAATGTGATAACATGGTCTGATTATGACATTAATGGATATACATTTCATATGAAAACACTAGACAACAGAAGTGCAGTGTAGAATAGTGGTGTATTGGTGTTGGTAGAAGCAATGCATTTTTTGAGTTCTAAAGACAAAACCCCAATTTCTACATGAACTGGATATTATGGAGTCATTGATGAAATATAGAAGGTTGATTACATTAAAATTAAAATACCTGTTTTTAACTGAAAATGGTTTATTTGTAACAATAGTATCATACACAATGAATTTCGAATGACAGTTGTTAATCTGAATATATTGGAAGACATAACAAATTCTTTTATAATCGAAACACATTAAAAACAGATTTTCTATGTAGTCGTTCAATTAGATATTCAATGGTCTGTTTTTGTATAAGGGAAAAAACAATATGTTGGTGAGGATAAACTTGATGAAGATGTTGATTTATATGAGATCACTACTTCCATGGAAATATTCACAGAACATAATGACGATCATGTTGAAGACATGGTTGTGCCATAAGAAGGATGATGATGAACGTATTTGGGAAAAAAATCCATTTCTACATTCCTAACATTACAAGTAACATATGTTTATTTATTGATTACATATATTATTTTCAAAAAATGTTAGATATTGTAATTTTTTTCTTTATTAAAATGTGTATAAAAACAAATAAGTACAAGTTATTGTACATTTTAATTTTGTATAGTTTATATTATCATGTTTACCATTACGTAAATTATATATCTATTATTTTTATTGAATGGAAATTACTCTACGATCTTTAAAATGTTTTCCATGTTTACCAAGATAACCAAGGTTACCATGTCTACCATGACTTCCATGTTTACAATGTCTACCATGTTGACCATATTAAACATGTTTATCATAGTTTACCATAGTTTACCATTATGTACCTTATATATTTATTGATGTTTTTTATTGAAAATTACACTACCATGATTACAATGTTTACCATCTTTACCATTATTTAACATGATTACCATATTAAGTATGTTTACTATTATGTAACGTAGTTCAATAATCAATTTTATCTTTATATTAGTATTGTAGTATTTTAATGGGTATATTTGTGAACTAATGTTTGTTTGTTTTTTGATTTTAAGGATAATGACTGGTCAATCCGTCGATCAACCATATGATTATACAGATGAAAATAATGAGCATACCACTTGCGAGAAACATTCACATACTCCTCTTGATGTCCCCCAATCTTCCTCATGTGTTACCATAATGACGAAGAAGAGTTCAAGACTTGGTAAATGTGGGTGCACACATTTAGCAAAATTATCACATGATTGTACACAGTACTAGAGGATACTCGTTGAGTTTGATGATAATGATATTCTTAGCGGTCCAAATGCAGACGATTTTAAGAGAGTTGTATCAACTCATGGTAAGATAAAATTAATCATTTTGTATGATGATTGGATATATGTGGAAAATCGATAATATCACAGTTGTGAGAGACAATTTTGTTAAGAACGTTTTCTATTGTTTTCCTATTATTTAAATGTTTCTGGTATAATATTTTTTACCACTTCATTATCAGATGACATATGATATTATTGATACCAGAAGATTCAGGAAGAAATTCATATCGATGGCTACTAGAAGATAGATGGACATCAAATAAAACCTCACATATGATTTCATTTTTGGTCATAGGAGTCATGAAAATCCATGTCATATATATCCTTTCATATAAGAAGAGAAATGGAGATATTTTATTGAAAGTAGAAGAAAATATTCATTTTTGGTTATGGAAGTGTAATGATTTATAGGATTTCATATATAAATGGACTTATTAATGTTTTTTTAATGATTTCTTATTCTTAATTTATAAAAAACAATGAAATCTCATCATGAGATCCAATCTAAAAATTTATATCCTATCAGTTTATCTCAGGGAGGGTATACATTATTGGAAGACCAAATGATAGAAGAAAATTTACAAAAACTGAGAGATGAGTCTTCAAGCACTAGAGAGGATGTCCCTCCATACCCTCCATCTTGATATAAAAATGGAAGAGAGTATGGATGGGAAAAAAGGGGAAATATCTTTTCCAAGATTTGGAATTCATAACTGAGAGGATTGTAATATAATTGTTTTATTTATTTATGTTAAATATATTTTTTATATAACTGGAATAATTATAGAATTGTTCAATTATTTAATACAAGATTTCAAAGACTAGTAGAGCTCATAGTGGGTATTTACAGCTGCTGGGAGGCAAGATATTTTATCCTCAGCATTGGGAAAGTCTGGACATCCTGGTCTTGTACGAGGATATCTGATGGGTGTATCCATTAGTAAAGTGTTGTGACATTATTAAACTTCTTCCATTGAGGGTGTTCATAAAAAAAGACTCCTTGGAGGCTGAATTTTATAATATTAATGTGTTGATGGAGGAAAATATTAGAGCGTCGGTATAGTCTATGTTTTTAGACACTTAAAGACAATTTCATACTCCAGTTACCACTCCACCGCCACAACCTATAGACCTCATTATTTATCCTCCACCTCCGCTAGTAGCACCCACTCCCCCACCTGAGCCTACAGACCACATTTTTTTATCATACTACTATATCGCTTCTTCCTACTTATTGTGAGTTGTATGTTGCTGATCCACAACATCAGATAGTTTCATATGAGGTGTTATATTATATATGAGATATAGTTCATCATCCAAAGATAGAAGTAGAGCATCATAGGGTCACTATACAGGATATTATAGATAGATTAGATCGATTACCATTTCCTAGAGAAGAGGTGATAACATTTGGACATAGTATCCTCCATTCTTTAATTTTTCTATCCAGATTTCTGCGACTCATTCTTATAGAGGTATGTATGTTATATCTTCTATTTTATTTTTATTGGTCAATTATATTTTAACATTTGATAGCAAATATATTTTCCTATTTATTTTTATTTGAATACTTCAAAGGTAATGAAATATTATATAGAAAATAACAAAGACCAATGGCTATGACATCAGATACAGATTCTAGTAGTCTTGACAGATTGTCAAGATATTCAAACTTTTTGGTGGAACATTATGAGTTTCTAATCGAACCTCATGTTTGTGGATGTGTAATTAATGCGGGATTCTGAAAAATGATATCATGGAGCTTGTTACTGGAGATAAGTTGGGAATCAACGTGGTGAAAATTGTTTTCCATGTAAGTCTTAACACCTTTTCCCTACATTATATATATTAAAAATGTTGAATTAGGTCTATTTTTTATTAGGTATCATTATAACATGTGTGATTAGAATGAGTGGATAGATGCATATGAAATCATAGACCCAAATTTTATTTCCCCTAAAGCACATGCAATGGATGAGGAACAAAGAATTCATTATATTGCTGAAAGATTTGAATAGAATATAATCATAGTGTAGGATGATGCCCTATTGTGAGAAGTATGAAACATATATCTGGAAAATATTTCATTATATTTTAACATAAAAAACCACTAACCTTACATTTTCATTTATCAGTGATCGTTGGATGATAGGCATATTTTTTCCAAGAGATAAAATAGTTTATTAGATATGCTATGTCCTTGGCGATGTGCTGGAATGTTTTCAGAATATGTTGGAAAAGTATGTTTCAATTTTTTAATAGTTTTATATATTATAATTATATTTAAATCTATCCAATTATTATTATTTTCTAATAGGGTATGGTTCTACTTTTGAAAAAACACATGGAAAAGGAATACCAAGATCAAATTTGTAAAATTAAAGGTAAAAATCCATTTATAATTTGTACATATTTATGTATTACATGAAAATAATATTTTGAATTAAAAATCATTTAAAAATAATTGTCATGAAAAACATGGAATCATCGAATGGGGATATTATATGATTAGATTTATGTATGAAATAATTAAAACTGAGACAATTGTGAACTTTTGGCTAGTAAGATTTCCATTTAAATATTTCCATATTATTTCAGTTGATTTATTCATTATACATGTTAACTAATATCCTTTTACTTTGTAGATGTGTGATAAACCTGAACCCTATAGTGCTCATGATGTTAATCACTTACCTGTGGAATGGTCAAAATATTTTACAGGTTTGATTGGATTTTAATTTTTTTTTGTAATGTAAAATGTAATTTTGAATATATTCATTATAACTGTGTGTTTATTTGTTATTTTGGTTGGATTTATCTTTCTTTAGTTGACATTGTAAGATTTGAATGTCATTTATGTGAATGTTTATTTTTCTCTACTTCTAGTATTGGTCTAGTTTGGATGTTTTTTCTGATATGGATTCTGGTCTAGGGGGTGGTGGAGGGTTTTTAGTGGTGTGGGGGTGTCTAGTGGGGTGGGAATTTCAAGGGTTGTGGGAGGGATGTCCAGTGGTTTGGTGGTATCAACAGTGTCCATGGGGGTGGGAGGGTGTCCAGGAGGGTGGGAGGGATGCCTAGGGGAGCGGGGGCTGTCCAAGGGGTGGGGTTGTCCAGAGAGTATCCAAGGGTGTGGGGGGTCCATTGGGGTGGGGGTTTCAAGGGCTGTGGGAGGGAAGTCTAGGGGGATAGGGGTGTCCAGGGTGTCTATAGAAGTAGGATAGTGCCCATGAGTGTGGGAGGGTAGTCCAGGGGGTGGGGCGCTGTCCCGGTGGGTGGGGGGCTATCAAGGGGGGTTCTAGGGGTGCGGGGGGTGTCTAGTGGGGTGGGGGGTTTCCTGGAGTGTGGGACGATTTTCCAGTGGGGTGGTGGTGTTCATGGTTTCAATGGGGGTAGTGGTGTATAAGAGGATGGGAGGTTTGTTTAGTGGATTGGGGGTTTCCCAAGAGGGTGGGGGCTGTCCAAGGGGTGTCCAGGGGTGTGGGCGGGGGGATCTAGTGGGGGATTCCAGGGGTGTGGGAGGGTTGTCTTGTGGGTAGGGGGTGTCCAGAGTTTCCATGGGGGTGGGAGGGTGACTAGGAGGGTAGGAGAGTTGTCCAGGGGAGTGGGGGATGTCCAGGAGGGTGGTGGTGGGCTGTCCATGGGGTATCTAGGGGCATGGGGAGTGTCAAGGGGGGTCAGGGGTGTGTAAGGGTTGTCTAATGGGGTGGGTGTTTAAATATTGTCCATGGGGGAGGGTGTCCAAGAGGATAAGAGGGCTATCAAATGTGTGAGGGGTTGTCCAAGAGGGTGGGGGATGTCTATAGGGTGTCTATGGGTGTTTTCATGGGGAGGTGGTTTTCGGGGGTGTGAGAGGGATGTATTGTGGGGTGGTGGTGTCTACGGTGTCCATGAGGGTGGAAGAGTGTCCAGGAGGGTGGGAGGGTTGCCCATGGGGTGGGGTCTGTCCAAGAGGTGGGGGCTGTCTAGGGGGTGTCCGGGGGTATGGGGGTGTCTAGTGAGGTGGGGGTTTCTGGGGTGTGGGAGGGTTCTCTAGAGGGGTGGGGGTGTCCAGGGTGTCCATGGGGCGGGGGTGTCCAGTGGGGGGTGTTACAAGGGAGTGTGAGGGTTGTCTAGTGGGGTGGGGGTGTCCACGGGGGTGGGGGCATCTAGGAGGTTGGGTGGGCTGTATGGGGTGGGGGCTATCCAGGAGGGTTGGGGTTGTCCAGGGCATATCCCAGGGTGTACAGTTGGGTGGGGGTTTCCAAGGGTGTGGGAGGGTTGTCCAATGTGGTGGGAGGGGGCTAGGGTGTCCATGGGATGGAGAGGGTGTCCAGGATAGTGGGAGGGTTGTCCAGGGGAGTGGGGCTATCCAGGAGGGTGGGAATGTCTAGGGGTATCTAGGGGTTTGGGGTGTCCAGGGGTGGGGGGTTTTAGTGGTGTGGGAGAGATGTCCAGTGGGGGTGGGGGTTATCTAGGAGGGTTGGGGGGGCTGTCTATGGGGTTTCTAAGGGTGTGGGGGTGTCCAGAGGTGTGGGTGGTTTCTATGGATGTGGGACGGTTTTCCAGTGGGGTGGGGTTGTCCTGGGGGCCCATGGGGGTGGTAGGGTGTCCAGGAGTGTGGTAGATCATTCTAGGTGAGTAAGGGATATCCATGTGGGTGGGGTGGGACTATCCCGAGGGGGGGTGTTTCTAGGGTGTGGGGTGTCCAGGTGTGTGGGGGGTTTCCTAGGGTGTGGGGGCTTTCCAGGGGTGTTCCAGGGTGGTCCATTCGGGTGGGGTGTCAAGGGAGTCCATGGGGTGGGAGGGTGTCCGGGAGGGTGGGAGGGCTGTCCAGGGGATGGGGGTTGTCCAAGAGGCGGGGCTATTCAGGGGGTGTCCAAGGGTGTGGGGGTCCATTGGGGTGGGGGTGTGCAGGGTGACCATGCGGGTGGGTGGGTGTCAAAGAGGGTGGGAGGGCTTTCCAGGGGAGAGGGGTATGTCTAGTAGTAGGGCTATCCTGGGGTTTCTAGGGGTGTGGGGATGTCCATGGGTGGTTCTAGGTGTGTGGGAGGGATGTCTAGTGTTGTTGGGGTGTCCAGGGTGTCCATGGAGGTAGGGATGTCTAGGTGGGTGGGTGGGATATCCAGAGGGTTGGGGCCTATCTAGGGGAGTCCAAGGGTGTGGGGGTGTCTAGTTGGGTGGGGGATTTTCATGGGTGTGGGAGGGCTGTCCAGTTGGGTGGCGGTGTCCAGGGTGTCCATGGGGGTTGGAGGGTGTCTGGGTGGGTGAGAGGGCTTTCTAGGGGAGTGGGGGTTGTCCAGGATGGTGTGGGGATGTCTAGGGGTGTCCCGAGGTGTGGGGGTGTCCAGGGGGTGGGGTTTCTAAAGGGTGTGGGAGGGTTGTCCAGTGGGGGGGGGGGGTTTGGGGTGTCCATGGGGGTGGGAGGGTGTCCATGAGGGTGGGAGGGCTATCCAGGGGGATGGGGCTATCCAGAAGGGTGGGGTTGTCCAGGGGTGGGGTTGTCCAGTGTGGTGGCTGTGGTTTCCAGGGGTGTGGGAAGGATGTCCTGTGGGTTGGGGGGTTGGTCTGGTTTTGGCCATTTTTGGTCTGCTTTTGGTCTGTTTCTAGTCTTCATTGGCATTGCATATTTGTGGTTGAATGGTTTTCTTAAAAAAATTGGTTTTTACGACTGTTATTTTATAACCTACGTAAAAAATCCATGTGAATGGGTTTTAATGTTGGTTATTTGAAAACCGACACAAAAAATTCATGGGAATGGGTTTTTACATTGGTTATTTCACAACAGAAATAATAAATGGAATGATATAGTTTTTTACGTCGATTATTGTTTAACCGATGTGAAAAATTCTTGGGAGACTGACTTATAATGTCGGTTATTAAAATGAATGACGTTATAAAATCTTTGGAGGTGTAGTTTATATTTTTCTTATTATATAATATATGTGAAGAAGTATTTACCACATCAATTATATAAAAACCAATGTAATAAATCATGGATCTGATGCATTTTCCACATTAGTGTTTGATGAACCGACGTAAAAAACACTTCAGATTTTTGGTTTTTACATTGGTTTTTAAATAAACAGCATAAGAAACATTTTCTTCATTAGTTTCATCCCTTATATATTTTATTTTTATTTTACTAATATGATCTATAGTAATCCCATGGATGACTACTACTAAGATTATTTTATGAAAAATAGATTTATGTCAACATGGGATAGAGGATGAGTTTTGAATAAGAAAATGAAATGATAACCATTTTCAAGTTGAGATAATGGGAATAAAAATTATCTATAACATTCAACTTTAGAATAATTAATAGGATAGCACCTACCATATTGGAATAGTGATTTTCTTATATCCAATTACCGATTTCTTCAAATAATTCTAATATTCATTGAAATAATCTAATTTTGGGATTCCATTATTATAAATATCTAAAACATTCACCATTGATAATAAATAACTTAGGTATATTAATATAATTATTGTACATAAGGAATATTTTAGGGTCCCAATGGGATGGATATGAATCCAAAATGGTTGCATTATCATGATTTGATAAAAGACTATAAAATAGAGTTAAATTGTTCATTTAATTTCTAATAGAGAATGAATATGACCCTTCTAAAATGTTTGTTATGATTTTTAAGTTGTTTTTATTCAAGAAAAATTATACCCCAAGATTTGAATGAACATTTTATTTTTCATATAATAGTCATAGATATATATGTTGTCCCCAAAATGAGAAAAAACTTATCATTTCCACCAATTGGGATGATAATGTGGTTTAGGAATCATCTGTTATGAATTCCAGTGTAAATGATAATGGAGATCATAAGGAATAAATGAAAATTGAATTTAAAGATAATATTCATAATATTAAAATGTTTTCTGAGTAGTTAAATAGTTTTTATAATAGACAATTACAATCCAGTTTTACAAAACACTATAAATTTTCATATGTGTTGATATCAAATAATTTTAAATCTACTAGTATTTGGAGTGGCGCTGGCTTTTTATAACTACTTGGTATTGTGAATGATATGATACATGAAGAAAATGAACCACCATGTTAAACATATGATGCTAAATTACTGCTACATTCAATGGCTATGAAATCAAAAAAAAATCTTTTCCAAAAGATTTCGAATTATTTTTGAAGGACCATGAATAACTCATAATATTTCCTAAGTATGTTGTGGATCCACACAAAAAAAGAGCCCAATAAATTGAAATATATAGGTTAATTTTCTATTATTCCACAGTTTATAAGACTATATTGATGTCAAGAAACTATAAAATAAGAATTAATGATGGAAACCTACATCATCTTGTATATTCATCTCATTTGAAGAAAAATTAAAATGTGAATCCTCAATTTGGAAAGGAGTAAAGAAATATTCTTATCACATTATCTATAGATGGAATAATTCCTTTTGGATTATAGACTAGTACTCAAAACCATGGACTTCCGATCATTTAAATTATAACTCTATTACATGGTTATTAATGAATCTCAAATCCATTATGTTGTCTCTTATTATATCTAGACCAAAAAAACATGGTAATGATATTGATGAATATTGGCTCTGTTGATCTATGATATTTAATTGATTTGGGATATAGGTATTATGATATATGATTCTTATAGAAGTGATTAATTAACATTGAGGTCCATGTTATATGGGATGATAAATGACTTCCCTACTTATGGGAATTTATCATGCCATAGAATTAAAGGAAATTTGTGTAGTACCATTTTTGAAGACCACACTTGGTGATTGACCGAGGAGGATGTTGAGCAGCCGGGGGCACTGCCCTTTGACGTGAAATAGTTTCTAGGATTTCACTCGTCTACCTCGCCACTTCGATATCTGATGGAAGATGGATTCTTGATTCTAGGAAGGTTTTACTCCCACAAGCACGCTGCAAGTGAAATAGATAGATCTGATATTTGGGGATGTGAAAATCACAAGAAGAAATATACTGAGGTTAGCGATTCCAACCATTCCTTTTCCCACTTTAAGGGTTTGTGTGTTGGCATACAGAGGAGCGGTTCTGTTGCTCATGTGAGGGCAGATCCAGCTGCGATTTCTGAAATATTGGAGTTGGTAGAACACTCCATTATAGTGCGTCTCGTTCTGCCCAAAGGTACGAAACCATGGAGAATGGATTATCTCACGCAGCGGCTTTCAGGAATGTGGGGGTTCGACTCATGGAAATGTGTCTCCTTGGGTAAAGGGTATTTCCATATGATCTTCCCCTTAGAAGAGAGTAAAATGCAGGCATGGGGTTTTGAATCACTCTCGCTCAAACCAGGTTCTATTCATATCAGTGAGTGGGATAAAAGATTCAACCCATCTAAAATCGGTAACTCCTATGCTCATGTCTGGAATAAAATCTTTGGGTTAAGATGGATTTTATGGAATCCTCGAATCCTTTATGTTATTGTATTGGAGATTGTTATTCTAATTAAAATTGACAAACAAACTGAAATTTCTAGGTATAGTCATTATGCTCGGTGCCTGGTTGAGATAGACCTATGTTCTACTTTGATTGATAAGGTGTATTTATCCACTAATGAAGAATAATTAGAGTTAAGAATTGAATTTGAGGGTATGCCAATGATCTGCTCTGATTGCATGGTTATATGAAATGACACCTCTAACTATAGAAGGTCCACTGTCTGTAAGCACTACTCTCTTCGTGGACATGATCTCAAATCATTTCCTAAAGTAGGGGAGGAGAAAGCTGGTCAATTTGATTCTATCAAAAAAATCACCTTGTTAAGCATGGTAAGCTTCCTAATCATGAGGTTTCTAAACACAATGTGTAGCCGGTGTTTCCCAACAATGAGCCTAATTATTTATCTACTGAGCTTACTGGCCAGGGAAGAGAATCCTTGGTTGACATGGTTGAAGAGGGTGTTTCTGACCCCTCAGCTATGCTACCTACTGTCCATGCTGGATTAGGTGTCCATGGGATTGAAGTAGTCAAAACATTAAACTTAGGGCATTTAGTGGCTTCAAATTCTAGAAAATCTGAGCAATACACTGCTCTTAATATTTCTACAAATTTTGAACACAATGTGGAGCCGGTGGTTCCCAACAATGAGCCTAATTTTTTAGGCACTGAGCTGGCTGCAAATTCTGGACAATCTATGCACTACACTACTCGTAATATTTTTTCAAATTCTGATCTGGATATGCTCAATGCGAATGTTACTCCAGCATCTTCTAGTCCAAAACAGGTAGCCAGTGCTGAGGCTGCACTTGTTTCTCAAGGTGTGACTGTTTTGGATGACACAGACCGATCCATTGCCAAGACTTCTCCTGGGCAGGAGGTGAGTACATCTATGGGTGAGACTACTTCTCACAAATCTCATTCAAGTGTGCAGTTTGCAACACTGAAGAAACAGTAAGAAATGGATCCCCTGGCAGCTGTTAGCAACACTGACTAGGCTGCTAATCTTAAAGACACGGAAGCTGTCTCCTGGAAACAAGTTAGAACGCGAAGCCAAATGAAAAATGATAAAATAATTGAAGATGAGAAGAAAAAAGAGGTTGCATAGGATGATAGTCTAGATGAAGATCTGGACACATTACTTCATCAAGATAGAGAAATAGAAGCCCGATACACTAGAGGGAAAGGGCATGGGAGCGTCAATGTCAAACACTAGAATGAGTCGAGGGACAAAGAACGGATAATCGCTGATAAAATCAGAAAGAAGATTGGCCACTCGGAAAGGGGATCTTGAGAATGCTGGTTTGATTTTTTTTTGATTTTGGCTGTACTTGATGACTCTCCTGCTTAGGTTTTTTAATATAATAATTGGGGCTTCGTCCCCCACTTTTATAAAAAAAAATGAAGAACCCACCAACTCATCTTAGTTGAAACATTCCACGAAGACTTTGTTTTTAGGACATTAGAATTTTCTAACCTGAAAAAATTAATATGTATCCTATATGACATCATTTAAGGTTAATATAAAGAATGTACAACACCATCTCTTGTAACATGTGATCTAATATTCGATAAAGTAAAAGATAAAGTCATTGTTTGAAGGTTCCGAGCGTAGCGGAAGCGTGGTTGGGGCGAGGCACAATTTTTATTTTTACCATGATCAATGATTATTCCAGGATCAATACGATAATGAATGCTAGTCTCCACGTAATATATTCAAATATTTAGATAAAGAAAAAAAAGAGGCCTAAAACCTTTATAGAGGTTCTTTTACATCATGTATATAATTAATTTAATTAATATCATAAAGAAAAATAATACATGTATCTTTGGTATTTTTATTCGTTGATGACGTTGATCATCTAGATTGACCCTTCTAGATTATCTAATTTTGGTTATAAGGATACAAACTAGAATCCCTCTAGTGGTTATCCACACATGCTCCAATGGAATCCGATCGACAAAGCTCATTCTCTAGGTGCTAGCGCGGCGAAGCGAGTGTATAATGCTGATCGTTCTTGATCACTTGTTCTTCGGCCTTGAATAACGTATCTCATTATTGAGAGGGGAGATAAGAGGATTCGAGATAGATTTTTTTTTTGGCTCAACAATTATGAATTCACCAGGTGTGGTGTGGTATATGGCATAATATGGGTACTGGCCAGTTTATATATATGGAATTTCAGTTACAATATTTAATTGTATAGAAAAAATTAAATACATTCAGGAACATAGAGAAAACCCATAAATTTAATAATAATACTGCATCATTATTTATAGTTCTCTAGCTTATGAGAAACAAAATTATAAATAAAACTCCACGTCAAAAATTAAATGTAGTTTTATTTTAATTTGTTCCAACTAGTTAAATAATTATTTACCGTATTGCAAATAATTATTTTACTACCGGACTGACCTTGGTCCACTCAAACTCCATTTCCATTTATTTAACTCCAAAATAAATATATAAAAATTTATTATCTTAAATAAATATTTTATTTAAAAACTAGTAAATAAATATTTATTAAATGTTCAATAAAACAAATAAAGAAATTTTAATTTATTTTTGCAATCATCTTAACTTGAATAAAATTATTCCAAAGTCTTTAGAATAATAATAATTTTATTTATTAAATTCAGATAGAATTTAATCAAGACCACCAAAAACACTTTGTGTGTGACCCTCAAGGATTCTTTCTCATTGGCATTAGTTGGGCTTACGTTGAGTCCAAGAGTACGGTCTAGCAACGGGTCAAGGAACCCAAGAGAAATAACGTAAAGTCACAACAACAACATCCGCATATCCAACACTTATTGTGTAATATAATCCCTTTGTCATAATATCTCATAGATAATGTTTCATGATTGTGTCATCAAATTTTTTGCTTTATTTGTCATTCGTTGACTACATGAAATAAACTCGTAATTACACCATGGCCATGGAATTTCATAGGACGTTTCTATTTTAATCAAAGGGTCGATATATAAACTTTTATAAATGGAAGGGGCAAATACTTCCTTGACTTATCCATTAATAAAATGCCACTCATGACACACCCAACATACCCTACTTCCCACTAACTATCAGCGTTCCGGTTCTCATCAGTAAATCAAAGTGCATAAGTCATGACATGTATTAATGATAATATTAAAGTCTAAGGATCATTACACATGATCACTGATAGAAATATTCGATGAAACCAAAACATGAGGAATTTATATTAGCGGGTATGTTCTCTTAATATCCTATCTTAGAGATTACCATATGGAAACTTCATGAGATGAAGTGACATCTACTTACGAGTAATTTCCCCAGACGGTCTGAATGCTATGTGTCCCATCATAGCATGTCATCAAACCATAGAACTATATTTTGGAATATTGTTATAGCATTCAATGGTTCTAATCATAGTAGGGAACTTCCATGACCTTATCAATGCAAGAAATACTTTTGATAATTATTACATCATAATCATGTATAAAAATGAACAATATGTAATAATACATTTAATATACATGGAATCAATGTAAAACCAGTTGTTTCTAGGACACCAACTCTTAAAAACACTGACTTGGACTAGAGCCAACTGCCTACGACTTACGGTCTGCTTGACCTCACATAATGACCATGTTTCTACTGAGTGAAGGATTTTTTCAAGGGGTCTTCCAGGTTGTCTTCCATGGAAATACAACTCACTACAACTTCACCTCTTTGAGAAAAATACCTAAAGAGATGATACTTCAAAATTATTTGAATTGTCCACTAATGTGACCTTGGATATTTTTTTGAAGCCACCACTGTAGTATTATCACAGTATAGTGTGAGGGGATCATTACAGCTAGATATCACATCTATATTTTGGACAAATCTTCACATCCAAACTTCTTCTTTAGCTGCCTCAAAAGTTGTGATATACTCAGACTCTGCTATAGAATCTACAACCACACTCTACTTTGAGCTCTTCTAGATCAATATATCTCCATTGAAAATGAAGATGTATCTAGTTTTTGACTTCATTTCATCTTGATCAGTCTGCAAACTAGCATCCGCATATCCTTTGAATACTAGTTATTCATATCCTCCATATACCAGGATCATATCCTTAGTACGCCTTATATACATTAGGATAGTCTTGAATGCCATCCAATGGTGGTCACTAAGGTTAGATTGATATATTCCTAGTGAAATCAATGCATAGGATACATCCAGCCGAGTACATAGCATGAAATCCATGACTGACCCAATCGCTGATGCATATGGAGTCCAGGACATTATCTTTCTTTCCTAATGTTTCTGATGACACATTTTATTGTAAAGATGAATGCCATGTGATGCTGGAAACATTCCCCTCTAGTATTTTTCCATACTGAATCTCTTCAGTTTTGTATCAATGTGTTTTCCTTGACTTAGACCCAGAAATCTCTTGGATCTATCACGATGTTCCTTGATCCCATGAATATATACTACCTTGCACAAGTCTTTCATGGAGATTCATTAATTCAACCATGAATTAACAGACTTCTAGATTGGTATCTTGTTTCTAATGAGTAATATGTCATCAACATATACTATTAGGAAAACGACTGCACTCTTAGTAATCTATTTGTATACACAAGGCTCATGTTCATTTTGGATAAAACCAAATTCTTATAAGGCTTCATCAAAACCAATGTTCCATTTCCTGGATGCTCGCATTAATCTATAAATAGATTTATGCGACTTTCATACCTTATTGGTATCTTTTTGAGTCACAAACCCTTCATGTTGTGTCATGTAGAAAACTTACTGATGGTTTCCCAGTAAGAAATTCAATTTTGACATCAATTTACCAAATCTCATAGTGATGGTAAGATACAATAGTAATTAGAATTCTGATGGATCTCAACATTGCAACCGGTGATAAGGTATCATCGTATTCAATTCTATGAAGATTTTTAAAACCTTTTTCAACTAGTCTTGACTTATAGGTACTAACTTGTCCTTCCATGTCAAGTTTCCTCATGAATACCCATTTTCAACCAATAGGGTTTACATCAACTGGAGGATCTACCAAATTACAGAATTGGTTTTGTTACATGGAATGTATTTCATAAGGCTTCTTGGAACATGGCAATTTCTGTGCCACTTACTGCTTCCTTGTAGGTTAGAGGATCATTATTATCAACTAATATAGAGTAACCATCATCATTAACTAGGAAACTATACCGTTATTGTTCTCTAACAACTCTCTTACTCCTATGTAGTACTTGTGTCTCCAGAACATTTTCTTCTTCCATGGGGCTTTGGGGAATCTGTTCCTGTACTAACTCTTGTGCACCTTGAGCCTCAACTTCGTCGAATCCTACCTATCCAACACTATCACTTTGGGAGAGGTTCTCCCTCTCATGTAATATGGAATTTCATTTCAATATAACCTTTTTTCAAAGGGGTTGTATAGGTAATATCCCGTAGTTTCCTTGGGTATCTTATAAAGGTAGACTTTGTGCCTTGGGGTGAGAGTTTGTTACCTGAAGAGGCATTAATAAATTCTTCACTACCAGAAACATGTAAATTCGATAACATGTCTTTTCATCCACTCCATAACTCTTATGGAATACCATTTATTGATTTATTTGGTACTTTGTTTAGTATGTGCGCCGCTATTTGTAATGCATATCCCCAAAAGGATAATGGAAGACCCGCATGACTCATCATTGATCACATAATGTCGAATAGGGTGTGGTTCCTACTTTCAATCACCCCATTACACAAGGTCCTGTTTGGGGGAGTGATTTGGGATAGGATCATAAAATCCTATATGTAATCAATGAAGTCTTGATTAAGATATTCTACACCACAGTCTGAGTGGAGTTTCTTAATATTATTACCAAGATGATTCTGAACATCATTCTTGTATTCTTTGAACTTATAAATAGAATCTTCCTTATACCACATTAAGTAGATATATCCATATCTATTAAAATCATCAGTAAAAGTTATGAAGTATGAGTACCCTCCTCTTGCTTCAATTGGAAGTGGCCCAGAGACATTAGTATGAACCAATTCAAGAATTTATTTTTCACTTTCACCTTTCCCCCAAAATGGGGATTTGGTCATTATTCCTGTAAACAAGTATTACATATTCCAAGGGTTTTTAGTCCAAAAGAATCTAAATATAAATCATGTTGTAACTTTGTCATGCGTTTCTCATTTAAATGACCTAGCTGGTGATGGAAATACTGGGGGTGGTATGAGTCAAGTGAAGTATCTTTGTTATCGATTTTCATTATTTGGTTTGTGTAATCCAACATGTAAAGTCCATTTTATAAATGTTCCCTACCATAAAAAATTATGTCTTTGTAAAAGAAGAAAAATTCCTTTCCAAACATGAAAAAAATACATCTGTATCAAAGCTTGATACATAAATAATGTTTTTAGTAACAGAAGGCCATAATATCGACCCATTTACACCGAGATCATCATTGTATGCAATGTGAGGTGGGAGTCCCCGACAGCTACACCTGCAAGTCTAGCTCCATTTGATATTCGTAGATCTACCTCCCCTCGATCATTCATTCTGAATCTACATGGTTCATGTATTTGGATACATATGTGATCCCAAAAGTTTTATCTAATACCCAATTTGTAGAAACTGATAGATGGAATTTGATAACAAACGCACCTGAAGCTTCCCCTTTCCTCTTTGGCTGGGTGTAGTTTTTCTTCTAGTGGCCCTTCATTCCACATGCGAAATGAATAGCCTCTTGTTCTCTTGCTTCCCATTTGATCTACCTGTTCTTGGAAGTCCATGAAGAAGCTTTGGAATTAAATCTCTTCACATTCACTTTCCTCTTATTCTACATAAGGAAAAAAATATTTTTACACTTTATATCTTTGTCCACTTGTAGAATGAGGGTAAGAAGATAAGATAGGGACTTCTCAATGTTGTTAATATTGAGATTGACAAAAAATTTGGAGAATCTCTGGGGGAGTGATGCGTGAATGAAATCAGTTCCCAGTTATTCAGGGAGTTTAAACCCTAGAACCTCCAGGTGATCAATGTAGCCAACGAGTGTGACTACATGAGGCCCAGCTGGGGAACCTTCTACAAGCTAACTTTGATAGAGTTTCTTAAAGATCTCAAACCTTTCATGTCTATCTCTCTCATGGTAAATACCAGGTAGGTGCTTGATCATGCTATAAGAATTAATGTTTTCATGAGACTTTATGAGCTCAGAAGACATTTATGATAACATCAAACATTGAATGTCGACCACATTGTAATTATGTATCTCATAGACCAGGAAATCCAGATCACTCTCCTCCTTGGTAGGTGGATCAAGTAATGCTAACTCTAGCACATAATTCTTATGTTCATGGAGTGGGATAACCCGAAGGCTTCTAAACCATTCCTGGAAGTTACTGTCAGTGAGGATGTTGTCTTTATCCAAAATTGATCGTAGGAAAAGTGTTGTTGATGAGCTTGTCATTTTTATTCTACAATTAAAATAGCAAATCCTTAGTGCATTCTTGATTAAATTTTACAGGAAATAATATATTTTATTATGTCTCCCACTATTTTATGAAGTCTCAATGGCCATCACCATTGTACTAAGAATGTCCAGTTTCCATGAAACTCTAGTGGCAAGGATCCATCTTCACCTTCACATAACTCCAACTATGTAATTCACCGACCCCAGAATCCATGAGCCAGTGCATTATTTTAATAAATTGGCATGATTACAAGGAATGAAGATCAAAAGGACCAGTCAGTTTAGTAGTCTGGGAAACAAGATACATACATAAGTTCAACATTATAACATGAAATGAAAAACAACAATAAATTATTCTATTAGAAACATACAAGCTCCCTAGATTATTCCTGCAAGTCACTCATAACTAA
Organism: Viscum album; assembly: GCA_963277665.1. Lineage (NCBI taxonomy): Eukaryota > Viridiplantae > Streptophyta > Magnoliopsida > Santalales > Viscaceae > Viscum > Viscum album. Next base: position 1,155,178,360 of record OY728133.1, on the reverse strand, counting down.
CTTCTTCATATCATGGGAAAATGAAATACAAGAAAGGGGTGAGCTCAAATTCTCAAAAAGTGTAAGAAATATTGTGTAAAATAACACAAACATTATGCATGGTGAATAATTGAAAACACATGCCTTTACAAATAATAAACATGAACACTTTATGGAAGGAATATGAGTTGAGTAAATAATTTCATAATAAAACATATTCATGGGTATTCTACTATTCGAATAACCACAAGAAATATCAATATCTAATCTCATAATTATGAAATGCATAATGCCAGACATTCTGAAACATTTTTTTAAGTCCTCAGCCAAGAAATCTAAAAATGATTAAGGCCTTAGCCAAAACCATATATCCACAATTGGGAAATTCCTCGGCCAATTCCACGTCTAATTGTCTCATGAGACATAGAGATTCATAAAGGAGATAAAGGGGTCTCCATCTGTCACTTACTATGTTCAATGCATTCCTCATATGAAAAGGTTGCAAAATAATCTGAACATTCATTTTAAAACTAGCATATGAAATGTCAATATTTTAACCACAAACCATAAATGGTATAAAAGTTACACATCCATAATCAAACTTAACTCATTAAATAAAATATGGAAGATTGTATTATAATAGATCTACCTCAATAGAGAATAATGAAGGATATTGACATAGATAAAAATAATCATCAAAACTATTTGAGAGAAATATCGCCATTTTTCTTGGAAACATTTAAAAGTCTCACAATTTATCAAGAAGCCTTTTAAAATAGAGTTTTGAATTTACGTGTCCCATACCACTATGAAACATTTAAAAGAAATTTTATTTTAATACTATAATGTCCATATAAATAAATACTTAAAACCATTTTTAAAACATGGACATTAATGACAAACATTTAGAATAATAAATCATTAAAACATTTAAAACGATATTTTAGTTAGAGTTCCTAACCAAAAGAGAGACACTTGATTACAAATAAATAAGGTAATCAAAAATTTATAATATCAGAAGAATAAAGGGATTAATGATATACTGTGTCAATGTACATTATATATACCATATAAAAGTGAATTCGCATATAATAACAAAGAAATATCAATGGAATGTAAATTGTGATTAAATATCTTATAAAGACCGTATCCTTATGTTATGGATAAAGAAACAACATTATTATGTGTGAAAAATATAAAAACACTAAATATGATTGGAAAATATGTGTAAATAAATAAGAGTACACTCACACATATTCTTATAAAAACCACAACAATGAATTGCATGTTTAACTCAATAACAAGAGTTTGAGTTAAAATTACTCTTATCAGGTTCATATCGATGACATGAGAATTTATCGATGAAGTGATTATGTGTATCAAAATTATATTCATAGAAAGGAAATTGTAAATTACTACAAAAATAATAAATAGTGATTCTACACATAATCATGGTGTAAATGAATCAATGAAGTATGTGTAAAGACCAATGAGTGGAAATTAGAATTCGAAATTCCCTTACGGATTTGGTAACTTATGAAACATACACCCCATGAAAGAAGTATCATAAAATGAATATGTAAATACCCATTAACTAATGTATATTACCAAAATAATACAATCATGGGAAGTAAAAACTCCACAGAAAAGTAAATAGTGGCCAATATAGCATGAATCTCACGGGAATAAAAGTGAGATGAAAAACCATTACTTCGTTGTAATCAATCGAGTCGTATGAACAAAAGTTAATAACCCCCAAATGAATCACATAATGCCATGAATATAAAGAGAATAATGATAATATATATCAAATGTCAGTACACAATACACCACTTTCAATAAATACGTGGCGAATAATGGAAATATCACAGAACTAAAAGTGAGAAAAGATACCCCTTACCTCAAGTCTGACTTGTCTTGTATGTTCCTTATTATTTCTGAATAATAAATATTAGATAATTTATAATTGATTAAGAACAATTTTAAAGTTTATTATTATTTTTATATCACTAATTACCTTTCTATAACAATTAGTTAATTATTTGTGTTCATATTGAATATTTTATTGATGTTCGAAACATGAGTGAAAAATGAACGTGTTATAATTACAATTTTTCCATATGGTCAAAAGTACATTATCTCCAAAATGATATAAAAGATTTAGATATCATATATATATATATATATATATTATCCATTATAAATATGTATTTATAACAATATATAACATATGGAGATAAGAAATGAAATGCACCGTTCATGGAGACGGTAAGTTGTACGTACGCATGAATGCTACTTTCATTTCTATTTTGTATTTTAAAGGAATTAAAACATAATTATACATGGGTATATTATAATTATAGTATAATATAATATATAATATCATCACCTACATACTTTATATGTCTCATATAAGGCATAAATGAGTCATATCCCTTTGAGGGGGCAGTAGTTCCCACTTCCTCAAATGAAATTATTGCGGTCATCCGCACTTTCTGAAATGAAATTATCATGTTTTAACCATAATAGAAACCATAAAGGAATGATATAAATGGAAAATACCGAAGCAGAAAGAAATCATAAACATAATATATATCATATATAAATACAGTTCTATCTTAATGGCCACAACGAGAGGTGATCAGATATAATTGAACAAGCATCGTTTCGTGAGGTGTTAGTTTTCCATCCACAGAAACAATATGTTTTTACCCATTAGATGGATGTGTGTGTATTTTTAGTTCAAATACTTTTCATAAAAACATGATAGTATATTGTGTATACTATTGTTGTTATAAACGAAAAGAAAAAAAAGAGTTATGGGTGGATAAGTAAAATAAAACAAAATAAAACAAAAGAATTGAAGAGAAACTGTAACCTTTAATTTGGGTAACTACCATTGGTTTGAACCAAAAGGACTTCATGTAGTGACTTCTGACTAATGTAAGGATTCTAGGTCAATTAAAGGGATATTGGGATCTTATTTGGGCATGGTTTGTACGTGCCAAGGGGCTTGAGAGGTGTGTGTAATGGGTTAGAAGTGGTGTCCTTTTATAAGGGGGAGGAGGGGCTCTTTAGGAAAGTGTGAAAATATTAATTTATTATATAGTGATATTCGGTTTCTAAAGGTCCCCAACTAATTAAAGTCTAAGATAAGATAACTCATGGTCAAAATAAAGTCATACAATAAGAATTGGATAGGTTTTGGATGTTTTGTTAAATATTAATAATCTTATTTATTTAAATCATTTATTAATGTGGTAAATACTACAAAATTATTGTGTCATAAATAATTTAATTTATTTGATGTCTAAAAATTATAGAAAAAATTAACATAATGTAGGAAATATCTTTATATTTCAAATGAATATCTATAGTCTAAAATATGACTTATATAACCCCATTTAAAATTTATTTACTAAGAGATATTTGTTTATGTCAATTTTGTCTTTACATTAAGTTAATTAAAATAAAGTGTCATTATCATTCAGAAGTGGCTCCACAAGGTCCCAAAATCAACCTAAGGATATCCATGATCGGTCCTGACTCATCCAATAAGGTTAGGACAAGTGTTAAGGTAATTTTTTGTTATTAAAATATTCTTTTTTACCTTGAATTACAAAAATTTATCTTTAACCACGGTAAACAAAAGTCAAAAGTTATTGTTCACCAAAAATTATTTTAATTTCATTGAACCACATATTACTTACTAATAACAACCATGTATGTCTGAATTTCCAAAGTCAACTCACAAAAGTGGTAAATTTTCATTTAAATTAAAATATCAGTTTTTTAACTACTACTTAGGGGTTTCCCTATTCATCATAATTGATGTTTTTCAGAAAAAACAAAAAATTCATCCAAAGATATATTTTATATTGCCAATTCAAAAAGGATGCATATTTTACCAAATTAAAAATATAGATGTTGTATTAATTAATATAAAATTAATTCACGTTGTCAAAACAAATAGCGTGTTTTTAAGAAAGAATAACTATCAAAATATTGACACTTGTTTATGTATAATTTCAAAGTGAAATTAATTCCAATAACCAACATTGGATTAAAGTATAAAAATATAATCTAATTATACTTCAAAACCAATTTAAAATTTAAACTAACCCTATAAAAAAATTAGAATAAAAGGTAGTTTTTAATTAAAATACAGTATTTCTCACTATTTATAAAAAATGAATATTATTAGAAAAATATCATAATTTCATCCAATGAAAATTTTTATGTCCTGATTCAAATTAAGAATTTTATTTTTTTTTAAAATCAATATGTAAAAAGTTCAAATATTGGATTTAAAAAGGGTTCACCATTAAAATGTGGTAAAATTGAATTTTTTTTACAAGTATATTTTTTATCGGAAAAATTGTATTTGTTCTTATAATATGTAAAAGAAACACATAATACATAAGTTATAATTATATGGAGTATATAAATTCAATATCTAGTTAATATTATTCATAACCGCTTTTGAACGGCTAGTTTGGTAAGTCGTGGTGCACTCGAACTTGGTGTTGCGTGTAGCGCAAGATATTGACTTTTAGAAAAATAACTTACTATGAAATCTTGGGGTGTTACATTCTTCTCCCCTTTTGGAAATTTCATCCTCACAATTTTTAAAATTTGGAAAGGGAACTTCATTGAAAGTCTCACATCAGAAAAATATTCAATAAAACTATCACTTTAAATGGAAAAAATATAAGTTCAAAGGTCACCTGAAATAACCCATAATTGGATTCCATGTAGGTAAACATGGATATGGAAGATAAACTATGTGTCAAGTTATGATGGAGAGGGATAGAAAACATGATCAAGAGAAAGTTAACAACAAGAAAAGCACAAAATGTGATGGGATAAATGGTCATTAGTTTCCCAGTAGGAAAAGTAAATGGAAACTATTTTTATAAGATTCATTTCATAAAGTTGAGTAATTTATGAGATTGAATAAGAACATAAAGATATATACATACTTTTTATATAGAGATTCATTCTTTAATAAATTTCTACCAATAACTCGTCTTTTTTTTTCAAACAATGAGTATTTAAGATTACTCGGTCACACTAGAAGATCTAGAATCAACTTCTAGAGAATCACATGATCCACAAAGGATAAACTATATATTTACCTTGTCTTTAGAGATTAACCAAAACCAAAGTGGTTAGTAAAAGATTAGATGATCACCAAAAAGGATAATCCATTAGAGAAATATATACTAATATTAATTTCCAAAATTAAACCAACAATACCCCAAAGTTAATTAAATACCATTCAATAAACAATTTTCCTTAAATTCTTTCAATATAATCTAAACTAATATTTAAACCCAAAACATAGAAAAATATCGCTATGCAGTCTTCCCCGTTAAATTGTATCTTCAAATGACATCGACTACTCTTAAAGTCACGTACTTACAAGCAATTTACCTAATCACATATTCTCTATGATAGGTTAACAATTTCTATAAATAACAAAAATCACTAGAAATCAACAATAAAAACATAGATAAAAATCCACCATTACTCCTCAAATGAAATCCCATAGTATTATATTTTCCATAGGCATATAGTGTTCACAACAGAGTGAACGTATTCCAAAATAACATTTATCACTTAATCACCAAATAATTTTCATATAATAAGCGTATCTATTTGATAAGACACAAGATCCCAAATCAAATTATTATTGATCAATAGAATTCTTTAACTAAAAAAAATTAGTCACACTTACTAGGGACATCACATAGTCTTGTGGTAGGTGATAAATCCCAATCGCACTATGGTTGTGGGTTCAATTCCCACAGCATTGTCCGACACGACGGGTTGTCACACGGTCTGTATATTATCCTTTTTCAAAAACAATATAATTTTATAATATTACCAAAAATGTGTTTAATTCCTCAAAGTAACTATAACATAATTTCATCACAAATTGTTTCTCATTCCTCGCATTTTCTTCCCAAAATTTAATAACTTGTAATTGCCTCAAAATCAATGATAATATATAACCAAATGGTTATTTATAACTATATTCACAAGAGTGAAGATATTTCTTTCAGAAATATCATTTTCACATGAAAACAGTAGGGTTAAAAATACAATAGAAAATTATTCCAAAGTAATCTCATCAACAAAGAGCACTAAAACATATAAATATTTTCCATTTATTTATTTCAACATACGTTATTACATGACCAAGAGGTTATCCTATAGAATAGTACATTAAGTTGGGTGATTACAAGGTCCTATACATTTACAAAAAATGATCGTAATTGGATTCTTTGGATCATTTTTATTTTATTCCATAGTACCTTCATTTTTCGTCGGTGATTCATTACTTTTTTCCCATCTTTCCCACTCATAATGCATTTTTTGTTCCATTGAGACACTTTCCTGGGTGTCTCCTTCCACATTTCAGGAATAATGGAAATTGAGATTTCTCCTCTCCATGGTCTCCACTGCTGGAGCTCTTATCACTTAACTTCTTTCTCTTCTTCGTTGAGTCCGAGATTTGGTTAATATATATGTTATTGATCATATTTTTTGGAAAAATGATTCGGTATGAACCAGATATCCTTCACACATATCAACATTCCATTTTTTTCTCATTTCCACTATTGTGTGCACCTTGTACATCATATTCAATGTTACTATGACTTCTTGGGAAACCATCCATTGACTAACACAAGAAGTCACAATGTGAGTCATAAAATCATTTAGAGAATATCATAACACCATATTTTTAATCTAAAACACCTTAGGGTTAATGAAGGTTAATTATTCTCATATTATATAAAAATACTTCAAATTGTTTTGAAAAGAAAATGTGAATTATCATATGAATATCCCCTGGGAGGGTCGTAACCAAGAGAGAAGCAAGGTCTATTGTCGTGAACCAGGATACCCTGGGTCAAGCCTGAAACACCTCTTCAGAGTTTTCACTACTAGGTACATCTGTTCTAGAGTTACCTCTACCAGATCATATCCGTAAAGGGATGTATTTCTTGGAAAACACACAAAATATCCACATTACCAAAATTATAGTAAGTTATTATATACTAAACCTCAATGTCTCTCTTAGGGTTATGTGCGCTAATCAGAGTTTATAGAAATCTAGTTTCCACGGTTTGTACTAAACTTCTTCTGAGACCAACTGTAATGCCCCGACCCTAGAATCTAAGATTCAATGAATTATTTTAATACATTGGAATAATTAAAAGGAATCAAGTCCCAAAGGACTGATCAGTTTAGTAGTCTAGGAAATAATATACACACATAAGTTCAACATTACAACTTGAAAAAAAACAATAATAAATTATTCAATTAGAAACATCCAAGCTTCCTTGATTATGACTGCAAGTCACTCATATCTAACTTCGTCAAATCCTGGGAAGATGAAACATAATAAATGGGTGAGATTAAATGATCATTAAGAGTAATAAATACAAAAGAATATAGAATAAACCTTAGTAATGGTAAATAATTGAAAACACGTTCCATTACAAATAATTAACACGAACACTTTATGGCAGGAATATGATTTAAGTAAATAATGCCATAATAAAACATAGTCATGGTTATTATACTAGTCGAATAACCACATGAAATTTAAATAACTAATCTCATAATGATGTAATGCATAATTTCATACATTCTGAAACATTTTGTCAAGGCCACCACCAAGACATCTAAAAATGATTAAGTCCTCGGCCAAAACCATATATCAAAAATTAGGAAAGGCCTCAGCCAATTCCATGTCTAGGTGTCTCATGAGATGTACCGATGCATCGAGGACCTATTTTGGGCTCCACACAACCCTTATTATGTTCAATTAAGTCCTCATATGAAAATGTTGAAATATAATCTGAACATTCGTATTAAAACTAGCATGCGAAATGTCATTATTTTAACCATAAACCATTAATGGTATAAAAATAACACATAAATAGTCAAAAATAACTCATTCAATATAATATGGAAGATTTTATTATAATATATCAACCTTAATAGAGAATAATGAAGGATATTGACATAGATGAAAATAATCATCAAAACTATTTGAGAGAAATATCCCCCTGTTTCTTGAAAACATTTAAAAGTATCACTATTTATCAAGAGGCCCTTTAAAATAGATTTTTGAATCAAAGTGTCTCATTAAAAATTGACACTACTAAAAGGAATATTAATTTTAAAACATTAATTTCCATATAAATAAATCATTAAAACCATTTTTAATGCATGCAAATTAAAGACAAAGATTTAGAATAATAAATCTTTAAAACATTTAAAATGATATTTTAGTTAGAGTTCCTAACCAAAAGAGAGACACATGAATACAAATAATTGAGTAAATAAAAACTTTAAAATTTCATGAGAATAAATGGATTCATGATATAAAATGTCAAAGTAATTATTTACACCATATAAAAGTGAATTGGTGTATAACAACAAAGAAGTCTCAATGGAATGAACTTTGAGATAAAATCTCTTATAAAGACCATATCCTTTTATTAAGGATAAATAAACAACATAATTATGTTATAAAAATATAAATACACTAAATATGATTGGATATTTATTGTAAATAAATCATAGGCCATTTACACATATTCTTTTAAAAAACACAACAATGAATTGGATGTTTAACTCAATAAAAAGAGATTGAGTTAAAATTACACTTATCAAGTTCATATCGATGACTTGTGAATTTATCAATTGAGTGATTATGTGTATCAAAATTATATCCCTATAAAGCGGAGTGTAAATTACTACACAAATAATAAATAGTGATTTTACACATAACTATTGAGTAAAATAATCAATGAAGTGTCTGTAAAGCCCAATGAGTGGAAATTGAAATTTGAAAATCCCTTACCAATTTGGAAACTTATGAAACATACACCCAATAAAAGAAGTATCATTCAATGAATATGTAAATACCAATAAATTAATTTTTATTAAAAAAATTATACAATAATGGGCAGTACATACTCCACACAAAAGGAAATAGTTGCCAATATAGCATGAATCTCACCAGAATAAAAGTGATATAAAAACCCCTTATATCGTTGTAATCAATCGAGTCATATGAACAAAAGTTAATAACCACAAAATAAATCACATAATACCATGAATATAAAAATAATAATGATAATATATATCAAATGTCAGCACATAATACACCACATGCAAAAAATAAGTGGTGAATAATAGAAATCACACAGAATTAAAAGTGAGATAAGAAACCCCTTACCTCAAGTCCGACTTGTCTTGTATGTTCCTTGTTCGATCTAAATAATAAACACAAGTTAATTTCTACTTGATTAATAAAATTTTTAGATTTTATTATTCCTTTTGTATCACTTATTACCTTGTTATAATAGTTAGTTAATTATTTGAGTTCATATTGGATATTTTATCGATGTTTGGAACTTGAGTCAAAAATTAACTTGTTATAATTATAATTTCTCCATGTTGTAAATATTCCATCATATTCAGAAAGATATAAATTATTTATATGTCACATATATATATATATTATAAAAATTATATATATATGTATTTATAATAGTACATAACATTTGGAGATATGAAATGAAATGAACCATTCATGGAGAAGGTAAACCGTATGTATCCATGAACACTACTTTAATTTATATTTTTTATTTTAATGGAATTAAAAAATAATTTTACATAATTATTGTATAATTATAGTATAATATCATATATAATATCATAAACTCCATAATTTGTACATCCCACATAATGCATTAACAGGTCATATCACTTTGAGGGGGCGGTAGTCCGTACTTCCTCAAATGAAATTATCGTATTTTACCCATAATGAAAACCATAAAAGAAATGATATAAATGGAAAATAAAGAATAATATAAAAAAATTAGACATTATATATATCATATATAAATAAATTATTATCTTAATGGCCACCACGAGAGGTGATAGGATATAATTGATCAATCATCGTTTCGTGAGATGTTAGTTTGTCATCCACAGAAACAATATGTTCTTTACCCATTAGTTGGAGGTGTGTGTAAGTGTATTTCGAATCCTTCTCATAAAAATATCCTATTATATTGATTATACTGGTGTTATTAAAAATTAATGGAATAAAAATAGTTTAGGGGGTGGATAAGTAAAATAAAACAAAATAAAATAAAATAATTTAAGATAAATTGTTTCCATTAATTGCGGTAACTTCTATTGGTTTGAACCAAAAATGTATTATTTATGTGACTTATGCCTAAGTTATGGCAACTATGTGTAATATAGAGATCATTAAAGACTATTTAGTCAGGGTTTGGATGAGCCAAGTGGCTGGAGAGGTTTTTGGAATGGGTTAGCAGTGGTGTCCTTTTATAAGGGGGAGGAGGGGCTCCTTAGGAATGTGTGAAAATATTATTTTATTATAACATTCTATTCAGTTTCTAAAGCTTAAAAAATTATTAAAGTAGAAGATAATATGACTCATGGTAAAAATAAAATCATCCAATAAGAATTGGATAGGTTTTGGCTATTGTTATAATATTAATAATCTTATATATTTAAATCATTTATTATTGAGGTAAATACTACATCATTATTGTGTCATAAATAATTTAATTTATTTGATGTATAAAAGTTATATAAAAAACAAAATAATATAAGATATTATTTTATCATTACAATGAATATTTATAGTTGAAACAATGACATATATAACCCCGTGTAAAAATTGATTTACTAAGAGATATTAGTTTTTGTCATTTTTGTCTGCACTTTATGTTAATTAAAATAAAGTGTCATTATCATTCATAAGTGGCTCCATGTGGTCCCTAAATCGACCCAAGGATTCCCATTGTCATCAAAGACTCATCCAATAAGGTTAGGACAAGTTTTATGGTAATTTTGTATTATTAGAATATTTTTTTTACCTTGATTTTCCCTATTTATCTTTAACCACGGTAAATAAAAGTCAAAAGTTACTATTAAAAAAATTATTTTCATCTTATTGAACCAAATTTTACTTAATAATAACAAACAAGAATGTCTGATTTTAGAAATTAAATTTACATAAGCGGTAAAATTTCATTTAAATGAAAAATTCTTTTTTGAACTACTACATACTGGTTTCATTATTTGTAGAAATTGAAGATTTTCAGAAGAATACCAAAAATTCAGCCTATCCTATATTTTATATTCCGAATTAAAAAATGATATCTATTTTAACTAATTCAAAATATATATTTTTTATTAATTAATTTATAATTAATTCTCGTTGTCAATAAAAATAGCATGTTTTTAAGCAACAATAACTGCCAAAAGATTGACAGTTGTTTATGTATAATTTCAATGTGAAATTAATTCCAATGAAAAACATTGGATTAAAGGGTTAAAATATATTCTAATTACACTTCCATACCAATTCAAAATATAATATTTCTTTATAAATAAATTAGATTAAAAAGAAATTTTGAATTATAATACAGTATTTCTCACTATTCAAAAATAAATAAATATTATTAGAAAAATAGCAGAATTCCATCCAATGTAAATTTTGATGTCCCGATTATAAAAAAATATTTCATTAAATTGAATATGTAAAAGGGTCAAATATTGGATTTAAAAAGTGTTTTCCATTAAAATGTGGTAAAAATGATTTTTTTAAATTACTTTTTTATCGGAAAAATAGAATTTGTTTTTATAATATGTCTAAGAAGCACATAATAAATAACTTAAAATAATATTTAGTATATAAAATTCAAAATCTAGTTAATAGTATTCATAACCACTTTTGAACGACTAGTTTTGTAAGTCATGGTGCGCTCAAACATGGTGGTGCATGTAGCGCAAGCTATTAAATTTAAAGAAAATAACTTACTATGAAATATTGGGGTGTTAAAAACTATGGTTGGTCAAGCTATTAGAAGGTATTTAGGTTGGTAGGTCTTTAACAACTATGGGCTTGCAGCTCCTTGATATGTTGAGTGGACTCCCCAATCCTGAAATCATGACTTTGGATTTCCTCAACTCTTGCCTCCAATATCACACCAAGTCCAGCAAGGGCTACTCCTCTTGATGTAGTATAGTTAAGTAAACCTAAAACCTTTCATAAGGGCTTCCTGTATAAAAGTAAGATTGCTAGCAAGGGTTTTTCAAACACATCGTTTTATTTAGTTTTTCCCATTAATCAAGTAATGAAATTCTTGTTCTAACTTATTATTTTATTTAAGGTAATTTTATCTCTTATGCATGAATTTATTATTATCATTAACACATGCTTGTTAATATTTAGTGGATATTACATAAGTGATTAACCATGTATTGATAATATTTATGCATAAGTCTGGTTTATTTTAGTTCCATCATGCATGCTTGTTAAATACATTAATTATGTGATCGTGAAAACACATCCATAATGAAATACCATGAAACTAATAGAAATAAAATAAAGTAAATGGCACGATCATGAGGTTTTATAACAGTTATTTTATCTAGCAGTTGAAAATCTACCCCGGACCTAGGGGAGAATCAACTTTAAGCTCATGGGTTCATGTTTATAGCTTTCCACATGTCTGCCATTGCATCTTATTGGATTGGTTTCACCTTGGATATTTACTTGATCTGCCTCCACAATCTTGTGAGCTCCCTACATTACATATTCTTTTTTCTCACAAACAGGTAAGAGTTAAAATTGGTTTTACAGAAAAGAAACTTTGGGCATGCAGTCCCAACATATTAATGAGGAGAAGGCTCGCATGCCAAGAAATTTAATTTAAATAAACTAATTAAATTAAACTATTCACATAAAAAGGTCTTAATCTAGCTCATGATCATTCATGCATGCAACGATATTTACACATAAATAAAACTAGCATTCAATTCATTAATTATTCTTGTTTAAGATAAATCATGCTTGAATCAATTACTTATCTTTAATTAATCTATATACTTATCTTAAACCCTTTTCTGAATTTCCTTCAGATTTTCATCCATCATAATTTTAAACAAATAAATTTATTTAAAATTATCTTTGTACGTAACATGTACCTTGGAGGAAACCCAGTAAATTCCTATTCATAACATCCCAAGGAGTAGATATGAACATTACGAAGATGTTAAATTAAACACACATATATATATATAACACCTATCACGTGTAATTCCGTAGCTTTATGTCTGCACTATGGTTCTAGTATAATGGGTTTGTATAATATAATAAAAAAATTTAATAAATCTGCATAATTTGGATGTGTACACGGCATGTAATTCTGACAACATGGCGTGTATTTTTTTCACCATCCATCCGAAGTACACGCCCGGGGACATGGCGTATAGATGTACGTTGGAAATTTTTAGAGTACACGGCATGGTCAATGGGACACATGCCGTGTAGTATCCGTGTTACACGGTTTCTAGCTGGGAAAGCCGTGTGCAGGGTACACGGTCCAACCCTAACCCGAACAGACTACATGCCATGTTCCATGGCCCACACGATAGTTTATCCAGAAACTGTGTGCCACCTATTTCCGGTCAACACACAAAGTCATTTAAGACATAGAATGGCTCCAATACATGGATTGGTTTGGCAGACCAGTCCAATGAATTGAACCTAGACTACAGAATGTGTACTTCTAAATACACACCGTGTATTCTGGTGTTGTATGGCCAAGAATGTTTGGCACCTCCAAATGAGATCCTATATTTTATTTTAATCAAAATGAAAAGAAAAATTTGTTTCTGTAAGGTGAATGAGAAATTAAAGAGGAGGAATAGATATCGAGATTCTGATTTGTAGAATGATTAACATGAATTGAAACAACAAAATTATTTAATGCCTAATATATAAACAAAATATTTAAATAATTATAAACTATGATGTAACCCATCTGATACAACTTTAAGGATCTAGGAGCAGCATAAGCATGGTTGGGACAGCAACAAATTTTGATTTTTTCCATTATCAATAATTATTTCGGGATCAATAGGATGATGAATGCCAGTCTCCACAGAATATAATCACAGATTTAGATAAAGAAAAAATAGGCCTAAAACCATTAGATATGATATTGCATATAATGTTTATAATTAATTTAATTAATTTAATAAAGAAAAATAATACATCTACTGGTGGTATTTTTCTTCGTTAATGATTTTGATCATCTAGATTGAACCTTCTGGATTATGTCGTTTCAGATGTAAGGATCCAAACATGAATCCCTCTATCAGTGATCCACCTGTGCTCCGATGGCCTCCAATCGACACTGCTCGTTCTCTGGGTGCTAGCGCAGCAAAGAGAGTGTCATGTGTCTATCGTTCTTGATCCCTTCTTCTTCATCCTTGAAGAATGTCTCTCATTCTTGAGAGGAGGGAAAAGAGGGTTTGAGAGTGAAATTGTTTTCCTCAAAAATTCTAAATTCACGAGGTGTGTGGTGTGGTATAAAGAACAATTAGGGTACTTGCCTATTTATATACATGGAATTTCAATTACAATATTTAATTTCTTAACAAGAATTAAATACATTCATGAACTTAAATGAAAACCAATGAATTTAATAATAATACAGCATCATTATTTAGAGTGTGCCAACTTGCGCAAAACAAATTGAAATATAAAATTCCACATCACTAAATAATAGTAGCATTATTTTAACAGTAGCGGTGACACTATAGAAACAGTGGGCATTGTAGCGGTGGCAGGTCACTGTAGTGGAGGCAGAGTACTGTATCAGTGGCAGGAATGTGCAGTACTGTAGCAGTGTGGGTACTGTAGCAGTACTATTCACAGAATGGGGTTTGGGCTTAAAAATTGGCCCTACCAGTCATGTCATGGGATAAACGCCCACTGGGCCTTCGGGCTATGTAATGGGTCTCCCCCTACCCAGTTAAAGAGTTCTTTGCATTGCATTAATAATAAATGAGGCTTCGGCCCCAACCTTTTAAAAATATATATATTTTATTTACAGAGAAGAAAATAAATATTTATTAAATGTTCAATATAAAAAATTAATATATTTTTTTAATTTATGTGATCATCTTAACATGAATACACTTATTCCATGGTCTTTGGAATAATAATCATTTCATTAATGAAATTCAAATAGAATTTAACCAAGACCACCAAAAACATTTAGTGTGTGACCCTCTTGGATTCTTTCCCATTGTCATTTGGTTGGCTTACCTAAAGTACAAGAGTACTATCTAGCAACGGGTCAAGTCACCCAAGGGAAAGAACGTAATGTCGCAACAATGACTTTCACATATGAATGACTTCTATGTAATATAAACTCTTTATCATAATATCTCATCAAGTAGGTTTCATGATTGTGTCATCAAATTTTATGCTTCATACGTTGTTCTTTGGCTACAGAAAATAAACTCATCGTTACACCACGGCCATGGAATGTAACGTGATGGTTCTATTTCAATCAAAGTGTCGAGATATCAACTTCCATAAATGAAAGGGAAAATCCTTCCTCGACTTATCCATTAATAACATGCCACTCATGATGCACCTACCAACCCTTACTTCCTGCCAGCAATCTGTGTGATGGTTTTTTTCAGTAAATCGAATTGCGTAAGTCATGATAAATATTATTGATAATATTAAAGTCTAAGGATCATTACACATTCTCACAGATAGAAATATCTAATGGCACTAAAACATTTGGAATTTCCATTAGCGGGCCTCTTTTCATGATCTCTTATATTGGAGATTACCAATTGAAAACTTCATGACAGGAAGTCTCATCTGAATATTAGTACTCACACCTAACGGTCTGCTTGCTATGTGTCTCATTATAGCATTCCATCCAACCACAGAACTATATTTAAGAATATTTTTGTAGAATTTCAAGGTTCTCATCATAGTCAAGAACTGCCATGACATTATCAATGCAACAAAAACTCTAGGACTTTATTACATCGTAATCATGTAGAACACTGAACAATATGAAATAATACTTTAAATATCCATGTGAACAATGTAAAACCAGTTGGTTCTAGGAAACCAACTCTTACATTATTATCAATAAAAAATTTCAAAAAACCTTATAAAATCATGTAGGAAGAAGTGATCAGTTTTATTTGAAATACCATATAAGTGTTTTTTTTCAGACATTTTATTTTTGTTATGCATGAAGAGGAAATAATATTTGATATTATTATTGCACATTTTAAAATATTCCTATAAATATTAATGACATTATCAAGGCTAGGTTGTACATTATTGACATGGGGATATGGGATGAGTTGGAAATGGTTGTTGTTAAATGGTGTACTTTTATTAATAAAGCAGTATACACTATATCCATATAGGAAAAAATCAATTTTCATTTTAATTTATAGTGTAAAACTTCTATTGGATTACACATAAAATATCTAGAATGTCATGTCAATGAATAATTTGAAGTTAGAGGGAGTAAAATCAACTAAATAACATGTTTTTATATAATATTTGAATCACGTTTCTTTCCATTGCATTCTCCCTAAAAATTTACAGCTTACATTAACTAGAATATGATTATTTATCAATTCCATATGTAGTAAATTGATAGACCCAATTAATTTTATAATCATTAATATGGAGGTTGAAGTCATATTAAGTGAATTAGATATTTTCTTACCAACATTATTATTTGATATAAATATCCACATGATGGTTCACATGGTTAGAGAGTTTTAGTTATCTAGTCATATCCATTACATATAGATGTACCCCATCAAATGGTATATGGTTATTTTGAAAGGGTATGTCAAGAATCAATATCGAGAGGAATGTTGTATTGTAGAGTGAAATATTATTGAGGAATTTGTTGAATTTTGTACGAATTAGATATCATATGATGATAAAATTGGCCTCCCAATGTCTCATCACAGTGGATGCCTCATGGGTGACAGTATTTATCAAAGAGATGTTACAATTACCTAGACAGAGAAGGATAAAATAGACATTTATATCTATAATATATACAAAACTTGTCTTCTCCAATCCTACGTGTCACCCTCCAAACTTTCCACGTCACCTGAAATTTAGAAACCCGCCTATCCATTACATCCCTCCCGTGGTTGATAACGCCTTGCCCCGTGTGAGAAATCATCATGGCCCTCCGGTCTAGGGTTTTTTCCGTGCAGCGACGCTCAACCAAATTACATCCGGTCTCATCCCTCCGCTACATGTCGACCCTCAAATAGATTCCAATTTCCACCATGCAGGTTAAATAACTCGAGAAATCCTACGGTATCATCCACAGTACCTTAGGGTTTGCAATTGACTGGTCTTTTATTCAAGTATCTTCCACTATTTTTTCTCACATATCACTTCAATGTTCTTTTAATCCCTTCATCTTCCAACCTTGGAGAATCCGTAAGCTGCATCATCTTCAGTAACATTCTACCTGTATCTAAATGTCCGCATATTATTTTGAACATGCGCATACAATGTCATATTATTCATCCCCTGCAACCACCACAGAGACAAGATGTCCAAGTATTTTGACCTACTACAACAACAGGTGTTGGCTTCTATACCAGGACACTACCCTATATCGCAGGACTACATATAACTTTGTAATCATTTACTTCCACAGAACACACCTCCATTTTATTCATATTCCATTTACAATATCATTGTTGATAAATAATTTCGGTCCATGAAATATGAAGTTAGTTGATGTTTCTGCTATGAGACACCAACAAAAAATCCAAACCCACTGCCTGTACTCTTTAAATCAAAATGTAAATAATATATTATTAGGTGTATGCTACTTCTAGCCCTATATTATAAATCTGATGTCTGTAACAAGTGGAATACCAACCTTTTAGAAATTGGATTCTATGTTCTACATGTGGAACATATGGAAAGATCATCAATGGTACTAGAATCCATTCCGTCCTAAATTATTTATTAGGTAAAAAAATTCTCATTTGCTCTGCCAGTACATATCTCAACTTTATTGCATTTACAAAAAATTACTCACTTTTTATCTATGTGTTTGTAGTTAATATGTCCTATATTGATTCAGCATAGTTTTTTTAAATACTTTGCCTTCACTATCTATCGCTCCTTACCTGCTAGACATTGCAATTCAAAAAATAAATATATTTTATACTATTTTTATGCAAGATATAAAATTGTCTTCCCATTGTATGTTTAATTAAATCAATCTTCTCATAAACATACTGTGGAAGCCTTCCAAAACATGACAATTCAACAAAAATAAAACCAATATAAAGATGCAAACACCATCAGTGTCGAGACATGAAAAGTTTCAAAAGAGACTGCGTCTAAGAGAACAATAACAAGGTAGATAATTGATGTAACTTATTTCAATAAGTCCATAATGTTGGCTACTATTTTACAAGTTCATACATGTCTAGGTATTTCATCTACATCCTACCATCAGTTGTTTCTTAATGGAACCTATGACACTGTACAACTCAATTCCAACTTGAACTGAGGTTCACGCATACCACTATTGCCTTTATCAACCAATGGTTAGTTAAATTTTAATTTTAGAAAATTTTCAAATACATTCGATATGTTTATTGTAAATAACATTGACTACTTTACTTATTCCACTATAGACTTAGTAGTTCCTCAAAAATGTGGAACTTCAACACCAATATCTATTAGAACAAACTATATAATAGGTGATAGCTAGTGTTATGAACTTTACTTGAGATTAGTTTTTCTTCATTTCATTATTAAAATATATTTAATTATTTCCCAAAAATTTTGTACATGTACCACCTATTCAGTTGTTTCTTTCAATGGCGACTTCCATTCCAAACTCCCAGTACATCGACAGAGAACATTACTTTTTCTGTGTCCTGACATTGATTAGTTACTACTGTAACTTCATCCAATAATTCCATAGTGTTAGCTACTCATTTATTATTTCATACATGTTCATGCAATACATCTACAGACTACCAACACATATTTCCTACTGGAACAAATGAAGTAGTACAGTTGAATTGAAATTTGAACAGAGGATCATGCAAACCACTGTCACCTTTAAACACCACTTGTGACTTCAATTTCAATTTTTCAAAATTTTCAAAAACCATCAATATGTTTACTCTAAATGACATTTACTACTTTACTTATTCTACTATTGAATTCGTGGTTCCTCAGGAATGTGGAACTTCATCAAAAATATCTGTTAGAACAAGTAATATAAAAGGTAATAGTACAAAATAAAATTTACTTGAGATCAGTTTTGCTTCTTTTCATTTCTGAAATACATATGTTTTGTTTTTTAAATTTTTTTTAAATGTACTAGCTATTGATCTATGTGCTATACTAACATTTGTTGTGCTGAAACATCTGAGCCACTACAACGGATCTGCACCACCATAGGAGGATTACGCATATCATTAACACATGTATCTTTGAATGGTGACTTCCATTCCAAAGTTCCAATAAATTAATTATGAATATAACTTTTACTATGTTGTGACAATGATTAGTTACAAAACTATTATATATCATTGATAGATCATCATGTCTGTGAAACTTCGTCAACAAAATCTTCAAGATGTAGCAAGAGAAAGCATATATCTCAATCCAAGGATGAGAAATAGGTCCACATTGGTGAGGATTATGTCAACGTATTCTTGTGAAAAACTTTCAGGATACATCTCCCTTATATTAAAGAGTTCATTCATTCTTCATTACTTATTCTAGGTCTAACAACTGAGATGAACAGTGTCAGTTTCCCATCGCCTACCTGTTTATCAGAGTGAGCATGAATTATTCCTTCAAAAAATTTTCATTTTTTACGGAATGTAATGTGTTTCATTCACCATTTACAATAGAGAATGTTTCACTTCTTCAGTTACTATAAAGGAAGCTAATGGTCTCGGCATAGGTGTGTTATAAAGTGTAATGAGGATTTCTTATTTATTTGAATATATAATTGATATATACATGAGTTCAGAATTCTATAGTAGTTTAAATTCAGATTGTACCCAACAACTAGAGGTGTATACTACCTTGATTCATGTTACATCAGAAAGAGGTTAAAAAAATGTGGAATTACATGCTGAAATTAATCATGCAGCAAACATTTTAGGTCTGAGTTACTATAAGTTCAATTCTAACTTTACATTTACATCGCATTAATTATATTACAAACGTTAGTAAATAATGTTGTAGAAATAACACAACTACTACAACTGGGAGAAAACATAGGTCACTGTATTATTTTTACATATCATTATATTACGATTCAATTCATGACATCGTATGAAGTTTGTAGTGACTATTTTATTAACACCTACAATTTAATCATTATTCACCTACAGATTATTTGAACAGTGGAGAAACTTCTAATTTATTTCAATACTGTGGTTCTATCTTTTGGTATGATGGGAGATATAAAAAAGCATTACCAATGGGAACCCACAATATACTTTATAATGCTCACTCGGTAAAAAATTTTTGGAACAACTCTCATCATGTCCTCGGTACCTTAAAATGTTAGTCTTCAATCACAAATATATAGAGGCCAGAGTATTCCAAGAAAATTTGAATATTTACAATTATATATTTGAATTTACGTCAATGGGCGGGAAGGTGGATAGGTCACTTAATAATGGCAGAGCTTCAAAGATATTGAGATTGAATGGACAGAACTACCATCGCATAGGTAGTTTGTGTCCTACTAAGGGAAAACCACCAAGGTTTTCCCAGCTGTATGTGTATGATACTGCTAATGAGTCCGAAAACCGGATTCAAAACAACAAGTAATACTTACATGAGTAAGTTAACTGATTGACATGATGGTGATATTTTCTCTTCTTTTTCAATTCAATTTACTGTGCAGATATGATGAAGCGAATTCAAACACTACGGTCAATTTTAATATTGTTATCAACCTATAAAATATGCTTCATGAAAAAAATTCTTTAGCTCGACATTTCATAAGTGCACGGGATGTTCTTGATCTTCAAGAAATTCCAAATTTTAATTTACAACTACTTAAGAGAAGACAAACAAATGCAGTGACATACAACCTGCCTACTGCTTCTGATATTTCTATGCATATCGTCGGTGACATTGAATATCTCAATTGTGAAAGAGATATTATCATTAAAACCCAAACTGGTGAATTTCAGTGGATTGATGAGCTTCATCCCTTTTATCTTCCACTACAATATCCACTAATTTTCACATGTGGTCAGGATGGATACATTGACAACATATTATATAGGTCTTTATTATTGGGTTCAGGTACGAAGCTTTAGAAGGTTACAATGCGATAATACTTCTCATATAACTTGTAGTGTCATTTCAATGATATATCAACATTATAACATTCAAGAAGACTACTGCAAAAATTTATTATTGACTGTTATACAATGATAGAATCTCAAATACATTCCTTTATTCACTTCAATCAAAAACTCACGAGTGTTGAGTTTTATAATGGGTTGCAAGATAATTTTCTTCCAAGTGACCGTGATGGGTACGCATGCGGGATGAAAATTATTTTACAGTCTACAATTACTGGTGGTCCCAGGTATATGCTTCAAAATTACTCAAATTCTATGTCAATATGTAATTGGGCAGGATATCCAGATTTATTTTTATCATTTACATAAAATCCACTCTGGCCTGAAATCAGTAAATTTGTTTCACAATACAATCTTCCCCCATCAGATTGTCCTCACATTGTATCTGAAGTTTTCAATATTAAGGTGTATCAGTTAATGAAAGATTTACGAGACAAGTGTTTCTTTGGGGAAGTCATGAGCAGGTAACTAACTTTGTACAAATGAGTTGTCGATAAATTCACTTTTTTATTTATTGTATTAATTAATTAACGCCGCCATTAACATTAAGATTTTTTGTGCAGTTGTTTGTACGGTGTAATTTCAAAAACTGTACTGCCTCATGTACACATTTTATTATTTTTATGTTGAGAAAACAAAATCAGTACTCCTGCATGCATTGACAAGATTGTTTCTGCTGAAGTTACAAATCAAGGTGACTTCCCAAATCTACAAGAAGCTGTTAAAAAGTTTATGATACATCGACCTTGTGGTGATTCAAATCGTAACTCTCCTTGTATGAATCATGGAAAATGTTGTAAATTTTTTCCAAAAAACATTATTGACAGTACAACATTTGATGATGATGGTTTTGTTCTATACCGACACAGAAATGATGGAATCACTATCATGAAAAATGGCATCCCTTTGGATAATCATTTTTTTGTACCATATAATCCTTTCATTCTAATGAATTATCAAGATCATATGAATATTGAAGTTTTCAATCAATCAACTTCCATAAAATATGTGTTTAAGTATATTAGTAAAGGTAATGATTGTGTAACAGCATAATTGTATCAGACCAACAATAAAAAGTTGTTAGGAAATAATGGTGATGAGATTAAGATGTATTATGACTGTCGATATATCTCTCCTTGTGAGGCTTCTTAGAGTATATTCTCTTATGATATCCACTAATGATATCCTCTATTAGAAAGGCTCCATTTCAATTTACCGAGACAAAATAGTGTTATGTACAATGACATTGATCATATTGAGGATGTCTTGAGTAAGGCTAACATTTCTAAGTCAATTCTTACAGCGTGGTTTCAAGATAATGTTTCTTACTAAGAAGGTAGATGTCTCACATATGCAGAATTTCCAACAAGATTTGTATTCCACCAAAGAAAAAAAATGGTATCCAAGAAAGTAGGGATTCAGTATTGGTAGACTTTACTATGTTCCGCCAACAACTGGAGAGCTATATTACCTATGATTAATGCTCACAAAGATCAAAGGTGAAACTTCTTTTGATACTATTGTAGGTGTGAACAACATTACTCATGGGCCTTTTTAGGTGGCGTGTTCTACATTAGGACTACTTTCTGATGACAAGGAATTTATCGAAGCAATAAAAGGGGTATCTAATTGGGATACAGGGGAGTCTATGCATAGACATTTTTCTATCACTTTGTTCTCAAACAATATGTCTCAGTAAGACATTGTGTGGCCTGAAACTTGGAAGACCCTCAGTGATGACATTCATTATGTGCAACAACAGAGGTTGCAAATTCCAGGTATATAATTTCACTTTTTATTCTATAGCTACTTAGCTATGTAATTATTCATTTTGGAAACTATAATTTAATTAGAAAAACACTCTAATGGAATCAGTTGGTAGGAGATTTGAAACTCACAGATGACCAAAAGAAGATGTATGCTTTGCTTGATATAGAAAACCTTCTTCAGAGGAATGGTAGATATCTTCATTCTTATCCACCAAAGCCAGTTCTAGATTTAGAAATTTTTTCTCAACCGAATCAGTAGGTAGAAGATGAACTTAATTATAATAGAGAAAACTTTAGGAATGAGTATCTGACTTTATAGAGTAAGATTACTGATGAATAGAGATATGTGATGATGGTCATTATGTCTTCATTAACTACATGTGATGGTGGTTTATTTTTCTTTCATGTGCATGGAGGTACAGGTAAGACCTTCCTTTGGAAAGTACTGAAATCTCTATTACGGTCGGAAGGTAATATAGTTCTAGTAGTTGCATCCAGTGGAATTGCATCATTACTACTACCTGGTGGGAGGACAACACATTCCAATTTTCAAATTCCGGTATTTATTTCTGAAAACTCTGTCTGCAATATTCATCAAGGGAGTGATGTCGCAGATCTTCTATAGTTAACAAAGGTAATTATTTTTGTGGAGGCCCCTATGATTCATAAGTACTATTTTGAAGCTCTTACCCATAAATTGAAAGATATAATGTCAGTAAAAAGTGAAAACGCATCAAACTTATCATTTGGTTGTATAAACGTAGTCTTGGGTGGTGATTTTAGGAAAATAATACCTATGGTACCAGGTGGAAATAGAAATGAAATATTGTTTGCAAGTATAGCATCGTCATACTTGTGGAAAAATTTTCATATTCTAACACTATCAAATAAAAAGAGATTGCATTCCAATCCTTCTACTATTTCATATGAAGTTCATGAAATTGGTAAATGGACTTTAGATATTGGTGAAGGTCACATTGGAGAGACAAATGATGGTGAAGCTTTAATTCCAATTCCATTAGAAAATATTCTTTCTTGGACTACAGATCTGATTTCTGCAGTTGTTGAACATACATATCCCAATTCCATTGCTAACTATACTGATGTGAATTTACATAAAGACCATGTCATCTTAGCTTCATCTCATGATATTGTTGAAGAATTAAATGAGTATATGATGTCTCTCACATCTTCTGAAGGAAAATATTATTTTAGATCAGATACAGTTTGCGATGCAAGTTTTGATACATACAAGCCACAAAACATTTACACATCTGATATGTTAAATGGTATTAATGTTTTAGGGATACCTAACCGTAAAATTACCCTAAAATTTGGGGTGCCCATCATGTTGTATCAAAATATAGATCATTATATTGGATTATGTAATGGGAATCACTTGATTGTTACACACCTAGATTACCATGTCGTTGGAGCAAGAATTTTATGTGGTTGTAATTCTAGATATCTTGCGTTCATTCCAAGATTGAATATGACATAGTCCAATTTTCGATGGCCTTTCAAACTACAAAGAAGACAATATCCTTTGATTGTTTCTTATGATATGACTATTAACAAAATTCAGGGAAAATCCATGTCTTCTGTTGGGTTTAATCTTTGAAAACCTGTGTTTTTTCATGGTCAACTATATGTTGTTATATCTAGAGTCACATCACCATTAGGATTGAAAATAGTACTTTGTGATAATAATCCCACAACCTCTGAATCAACACAAAATATTGTCTGCAAGGAAATTTTTGATAGATTGTGTTAGTTATATTTTAAATTAAATGTTACATTGTCAATGTTGGGTTTGTTCGGCTTATTTAACTATTATTTCGTTAGTATCATTTTTTCTAAATATGATCTCTTTGCAGACACATTCAAACAGTACAAATTTTACAACATGTCACGATCTACTACCCCTTTGAATGAGATCACACTGGAGACTGATGAGACATTGAAGATACAAGTGTGTATCTTGAATTTGTGGTGCAACACACCGTCTAGATACTCCAAAGATATTTTTGTGATTGATATGATTCTTGGAGATCAAATGGTGACTTCACATTTTCAATTTATTACATTTTTATTCCTTTTATTGTATTTGTGTTTTCATTTTAACTACACAAAACATTGTCAACTAGAAATGTATGTTTTCCAATTATTAAAAATCATGGAAAATTCTTTCTACAGGGAACATAGATACACTGTACAGTTACGGGTCTTCAAATTATCACTAAGTTCAAAGATTTTTTGCATGAAGAAATATGCTATTTTATAAAAAACTTCCAAATAGCTACCTCTTTCCATATAGTTATACCTTACAATATTCATTTTCCCACTTCCATGTATTTTTGTATTTCCATTTCGGTTGAAGCACTTTTCAGCTTCAGGCAGTCTTACTGCCTTTATATGTGTTCAAAATCATTACTATTATACTTCCTCTCATAATATAGGTATACCTTAGGATTTATATTTTCCCACAACTATGTATGTTTGTAATTCTGTGTATGTTGAAGCATATTTCAAGTGCAGGTAGTCTTACTGTTTCTAAATGTGTTCGCTTTCAATACAGTGATCCTGCTTCATTCCATGCCGGTATACCTTACAATTTTTGATTTCCCATGTCCATGAATATCTATAATTCTATTTATATTGAAAGATATTTCAGTTGCAAGCAGACTAACTACCTCTAAATGTGTTCCAAGTTCAATATAGTGTTCCTGCCTCATTTCATGTAGTAATATCTTACCATTATTATTTTTACACATCACTGTTTGTGTGTATTTTTTTTATGTTGAAGAAAAATTTTGTTGTAGGAAATCTTAATGCAGTTAACACTTTCACCACCATCATCATGAAGAAATACATCTTTTCTATTACAACATGGTATGTCATTCTAATCACTTGAACACTTTAATTCATTATCATCAGTAATATCAAAGTAAATATTCCGTGAAATTTCAATTATAACTGGAAAAATTCAACCTGAATGTTATATCAATGAATTGATCGTGTTAATAATATGTATTCAACATTCCATAATAGGATAATTGTTTTTAACATCAACCACATGTCATGCATTAAGGCAGGGATAAAATTGATTTTGGTGAAAGGGTGTCATAACATATTTTGATTGACAGAAATGTTTCCAATTGACTAGGATTAAGAAATAACATCATCAGATTGAGTTTTTTCTTCTACAGTTTTCTTCAAAATGGGGGCATGATAGAATCTTTTTTCAGTTACACATTTCTTCAGACTGGGGGCATGATATAAGAAGCAATCCTAGCTTGTCATGACCCCTTTCCATTCCATCATTTCACATATGTGTATATTCAGTTCATGTTATTTCAAAACTTAATCTACTTATAACTGTTGATTGATGATGTTTAATTTCATTTACGTCCACTGTGCTGTAACCAGCATTTCACTTGGGTGGTTATAAGGCTGTTGAAGCACACTTCTATATGCTTTGGAAATATAACATTGCATATTGATGCAATGTCTTTCAACCTGATAAAATATGAATCTCTAATTGACTGCTTTGTCTAGAATACCGGGGTAAGATGATAGTTCTATAACTATAAAATTAGTGTGTATGCCACATATTTTAAGTGCACTCTACTCCATTTGGGACCCTTTTTTCTTTTAATGTTATTTTTCAAATTCATGGTTCATGTTTTCAGCTAATGGTTAATCATACAAGGTTTATGACTGGCCACCTTCTTGGAGCTGCAGGTGCTGTAGAAGCTATTTCAATAGTAATGGTATTGCATATATCCCTCTCTACCTTAGAATGATGATGCATGTTTCTTATGTTGTGGGTATCTGATAACATGCCATGTTTGTTACCACGAAGATCCAATCAGCAATATAAATTGATAACAATCTATTTCAAAGGAATTAAAGAAAACAGTTAAAATTGATTGAACTTATGGAATTTATCATTAGTTTTATTACTTTAACATTTACCTTATATTATCTTTACTAATTAATTAATGCACATTTATTTATGACCTTCCAGGACTACTACCACTTAGCTAGACCTAAGGGGTTTTATTTGATTCCGTTTTGTGCTCTATTTCAGTTCAATTCATGTGTTGACTCCAAGTTGTGTTCTCTTTCAGTTCATTCCCTAAATTGGGTGCATTTATTGTTATGTTTCAGTTCAATTCATGAGACTATCCTTACATACATCATTTTACTCTGCTCAAAATCTAATGTTTAATAGATGAAAATTTAGCACATAGTACTGGACAGGGGAGGGAGGAGGGGGGTGAGGAGGGGGGAGGAAAGGGTCGGAATAAATTTTGGTTAGTGGGAAGGTGATGAGAGGGGAGGGGCTGGGCGGGTTAGAGGGGGAGGTTAGGGGGCTGGGTAGTTTGGAGGGGGGGAAAGGGGAGGGGAGGATGAGGGAAAAGGAGAGGGGGCTGCTGTGGGAAGAAGATGGGCAGGGTGGGAGGGGGCGGGGAGGGAAGGGCAGGGGGATGAGGGCAGGGGAGGATGAGGGTAGGGGAAGTGGGCTGGGTAGGATGGAGGGGATGGGAGTGGAGGGGAGGATGAGGGAAAGGGGAAGGGGTTGGGAGGTTCGAGGGGAGGGGATGAAAGGATGAGGGTAGGAGGGAGGGGAATTGGAAGGATGGAGTGGAGGGGAGGATGAGGGTCGGGGGAAGGGGCTGGGCAGGTTCGAGGGGAGGGGATTGGAGGATGAGGGCAGGTGGAGGGGGCTACTTGGGGAAGAGGTTGGCCAGGGGGAGTGGTGGGGGATGGGACTGGGTAGGGGGAGGCAGATATGTGAGGGGAGTTTCTGGGTATGGGTGGGAGACAAGCAGAGGAGGGGGATGGGGAGGGGTAGATCTAGGAAGGGGGTACGAGGAGGTGCTAGAAAATTGGGGGGGGGGTGTCAAGATTTCCAGATTGACCACTCTTTATATTTCAATTAATAATAATTTTTCGATTATTTCAATTAGTAGTTATTTTTCATTTTCATATTAATAATTGTTTTCATTTAATTTTTATCAATGTTCTTTTCTTAGATGACTACTGTAAACAAATAACCCCTTTTTATGACATATGTTTTTCTCTTCATTACATTACCCATATTGTTTTCATAGTAATATGTCTCATTTACTCACATTAATGTCTAAATATATATTGAAGGGATCAATATAACTGTCAACAAACATGAAAAACTGCTACTCTACATCAATGATACAAGGTAGTACTGGGAGTCTGTTGACTACACATTTTAATGGCATGAATTGTTATATGATCTGTACACCAGCTGTTGTTGAACATCATGGTTTCTATAATTGTTTTCAAATATGTATCTTCTACATAAAGTGTATTTATTTTCTCTTACCATTATTAAATAACATTCCATAGTTCTATTTCAAAGGTGACATGAAAATGACAACTAATGTCTGCTTCCAATTTCAAGATCTCTTACCACGAATCTGTTTCACTGTTTACCAATTTCAAGCATCTATAAATTATATTTTAATACATTGTTTCTATAAATTTATTTATAATTTCAATTCATTATTTGTTAATTTACATTGATCACTTCTCATCTTTCTAATGCATTTTGTAGTTCATATTTCATTTATGACGTCGTGTGTATGCACGAGCGATGTACTAGTTTTATAAAATAGTGAAGATGTTGATCCATATGTTGAATCCCATAATGAAATTATTTGATATTTGAATCCATAATGGGAAGAAGTATAGATATAAAACATATATAACAAACCATTTATAGGATTGTTCCAAGATGATCTATAAGGAGTTTTCTTAAAATCTAAATTAAATTGTTGAACTAATTTGATGGCTATCTAGGGGAATGAAGGAAAATATTATATCCTACACTAGTTTTGTAATCAATGGTTATATTATCTGTATAAAAGAACATGATTATGGAATTACGATTAAAAAAATAGGATCTATGATTGTGGAAGAATCTCTGAACATATTTGGTTCCAAGGATAGAAATCCAATAAATAGAAAAGTGTCATATTTTTATATTATAAAACAGATATAAGAGTCCAACTAAACAAAATTTAAGTCCTAATATTCCATTAAAAATTGGTTGATAATATGGGTGTTGTGAAAGATAATGAAATGTTCTTATTAGGGGCTAATTTTAGTGTGGATGTGAAAAATAGGATTTCGTATCCCATGTAGTGCATGTTTTTTATTTCTTAGATAAAAAAGAATTTGTTGATTTTCTTATTGGAGGATAAAAAATACCAGTTAAAAAGAAAACTCAATATGGGGTAACACTTTCATTGGAATATCATAGTCATTATATACAAATCCCAATTTTATGATGTCTTCTATGTCACGCAAGACCATAATGACAGGATTCAGATTCTCGATAGAGGCACGAAACACATGACATTATAAAAAAATAGAGTTCAACGATAATATTAAATATATTTTTAATATACTATGTTTTTCATCATATTATTATTATTTCTCTAATAAATTTTCATAATCTAAATTAAATCATTGACTACTCAGGTAGACAATGACTTTATCACATGATGATGTAACCAGTCCTGTGGAATAATAAATTATAATAAATGAAACCTATTGTGATGATGTAAAGGTTATGTTACGATATTCATTCTTTATTTTACTAAATTTTTTTCTATTGGAACAATAATTTAGTTTTAATTATTCCATATAGAATTTATTAATTTTAAAAAAAATCTATTCATATTTCATTTCTTACTCAACAAAAACATTTACAGACATATTATCACTCAAAAACATTCCACACCAATAGTTTTAGCATTAATAACTTTCTTTTAGGATCCCTCCACTACCTTTGAAGGAATAGAAAATTTTCATCCTCTAATAAATCCCAAAGATAATCATGAGGTTTTCATTGTAAAATCTTTGTCCATAGAATTAATTTATTGAATCATATTTATGTTTAATTTAATCATTTTTAGTATTACTCACATAGGATTTGTTTTCTAAAAAAGGTGTATAAATTTTTATTATTTGTGGTGGTTTATTCGAATATGCTCATACTAATGAGAGTTTGGAATCCAAGGATTCAACTGAGATAATGGAAATATGGAGATGTGATAAGGACTCATACAACCATCTTGAAATTTGAAATTCCTACTTCTTATTTGATTAATTTTTTCATAATTTTATCTACTACTTGTTTGTAAATTTCAATATAAATTTTATCTAATAATAATTTAGTTTTCACATATATCTTTTGGGAAGTCATATTCTAACATAAATTTTATGAAACAAGAGTAAAAAGAGTTAAAATTTTCATTTCATCCAATGTTACCATTCAATCAAATATATTTCATTTTCAGACATCAATACTCCATATTGAGTCATTGTTCTTAGCTGAAACCCCATTTTCAGCATAGAACCCCAAATGAATATGAATAATTGGTAATTCTAAAAATAAGGTAAATTTAATGAGTGGTAACATTGGTAATTGGGATTTGTTTTGATACTTTCTGATGTCTATGAATTAACTGAACCTCAATCTGAAACACAATGTAACCAAAATAACTCAATGTTATAATTTTAATTTAACATTGACATTAATTTATTAAAAAATATAATAGAAAAATAAATACCAAGAAAAATATTAGAATTGTTTTGTTACATTATTAAAATTATCCATAAGTTATTTTGGGTTTGTAGGAAGCATTCACTCTTTAATCTAATACAATATGTACCTGGTAAGCCTCAGAGGTTTCGTTATCTTTTTAAAATTGTCATTTTAATTTAAAAAATGTCACTCACTAAAAACTAATAAAATTTTATCAGATTGTATTAATTTTTTCAAAAAATTATTTATAGATAATTTATGTCATGTAGTAATAGGTCACACATCAACGTGGTGAACTATGTGAACAGTATCAATCAAAGTGCATGTTTCTAGTTTAAATGGAAATTTTAGTTAGAAGGACTTTTGACATTATCGAAACCAAGAAAAATAATTAAAAATGTTTTGATAAATTATAAAAACAATCAAAAAATAATTGTAGATTTTTGAAATCATCCTCACACCAATATTATGCATAGGGTATAGATATGACTTTAGGTGTTTCTTTTTATATAAAATTGACATTACTTTTAGTAAAAAAGAAAACAAAACATACTAAAATCTTAACAAAAAACTAATCATATTGTATTGATACATTTTGAAAATGAT
This sequence comes from Viscum album, assembly GCA_963277665.1. NCBI lineage: Eukaryota > Viridiplantae > Streptophyta > Magnoliopsida > Santalales > Viscaceae > Viscum > Viscum album. Next base: position 1,155,147,103 of record OY728133.1, on the reverse strand, counting down.
AAATAAGTCATTTCTATATGTATAAATTGTCTTAACCTAAATCCTACACATGGTGTTCCGGATATGGCTTAAATTGTTTATTATCAGTTTAAAATTAATAATTTATTTTAATTAATTCACTCACTAAAACCAAAGAAATTCCCCTTGTATTATCTTGATAATTTCAAAACATAAATCATAAGTGAATTTTTATGTTTAGAAATTTTTCCCATGTCAATCAAACAAAGGATGTGATTGGTATGACTCAAAGTGCGTGTTTCTAATTTAAAATGGAATTTTGTTAAGAAGACAAGTGATGTAATAAAAACTGATAAAATGAATTCTTATTATTTCTATACAATATAAAAATGATCCATAAGTCATTTAGTATCTGTAGGAACCACCCCCACCTAAATCTGAAGCATGGTGTGATCGGTATGACTCCAAATATGCCTTTAAATTTTAAATTAACATTAATATTAGTAAAAATGACAACTGAAATACTCAAAAAAATGGTGAATTTTTATGGTAGTTTTACATTACTAAAAATATCCCTAATCCATTTTAAATTTTTATGTATTATCCTCACATTAATCTGATACATGAAGTGCCCAATATGACTCAATATCTTTATTATCTGTTTAAAAATGACATTTTAGTTAGAAAGGAGTCACATAATGAAAAATGACAAAACATGCTCAAATATTATTATTAATTTATGGAAACTATTTATAAGTTATTTTTGATGATTTGGAATTAATCTCACATCAAACGGGTAGAATATGTTACCATTATGACTCAATGTGTGTGTTTCATGCTTGAAATGACATTGAATAAAAAAAGAAAAGTGATATGATAAAAAATATAAAACACATTTTCATTGATTTAATAATTTATGAATAAAATAAATAAGCCGTTTTGGTCATATAGGAATGACCATCAACTCAATATGACACATAGTGTGACTAGTATGACCCCAAGTGCACCTTTTTATTTAAAATTAACACAAATTTAGTAAAAAATACAACTTACATACTAAAAAAAAGGAAAATTCATTTGGATTGTCTTGATAAATTATTATAATAAACCATATGTTTTTTTTGAAATGTAATAATCATACTCACATAAATCTAAAATATCATGTTCATCGTATCACTCAATGTGTCTATTATTTGTTTAAAATCCACATTTAAGTTAAAAACATGTTATTAAAACCCAAAAAACATTCTTGTATTGTCTAAATAATTCAGGGAAAATATAAATAAGAAATTTTATATGTGTATTAATTAGTCTCACATCAAACCAACACATTATGTGGCTGGAAGGTCATAATGTTCTTGTTTTATTTTAAAATTACATTTTAGTAAAAAATACAAGTAACGTACTCAAAACTAAACAAACACATTTGTATTGTATTGATACCTAACTAAAATGATTCAAATACCATTTTAGATGTGTATTAATCATCCACAGATCAGTACAACCCACAATATGACTAGTTTGACTCCAAATTTTACTTCTTATTTAAAATTGACATTAATTTTAGTAAGAATGGAATCTAAGATACTCAATACTAAGAAAATTCATTTGGATTGTGTTGATACTTTACAATAATGATAAATATTTCATTTTTTATGTATATGAATCATCATCACATCCATCTAATACAAGATGCTTCCAGTACAAATCAATGTCTATGTTATTAGTTTAAAATTGACTTTTTTCAAAAAGTTTCACTTAAGGAAAACTGTGAAAATATACTCATATTTTCTTAATAATATAATAAAACTATAAATACATAATATAATACATGTAAAAAATGTCTCAAATAAATCAAACACACTATGTGGTCGGTATGACTCAAAGTGTGTTGTTTTAGTTTAAAATTATATTTTATTAAAAAAGTAGAGTAAAGTATTGAAAACTAAGAAAACATATATGGTTTGTTTTGGTACCTTATAAAAATGTTATGTAAGTCATTTGGGATTTATAGGAATTATACACACATCAATATTATTCATAGTGTCACTGTAATAACTCGAAGTGCATATTTTAATTTTAAATTGTAACGAAATTTAGTAAAAAAGAAAACTGGCCTACTCAAAATCAAGAAAATGAATTTGGTTTATTTTGAAGCATTGGTACAATGATTCGTATTTAATTTTTTCCTTCATAATTTATCCCCACATCAATCTGATACATTATGTTCCCATTATGACTCAAAGATTCCCTGAACAATTTAAAATTGACATTTTATTTCAAAAAGCGGAACTCACTGAAAACCAATAAAACACCCCCATGTTTTGTTGATAATTTTGGAAAATGATTCATAATTAATTATTTACATGTAGGAATAATTTTTACATAAAACTGAAACATGATGTTACTAGTAGAAATCAATCTATGTGCATCCTGTTTAAAATTAAATTTTAGTAAAAAATACAAGTGACATACTAAAAACCAAGAATACTTATTCAGAATATTTTGATACTTTAGGGAAACAACCCTTAGTAATTAGAGAAATTTTATAATCTTATGGTTCTTGATTTGAGGCATGGTGTGACCAGTATGAATCTAGGTGCAACATTTCAATATATATGTTTCATTTAAGTTTCAGATGTATTTCCCATCTCCAAAATAGATCAAATATTCTAGATTTTTATTCATCATTCTATCTGCTATAAATAAATTAATTTCTGAAATTTTTTTATTTTATACTAATTTAATTAATTTTTATAAAGAAATTTCTTGATGAAAATTAAGAAATGGTTTTATGTTCAAGAAATAATGAAAAATCAACTTGATTCACAATGTTCATTGTATGAAATGAAATTTAATTTAAAATTCAGAAATCTTATTTATATATATATTTAAATTATTACTAGTTGAGGTTTTTTAATATATAGGTGAATTATTCTGGTCGATCAGGGGTTGTTTAATTAGAGATTCCATGAATTGGGTTAGGATCAAAATAAAAAGTAACATTGATGTTTTTGAATTTATGTTGTAATTTATAGTTATGTAATTTTACAAAACAATGTTTTAAATGTCTATAATAGAGTGTTTTTTCTTGTATTTGTGTTGTACACATAATTATTTTTTAATTATATATTATTGACTTATTATTTCTATTTCTAGTGGTATTTCAATTGTTTTAGTATGTTGTTATAGCTATAGCAACTAGGGTTATTCCCTGTCAGACTTTGGAATATTCATATGAATATTTCAGAACTCAGATTCTATGTTAGCATACGAATCAGAGGGATGAGGATCGTCCGTGTGGAAATAGAAAATATATTAAATATATTTAATCACCCATTTGAATTTTCATATGAAACATGAATAAATATCACGCAGAGTCTCAAATCATATTTCAAAGATCGTAGTTGTGTTTAGAATGATGATTTATCATTACCATGACATAGACATTGTTGGAGTTTGGTATCGGGTCAGAGGCGACTCGGGGAAGGGATGGGAAAAGGAGGAGATGAATTAATTAAAAATTAAATCCCCACCCCATCCTCCCTTTATTCCCAATTAAGAAGGAGCTAAATCCACCTCCCCACTCCCACTTTGTTGAGGGACAACACGATGTCTGAATCAAGAAAAAAAAGCATCGTTGGTCCCAGATATTGAGGAAGAATGCTCTGGGATCGAGCATCAATAGCTTTTGAGTGCCAATTCGACCCTGAAGCTTCGAATTTTCTACCTACAAGTAGGATTTTTCAGTTTCTAGTCTTGATCCTAATTTTTTTGCCTTTTATATTGGTTTTATTTATCATATACATTTTATAGGGACCCATATAGGGTCGATATGTGTGTTTTGAAGTGAACATGGGTGTTCCAAGCTGTTTTCAATGAAATCCCATTTGAATTTCCAGTGAACATAGAACTTAAAGTAGTCAAACACATCTTGTGCTCTTCCACTTCATTGGAGATGAAGTTAAGGGTCTACACGTTAGGTGCTCCTCACATTTGTGGGAGATGAATTTCATGGTCTACATGCCATGTAGGTGGGTTTATAAGCCTTGTAGGGAACCTCATTGAGTGGCTAGGGGAAATTACCAACATAATCTTGTGATGGTACGTGACCATGTTGGGGAACAATTTCATGTTAATGAGGTCTAGTACACTGGCTCGGGTAAACCACAGAGCCAGTTGACCATGAAATCTAAGCACACAATGTAGTGTGAGATTCACAACATATAAGTGAAACTACTGGATAATCTGTGTGATGGAGAAACACTATCAAGGGATGGTTGAATTGGGACATTATGTGTAATTTTTTTACATGTTGTGTATGATTACATGGGTTTCTAAACCATGTAGGAAGGATACATGACCGGGTGTTTGGGGGGGTGGGTTTACATGCCATGTGGCCCCCTTAAACATTGTGTACTCCATGAGGATCCTTGAGTGATTTTCTTCCTCCCAAGTCTCCATCGTTTTATAACATATTCGGTCTTGCGAGTCGTATATAATGAGTAGGATTCTACGTAGAATGTGACTGTCCCATTGGTTTTGGCCTTAGATTTCGAGTGTATATGATGTTTTTTGTGGGTTTCTTGGATTATCGACACAGACTATCTAGGTTGATTGGGATCCACTAGTATCTGGTGATGGTGTTATGACTAGCATAGTTGAGTATTCCCCCTGGTCCTTTAGCTATGTGGGTTTTCAATATCACATCCCTTTCATTGAACTATGATCCCTCTTTGGTTGCTTTTCAAATGTGCAATGTTGTGGAACTCCCATCCCCGTTATATGATAGGGTACACATTTCATCGAGAGGTACTTCTCTACCATGTTAGGGAGTGGGTTGAGTTTTCCATTTTATGGATTGAGACACCTATGTTCTATTTGAATATAGACTCCGCAGACTTGGAGCATGTATCTCCCCGAGAGGCCCAACACAATCCTTATATCATTATGTTTTCCAAGGTTGGGTTGGTGTTAGTGGGGCCAATATTTATCCGAACATCAATCTTCTCCCAGGATATTGTTTTTATGGTAGGGTATAGAACCCTAGTGGGCCCAGGGTATAGAGTCCTTATCTAATTATCAAGATGTGTCTCTTCCATCTTGGATATATTTTGTGGTTTTGACCGACATGGTTGACTGATTCATCCTATTTCTTCTTCGTGTTATTTCCTAAATAAAGTTAGAATTGTAGTGACCAACTCTTCATTGATATTGTTTCTCTTCTAGGAAGGTTGTCCTAGATATAGGTTTTTACACGATACCCCTTTCTATGATCAGTGTTTCCAGCTATGGTGACCAGTAATTGATCCCGAGTGGAATCCCGTACTCAAGAATTTGGTGTTGGTTTAGTCACCAAGTGACTTCTTCCATAACATTTTCCATTGAGTGTAAACTCCTTGATAATTATCACAAGGGTTGGCTATGTTGTGTTGATAAATCAGTTTCTTGATAGAGTGTCATCTCTTGGTTGAGTTCTTTTGGGTATGGAAAAGTTGTTTCATTGCATATGAGTTGTCGATACTTTTCCCTTAGAATTCATTGTTCCATCTGGTATGGTTGGGTTCTTTGTGCATTCTCCAAGGTTGGATTCTATTTTCAATCATTGAGTAGAATCTTGGAGATGTCTATGAAGTCAGCACCTCATGAGACCATTAAAATTATTCTATAAGCCCTCATGTTGGCAACTGTAAATAGTTTATGATTGGGACTATGAGACATTTATGTGATTATATCTAGGTATGTTCTAGAAATACCCCTGGTACATGTTTCTTCTTGATAGCACATGGATTTTGAGCTGAACAGTCGTGTTTAGCCATGGATGGTCTCGAAATAGAGACTCTCTCTCTTTTAGGTTCCCTCTAGATGGGTTCGTCTGACAGATTCCCATCAGCTACTCACTTTTTTGTTTTGAGTTTTGGTGAACCTACAAATTAGTCATATACTAATAGTTTCAAGGTGTTTTCCCACACATGTTGTCTCTTGTATTGACCACTATTCTTCGATAGAGTCCAAGTTGGACTTGGAGTAGGCAGAGCATAGTAGCTGGACTGACTAGTGGTTTTTCCAGATCTGTACTGAGGATCTTACCAGCGAGAGTTTCACTATGATCCCTTACATCTGAGAATCTTGGATGCTTTTACAGTTCTATTATTCTAGACCCCATAATTTCTCTTTTTGTATGTCTTATATACTCTAATAGGGATTGATGTATGCATTTATTTTTTTAGTTTTTGTATATCTTTTCAATATTTCAGGGAGGTGTATGCGGGTGTGTGTATAGGTACGATAGTGTAAGGCCTCCCATGTGTGTGATAATATACTCAGCGCTAGTCTCTATCCCCTCACCTATTGGAAGTGGGATGGGGGATTCTTTTCATGAGCCCCATTGTTTCGAGTCATGAAAGAGAGGTATCAGAGGAGTTTACGCATTTGGGACCTCAATGTGTAGTGGGTCATGTTGTGAGTTTTGTCTGGGTTGCATAGCATTAGTGTTATGATGTTTTGAGTTCATCATTGTGGTCGGGGACTCCAGTATTGGTATGGGTAGTTGACTTATACATTAACTAGGAAATTGATACATTGTATTTTGACTCTTTACATTAGGGAACCAGTCTTAGAGAAAACCTGTCACATCCATCATATAGGACTGGTTTTTGTGTTTTTCAATCCTTCTTTAGTCAGCTCCTTGAACATACTCTTTTATCATGGTGTGTCATCAATTTTCATAGGATGTTTCAATGATGGAATGATTTGATATTTCCACCGACAAGTTAATAGTATGACCTGATGAGTGACGTGGTCTCTTTGTAGGTGACTGTTAATGAGGATGTTTCTTCTTTGTTTTTATAGATGGTGGTGCCACCACCCATCGAGTAACATATAAACCTACCTCCAAGGATTTAAATAGATAAAGCCTACCAGTCTGACCCTTGTATGGCTATGTTCATGTTGGACGGTGATGCGTAGGGATCACACACATACCATGGGATTTAGTGAAAATGTTCTCCAGAGGTCCTGGTCTAGTAGGACTTGTAATTACCATGTGAGGAATGTAGGAGGCCCCGTCATCAAATGAATACTCATGCTCGAAATCAAGTTACTTGACAGAGTTTTAGTCAATATTGTGAGATATGGTGCTATTATTATTGTGAATGAGTAAATATTTTGAGAAATATTATGTCCCACTGTACTACTATGGAAGGGTCAGTCGTTGGGCTGTCTCATTATTGGTAGCAGTTTCAACAAGATTTTTCAAACAGTGGATTAATAGAGGTATATAATGTTTCCAATCATCTTTTTGTTGTTCAATTGGTAGATAGTACTATAAGGTATCACATACCTTTTATTTCTTTCTTTGGGTTTTTCATGCATTGATAAGACCATGGGATGGTTTTTTTCGACATTTCTTTGACTACAACAGGAAGAGGGATCATTCATGCACTAATATGTGTTTTTGCAACACGGTGAAAAATATACGGGTGAGTAATTGCCACCCAAAATAGGATATTATCAAGGTGTAGTTTTTGAGTCTATTTTACACATTTATCTGAGGCTTGGATGTGTGTTGGTATTCTAAAGGGCCTAGAAATACTTAGTTTCATCGTCTAAGAATACCTTTTTTGTTCGTTAGTTTCCTCACATGCTCATTGTAAGTTCATACGTCGGATGCTTGAAGAGGATCTTATATGGTATATTTTGGCTTCAAAATCATAGTAAGGATGGGCACTGCTTTCACTATGATGTGTCCTTGAGGTGCGACATAAAACTGTGAGGGTGAGTCAGTTCCACCCAATGTGAATAGTGTCTTGGTGTGGTGGAAGAGTTCCTTCAAACTTTGAGTTCGAGGTCAGTTTATTATGATATTCTTGGTTTCATAAGGGATTTTAAGACCCAATGTGTAAAATTGGGTGTCCCTATTTTTTCTCCTATTGGAGGATATGTTTGTCACGAGGCATGTAGGTTTTACTGTGATTCCACGCATGATAGGATATCCATTGGGAATGTTTGCAATGGATTTTCTTGAAGCTGGAGAGTGAATCAATATTTTGAGGTTTATAGTTAGCTTCTGTCATGTGGTGATATTGGGTTCTTATTTGGTATTTTCGTTGGAGTCATGTTGGTGTTGGTAAAGACCATTTAGAGTTTGGATGAGGTCTATTGGGGTTCTTTTGGGGTGGTTGTAGACTAAAAAGGGTGACCATGGGTGTTCGGTGATGAGTTCTTGTGTTCAATTGGATTTCATCAAGGTTTAAGAGTGTTAGATGGGGATTTATGGTACCTTTTAGGTTTCTAAAACCTCTATTTTTTTGGTGGTTTTGTGGTTATTATTAGTACATTTTTGATACAACACATGAACCTTTAGTGAGCTTGCTAGCATGAGATTCCAAATAAAGAGCTCAGTTCCTTTCCCATGCCACTATACTTTTTCTTTTTGAGGAGAAAGAGACTAAAGGTGGGGATAATGTTACAACTCTAGTTCTTCCCTATGAAACATGGGAATATTCATTTAAATATTTTTGAATCCGTGCATTGAGTTTGAATAGTCCTCTGAGGGATGGGGATCCTCTACGTGGTGACAGAAAATATATTTAATATATTTAATCTCCCATGCAAAGTTTCATCTGAAACATTAATAAATCTAGAGCCAAGTATTGTACTGGATTTTGGAGAACATGGTTGTGTTCATAACGTTGTTTTTACCCAAGGCACAACATAAACTTTTTCAGAACTTGGTGTCGGGTTGGAGGTGACTTAGGGCTGGGATGAGAAGATAATGATAAGATAAATTAAAATATCCATCCCCTACCCCATATCCCCTTTTGCAAAAGAAATATGGATCTATATCCCTTCCTCTCTCTCTCTCTCTCTCTTTTGTGGCAGATGACCCAAATTCAGAATCGATCAAGCAAAGTTCCCTCAGTCCTGAATATCGACAATGGATGCTCCCTGATGGAGCATAAACTTCTTCTGAGCACATATTCAACATCGAAGCTTTAGTGATTCATCCTCAATATAGGAGGTTTGAGTTTTAAGTGTTTATCTTTTTTTTGAGTCATTTTTTAAGATTTTATATCCCATAGACAATTTACAAAGACCCCTTGAGGTTCTATCTATGTGATTCGAAGGGAACGGGGGTAATCCAGGTTGTTTATAGGGAAATCCCATCAAATTTTCCCATCCACACAATGTATAAATAATCCCTAAAAACCATGTGTTATTCCTGTTAGGGGGATATAATGTTCAAGGCCTACACGTAGGGTTTGTGGGGTTACACGCTGTGCAGGGACCCATAGGGGGTGTCCATGGTAAATGGATAGCATCCCCTTGTGATAGTATATAGTAGCGTAAGAGAACATGAACAATGTACATTGACATGGGGTCCGGTACACAGGATCTGGTAAACCACATAGCCTTGTGATGGTGAAACTCAAACACCTCATGTAGTACGGGATGCACAACATGTAAGGGACACGACTAGTTGTTCCATGTGATGGAGAAACATAGCCAGGGGAGAGGTGAAGCGGGACACAACATGTACAATTTTTATATGTGGTCTATGATTACATTGGTCAAAAAACCGTGAAGGAAGGATACATGAATAGGTGTTCAGCTAGGTTCATATGTCATCTATCCCCATTACAAGTCGTGTATTCATTGAGGTTCATCGAGTGATCTTCTACCTCCCATATATCTTTTTTTATAGCTTGGATTCAGGCACAAAAGAAGCATATCCTAAGTAGGTTTCCAGGAATGACATGATGGTGGACTAATTTGGTCCTTAGAGTTGTGGTGTGTAGGTGGTATTGTGTGGGTCACTGGGATTAGTGACTTGCACTATATGAGTTGAGCGGGTTCCACTAGTCTCTAGTTATTTCATTAATACTAGCTAGTTTGATTGGGTCCCCCTATTCCTCTCTCCCTTACGATTTTCAGTATCACTTACTCTTCTTAGACTGTAACCCCTATTTGGCTTCTTTATGCCCATACATCATAGTGGTACACCCCTACCATGTTCGGGAGAATGTTAAATTTTCTCAAAGTTGTACTCCCCTACCATGTAAGGAAGCAGGTCCAGTTTTCCATTTTCTAGAGTGAATTATCTCAGTTCACTTCCACTATAAACTCAGTGTACTTGGAGCATGTAATGCCCCAATAGGCCCAGGGTGATCCTCATGTCCTTATATTTTCCATTGTAGGGTTGGTATCAGTGTTACTAGTATTTACCCAAGCATTGATCCTCTACCTAGGATGTTTTTATTCTGTTATGGTATAGAGAACCTAGTGAGACATATGCATAGACTCCCTATATGAGTAACATGATGTTCTTCTTCTTTCTGTGATCTATTGTGGAATTTCGACTATCATGGTTGAGTGAGTACCCTAGTTCCTCTTCTTGATGATTCCTCACCAGAGTCAAAAAATTCATGACCAAATCTAATTGGGCATTTATTTTCTTCTACACAGTTTCTCCCATATTCAGGTTGTTACGTGATACCCCTTTCGATGATCAGTGTTTCTGGCTAAGGTGACCCCTAGCGGATCCTAGGTGGAATCCCCTACTCGAGGATTTATAGTAAGTTTAGTAACCCGATAAATTATTACATGAAAATTTCCATTGAGTGTTCCCTCATAGATAGATATCATGTGGGTTTGATGGGTTTTTACATTAGTTTGTTTTCCTGGTAGAGTGGTATCTCTAGGTTGAGTTAGTGCCTTTGGGTATGATGAGGCTAGATCATCAACTAAAAGTTGTCGATACTTTGGTCCAATCGTTCTATGTTCCATCATGGGTGGTTGGGTTCTTTGTTTGTGATTCAAGGATGTATTTTATTCTCAAACCATGACATGGATCCTGCAAATATCTATTCAGTCAGTACCTCATGATAATGTTGCGATTATTGTGTTGGATCTCGATTTGGAAACTGTGGATAGTTTATAGTCTACACCATGAGACATGGAGCTGTTTATATATAAGAATGTTCTGAGAGTCCCCATGTTATGTGTCACTTCTTAGATTTCTGTGGAAGTTGAGATAACTTTTCCTTCTTAGTGGAGGATGGTATCGAGAATAAGCCTCTCTCTTGTTTGGGTTCCCTCTGGTTGGGTCGAGCTAACAGATTACCAATAGTTTCTCTCTTTTTTATTTGGGTTCTGGGGTGCCTACTAAGTATTCTTATACACACCAATGCATAGTATTTTCTCACACATGTAATGTCTTATGTAGAGACCATCGTTCATTCGACAGAGTGCTTATTAGACCACAAGTAGGTAGATCTTTGTAGCTGGAGTAACCAGGATTTTGGATAGGTCCATATAGTGGAACTTACCGACGAGAGTTTAACAGCGATACCCTCCATCTGAGTAGGTTGGATTCACTTTCATTTTCTATTGGTGTGCCTTGTATGTTACCTTAATATGAATCTATTATAATCTACTAGGGATATATTTATTGTGGTATTTCTTTTCATTTTTAATATATCTTTGCACTGTTACATCGAAGTGTATGTGGGTGTGGGTGTGTGTGTAAAGGTATGCTAGGTTAAGGAAAACTTTGTGTTTGATAAACTACTCATCGATATTCTTCAGCCCCGAGCCTATTGATGGATGGAATGGGGAGTCGTAACTCAAACCCCATTAGGTTAGTTCATGACAAAAACACACTGTATTGGTGGTACAATTTCTTTTTTAAAGGGAATTCCCTTGTGTGGACTTTTCGAACCCTCCACACAAGGAAACCCCCCTCCCCATGAAGAGGTCACTCCAGAGAGAGCCCCAGCCAGGAAGGAGTCGTTGCCAACCGAGATGGCAGAGCATCCCAGAGGGTGACAACCTGGGTAGCGATGGTTCATCAAACAATCCGTCAGCATGGTGGTTTGTGCCTCATTTTGCCCACCCAATCAGGAACCGGATGACCTGGTAAGGCGAGTGGATCCCGGGGGAGAGGTTCGCCCCGAAAGCGGACTCCTAGGATTCGAGCCCTGAACCTCCCATAGAATGGCGTTGTTAAACCCCTCTCCTTCACCACTACGCCACCACTGAAGCGGCTCTGTATTGGTGCTACAATGTTATATAACAACACACTACAAGATTCCCCTTTATCAGTACTGGTAAAATCAAGGATAAATCTGCCTTTTATCGATGCTTTGGTATGTACCAACAAAAGAACCCTTTATCTGTGTTTTTGGTTCACTAATAAAAGCCTTCAGATTTTTGTCTTGATTTGGTAGTAAATTCCTCTATGGCACTAATAAATTCCATTTTAGAACTGTTATAGGACAAATTTTTAATTCTAAATTACTTTATTATAATCATCTTTCAATACACTATATATTTATTTTAAATATCTATATTATTCTATGATGGATATGATTTTTCCTAAACTGTATACTATTTTTAAATAGGGTCTTTAAATTACATTTTATTTGATTAATAGTGTAAATATTGATAAATTCATATCTTTTACTCAATAAGGATATTTGATGATAAGGAATATAGTTCATTTATTAAAATAATTATTAGAAATGATAATAATGATTTATGAATATAGACATGTGTGGGTCCCAATTAAATTTAAACCATTGATGCATTGGTAGTCTCATGAGACGAATCAGTTGGCCAAATCATATTAGTTTTTACTATGTAGTTTTTAGATATCTTGATAATAGATCCAAATGGTAATGATATATTGTAATGGGTAAGCATGATGTCTAATAAGTATACATTCACTAATTTAAAAATGCAGATATTATTATCTGGGATATTTTTGTAAGAAAAAATATATGGACTTATTTAATTATCATTTTATTGACTAAATGGAATGTGTGTCCAATTATTAAAAATTTCTTATCAATTATGCCTTATCCAGTTATATAAATAGAATATGTGTTAAATTATTTTCCTCTAAATTTTTATTATTCTTTATTGACTCATGATATATTACACAATACTAAAACCATACTGAGCAGTATATATCAAATTTTTTTCATTTCCCCTGTTTATGAAGAAGAGATATTTGAATGATTTTAAAGTATATATTTTATTAGATTTTGTTATGTTTTATGTTTTAATTTTCCAATATTATTTGGGTACCATGTATGTAATTATGTTTTACCAAACTGCTATGTTGTTTGATTCTTTTGGATTTAATTCTTCTATATGTTTCAATGAAATAATGTGATGCACCAGCTCCATGCTACTAGGGCCGGGGTCTCTATTATTGGTATCATAGAAAGAATAATAGAATAATTGTAACTTTTATTTTAGAAAAACATATATTATAGAACATAAACATACTGTATACGTTGAGGATAAATATAGAAAAATATTTTATGATATTATTAAGTTATATATTATGATATATTTCCTAGAAATAAATAACTTCTTTAATACTACCTGTGCATGTGGTGCTGGTACAGAGGTACATTGGGGTAATAAATCTAAAAAATGGGAATATACCTCAACTCTAGCATTACCAGGTTCCAGAAAATGAAACTTACTATATACCTGTATGAAAATTTATGGTAAATTCCTTGGATAATTCAAATTTTTTTAACAAACCATTTTGATGGATTTAAAAATAATTATATTCCCAAAGAAAACATTTTTATGCTTATGAGATTAAGTATGCATAAGTTTTTCAAATTAGGTCAAGTATGTTAATATTTTTGGGATTATACATTATGTTTAATAATTACATGGTAAAATATATTGAATTTAATTATTTATAAATGGTTCATAGTAGAAATAATTGGAACTACATCAATGTACGTAACCCAAAGGGTATGAATGATCAATTCATTAATGGTTTGTGGCTTATATTTTTAAGGGTAGTTGTATCCCAAACATTATCATAATATGAGTACATAGTATCATGTTTTAGAATTATATGGAATGAAATATCTATGTCACATGGATTCAATGGGAAGAAACAGAAAAATAATATGATAGAGAAAATAATTGATAGAGGGAAGAAGGAAATGATGGATTTTCAAATATGAGATAATTGTGGGAAGAATCTCTTTAAGAAATTCCTGAACGGATTGTGAGTTTTATATAAGTGTGGATAAAAGGGTAACCTTGAAAAATAATACAAAGGGAATAAATATAAAAATTATATTAATTGTTTAAACTGGTTGTATATGGGGCACTACAAAAATGAATTCACCATGCATCAAACGGAATATAACTCATTAGTAGCCTAGGGATCAAGGTCATGTATATATTATTTATACAACTCAAGAAGAATGATTAATGTTATTTAATATTTGGATCCCCAAAAACTGTTTTGAAATTATTTTATTATTAATATTCAAATCATAAATATTATAAAATATATATGGATAGTATTACATAACTATTTCGTTGTGGATTTGAAAGTGTATGTTTAATTTCAACGATGAATAAGAATAATGAGTCCATTATTTGTTGAAATTCTATGAAAAATCATGATTTTGTGAAAGGTAACCAATAAAATGGTCTTAATGGGGATATAATGACGTTGGGTTAAAGAGAAGATTGATAAGGATAAATTAAATTAGATAATACTAACTACCTTGTAACTGAAAGATGAATTATTGAAAGAAATGATTATGGTATAATTATTGGAGTTAACAAAATTTTTGGATTTACGTAATATATTAAATAATATATGTTTTAATGAAATATTATAGAAGCAAAAATGTTTTTAATAAGGTATTTTTATAATTTAGGTTATTAAAATGTGTCAATAGAATACATGATTACAATATTCACATCTTTTGTATGTGAAGATATATAGCTACTTCATGTTGTTTGGATTAATGATAAGTTCATTTTTCCAATTTAGTTACATTATAATGTTTTGGATATCAATATTTTGGAAGGGAAATAAGGTTAATCATCAAGTAAATTGTTTATGTTGACAATTGGAAAAAGTTTTTGATATTAATTTACTACTTAATAATATCATTCAACCTATGTTAAGTGATAATGTTGAAATAAATCAAGGGAAACCCAAAGGAGAAGATTGTTTTTATGAAATATAAATTTATAAAGTATGTATATTTCCATATATTCATATATATTGAAACAATTCCTCCATTCATGGAAAAAGGGTCCTAAATCAAAAATGTATTCATATTATCATAAATTTTTGTGATATAAATGACCTTTTTCACACCTCAAGTTTATGGATGTATTATCTTTAACATTCTCATGAATATGTTCTCTATCTCGCTCCCTCATTATTTGAGTGTTAGTATTTTATTTAATTTATATTATTTCATTAGATGACTATGTTATTAAAACTAAAAACATAGTTATGTGATTATCCTAGATGAATTTTGTACTTCCCATTCTCTATTATTATGAATATTCTTCAGTAACGTTTTTTTTATGAAGTGGGATTTTCAAAAATGGTATTTCAAAATTTTAATCCACTAATTTCCAAGGATATGTTTAAAATTTAGAGGATGTAATTTATTTAAGGTAGGGATTGCATCACATGATGAAAATTATAAAAGAATAACATTTTTCACAACAAAACATCAAAAACAAAACATAGATTATTTCTTTAAATATACACAACATGGATATATCATGAATTAAAAACAACAATTAAATTCTTTGATAATTTGTTACAAGAAAGATCAAGTTTTACAAAATACCATTAATATTATTACATAAAAAGATAATATCTCCTAATAATTGAATTGGAATTTCTAAATAGGATAATCTATCTTATGAGATTAAATGTTTTAATTCATTGTTTTCAAATAAATTATAAATGAATATAAAAACCAAATTAAAATAAATGAATTGTTTTTATAAACAAAATATGTTTCGATGTCGAAGAAATATGATATTAAAAATTTAAATTATTTACTAATATTGTATGATATTAATAAAACTTATATAGTATATATTATATAAATTGTTATGAAATTAATTCAATATATTTTATCAAGATAATATAAGAACAAATCAAATTTTACACATTAAAAGTTTTCATTTTCTAGCTATTTGGCCTGGTTTTATTAGTTCACTGGGTTTAACTATAAATTTTTACACATTTATGATTTATATATGAAAAAATTAATTTTTTACCATGTGTAATTTTAGAATTATATTATGTCTTCTTTTTGGGGTTTTTTTTGGGAATTTTCATTTTTTGATGAATAGTGAAAAATTCAAAATTTAAATGTAAAACTGACTTTTCATCATTATGTTAAATTTTATTTTAAATTTAATATGAAATAAAATTGGATAAATTATACATCTATTAACCAAATATATGTCATTTTAATTTCATACTGAATATATATATATAATCATATTAAAATATTCATCATTTTCACCCTAGAAAATTTTTTTCTCATCATGTCTGTGAGATTAGGCTACTAGAAAAATGACTAATAGACACTAAAATATATTTATTTTTTTATAGGTTCGTGGATATAGCTTAATTTTTACCCTAAATTAAATTAAAACTCATGGCTACATGATAGATCAAATGTGGTTTCTCCTCTTCATGAACCCCTCTCACATTACCCTCTACGTGGGACCCCCTTTCCACGGCGATGCCCCTCGCGACATCTCGTCTCACCAAAAACTCCTCTGACGGTGCCCCTTGTAATTTTTCCTGAATCGATGATCCCATTACTACCACCAAACAAGAAAACCCCACTACATGGTCTCATATATGACCCTCTTCCCCTAATGATCCCACTGAACACGGAGACCTCACCTTCACCCCCTCCCCCACTGACACTTCTCTTAGTTGGCCTCCCCACCTCTTTCTCTAATACTTCTCCAATATAGAAACTCCCTCCTAGTGATCATCCTCCTCATTAGAAATATCATCCTATCACAACTCCCAATTCTTATCACCCACAAATCTATTAAGGTAATTTTCTTCAATGTTGGGTTTCTCGGATTTCATACACCATAATATAGGCCTTCAACAATTTTCATTCACTAACACAATATAATAACAATTAATGCATGGTGCCCAACATTCCAGCAGCAATAACAGTAGAACCATTCTTTGTTTTTTCTTATCTGTAGTATAGTATATGGTTTTGAATCCATTGATCTTATTTTTAAAATATTGTTAGGATCAATAATTTTTATACTTTTTAAAAACCACATTAGATGATATAGGGGCTCTATCATCACCCTTCTTAAACCATAACTATCTACATTTTGATTTAAAATATAATTTACTAGATGAAGCTACATTAATATAAATAGATTTATTTTTAAGAAAATTATACCTTATTTGATGAGCCTTTGGTAGTTATTTAGATTATAACCTCATTATCATCATTAAATTTTTTGACTCCTTTTAAAAAAAGAAACTATTCAATAACTCTCATGTTAATAGATATTTTTCTCAATATAAATTGAAGATTCAACATGGGTTCTTTCTAGATATCTAAAATTCACCTCAAACTCAAGTAAATTAAAATTTAGAGAGCTCTTCTGAACTTAATGTGTTTTTATCCATTCATTAGAGTCACTCTCCACATTTTAAGTATAATATTAATACACATTTATTGCATCACATATAGAAATTTAATGTTTCATTATCCTCTTTAATTTAATTTCAGGTTGTTCATTCTTGAAGATTATAGACATTAAATATAGCTCTTTTCCTCCATATGGATAACTTTTGAAAAAAATATTTCAACCACTTCTTTCTAAAATATCTTCATTTTCAATTTTTCACCAAGTAAGAAAATATTTATACTATAAAGTGACATAGATTTATTATTTAAATTTCAAACTATGTGGATTTCTCTAGTCCATGGATGTATTTTTATTCTTCTTTTTCCTTTTCCTATATTTTCACATTAATTAACTAATAATATTTATATAATAATTAATAGAAACTCTTATGATTCTAGACTATATGAAAATTACCTAGAGATTAGTAGCATGACAACCAAATGAAATATCATATATTGAACTATAACTCTTATGTAAATCACCCAATTTCTTCACATTTACTGTCATTCAAATATCCAATTAATCTCATATTGAATTGTATATTTGAAAATAGACCAATTATATTTTTGAAATTAAGAATAGATAAGCATTGATAAAACTTATTCCCCTTTTCTTTATAATTTAAAATTCTATAAAATCCACATTTTTTGAATTATTATAGGACATTAAATGTCCTTGGATTAGTGAATTCATTCACTTAATCATGACTTTTTAAATATAAGTCTTATTATCTAAAATAATATGAACAAATAATATAACGGATCATAGTCATGAAATCTAGATTAATTACTGATTCCTTCAAATTGAAAAATTGATATAGATGTAATATGCTCAACTGATGTCTTATAATGGATTCCAATTATTTAATAAAAAAAGGATCCCAAATAAAATTCATGTGGATAAGTCATATGAAATGACTTGATGGCATATAATAAAAATTCATTTGGTGCATTATGAAGTATAAAAATGGAATAGATGGATGTACACCAGATCAAAACAATATATTATACTAAAAATTAATATTAAATATAATTTAAATTCATAAAATTTTGAAAATTCAAACACAATATATCCACTTCATATGATAAAGTCATATGTTTTCTTTAGAATTAATACCATTAGTAAACAACCAAAATATATAAATTGCATAAAATGTATCATAATATTCTCAATACACTTCACTTGACTTCCAAATAAATGAAAAACCACTTCTCCAACAACAAAAAATGATTGTCATTTATGGTTTAAAATAAATACAACTTCTTCAACCACTATATAGAAATATGAATCTTCCCATTTGGATTTCTTCAAACCATGAATCTATTTGTAAAACTCATTTATCAAATACAATTTTATTCAAGATACGCTAAATCACATCCTTTTCAAAAATACAATCATATTGACACCGCACAACAGGTTAGAGGAGGGTTCTAAAGATACATCCATCTCTCAGTGATAGAAAATATTTTGAACAAGTTATAAGATTCTCCCACAAAATGAGGATACACACTTCTTTAATAAAACTCCCTATTTAAAAAAATTCATTGAATTAAATTAATATAAATTTACCCATCCCCCATTGGAAACCAATACATTAAGATAGAATTGGAACAAAAAAATTCTCTCCCTTTGAACACACAATGCAAGGATCTGTTGGTATAACACCCAAATCATATTAATGATATATAAAGGGACCAAACCCAGTATTCAGACTCAAGAACTCTGGTATATCCTTTATGTAGATCCTTGAATAAATTATTATACAAATTGTGTTATGTATGAACAAATTTCAATTTGATATCTCCATTGGACACTATCTCTTTTAAAAAATGGAATCTTTTATTAGTATGCTTCAATATTGTTATCTAAACATGTTTTTTGAAACAATATATTTTTTAATGTTTGGGGAAGATGCCTCATTTATTATTAAAGTAAATAAAATAACATTTTTAACTAGGTAGAGGGAGACCCATTACATAGAACAAAGTCCCAGTGGGTATTTAGCCCATTACACTACTTGAAGACCCAATTTTTTGGCCCATGTCCCATTCAATGAGTAGTAATGCTACAATACCCGCCTGCTATATTGCCATAGAGTACCCACCACTGTTATAGTGGTCTGCCATAGCAATAGTGTCATGTCACTACTACAATTCCAATCACTGCTACAGTGTCGTCGTTGATACAGTATGATACAGTACTGCTACAGTACCCTACGCCCAATGCGTTTTAATCCCCCATTTTTCATGTAGGATTACTGGGTGCATACCACTAAGACAAACCACAACTACAATTTTGGAACAGTATACAAGACACTTACTATCACACTAAATTTTGAGAGTTTTGTAAACTTTCACCTTAAAATCATCAGCTAAACCTTCAATAAATCATTTATGTGTACTTACTTCTTGTAATAAGTTATTCATCTTCATTAGTACATAGTGAGTGTGAGTTCTATTTTACTCTAGTGCCAACTCAACCAGCAATCCCCCAAGAGGAAAATTTATCCTGAGGTGGTCTATAAATCATTATAATCACCAACCAAATCGGTATCTTTTTACCTAGATATATTCAAACTAATTCCTTTCATGTAAATAAAACCATAATTCATATACCCTTTGATATATTTGAGTTGTATTTTGAAAAGCATAATATGTGATTCCATTATATCACTGTAATATCATTCACATAGATTGTGAACTGATAAAATATCTCTTCTATATATTTTTAGATAAATTATACAACTAAATATCATTTTATATTCTCTTTAGTTTACACTCTCACATTTATCATCTTTAAGGAAGTTTTGTAACACCTAAATGGGATTAGAGAATATATTTAATTCCTAAAATTCAAAATTTCTGAAGAATTCTCTAGAATACTACTTTTGGGATTAGAAAATAATATTTCCCCATGCGTGACAAGTATCCCAAAGATGTATCTCCGCCAACCAAGCATAGACATCTCCACATTAGAAAATTTTATTTCATATTTGGATTATACACATACTTCTTCTGTATAATAGTTAATTTTTATTATCAAGAACTTCTTTTTTGGAAGTATTATTTATAGTATTACAATTTATTATTTTCAAGTTATCACACTAAAAAACTTTATACAGTATCGCATTCCATCATGTGCACCCTTTTCTACTTGATAGATATCATAAAACAATAACATCATCATAATTTTCATCATTCTTTCTTGGCATTGAATCACTAATTTTTATAAAACATTGACATTAAAAAAAAGAAATAAAGTATTCCATAATGGGATTCCATTTTACCAAATTGCATAATAATTCATATAAGAAAGGGATCTTAGAAAAAAAACTAATCAAAATAAGTAATTATTTTCACATAGAATCCCTCTAATAAAATTTTGAGATTCCATATTCATTTGAAATTCTCTTCCCATATCAAGCATTAAATTATTTTTTCTATTTTAACTCTATATTTTGGAGTGTAAATAGAGATTTCAACTATTTATTATACATTTTTTTGAAGATATGATTTAAATTATCTAATTGTATATTATTTCCTACTATAATAAAAAACAATTTAAGGTATATCCCAAATCCTTTGTCAACTGTTCTTATAAATGTTTTAAACATGTCCACTGCCTCAAACATATTCTTTATAAACATCATATGTGGAATTATAGATTATTAATTATAAATATACTGAAATTAAGACTCATTGGGTGGACTTATTTCTTACAGGTTGATTTAAATTTCAGTGTATGGACTCGTGTAATTGAAATTATAAATTTAAAAACATTTGTGTATCCATTTAGTGATTTTATTTTTTGGCATGTGTCACAAACATCCTTAATTTACCTTTTTAAGTGATTCAAATTCCTTAAAACATAAACAATGAAAATATCTCTTAAAATAATTTGACAAATATGACTCATCCTTCTATGAAAACATTAATTCACATGTTTTAAATAACTCTAGTAAGAACATTTTGATTATCTCTTAGATAATGATATTAAAACTTTTTTTATAATATATCATCTTTAATAGAACTTATGTGTGACTATTCAATATTTTATTTAATTTAAAACATTTATTAACTCCATAAACCATTTTTTTGATTTTTTTTATTTTTAATGTACATGTTATTGAGTATCACTTATTATGTTATAAAACAATAAATATCATGTTAATTAATTTTATAAATTTTTTATATAATGTGTGTTTATATTCCATAGAATGGACAGATATTGGATTTACAACATTGATCGGATCACTGATGAATTTCAAAAGGAGTTACAATATTGTTTGGACTTTTCATTCTCTAATGATTCAGATGGTGGATTGATTTGATGCCTGTGTTTTGATTATATTGTAAGAACATAGTTAACTCGTAAAGAAATGAGTTATCATATTAGTAAATATGGTTTAAAAAAAATTTCCATGTTTTGTATCAATGTGGAGAAAAGCTCATGTGGTGAATGAGATTAGTTCAGCAGAAAGGATTGGTATGAAAAATCTAACTTATAATTAGTTTCATTTTGTTTCTGAATCTAACTCCTCAAATAGACCAGTGTAAGTGAAAATGAATACAGGAACACATTTTTCATCTATTAATTAGTATGATGATATTGAGAGGGTTCGAAATCTAATGGAAGATGTGAATACCACGAATATATCAGGAATTTGGAAAATTCCGAAAAATTGTGTTTTTATGTGATAAAATAATGGGAAAAAAGTGTAAGGATTTTGTAATATTGTGGTCAACTATCTCTTTACATTTATTAAGGATTTCTTACTAGATGATTCATGTATTCTAGAAAATGATTGCATTGAATAACATTTTGTTGAAAATTTTGGATTTTCATCTATTAAGAATCATTATTTCCCTAAAGATTTATGTCTATTATAGATTGAAAATACATAGAAGAGTTAGTGCTAACAGTGTCAAACTTCAATGTAGAAGACTAATAAAGGCAGAACCAAATCTCGTATACCATAGATATTTATGTGGAAATTACCTTTAATACACAGTCTTCAAAAAAAATATGTGTGAAAAAATATCTTGGAATTGATTTGGAATAATGATGAAAGAAATAAGGATAATGATGTCACGACCCGTCCTCGGGGCTTGTGCCATGACTACCCCAAGACCGCCTTCCATAGGCATGGGGATGGCGACATGCACCAAAGGCGTAATTCCCAATAACTGGGAAGGCATTTCCTTTATAAAAGTAAACAAACACCACAGAGTACAAGCGGAAGTAATACACTATGTACAAAAGGAAGTGCTGAAAACTAAATGGGCCAGAATACAAACCCAATCGAACGTACAGCTAAAACCGAAGAAAAGTACAACAGAAAAAGACAACAACTGGAAGAAAGGAAGCAGTTCCTGGGTCATCCTCCTCAGATCCTACCTGAAGGGCAGGTACAGATAGCGCAGCTCCTGGATCGTCCACCACGGGTCCTACCTGAAGGGTAGGTACAGATAGCGCAGCTCCTAGATTGTCCACCACAGATCCTACCAGAAGGGTATGTACAGATATCCTCCAAAATGATCTTTCCGGTCAACCTCCTCTGGGTATCGTATCGTCATGAAGACCACCTCCGGGTACTGACTCATCATGTGGTCCACCTCCGGGTACCGTCCAGTCTTCGAACGCTCGGCTTCCGTCAGCACTGCCCGTCGTCTGCAACCAACACAATGAGGTGCGGGCATAGCCCGTGCAGGGGTGAGTATAACGATACCTAGTAGGTACCCCAAGACCCTCAAGTTCACTCTAAATCCAACAAGGATAACCACAAAGAAGAATCACAACAGATAACCCTTCTTAGGTATAAGCCCATACTTATACCGAAGTTATCAAGTAACCCATCTCAATCATGAGGAAACACAACGATTATGAAATCCACGGATAACCACTACCCAGGTATATGCCCATACATATACCAATGTTATCAAGTGACCCATCTCAATCATGAGGTAAACACAAAGGTCATAGACTTAGCTCAAACAAGGATTTTCATTATCGAAACTGTAACTGCTGAAGAGCCTCATCTCTGATGAGTACAGTGATCCTGTCACGACTCTATGGTAATGCTCACTAACCTAAGACTGCTGAGGTGCTCCTTCTATTGAGTACCACGGGTCAACCACCCAAACACAGTAGTTCTTCCCACCAGGGTCTGCCACCGAAACACAGTAGTGCACCCCCACCCCCCTAATAGCCTACATAGGTACTCCATCTGTTGAGTACCGCAGGTCTGCTTCCTGCTACCAGGCATTCAGTCTGACATGGGTCTCCACCGAAACATAGTAGTTCTCCTTCCACTGGGCTAGTCGACTCACTCCAAGTTGATCTGGGTTCTTTGTTTTAGAAGGAAAAACCATGGGAATAATACCATTCTCAAATTAATCCCCCTACCTCAATAATGAGTTGACGATTGAGGAGTGTTGCGGAAAGAGGCATCGTGGGGTGGTTTCGATGACGGCATTGGCATGCGTCAAATAAAGGGAATGCTTCGTCAGTCATCGGAAGAGAGGAAGTCGGGGTAGACAGCGGCGTTCATCGCATTCTCCAACGAAGACGATGAACTCTATCTCCTCCAATCCCCCAATACAATGAGTAAACTCCCAATAAAATAAGTCCCTCTTATTTTATTAAAGCATGGAAAGTATTTGAAAATCCAAAATACAAAACAACTCACCTCATAAATAAAACTTGAGTTGTCAAATTGAATTTTGTATTATGTTGGCAACATAAATTCAAAGAAGGAAGTCACATCATTAAAAACAAGGGGGTTTCAAGGGAAAGAGTTAAGGGGTTAGGGAATATGAAGGGGTGGGGTTCGTGTGGGCCCCTCCTCAACTTTAGCCTCACTTGGATAGTTTCTCAACTTCTAAACATAGGTTAAAACCAACCAGGCTAGAAATAAAATTGGAAAACAATTTTATTTTATTCTTCACTTAAACCTCAAATTTTAAACAACTCTTCCCGAGCAAACGCACCTTCGTAAAAGGTCTCCTTAAAAAAACACCAGCGCTACAGTTCCATTGGTGCCCTCGGATTTTGATTCTGAGCACCTGTTAAAAAGTTAGAAAAACCGGCTTGTTCGTTCACTAAACGTACCCGAGCTAAACTTTGGAAAATGATTCCGGGCACACCGGGTCTCGGAATCAGGTGTCGTCAGAAACTGCGTTCTTGTAAAATCCCAAATAAATTAAGAAAAAAAATTCCATGAAATTTATGGGTCCTTATATTACTCCCACCTCAGGGATTTACGTACCCGTATAGCTTTAACACAAACTAGGGAAACAAAGTGGTATTGAGCACGCATCTGAGCCTCTCGCTCCCTTGTGCCCACTTAGAGGTTCGTGTGCTGTCAACGAAAGCGCACAAGAGGAATCGACCATCCTTGTAGGACCCACTCCTGTCGATCCTCAGCCTCTACTGGAACCCCACAAAAGTCACCCTATCACCAATGTCCAGCTCCCCATGGTCGGTGATATGTGTCGGGTCAAGCACATATCTCCCCATTTCAGATACGTGGAAGACGTCGTGCACCTGGTGAAACTAAGGTGGATGGGTCAAACGGTAAGCCACCTCGCCTACCCTACTAAGGACTTGAAAATATCCGATGAACCTTGGATTTTACTTGCCGCCTCGGCCACATCTCCGTAAACCTTGTCGAGGAGAGATCCATATAAGGATGTGGTCGTTATCCTTGAACTCTAGAGGCTTCCTGTTATCTCTATGTAGTCTCAACTGCCATGATCCATAGCTTATCATTGCCCACTCCAATATCAGGACACACCCGAGTTCGATCCCTAATGTGTCGTAGTGAACTATGTAACCAAAGCCCACAGGCTGGGCGCACCAATCAACCCAGCTCCTGAAAGCTCAGCTGGAAGTGGTGCCGCGACTCTGGAGAATTTTGGCACAAAAGTATGTTTGGCCATCTCCTAAGTGATCGAATGCACCCTATTATGCATGATTCCATCCTATGCTGCTTGGGTTTTCCTTTTCGCCAACCAAGGAAAACCCCATCCCAACGTTATAGATAAACCACAACATTTTTTCCTAATACAGTCAATCCGCGTATGAACTGTGGATCAAATCCATACTTAGACCAACATCGTGAGGCCTCGACGCTGCCACGAAGAGATTCCAACCGAAAATCTAACCTCGTGGGTCAGATCACACTGTCGGCATAAGGGTGATAATCGAGTCTGCTTCCAAGGTATCTCCAGACATGAGGGTAAAGTCTACAGCTTACTGGAAACTCTAGGTCTGGGGCAAGATTCGTAGAAGGAAGGAATGATTCGTATCAACGTCTGTTCCTACGGCAGCTAATAGTGGACATAGACTGCCCGTTGAATCATTCTTAGAGCCATTGGGTCACTTTCCTTGACCGCATGAAGCTACTCTATTCCCCTCCCATCCAGCTCCCTGAGACTGGAGAGGACAACAAAGGTGGGTGGTTGTAACATGTTGAAATGTAAACAACCACATATTGCTCTCTTAGATCTACTTCCACGTCTGCTGCTCTGTAGATTCATCTTTCCTTGACACTTCCTCTTCTTGAAACATTTTACACGTCCAAGTATCTGAGACGGACGCCAGTTCACATCTTCACACAATTAACATTCACTGGCTAAAACTGATCAGCCATAGAACATTCAACCACAAAGGTTCTTCCTAGTACCCTAACATAAGTAGGAATGCATAGAGAAAAGAGTGATTACTCGGATATCCTTTATACACACCTCTCTCTAAGGTACGAGCTCTAAAGCACTGATCATATCGTAGTCATCAAGTACAAAGAATGAACGGAACGCCTCGATGAATACTCAGCTACCGATATGTCGTCCTGCCGAAGCCGTAAAAGCACTAGAAAACTCTCAACCACTTCCTCAAGCCAGTCCTTAGCCACCTGTGAGTCAAGATCACCCTAGAAATTGAGGGTATCTTATGTTAGAACACGTGTAAGGTAGTAATCCTACATGTGTCACATACCGGTACCGCCGGTTGTAACTGTTGACCAACATGTAGTGATATATAGATGACACACTACCCGAAGGCACTATCTCAGGCATCGGTTCACATGTCGAAGCCTCATCACTATGTGGACCATCCTCATGGTCGTTCACTGGAAGACACTAGTAGAAAAGTCCACCATCCACTCTACTGATATCTCTTCTTGGCAGAAAACTCTAGCAATCACCTCCAGCCAGTGCTTTGCTGTCTGGGAATCTGCCTCGCCTCGTAACCTCGGAGGCTGCTGTTGCTGGAAATCGTGCAACGCGCTCTGCCAGCATGCACAGTTCGCTAGTATGGCTGGTGGCATCTGCTACCCAATAGGTGGTGGTGCTGCTGGTACACCACCCGAGGGTGCCAATATAGTAAAAAGGGCCCTGCACCAGAGCCTCGTCGCTCGGTGAACCGTCATCGAGTACTCTCTCGGAATTCCAACTGACTGTCTGCGGGAGACATCCTAAAAAGATGCGACACAGTCAATGATTTATACCTCGTGAGCTAACCTGGTTTGGGATGACTTTATAACTCTTGGAAACACACACGTAATCAGTGTTTTTTGTGCACAAAGATGGAAATTAGTAGTTAGGGTCCTGGTGTACAGATACGTCGGCCGCTGCACCAACACTGGACTCCATGAACTGAAAACCACACTTGGTACCCTTAACACTATTTCTTCACAGAAAGAAAATATCAGAGTCCTATGTTCTGCGGTAGAACCGAACTCCTCTGATACCAATTTGTCACGACCCGTCCTCGGGGCCCGTGCCGTGACTACCCCAAGCTCGCCATCCATAGGCCTGGGGCTGGCAACTAGCACCAAAGGCATAATTCTTGATAACTGGGAAGGCATTTCCTTTATAAAAGTAAACAAACACCACATAGTACAAGTGGAAGTAATAAACTATGTACAAACGGAAGTGATGAAAACTAAATGTGACAGAATATAAACCAAATAAAAAGTACAACTACAACCGAACAAAAGTACAACAGAAAAATACAACAGCTGGAAGAAAGGAAGCAGCTCCTAGGTCGTCCTCTTAGATCCTACCTAAAGGGTAGGTACAGATAACGCAGCTCCTGGATCATCCACCATGGGTCATACCTGAAGGGTAGGTACAGATAGCATAGCTCCTGGATCATCCACCACGGATCCTACCAGAAGGCTAGGTACAGATAGCAACCACAACTCTCTTGCCCGTCAACCTCCTCCGAGTATCGTCTCGCCGTGAAGTCCACCTCCGGATACTGACTCGTCGTGAGGTCCACCTCTGGGTACCGTCCAGTCTTCGATTGCTCGGCTTCCGTTAGCACTACCTGTCATCTGCAACCAACATAACGAGGTGCGGAAATAGCCCGTGCATGGGTGAGTATAACGATACTCAGTAGGGACCACGAGACCGTAATGATATCTCTAAATCCAACAAGGATAACCACAAAGAAGAATCACAGCAGATAACCCTTCTTAGGTATAATCCCATACTTATACCTAATTAATCAAGTAACCCATCTCAATCATGAGGAAACACAAAGATTATGAAATCAATGGATAACCACTACCCAGGTATATGCACATACATATACCTAAGTTATCAAGTGACCCATCTCAATCATAAGGTAAACACAAAGGTCATAGACTCAGCTCAAACCAGGATTTTCATTATCGAAACCATAACTGTTGAAGAGCCCCGTCTCTGATGAGTATAGTGATCCTATCATGACTCCGAGGTAATGCTCACTAACCTAAGACTTCTGAGGTACTCCTCATGTTGAGTACCGCGGGTCAGCCACCCAAACACAGTAGTGCTTCCCACCGGGGTCTGCCACCCAAACACAGTAGTGCACCCCCCCCCCCCAATAGCCTGCAGAGGTACTCCATCTATTGAGTACCGCGGGTCTGCAGCCTACTACCAGGTGCTCCGTTCGATGTGTGTCTTCACCCAAACACAGTAGTGCTCCGTCCACTCGGCTAGTCGACTCACTCCAAGTCGAGTCGGTCAAGCAGTCATCAGCTCTCAGCCAGCTACACGGTCTCTATACTCCGTACGCTCGTCACCGGGAGGGTCCGCTCCATGAGCTATAGGTTGATACTCCAAGTATCACAATGTCCCATGAAGAAGTATCTCAAAGGAAAACCTCATCATAGGGGTCTCAACGCAAGAGACGGCACGTCTATCGGACACCCAGTCTGTGAGTTATTAGCCCTTTCGTCCCAGGGGCCCGATTGGTTTCATGTGTGAAGCAACCCTACCATATCTCAACTATACCCCAAACTCTCATAGGGTATACTCATAGGGACCGTTTCTCAACGTGATCACCAACTCCGCTGACGGTGCGTCAAACAGACGTCCAGTATGAAAGTTATCAGCTTTTCCGCTCTAGGGGCCTGGTTGGATTTCGGGTACAATCCAACACGACCACTATCCAAATGCAACCAAAACTCAGGAAAAGTATTCCAAAAGTCCTATCGCATCAAGAGTAATCCAAAAAGTGGACAACACGTCAATCCGACGTCCGGAGCTCAAGATATAATTGTTTCCTCTCTGAGGGCCCGGTTGGTTTCGTGAACGAACCAACCCGGCTATGGCTAAAGTTCTCTGAAACACTGAGTGTAATATATCGAAACTTCCGCCTCGATCCAAGGATCGCTATACAACTTAGGGTGCATAGATCGGAGGTCTATGGCCCATGATATAAGCATTCGAACGGAAATAGCCCGAAATGGGGGGTCTTGGCCCGGCCCGGCCCGACCCACCCCCCCCCCCCCCCCCTGGGTCGGCCCGAGCCGGGTCAACCCGACCCAGGTCTAGGTCCAGCCCGCTTGGGCGCAGCCCAGCCCGGCCTGGGCACGGCTCAGCCCGACCTGGGTGGCCCGGCCTGGCGTTGGCGTTGGCGTGACGCTCGCGTGGCTAGCGAGTGCGGGGGGGTTACAACCCCCCGCTGATGATGAACCGGTGCGGCATAAAGCCGCAGCGGTTCCTGTTCCAGCGATGCGCCGCCGCCGCCTTCCGCGGACCACCGAATGCACTCCGGTGGTATGTTTTGCTCGCCGTTATCACCAATGGTCATCCCGGGACCCGACCTTCACTGCGGAGGCTTCAATATTACATTGTGGCCCCATTTTCCATCACCCATCAATCCGCACACAACATTCAACCAGCAGAGTCCTCGAATCGCCTACGTGGCCCCGACTCCGGCCACGGTTTCGTTTGATCTCAACGGCGTGGCAAGATGGTGTCGCGCATCCTTGCTGTAATTCTACATGTTTCCGCGCGGTGCCATTGCACTTTTCCACCTTCATTCCTGCCGCAACATAATCAACTACAAGGGGTAGGAGGGTCAGCCTTGTTTGGGCGGTCAGACCTCCTCCCGTTAAAATGATAGTAAGTGGAAACATATAGAAGTTGACATACGGAAAAGAAAAAAATTAACCCCAACATTAACCCGCATGAACGAATGATCCTCGGATCAACCTGCAAATGGTTGGTCCATGCTCATCGTTATTTTCTCAAAGATAAAGAGAATACCAAAGATATTCCCTTACAACCTCTTAAATAAAAAGAATCATACCAATATTTCCAACCCGAAAAATAAAACATTTGCGGATCAACTTAATGATGAGTTGATCCGGGGTCTTTGGTTTAGAAGGAACAACCAAGGGAATAATACCATTCTCAAATTAATCCCCTACCTCAATAACGAGTTGACGATCGAAGAGCATTGCAGAAAGCGGCATTGTGGGGTGGTTTCGATGACGGCGTTGGTGTGCGTCAATGAAAGGGAAATCGTTGTCAATCATCAGAAGAGATGAAGTCAGGGTAGACGTCGGCGTTCTTCACATTCTCCAATGAAGAAGATGAACTCTATCTCCTCCAATACCCCAATACAACGAGCCAAATCCCAATAAAATAAGTCCCTATTATTTTATTAAATCATGTAATGTATTTGAAAATCCAAAATTCAAAACAACTCACCTCATAAATAAAACTTGTGTTGTCAAATTGAATTTTGTATTAAGTTGGCGTCATAAATGTGAAGAAGGAATTCACATCATTAAAAAAAGGGGGTTTCAAGGGAAAGAGTTAAGGGGTTAGGGAATATGAAGGGGTGGGGTTAGTGTGGGCCGCACCTAACCTTTATCCTTACTTGGATAGTTTCCCAACTTCCAAACATTGGTTAAAACCAACCAGGCTAGAAATAAAATCGGAAAACAATTTTATTTTATTCTTCACTTAAACCTCAAATTTTAAACAACTCTTCCGGAGAAAATGTAACTTTGGAAAAAGGTCTCCTTAAGAAAACACCAGTGTTGTGGTTCCATTGGTGCCCTCGTATTTCGATTCCAAGCACCGGTTCAAAATTTAGAAAAACCCGTTCGTTCGTTCATTGAACGTAACCGAGCTAAACTTCGGAAAATGATTCCTGGCACACCGGGTCTCGGAATCAGGTGCCATCAGAAACTGCGTTCTTATAAAATCCCAAAGAAATTAAGAAAAAACTTTCCATGAAATTTTTGGGTCTTTACAAATGAGGAAATAGTTCCTCCTTCATATGGGTTGGAATGAATGAAAATTGATTGGTTATATCCAAATTTTGCAGTTTCCCAATGAAATATTGGATTGGGACGATCTTGTGATAGTTTCAAACCATTATCCAAATGTATACAGAATACAGTACTTGGAATATTTTTATTCTAATGTATAACATTCATTCATGGATGGACATGGAGAAGCTATTTACTATCATGAGTATATTAATATCTAGACCTGGTGATCGTAGAAATGATGTTGCTATATACTTTCATCCATTAATAGATTAGTTAATGGAGCTTTGGGTTGTTGGTTCACAAATGTACGATGCATTTAGGAAGGAGTCGGTTGTGTTTAATTCTACTTTGTTATAGATGTTATATAATTTACCTTCTTATATAATGATATCTTGTTGGAGTACTAAATGGATATTAACTTACCCTATTTGTATGAAAGATACACATTCCTAAATATTAATGTTTCAGAAAACATTAAGATTCATACAGAATCACTGATTTATATGGATGGATCATTCATATAGGAAAAATTTGAGACTATTCCATAATGTTGTTGAGACAGATAATACACCTCAACAATTTTTAGTGAATGGTACTGTTAGTAAACTTGATGATTTTAATTATGATCATGGTAAATTAAATTAAATTTTAAAAAGTTAAAGCATGTTAATTTGAATTCTGATAGTAATTGGAGAAAGAAAATAATATTACTTGATTTACCAAATTCATCATATAATATGTTAAATCATTTCTTGGATGTAATGCATATTGAGAAAAAAATTGAGATGTTACTTGTTACTATTTGAAATGTTAAAATCAAAACAATATATGATTTGATATCTTTTCATGATTTGATGGATTGGTGTATAAGGGAATGACTTTATCCTGAGTTAATTGGTCAAAAAAACTCAACAGTCCCTTTTTCATGTTATTCGATGAAAAATGAGAAGAAGAAACAATTTCTTCAGGTCTTGAAAATTTTAAAGGATCTAGATAGTCATTCAAGTAATATTTCGAAATGGGTAAATACATATGATTTGAATCTAAAATATCTTTAAACTGATGATTAACATGTCTTGTTACATGTGGTTATTCCCATTTAAATTCAAAATTTGCTTTCACATAATGTTAACATTTCCGTGGATGTATCATATAGAAGTAATGATTTGTCATTAAAATCATATGTGATAAATAAATATTATTCTGAAAGATCTATTGTGAAAATCTATTTAGCTTAATAATGCATGTATTTATGTTCATTATACATGGATAAAGTCATCGCGATGTCTGGTCCGCTAATGAAAACTGAAGATGAAAAATATGATCCCATTAATGCTGCATTAAAATCACTATCCCAAATATGGGGGGATATCTGCATTGTAATCATTGTGTACTTTATTAATTGTAGAGTGGGAAACAGATCATCGTGCGGTACTATTCAATTGTGGTGCGATTGATGATTATATCATTTATATAAACTAACAAATTTTCATTTTGTTGTTGTATGATTTCTTCATATATTCTAACATTTTAAAGCTTTCATATTTATAGATAACATTTAGAAATTATACAAAAGATACATCACTCTCTATCTATTAAGAGGAAGGAACTGTTACAAAACATAGAATTTGTTGCTTGGTTAATGTCAAAGGTAATATATTTTTTTTCCCTTCTCATTACATAATCACATTTCTCTATTTAATATTCTATTTTAGTATCTTTTGTGTTTTAAGTCTACCAATTAATGAATTATCTGATTAAATAATAGTGTTTTACATTGTTCCAAACGATTTGGTTAGTGATTTTAAGAAAATGGCAGTTAATGGATTTAATTTTTTATAAATTGTTGTGCAAGAATAATGGAAAAATATCATAAAAATATAATGATAAGCACCAAAATAGATTTTTTTTCAAGTGTATCAGACCGAAAATCTTGATCATTAAAATATATCATATTACATTGTTATTAAAAGAATCATTTTATTATATTACCATACACATGGTCGTGTCACAAAGATGAAATGAAAGTTGTTTTATTCATTGAAATGACAAGGAATGCATATTGATAACTGTGAGTTTATAGTGAATGATATGAACTATCATCTCTTTACTAATGATCCATATATTCTTTGCTGAAAATCAAGATATTTTTTTGTGTAACAGACTTGTTACAACAAAAATATGGTGTTATTGTTGATGCCATCCCTAGATATATTTTTGATGGAGAAATTGATTAAAATGATAATGTGGATGAACCTGTTTGGTATTTATTCAAATGTTTCATTTGATTAAAATGATGATTCAACTATTAGAATATATTATGAACCATAAATTGTCTCATACAATACATAACATTGACACATTTGTAAGTACTTACCTGATATTATCAAAATATTGTTAGTTTTTTAAATATTCAAACATGATAAAAAAATAAACTGATATATTTTATATCATTGTTGGATATTGAACAAATAATATCCTGACCAATTTATGTTTAAGAACATCTCTTGTATTTCATGAATATAGAGAATTTTTGACATTTGATCAATATAAATATCCAACATGAAAATATTTCTCATTGTTTTATAATTTAATTTTATTATATAAAATATTTCATTATTTCAATTTATTTGAGAATATTATTTTGAATTTTCATGTTAATATGTTTAAATATGATGATACTAGAAGAAGTATAAGAATAAAATAAAATTAACAACGCATTTCTCCTCTAGTAACCATTGTAACTATAGTTTAGGTTTGAATATTATGGTCATTTATATTATTTACTTTTTATCATTCATTTTAATTTATCATCAACATTATTTTAGGCTACATCCTCATAGACACAGTTGGATTATGCTACCGAGGCTAATCGTATAGCAGGGTGTTGTGCTATGACTGATTCCTTAGTATAGCCTACTAATAAGGCACTTGAGCCACCATGAAGTCATATTCCCATTATTCCACCTCCATATAATCCATACATTACTTTTCCATATCCATTCCCACCCTCACCCACATCAGATGGTAGTTCTCATAATTCCTTCACTCTTTATAATTAATTCCCCCGTCAACTGTACCGATCACTACGCACTCATATATCTCACCGCCATATCCATATCTATATCCACTGTTATCTATACATGGTTATCCATCATGTTTTATCCCTCTATCCTTAAACTTATTATAATATACTATACAGATTACTCCTACTATAAGTATACCACCTACCACAGAGGCTACTCTCTCTCCACTTAGCACAGCACTTGAAGGGTCAGCAAATCCACGATCTATTAGTATGTTTTTAAATATTACTATTATTTATTAATCATATATTCATATATTTTATTTTACTTTATTATTATTATCATCATTAGTTGTAGCCTCTACCAAAAGATGTGGAAAAACAAAAATTGAAAGAAGTCTAGAATCGACACACACAAAAAAAAATTCATACAATGAAGAAAATACTCTAATGGAAATATGGTATTGAATGTAAAAGGTTTATGGGAACACATTATATATGGAGAAATATCATTTCAGTTCAATTAATATGTTGTAGGGAAGTTTTTGAAAAAATAAAAAACAATACCTCTGTAGAGATATGGGTAAGTAATATTAATCACCTTATATATATATATATATATTAATTTATAATATTATCTTAACAAATATTTTTCCATTGTAATTCCAATATAATTTTCATTACAGTCAAAATGAATAGGATTCAATGTTATTGGAATTATGTGAAAAGTAGAGAGCATACAAGTACGAATTATATGTTGGTTGGAAAAAAGAGTTGGTACGAAGTTTGAATAAATGCTTGTGATTCATGATTTCTTAATATCACAATACAACGAGATGATCAACTATTAGAAGATTCTAGTGTTTAAGGTATTTTTAAAATTTATATATACAGTAATTATTTTATTAGAATGATTTTTAATTCATAAATTAGTTGTTTTATTTATTTAATTGAAATTATATACTTATTTTTTATATGATAAATTAGAGATAAATAAAAGAAATAATAGTGGAATAAAATGAATTTATACTCATTGAATCTTCACACCGAGATCATGAGAAAGAACAAGTAATTTAACATTTAAAATATTTCTATTGGTTTAGTTTATTTGTTTGACATCCTATATTGATTTATTTCATTTTTTCAAATAAAGGAATTCAATATTGAGTGCTGTGTTCCTCTCTCTCTACATTGTTTTGTACAAGTATAAAAAATAAAGATGGTATTATGAGAAATATCGACAGGGAGAAGGTGATTATAAGTATATTTCAATTTTCATTATATTTACTGAATTTCATTCCTTATATTATTTTATCATTTTAATTTTTGTTATATATAAATTAACAAAATGATTTTGAGTCATTGGCAGAAAAAGAAGCTGACAATTTGCGACCGAACGATCATCTACATCAGGTATTAAGAGATGAAAATCAAGGTAGATTGCATTTTCATCCTGGTAAGAAGAGTGTACTATCTCAATACTGGTCTTCCATCAAAATTTCTCGTATTATCAGTTCTTATTTTGTTACTGTTGAACAAATGAAATCCATATTTAAAAAAGAAACTCAAAAATTAAAAAAGGTGATAACTGAAATTATGATGAATGTTATGTATTCCCTTTCTAACAAAACTAGAATAATCCCTAGGATTTTCATAAATATATATGTTTTTTCCATTTGATTAATTTTGTCTTTATGTGGATTGATATCCTACTTTCACTATCCATACTCATGACATGTTTTCTCTTTATAATGTATCATCTTTTCACATAATTGGTTTTTTCACTTTTGAACATCAATATGAACTAGTTGAATGCATTAATCAGTAATAAATTATTAAGTTACACATGATTTATGAAATTGATGTGAAAATAACCATTGTTGATCAATTATTTCCTAGAACCACATCATGTTTCGTTCTCCCAAATGCATTGATGTTTTTGTGGGTTTGATATGAAATTAAAGGCCTTTTAAATTAAATTAATCATGAAATTATATCATTTAATCTTGATATTGATTAGAAATGGTATATAATTTGGTAGAATAACGTTTTGGATTGAAATATAGGTATCAAATGTTTCAAGAACATTGTATCAAACATCACATCATTATTTATGGTTTTATACCACTATTTGAGTTTTACTGTATAATAATGTGTAAACCTTGGAGAGTAAATTATCTATTGTGTTTTTTTAGGATGATAATAAGAATTATTAAATAAATAAAGAAACTGATGGGGGATTCAGAAATAGAAAAATTCATTAATTCAAGCTCTTATTCTAAATATTCTGAATTACATTTTTTCCAGTAGAGTATCCCCATTCACTACACACACTGATGTGTAAACTATTTTACTCCACACTATTATTCAATATTTTCTATAATTTTTCAATTTTTTTATTCCATTCTTATCAATTTGGACTAGATCTACTAAAATCCTTTTGATTTATTTTGTACCTGTTAATTTCAATATTACTTGATATATTTAAGGAGAGTTTGGGGTAATTCAAGTTAGTTAAATTAAATTTCATTTGGTATGGTTTTTTGGTCAATCTGTTTGAGGTCAAAAGGGTCCAAATTGGTTGGTTTAGATTGGATTGATTAAATTTATTTTATGTTAATTATTTTTCTACTTTTTTGTGTCAAGTGAATTTAGATTAGTGTATTTAGTCATAGGTATCTCTGATTCATTGTTTTTTTTGTCTATTCATGTCAATATGGATCCATTCTATTTGATTTAGATCAGTTTTTTATTTGTGTAATGTTTTTTCTATAATCTATGTTTGGATTTGTTTGCTTCCATTCAGTTTTTTACATTTTAATTAAATATTCTGTTTATTTGTATTTTAGTGGTTAATTTAAGTATTTTGGTTTCAATTTAGTTTTACCCATTTTGGTATTATATATTTTTTCCTCTGTAGGTTTTATTCTCTTTGGTTATTCTTGAATTTTTTCATTTATGTATCTTAAGATGTGCATATTTTATGATGACTAAAAAAATTATAATGTATTTTCTACATTTGGGTATAGTATAGTGAGGTTATTTTGACTCAATTCAGTTTTTAATAATTAAAATGGGTTTTATATTTATTTTTTGTTGTTGATTTTTGGTTGGATTAGTTAAGATTAGTTCTATTTAGTTTGATTATTTTTTTTTCACTTATACTTTTTTATATATTTTTTCTCACCTAGTTTGGTTAAAATTTATTTAGGATGGTCAATTAAAAAAATTATTATCAGTTTATTATTTATTATTTCAATTTAGCTTAATTTGGTTTAGTTTGGTATAACTTAGTCAGATTAATTTTACATTTAGTAAATTGGTTTTGGTTTGGATTGAAATAATTTTATTTTAATCATTCTAGTTATAAAAATGTTATTTTTCTTAATTTTGGGTGAGGAATTGAAGATTCTTATTTCTATTTGGGTATCTTTTATGTACATTCCCTCTAAATCTTTCACAATTTGAAATGGTTTAATCTCTTCAAAAATGTCATCGCTTGGTGTTCAAAGTACCTCAATGCACACCTTATTTGTCTCTGAATCCCGATTGTTCGCCACTATAAAATGTTCATATTTTTTTATTTTATAAGCTTTCTTAATTTACAAAAACTCTAACTACCATTGGATTGAGTTGTTCCATATCAAGGTAGCATCCACAGCATTACACAATCCATTCCTATGTACAATTCTTGCACTTATCTTCTACAAAACTCAACTTTATGAAATATATCATCATTCCCAAGATTCTTAAAAATTATTATTTGTCATCATTGAAGGATGTATTATTTTATTTTTCATTTAACATTGATGTGGGTATATATTACTGATTTTACATTTCATTTTAGCAAAAATATAGTATAATTAATATTTAATATGGTTATTTGAATATTGTATGTTGTATGAGTTATTCCTCTAATAGCATGAAATCCGTGAATTCAATAACACAAAAATTATTACAAAATAATCATTTTACAATACAATATATTCCTTTTACTCATATTTTATTGTAAAACATTATCCTCCATGTCCTTTATCAATGAAAGAAATAGTACATGTTCACTTCTAATTGGGTCATTACCTCAGTAGGTTAGTAAATTTTGCTCACATCAAAAATATTACTACTTAGAAGTGAACATGACCTGATTATATAATCAATAAACAAAAAAACATAATACTAAATTACTAATAGAAGTGACCATGTACTATTTCTATCAATTTAACACATTAAATTAGACAAGTGAACATGTATATTGTAACTTCAGAAACTATACTATTTATTAGAGAATATGAAATGATTACAAAATAAGTATACTAACATATAAAATCAGAATACTAACTTTCTGAGAAATGTGAACATGTAGTATTTATATCAAACCCTCTCATTGACTGGAAAAATACTATTTATAAGTGAACAATAACTAATTATAGAATCAGTATACCAACCTACTGAGAGATGTGAACATGTACATTTTCTATTAAATGAACACTTTATGTTCATATCCGTGAACCAGTATAATAACCTACTAGGCTAATGACTCGATTATTTACACACCACTACATTCTCTTACAGAGAAGGACCATATCATCTACTTCATATATTGAATTTCATTAATGTAAATTTTTTCTTCTGTTATATGAATATAAATTGTTGTATCATTATTGTTATATTTTTATTTCCTATTAAATTTTAATATCTATATACATTGGTAACAAATAATTTTAATTTGGTATTGAGGATATCCATGTTTTACATTCATTTTGATCATAAAATATCTCTTTTTCTTCTTCTTATGATCTTTCTTCCCATTCGGTCTTTCTGTAATGAAACAAACTCCATAATCAATAAGATGAGTAAAAATATATTTTTTTCTCAAATGAGTTGATACTTCCCATTTATTCTTCATATATTTATTTATCTATAAATAATTTTTTGAATCATTGGATAATAAGCTAACACCATGCATCACATGTTTAAATAATTGTCTTATTCTAGGTAATGATAAGTTTCCTCCAGCATGTATGGTATATGTATTAATATGTGTGACAATTTATTCTATTTATTCATTTAATATTTTTTACAACTATCTCTATTATTGATTAAATTTTCTTCAAAGTAATTTGATTTTGAATTTAGGGTTCTTGGGAGGTGGGGGTCTTATGGGGGGGAGGGGGTTGGGAGAGGGATGTGATGTGGGAGGGTTTGCATGGGGAGGGGGTTGCATAGTTGGGGGATGTGTAGTGGGATGGGTGTAGTATAGCGGGGGTCTGTTGGGGGAGCGGGGGTTGTTCATAGAAGTGGGGATGTAGGGGGAGGGGGACGTGTGCAGGTGGTGTGGGTGTTGTGAAGTGGGGGGTTTAGGGGGTGAGGGTGCAGGTGGTGTGGGTGTTAGGCATTAGGGGTTGGGAGGTGGGGGCTGTGTAGGGTAGGTAGGTGCTGTAGTGGGGAGGGAGGGTTGTTCAGGGGGCAAGAGGGGGCGAGGGGGATTGAAGGGGGTGAGGGTTGTGTGCATGTTGGGGAGTATAGTTTGGGTTACCCAGATGGAATTGACCAAGATAATGAGGGAAGGTAGTGGGGGTCTATGTGTAGTTAAGGGATAAATGTCTGGGTACCCCTTAGATAAATGACCATGATGATGAGGGATGTGGAAAAAAGAACTTCATATTAAATTATACAATAAATAAGGATTTTTCAACTTAGTTTATGTAGGAATTTGAAGAAAAAACCATTATTAATGATAATATTATTTAATATGGGTTGTGCATATCAATCTTGAAATTATTTGTTCTTTTTTGGTTATGGATTCATGCATCATTTATCATGTACAGTTGACAAACTGATCACATATTTATATTAGAAGTTGTATTTTGTGATTTCATTTCCCACTTTTTCTATTGAGCTGATATCATATAATGTGGACGGTTGTATCCAGAACCATCGAGGATATTGAGTTAAACATTAGATTAAAGTATGTTTTATTATGTTTTTATTATGTGGATCAATTTTTATTAGGGCTTCTATGATTTCTGGGTTACTTATATTTTTTAGTGTGTTTTTGATCTCGTTGAGGTGGATTCAATTCATCATTGGTGAAGGCTTACATTTTTATGATTATGTATGAATATACATATATAGTTTCCCCTTTTATATATATTCACTCATGGAAGTATGAATATATATATATATATTGGGGATTGGCTTTCTCATATAAAGATATGAAAAACACTTACATTTGTAAGTGTAAATGGGTATATGAATGTATAAACATATATCTAAGTACACCCTTATGAATATTTGTCCATGACAATATGTTCATAGGGTATTGTTATCCTAATATATATATATATGGAAGTTACTTATGTGTTCAAGAAGATAGAAAGGAAGTTTCTAGTTGTATTCATCCAATGTAGCATGCCTTGAGGTTGAGGTAGGTTCTTTATGTGACCTAATTACTCTACATAAAAGAAACATTGATTAGTGAGTTACAAGTGTATTGGTTTACTAATTATGGTAATATCCACTTCTATAGTCTTAAACTAGGTAAAAAATCTATTATATTTTCTCATGTGTAGCCTAATGTGTAGAAAGGACAATAATCATTGGTCAACACAATGCTTAATTCATGTTCTCATAGGATAGACAATTACATATAAATCCACATTCTATAATCCTACTGTGAATAAAACATTTATTACATTCCGAATACCATCTAATAATTTAGGCATAACAACTTAAGGCTGGGTTCTCCCCTATTATCCATGTTCTATGATGATGAAAACATTAGTCTATAATTATTCTTGAAAAAAACTATTATGTTTACTATTCCTCTTAGAGATGCAGACACATCGAGTCAAGATTTATCATTTGGTGATAAAATAATTGAATTTATTATTCCTCTTTTCATATAAACCAATCGAGTTAAGATTATCATCTTGGTAACAATTATCCATGATGTGAGATCCACCTATTAGTAAAACATTATTTTGATGACACAAACCCATGGATCATAGTGCACCACACCATAAGACTCCACATTCCATGTCTGATTCCAAAATATTATTATCCACACTATAGAAACATCCTAGTGAATGTGTTCTTCTAGTATTCAATCGACACGCTAACCCCATACCACATGACACTCCCAATATAGTTCCCCTTTAATCATGTCAATAATCATGCAGGAACACCCATCATACCTTCTCCAGTTGAATTTTATCTAAGCACTCATCCTTACTCCCAAATGCATCCTCAAGAATTACCCACATCCAACATAGAATTCCCACTAATAACCTCCACACAATGGGTCTCAATCATTCCCTAGGCCATAAAACCATATTATTTTCATTCCGAAGATATAATATCCCACTAGATTCTTTTAATATGTTGTCTCTCTAGATTTACCCATTAAATCACATGAAAAAATTGGATCGACCCTAAACAATACAATGAGTCATAGTTTTACAACCTAAAACATACAAAAAAACTAGTTCACCCAAGAACCATGCCATCAATCACGTTTTCACCCCTTGATCTATGAGAGGAAACATGATTCACCCCTAGAATCACATCAATAATCATGTCACACCATAGGAATCCCCATTGGATTATACTAAAATTCATATACCAATGCAAAAACTTATCTCTTGATGTAATTATTATGTTGGTCCACCACAAGCCATACTAGTCATCATTCTCCCATTCAAATCATTAAAAAACCACAGATCTGAGTCACTCTCAGACCACGAAAACCATAAAAAACATGATGAAAATGCACTGACACCACCAAAAACCCTATCTTAAATTCAAATTAGTAATACCCAAGGAACTATATATCAATAGATCTTATATAAAAATGAAAACAAAGTTTTAGTATAATTTTTCATCAACTAGTCTCTCCACCTCCACGACACTTCCATAATGAGGATAATTCATAAAAATTGGATACAATGCTTCACACTATAAATGTATCATTATTGATTCCCTAATAACCCCAACACCCATTACCAAAATCCCATGATATGTCCATTACTGAAATAAATAACTATGTGTGGTCTTCCCTCTCCCCCTTAAGACCCAACACAAAATAGAAGCTGTTGTGGGAGGATTTAATTTAGGTAGGTTCTACATTTTTAATGGAATCAGGATAAATTTTCCACATTTTCTAACCATGTATATAGGTCTATTTCCATAGTTTCGAACCATGTCTCTAAGTCTACATAGTTGAAGGTATAGCTGTAGTTGTGAACCATGTCTATAGCCCCATTTCCATGATTCAAATTGTGTATATAGGTATTGTTCTATACTCATTATAAACTTAGCCACTACCCATGAAATCTTGGTTATTTCCTATTGAAATGTTTTTGGGGTCTATATAAACATTTTTTATCTGTGGGTATAGTCTAGTCTTATATTAGTGTTAATTTTAAATAAAATTCTAGTAATTATGTGAATTGAATTTGGATAAAATAATTATATATTTGTAATCATGCTAATATATATGATCAAATTACATAAACATAATTTTTGACCCTAATCATTAGTGAAAACATAAAAATTAATTAACGTGGTTATGGTTGAAAGAATATTTTTTGCGTTGCATGGGTTTATGTTAAAATTAATCTTATACACACATAAGATATTTATTTAATTAATTTATCTAAATATTTAGAATAATTGGGTATAAATTATCTAATAAATAGGTTTTTATTTATAATCTTAATGGATAAATTACCCTTGTAAATAAAAAAATATAAGTTTCCTTTTTTAAAATATACAGATAAAATTGAGAAAACATAAAGAATAAAAGATATCATCATAAAAAAATGTATTTTATTTATCTGGTGTAAGAATTTATCACCCAACTTATTCTACTCTCCATGAGGGATATATTTTAATGAAACATGAGGTAAGGGGGACCTCCAAACACATAATACTATTGGGTATTTAAAAGAATGGAACTCCCCATCTAATATAAAAGGGCATTCCATCTCCTTAATTATTCATACCTCCAAATCCATATTTCTCTACCCAAACACCCAA
Organism: Viscum album; assembly: GCA_963277665.1. Classification (NCBI taxonomy): domain Eukaryota; kingdom Viridiplantae; phylum Streptophyta; class Magnoliopsida; order Santalales; family Viscaceae; genus Viscum; species Viscum album. The sequence goes on along the minus strand of OY728133.1, from coordinate 1,155,104,030 downwards.
ATGACCTCCTACATTCCCTCCCACGATCATAAAATCCTTAAAATTGGAATAAATCTATCCATGGAAGGCTTTTGGTGAAAAACTAAAAGGGAATACCTGAAGAAGAGGTTATGTTCATCAATGAACTTCTTTGTTCTTTTTCTTCTTCAAACCTCATAAATTCAATTCATATCATTATTATAAAATACAATAGATATGTAAAATATACTGGGATGTTATTATGTTATTTTTATAACTTATAATTTATGGTTTCATTATGATTCTGGTATTATTATGTAGCATATAACTTCATGATTTTCATTTTATGGGAATATGATAACTTCGTTCATGTGTACAGTGGACGACCACCACATGAAGCGATGTGATTCATTCATGATTTATATAAAATTTATTAAGGATGTGTTTAAAAGAAATATTTGATATATATGACCAAAATATAAAGCTGTATTGACAATATATTTATATTTTTTACTTTTCTTTATTTCAATATAATAATAAAATGAAATGATCTTTCATGCATACGTATGACCTACAGTCTCAATGAATGTTTTATTCCATTTCCAATCACAAAATTTTATAAATTTCTATAAATAAATATATGCCTAACATATAGGATAGTTAAATCATTTTTTAAATTCGGTAGATGATAAAATCATGATTCACGTAAGAGGGACAAATAAACAAGTAAATGTATACAAAAATGAATAACAATAATTAAATACTATTAAAAAACGTGTCATATGATGTTATAGAAGGATATTATATGATATTATGACAATTAAAATGGATTGGGTATATGTTAATAACATGATTGAAAATATTATACAGTATTTTAAGAGTTGATCAATCTAAAGAAAGTGTATGGTATGGGATTCCATCAGAATTCACATTTCATTGAGACTTATTTGTTATTGTGAAATACTCCACTTATTCGTTGTGTATAGACGGAATATTTGACATGTAATATCATCAATTAACAATTATATATGGTATTTTATGGTTGAAATTTATTTATTTCAACCTAGTTGATTTTATTTGAAAATTACTATGTGATATATGTCATTATGGAATCTCACTTTATTTTTTAATTTTTATCATTCCCTTGAAATAATAAAATTGTAGTAAAAAAATTTCATTAGACAATAAATTTATCTAAATATCTAAATTAGTTTTTTTATGGATTTTATTTTTTCTGAAACCATATGCCATTTTTATATACGGTGTTTACTTTGAATTTCAATTTATTAATTGAGGTAATATTGATAATTATGTATCTTTAAATCAATATATATATTTAATGGTATGGAATATGGTTCATGAAGTAAATATATTATTTGATATATGAGTAATGACTTAGACCTATATTCATTGGTGGGGACCAGTTAATGTCATCCCCTTGATTAATCCACAATATCACATGATGAATTAGTTATCCAAATCAGATATGTTTTGCAGGGTATTTTTAAACTATCTTTTATATAGATCATGAAAAAATGAATCATGTGATTGGAACCAAAGATTCCCAATAATTATATATTTTCAACATTCCAAATTTTGTTTCAATTATCCATGAGATTTTAACTATGAAAAAAATTTATGGTTGAATTTAATTATAATTATATTGATTAAATGACATGTGAGTCATGCTATTTTCCACTCAATGTTGTTAATTTTTTATCAAGTTAATTAAATGGACATATTTCAGTTATTTAAAATTATATATTGATTATTCATTATTTATTCATGATATCTTCTTATTTACAGAACCCTTACTAAACATTTGATGTCACTATTATTTGGGTTAATTTCCCATAAAATGAAGAAGATATTTTGAAATGGGTTTCAAGGATATATATTATTATATTTTTTTATGTATTATGTTTAATTTTCCCAATGTAATATGGGTACCATGTTTATAATCTGGTTTTCCACAAATGTTAAGTTTTTCATTCATTTATGATTTAAATATGGTCATTATGCCTATGTAATAAAGTGAGGCATCGGCTCCAGGATACTGGGGTCGGGGTCTCTACCAAAAGATTTAAAATATCATAAAAAGGTAGAGGTATTAAGAAGGTTAGATTTATGATTTATTAAAAAAATTCATTTGAATATTCTAATAATTTAAACTGTAACATGGAAAAAATTAACAAAATTTTATCCATCAAGGAAGTTAGGATTACGTGGGAGATTTAGGTGATGTTTTGTAAATGGACATAATGAATAAATGTTTTAAAAACAGGAATTTCACTAAAAAACAAGGATTATTTAATTGAGGGTGAGATCACAACATGAATATATAGAATAAATAACCTCAATATTTTGGAAATACATGAATAAAAAAAATGTTTTGAATTACATCAGAAGACGTGTGGTTGATTAAATAAAAAAAGGAATACCTATAATTAATTTCTAAATATTTTTCTTAGGTTGCTAAATAATATTGTAAAATTTATATCTCACAGGAAAAAGATAGATCATGAATATGAAATTCTTTATGAGGTTGAAAAAAATACATTATATCAAAAAAAAAATTAATAGTGGGTTATCATCACAAATGTAAAGTACAAAAATAATTTGAATGTTATTGATAAATATTTTGTAGTAACAATAAATTTTGGGAATGGTAAAACCCTAAAACTAAAAGTGGATATTATATTTTTGTACCATAAAACTGGTGATATGAGGATAATTTTTTTTATAATTATATATTTGGTGGTTTGAGACATAATAAATTGAGTGTATCACAAGTTTTCTGAAAGTATAATGATAATATTTATTTAAAAAATTGACTATTTATTTGAATATCTTTGGATTGAATGATCATCATGACAGGATATCAAAATAATGAGAATATTTTTCAAATCAAATATGAGAAGAATTATTTCTTCTTGGTTATTAATTTGGGGATTGTGTTGTATCCTCAAAGAGTTATCCATTTAATCTAAAATAATAGTAAAAGACATTTCAATATTGTTGTTTTAAGAAATATTCCAAATATAAATAGGGAATGAATAATATATTATAATGTTTAATAAAAATGGAAAATAGTGAACCACTATCACAAACTGATCAATATAAATACAAAAATGTTGTGTGAACTCCTAGACTCGTAATTTAGATTTTATTTGACATTAAAATCATCCAATAAAGATATGTTTATCATAGATTGTTTGAAAAATTTTACTATAATTAACTATATGACATTTATATTGAGTAAATCACAAGCGCTGTAAAATTTATAAGGATATTAAAGATAGGTTGATAAGAAAACTATATATGATTTAATTAAACATTGATATAATAAAATATCAGATACAAAAATCAATATCTTTAGGAATATATAAATATTATTGTATGAGTAATGAATATATCTCATTGTATACACAAGAACAAAAATAAATAAATAATGTGAAAAAATTATTTCTCATTGATGTGGGAGTAATGATGTTATTAGTTTAAGGAAACTTATAATATTTATCTATATAGGACAGAACAAAAATTGTTCTCATTCAATTTTTTTTCTTTTTTTGATCAAATTAAGTCAATATACATTATTAGTTATGGTTTAAAAATAAAGTGATATTGAACTTTTTTAGGGTGTTTCATAGATGTTATGGGAGTAATTATGTTATTTGTTTAAGGAAACCCATAATATTTATGGATATAGGACAAAACAAAAATTGTTTTCATTTATTTTTTCTTTCCTATTTTGATCGAATTAATTTAATTTCCCTAATACATTATAGTTTTAAAATAATTTGAAATTGATGACTTTTATGGTTTTTTGTATATATTTTATAATTATACTAAATTAAATAAAGTTATTGTACCTTGTTAAATAAATAGATGGGGGAATTTTAATATAAAAAAGGTGGAAGAAGATATAGGATTTATAAAAATAATATAAAGAATATATTGGACATCTATGATATTATAATTTTATAGTTACAAGATATTCAATAAAAAATTACAACCTAAAGACTAGATTGAAGAGTACCTTTGGAAAAAACATATCAATATTGTATGACATAAAAATATGCCACAAATAATTATATATAGTAAGCTTATAATTGTATTTTAATTAATGGATAAGGCATATAAATTAGTAGAATGGAATACAAAAGTATATGAATGATTTCTATGTCGAAAAAATTAAAGGAAATACTATTCAGGGATTCCAAATTAAAAGGTCCTTGAGAAATTAAAATCAAACAATGTTAATTTATCTTGTTAGATCAAAAAATGTGAAATAAATATTATAAAATATTCTTTAGATAGCTTCTATGAAAAAATAATTAATCTAGATAAATAATAATGACACTTCTGAGTCAGTGTCCTATCCCAAATAGAATAATGTGATAGGGTCCAAGTTATTTTTTTGAATCAAAATCAAATAGAATGGTGAATTAGAATTTAATAATGTTTATTTAGATTATAATGATTTTTTTTTAATTTTTGGGTTATCATTTTTTTGGGAAATTAAAACAATTTTTAAGACATTAAATTCCTTTCATTGTTCTTAAAATATATTCTCAATAAAATTATATGATCATTTTTATATACGTACCATTATATTTTTTTAATGGGTGTCTTGATATTGAGGATTATTTTTAATAACCAGTAAAATTTATAATTTATTGTGATGGTATAATAGTGTGTAATATGAATAAAAAACATGTTCGATATTAAAAGTCACCTTGAGAATTGTATTCAATGGTGAGAAACTATTTTAGTAATTTTATATTAGCAATAATGTAAATAATAAAAAAATTATATCATAAAATATTATAAAAATTCAAATAATATGATTTTGTATATTAATAATGCTATCAAAAATAATGTAATAATCATTTTTTGAACATTTTACAATAACGATGAAACAAATATATATTTCAATGATAAGGGTGCTGATATTTTTTTCCCTTTTGTGTTATAAGTATAGAATTTTATTATTTTATTATATTACAAATATACACATGAGTTATTTAAATTAATAGGGATAGAATAATCAATATATATATCTACTATTATTTAAATTTAGAGTAAATATTTTATGGATTGCAACTAAAAGTATGCGGATTAAAATATATTTTTATGATTAAAGTGATTTTTTTATATTTGATGGAGTCTATATGTAACATAGTTATTGTTGTTACATTATGTGAACATTTCAATATTAACCAAAATGTGTCACATTTTTTTCAATAAAGTGAATTTTTTTTATAACAGTGAAATTGATGTATATAGGATATGTTATGATAAATATGAATCAATTTAGGCTTATAGTTTGAATGATCAAAAGTAAGTAGATAGAATTTATTAAATAAAATGTTTGTCTAGGGGATAATATTTATTAGAGGAAAACATTTTTATTGGATCTATAAGATGAAAATTATGCCACCCTTATCTCCATGAAAGATCCTATATTTTTTCATCATAGCATACACTAAAAATGATTTGGAGTATTTTTTTAATAGAAGTATTGGTGACAAATACCATGATGAATCCCATAATGAAGGATTATTCCTGGTAAATATAAGTGTTATTTTGAGTGTATTCTATGAGAAAATTCTTATAAATACATTTTTAGGTTTTCCATGGGGCATAATGTTTCATTTTCTTAATAATAAGGAAAGATATTTAAGCATTTTCGCAATTGAAAGTTGGTTAATTCCTATATAAGGAGGGGTAAATTAATGTAATGTAAAACAACATAATTTAAAATGGTATAAACCCTATAAAATAAAAAATTGTTGATTCCAATTCCTACCATGAAGGGGGGTACATGAATTTTGAAATTTTTGGGTAGAAGTTGTTAAAGATACATTTGGGCAGATATGATAGAGTTGTGTTTTATCTGGAGAATTTCAATTTGTATCATTATTTTATATGGACTCATGCTTTCAAAGGAATAAAAGAACATTAATAACATAAATAATTTTTTTAATACATTCTAGAATCCAATTACACCTTTATTTTAGCTGGTTGTACTATTTCATTTTGTATCATGTTGTCAACTTTTAAAAAATGAGAAATTGAATATACAATGGATGAGTGTGAACCCCTTAATTTTAATTATTATATTTCATTTTATAAAAACCATTATGATCAATATATTTTCATACATGAAACAAACCATTAAGATAAATAAATCCTTAATTTTATTTTGGTATAACATTTATAGTCCCACGTCAGGATCCACCTAGTGGTCCCCTGAGACTATCCACCACATGACATCAAGTGTGCCTCCTCATACACCAGAGGTAGCTGACTAGAATCAAGGGACTATATTGATTTTATGGGGAGAATATTCCCATTTTTGTTAGAGTATATCATATTGGTAATCAATATAGATATGTATCAAAAACATATATGAACATTAAATAATGTAATAATAATAAAAACCCATAAAAATAAAAAAGTTATATCTAAATAATAATTAGATACAAAATGATGATGATGATCATGTAGCTATAAAAAATGAGTACATGGGATAAATTTAGATTTCATATACCATATGCTATAAAAAACATATAAATATTGAAAAATTCCACCACTAAAATCTCAAGAATAAGATCAATTATCTAAACAAAATCTCTATGCTCGAACTCTGAAATCAAGAAACAGATGTCAAACACTTACCATTATCAATATTTGTATCCATAAAGTCCACAAGAAAACCAATGGAATCCCAAGATGGATAAAAGATATACTCTAGAGTTCACCACCAATAGTTTCTAGATAAATCCAGTTCATGAATATAAAATAAGAATTTTTCTAATCAAAATAAATCCAAGATATGAAATGAATACATCGATCATGGATCCATTTTTGGATACCCATCCATGTCTACCATCATGGGCCTAATTTAAATGTCTATAATTCGATGTAACCAAAACATGTAAGCGAATAGTTTTAGTTTCTGATGTAAAATAAACTGTTAAATAGGATGTCTATCCCCAAACATGGTATTTTTTATGGTATATTCACCACTAGAATCTCAATTACATACTCTTATTCATTTTACATAATGTTAATCTATTACATATAAGAAAAGGAACACTCATACCATCCTAGGTGATCTAGAAGGGATCCCAATTATCGATCCAAGGGAACTCTATATTCCCAAATTTTACGACAGTCTTTCATAGGACACCCATAAATGAGATCCCAAGTATCACTCCTGACATGGTGTGAAAACAAACAATACCTTTGATTTTTTACATGGTATCTCACATAAGAGTTAATGTATCACTCGTGGAATTGTACAACCACCTTTCCATGAAGTCCATCTAGTGGATCTCCCTATGGGAACAAGTATCACTTGTGTGGAGGCAGATGAAATGTATGACGATCCTAGTCATGGAATACCAATTACCACCCAAGTGTATTTATGATTTATTTGCAAATCTTTATTTAGGAACGAGTTTCCTATCCAATGATTCCATTGATTAAGACCCTTGTATCACTCTCTCCATAAGGAGATGATGTTATTTGGATATTGAATTGGTAAAATTTAATAAGTAAAACATTTATAATGTTATAAATAAGTTATACATTTTTTAATTAAAACATTACCATCAATAAAATAAGGGAACATGTCATACGAAATATGGGACTAAAACATGGCCTACCCTTTCCATTAGGTCAAAATAATTTTTTATTAGGACCAGGCACACTAAAACAGGTTATTTGATATGATAATTAAAAAGGTTAATTAGACCATCAAAAAAGGAAACACCAAAATTGGTGGAATAATACCAGTAAATCATCCAAATGGTTGATTTTTCACATTCTAGGGTCATATCGACCATGTTAAGTCATTCAATTTAATTTATTTAATAATTTATAAGCCATACATGAATTTTTTAGTGCATGGAATAATGGTGCATGTTATAGAATGAAATAAAACATAGTGATAGAAGAAAGACCACCTAACTTTTGTTCTTAGAACTCACTCCATATAGCGTCAGTACATGAGTTGATCCATAATGGTAGATATCAACTGAATAGTCAGATTGTCTTAAAAATGGGGAAAATGAGGTTCCACAAAAATAATGAAATATAGGGTATGGGAAAGCTGAAATAGATGGAAGAGGATTCGAGAGAATACACTTTTGGGTAAGGTATCATATATTCTGCTAGAAATTTTTAAATTTTTTAGTACATGTCCTCTATGTCATTAACCATTAGAAACTATTTATTCTCCTTGGTAATTTCATTGCTTGTTTGTCAATGTACCTCAAAGAATGCCTCTGGTGTCTCTAAATCTCGATTGTTTGTCACTATGAATGAAATGAAATTTTTTATTTTCCCAATTTAAATAAACATTAACTACCAATGGATTGATTTGGTTCTTATCATGGAAGCATCCACACCATTACAACTTCGATTACTACATAAAATGCATGCACTTAGCTTCTGCAACACTCACTTTTACTAAATATTTCATCATTCCCAAGCTTCTTGACAATGACTATTCATCACCGTCAGAAGATGTATTATTTTATTTTTTCATTTAACTTTTATATTGGTATACATTAATGAAATTAGATTGTGCTTTAGACAAAATATAATATAATTAATTTTGAAGGATGTTCTTTTCATACTATAAGTTGAATTAGTTGTTCCTATAATAGCATGCAATCCAATAATTCTATAACACAAAAGTCCATACAAAACATTCCATTTATAGAAAAATATATTCCTCTTACTATTTTTTTTTGTGATTAATTATCCTCCACGGCCCCACTCATTGATATAAATTGTACATGTTCACTTCTAATTGGGACATTATCTTAGCAGATTAGTAAATGTTTCTCACTTCAAAAAAAATTCTATTTTGATTAGAACATGATGTTATTAGAGAATCAATATTCTAACCTACAAAATCTTATTAATAACCAATTGAGAGAATTGATGATGTATTATTTATATTACATTATCAATATAAATTAGAAAGCTAAACATGTATATTTTTACTTCAGAAACTCTACAATTTATGAGTGAATATGAACTGATTATAGAATAATTATATTAACCATCAGAATTTGTATGCTAAAATACTATGAGAAGTGAACATGTAATGATTATATCAAACCCTCTCAATGATTGAAACAAAACAATATATAAGTGAAAATGAACTAAATATAGAACCAATATACTAAACTACCAAATTAGTATACTAACCTACTATGAGAAGTGAACCTGTACTTTTTCGATCAAATGGACATTTTATGTTCATATCATAGAATCAAAATAATATCATAATGAGATAAATAAATGATTATTTACGTGCCACAACATTTTACTTTAGAGAAGTCCCATATGTTCCTCTTTATATGATATATTACATTAATTTCATTTTATAATTTTGTAAAATGAACTTTATGTTTTGAATCACTGTTTTTTTATTTCCTATTAAATTATCATATGTATATTTCTTGGGACAAAGGATTTTAATTTGGTCTTGAGTTTATCCATTATTTTCCATTCATTTCCTCTAAAAATATCCATTTAATTATTCTTTTGATAATTTTTCTTATTCAGTCATTCCGCAATGAATCGAACTTCATAATCAATAAGATGAGTATATTTTTTTCAAATAAGGTGAGGAATAACAGTTATTCTCTATAAATATATTTATCTAAAAGTATGTTTATGTAGCATGGAATCATAAGGTAACACCACGAGTCTCATATTTGACATCATTTCCCGTTTAAAGGTAATTTAATGTTTCCTCAAGCATGTATGCTACAAATCTTGTTATTTCTGAATTTTTTTTCAATATTTTCATAGAATATTTTGACAACAATCTCTAGGATTAATGAAATATTATTTGAATTAATTTTATTTTCAATTTAATGGGGTTAGTAGGTGGAATATGTGGGGGGGTCTATGTTGGAGGTGGGGTTGTAGGTGGAGGGGTCTATTCAATTGGGGGGATGTGCAGTGGGAGGGGTTTTGTGAAGTTGGAGGATGTAGGGGGAGCATGGGCTATCTAAGAGGGGGATGTAGGGAGGAGGGGGATGTGTACGGGTGCTGGGGGAGGTGTATAGTGGGTGGTGGGTGGCTGTAAGCAGTTAGGGGGTGGAAAAGCAGGGATGGCATGTGTGGGATATACAGGGGGGTTGTGTATTGGGGGGGAGTTGGGATCTGTGCAGTGTAGGGGCTGTGTGCAGTGGAGGGGGTGCTTTTGTCAAGAACTAAATCTAGTCACCATCTAAACCAGCACCAAACCTAGCCTGAAAAAAAAGGCCTAAAGGTCATTCCAAATCCCCACAGGCTGGTAAAAGTGCTCGGGTTTTGTAAACTGATAATGGGGAATAATTTTCCTAAGTTTATAAACATAAAATAGGAAACAAATCCAATAAAACGAATATGGATTTTCAAAGAAAAATAAACTTTTATAAAATTTTATGATTTAATTAAAAAACATATAACATTAATACAAGACCATTAAAAATGTAAAAACCCCTAAATGAAATCCCAAGAACCTCCACATGGCACGAGGCACCACCCTCAAGCCATCTCCACAACACTGCATCACGTTAGACCACAAAAACCTGAACCATAGGCACAAAAATTGTACCAAAACCTACGACAACAAAATCAAAAGGTCTACTACACCCAAAGGTGTAAGTAGGGTGTGAGCCAAAGAACTGTATGATACAACCACTAAGATATTCCATGTGATAAACATTCAATGATGAAAATCATGCATGTTTTCAAAAACCTGAAATGTTAGTTACAATTTCTAAAATATGTAACATTAAAAGTTAAAATTGTATTCAAGTTAGATATTTTAAAGAATTGAAACTTTTAAATAAAATTAAAATGATACTGAAATTTCTTTCCAAACATACTGTATTCTGATGGTAAGAGTAAAACATCTAATGAACAAAAGCAATAGGATATAACCCCCACTAGCTCATTGTGGGTCCTAGGTACCTCGTTTCTCAGTGAGAGTAACCATCATAATATATGTTCTCAAGCACAAGCCAATAGTAGGGAACATGCCCGAAACGTTGAGGTCCCCAATCATCATAATCATCAACATTGTTTATTTAGTTTTGTAAGTGTCAATCTCTCTTTGTGAAACTGAGTCCAAACCCCACGTGATCACTAGTATACTAGTACACATCCAACCACCCAGATACCTAGGTTTCCATATTGTTCTCAAAGAAGTTCAACAAGCCATGAAATATAATGGTAACATGAAAATACAAATTCTACACCAACAAAAACCAAAAATCCATCTTGTACATCACACAGAAACATCATTACCCTTTTCATTCAAATTGATTTTGAAATTCAACTCACACCAAAATAGCCCACAACACATTTTTCATGTCTTTCACAATTTAACACATCCTTTAACAATATTATAAAATATTTACCAAGATTCTAAACATCACATAACATCCCACTCACAAGTTTCATAATATTATTTTCATAAAAAAATCCATTTTCCACCTCCCAATCCCACAAAACACCCCACATCTCCTACACATCACATTCACATTTCAGTAATTCTGTTAAAAGTTTCTATAAAACATTTCCAAGATGATACACATCACATAATATCCCTTTCCACATTTAAAATGGAACATTTCAAAATATACAAAATCCTAAATAGTTTTCTAATATTGTTTCACATCTAACATATATCATTAAACCATTAAAATCATTCATAAAACAATTATAAAGAGTGTACCCAATCATTGAACATAAAACCAATTTCAAAACCATCTTTCAAGGACAAAATCACAGCAATACCAATCCAAAACTGAATTGGAATCCCTAGAATGATTTAATGAATCACAATCAATTATTATAAAATCACCTCGAATAATACCATAATATATGGACATGAAAACACAAACATTTTCATAAAACACTTTTACGAGGCATAACATGGTTTTACACATAAAACCCATTCAAAACCATATTTCAGTCCCAATGGAAAACTAAGACCCTACATAAGTGTAATTTTCATCCCAAACCATATTTAGTATAACTATTTCATATGTTACAAAATACTCCCAAATATACCACAAGAGTTACACATTAAAAACACCCAATTTAAAGCTATAATGCAACTATAGAATTAAATGCTTTACAAAATAATTCATAAATAGTTTAAATAAAGAATTATACCACATCATAAATTTTTTATACATGGAATAACCTACCTTTTGTGTTGAAACCCTAAAAACATTATTGGAAACATAAACCACACCAACTCCACACCACAAGGGGTTAAAAGCAACCCTAAACAAAACAATTTGGAAAAAAAGACAACAAATCAAACACTAGGTTCGAAACCTACCTTTTGTAAATTTTAGAACTTCATGAAAGATGGAGAAAACCCTATGGAAAATGGAAGAAACCAAGATGGAATCACTTACCATGAACAATATTGAACGAATCACCCCAAATCCACCAATATTTGAATCTACAAGAAACCAAAACTGATATGTAGGCTCAAATGAGGCTTAATATGTTATGTGGGGACTGAAATTGGGGAGAAAGAGAAAAATTGAATGGTTTATGAAAGAATCAAATTAAATTATCAAATATTAAGGATTTGATAATCCAATTTAATTTTCACCATAATTTGTGATCCATATGAGCTCCATAGTGGCGGAATAGATAAATAGAGTGAGCCTCAGGTTTTTCAATTTAAGAAGGATGTGGACTAACTAAAAAATAGTATAAAATTAATGAGATATGGAAAAATTAAAAATAATTTAAAGTTGGAAAAAGGAATATGTGTTGGCCCCAAACCTTAATAAAAAACTCAAATCCATTATTATTATGGATTCCTATGGGATCCAAATTGATATGGTGGTTTTAGTATACCCGTGTATGCTAATTGGGTAGTGGAATGCATGTAAATAAATGATTTGTAAGAGAGAAAAAATATTTTTAAAACTAATAATGGGATCACAGTTTGGCCCAAAATTTAAAAGCCCATCATTTCGACCAAAATGAATTGGAAAAATCAAAAACAAAGAAATAGTGGAAAATAAAAGAAATTATACCTTTTAATAAAGTCATGGGCATGAAAATTCTCCCCACCACAAAATATTCCACCCTTATAATGACATAGAAAGGCCAATGGCCAAAACCAAACCCAACTGAAAAGCCAAAATGGAATCTTTTTCCAAGTTTCATCTGCCCCCAAAAGGCCAAAACACCTCCAACTGATCAATAAAAGAATGAATACACTCACCAAATAAAACATACACCACTACTTGAAATGATCAAGTATATTTAGATTTTATCCCAAAATAAAACTCTTCAAACACTATCAAAACAAGATTCTAGCTACTTACCCCAACGAACTACAACAACGAACAAGGTTACACTTACATTGCTTTAACCAGACCATTTGGAGTTCTCCGCTCCCAACATTTACCCATGGAAGATGTAGGTAATTAGATATCTCCGAACAAAACTACATACTGACATCGAAAGACCAATGACCAATCTGTGTTACTAGTATGGGGAGGCAAAAATGGTTTCCCCACCATAAGAGAGAACTAAAATTTTCCAAAGATAGGATCAGGACACTAATAGTGGAGACCTGAATGAACTCCCTAGTACAAGCGGTAGACCTAAATTCCATATTTAAAAAGAAAAATACCTGAGAATCATAGTGTATATACCCCCCCCCCCCATAACAAAAAACCATCTTAACTGACCAGTATGGGTCATCACAGGAAGAACCCAAATTTTAAGAGTTGGGATGGCCGCACAGTTAATCTGCACTGTTTGAGAAACTGTGCGCTAACTATGTGGATCCTTCTACTTGCATGGTTTTCTTGGGCATGATTAATACTAACCGTGCACAAAACATGCGCTCAACCTATCTAGGAAAATTCTCAACCATACTCAAAATACTCATTGGAAACCAAAGGGGAAAAGAATGACATTGAGAGATGACATAGACATTAGGTCCTCCCAACTCTTTCCATCAAATAGAAACAACAAAATCAAGATGGAAACATCATTGGTTTAAAATATTCCCCATATTTCACATTCATAATAGGACATTGTACAAGGTTTTAAATGACTATTTGATTTCCCCTGACTACGCGCCAGCATCTCTCTGGACCTATGGCTATAGCTCAAATGATTAAATCATCTTTGACCTCATAGTTAGGATTCAAAAACCCCTAAAATGAATTCTTCCTTTTGGAGCCATGAAAACTATACCCTAATCCCATATGGGTTTCCCAAGACATAACACAATCCAAGACTCACTTTACCATAACCATCTATTTCATTGATACAATGGATTATAAGATTCACACACACATCACACATTATTTCTTCATGTGAGAAACATCATAAGGAAAGGACATTTATAATAAACATCCTCTAAAACATAGTATTTTGATGTTTTCCCATGAGAGACATACTTCTAACATGTCAGATACTCTCAGATTATTTCATAAACTTCACCATTATATTCAACGAAAACATGACATCACAAGGCGTCACCGAATGTGACCATTGCAACTAATAGAAACAATAAATGGAATAGGACCATATTCCAAGTGCCCAAAAAACACACAGTTCTAGAAAGTTTCCACAATAGCCTCTCGTTAGATTTCCCACACTGGTAGATTAACATAAACACCTACTTTGAAGAAATTACGAATAACCCGGTGGACTTCTTAGACACCATCCTGATACTCATCCATGCTATCAAACTGAGACCACATCCAAATTCAATGATTTATGAAACTTAATAAACTAATATCTCATTCAACTTTCCAGGAGAACTCTCTCTCTAGAAGAGGTTCCACAAAATAAAGGAATAAAATGGTGTAAACTCAATCTCCCAAACTCAAGAAAATGATTCCTTATATTGATTAAATAGAGGATTTTCTAAAGGAAAAATAATCTGGGAAGCACTTCAATCGTGAACTAAACCTTAATGGGGTGCACTTTATCTAAAGAAAGAACCCAAGGACCCAAACATGATGGTAAATTGGTCAAATCGTTCCACAAACTAGAACCTAACATTTGAGGGGAACTACCCTAAAGGCTAACCAAACTTTTCTCAGAATGTACCACTAACCAGACCTTTAACTAGCTTACCTACCAAACACAAACACAAAACTTGATTCAAACAGGAAGGATTTTTGGACTGAAAACATCCCACAATATCAACATTTAAAAAACCTAATACACATACTTCCAAAACTAGTCATCACGACAGCATCTTTTTATTTTAAAAACATTTCTTTGAAAAACAAAACGGTGCAGTGGTTAGCATATCCCCCAATGGTACCACATAGGCCTCACAAATGCATGTTTCTATGCCACAATATTAAACCTTCTCATATCCATCCGATCACTCATACAATAATTACATTAACCATAATAAATCCCATATAACCCCATGCATGTGTCCTCTCATGGAAATACCTAATGTTAAAACAAAAATTCATTCCACTTTTCAAAACCAAAAAAAATCAACCAATACTTCCATTTTCTCAAGACCTCAAACCACAAAATCCAAATCCAAATCATTCTTATAAATAATAACTTTCAATTCATATACATAAATTTCAAAACATATCATCCCATTATAATACTTTTCAATAGTATAAAAAACCTTATTAGGAACACTTCTTCCAAACCAACTTCAATATAATTTCCTGCTTTCAAAAGAGGTGTAAACATGTAATTTTCTATTTCAAAATAATTCTTAAAATTCAGTTCCATAATTTCAAAAATCAATACATTCCCAGCTCCACATGGCTTCCCAAGCCATGTGGGCTCACTAAAACCATTAACCCAACACTCATTTCATTTCCCCTAATCATCATCAAACAAAGAAAACCAAAGGACTCAGACAAATACTAACTTCCCCTAGAAAATAGAATCCCACCATGGGATATGCAAGCTAGGCACACTACCAATAACCAAAATTTCAAATCCTGACATTCCCAACTCCAAACTCTCCTAACTATTCCCCATATAACAAGACCAAAAAGAGCGAAAATCCTTGGACACCATTTAGTCACGAACCAAATCTAGTTACAATCTAAACCGGCACCGATCCTGGCCCACGATAAGTTCCAAAGGGAATTACCAATCCCCACAGGCTGGAAAAAGTGACCAGGTATCATAAAATAAAAATTGGGAACGATTAACCTAGGTTTATAAATATAAAACATCAAACAAATCCAATACAATTAATCTGGTTTTTTTTTCAAACACAATAATCTTTATAAATTTTCTGAATTTTATTACACAACATAAAAAAATGATCAAAGACCATCAAAAAGTTACAAAACTAGAAATGACATCCCAAGAACCTCTATATGGAAAGAGGCACAACCCTCAATCCATTTTCTCAACACAGTATCACGTTGGATTGCTAAATACTGATCCATAGGCACAAAAGTTGTACCCAACCCTGGGGAAAAAATCAACAATTATACTTACACCCAAAGGTTTATGTATCATGTGACCCAATGACCAGTAGTATACCACCACTATGAATTTCAATGTGATAAAAATTCAAAGTGTAAAAGAATGCAAGTTTTCAAAAACATGAAATTCTAGTTACTATTTCAAGAAGATGAAACAATGAAAATTAAAATAGTTTTCAAGTGGTATATTTTAATGAATCAACACATTTAAATAAAATAAAAAAGGTACTGAAATTTCTATCCAAACACACCATATTCTGATGGTAAGTGTAAACCATCTAATGATCACATGGAATAAGAAATAACCCCTAGGCACTAGTACGTTTTGGGTCCCAGGTGCCTCATTTCTCAGTGAGAGTAACCATCAAAATATCAATTCTCATGCATCAACCGCAAGTAGGAAACATAACCATAAACTAGTGGTATTTATTAATCATTATCATCATTTTTTATTAAGTATTGTAAGTGTCAATCTTGCTACGTGAAATTGAGGCCAAAATCGATGAGATCACTAGCATATTATTGCATGTCCACCCACTTAGATACTCGGGTTTCCCTCTTGTGATCATACAAGTTCAACAAGACATGAAATATAAGTTTCACTTGTAAATACCACTTCCACATCACACATCAACCAAACTGCCCACATTTACATCACAAAATCACTTCATCCCCCTTTTATTTTAAATTAATTTTGAAATCCAACTCACCCCAAAAATCCCACAATACATTTTGCATATATTTTACAATTAAACACATCCTTTAAAAATTTAATAAAATATTCTCCCTGATTCTAAACATCACATAACATCCCACTCAAATGTTATATAATACCCTTTTCATAATAAAAATCAATTTCTCACCTCACACTTACACAAAACAACCCACATCACGTTCATGTCACTTTCACATTTTAGTAATTCTTTTAGACATTTTTATAAAACATTTTTAATAGGATAAACATAACATGACAGCCCCAATCACATTTAAATGAACCATTTAAAAATATACACTATCCAACACAATTTTCCAATATTGTTTCATCTCTTACATAAATCCTTGAACCATTAAAATCTTTAATAAAATAATTATAAATAGTATACCCAATCATTGGAGATAAAAAGAATTTCAAAACCATATTTCAAGGGCAAAATCACACCAATACCAATCCAAAAATGAATTTGACGCCCTAGAAATATTTAATAAATCACTCTCATGTATTATAAAATCACCTTGAATAATACTACAGAAGATGCACATGAAAACACACATGTTTTCATAAAACTCATTCAAGAGGTAAAACATGGTTTTATATATAAAACCCATTCAAAACAATTTTTCAAACCCAATGGCACACAAAGACCCTTCAAAGAAGAATTATTAGCTCAAACAATACTTACTAAACCAATTTCATTTGTTATAAAATACACCCAAATAATACCCCAAGAGTTACACATGAAAAACACACCCTTTCAAGCTAAAATGCAACCATAAAATTGAAAGATTAACCAAATCAATCATAAATAAATTTCTCACCACAAAAAACATAAAAGGAATATGAAAGATGAGTATATATATCAATATAACTTCTCATTAAATGGTTATATGTGGAATCACCTACCTTTTTTTGTTGAAACCCCCAAAACCTTGTGCGAAATATCATCCACACCACCACCACACCACAATGGGTTTGTCACCAACCCAAACCCACAAAGATTTGACCAAAAACATAACAAATCAAATCATAGGTTCAATCCCAAACTTCTAGAAATTTTAGAACATCATTAATGACGGAAGAAACCCTAAGGAAAATGGAAGAAACCGAGAAGAAATCACTTACCTTGAGAAATCTTGAAGGAATCACCCCAAATCCACCAACGTTTAAATCTACAAGCAATAAAAACAAATAGGTAGGATCGAATGTGGGATAATAGGTTATATGGGTACTAAATTTTTTGAGAAAGAGTAAACAATTAATGTTTAATGAAATAATAAAATTACCTTCTCAAATATGGATGATTTGAGAAACCTTGATTAATTTCGCTCTAATACGCAATCCAAATGAGCTCCAAAGTGAAAAAATATATAATGAGAGTGAGCCTCGTGTTTTAGTATTTGGGTGTGATGTGGAATCACCAAAAAATAGTAAAAAATTAATTAAATATTGATAACAAAAAATATTTTAATGTATGAAATGGGCTTACGGGCTGGCCCAAACCCATAATAAAAAACTCTAATGAATCATTAGTATGGAATATTATGGTCTCCAAATTGATATGGTTGTTTTAATAAAACAGGGGTGCCAATTGGGATGTTAAATGGGTGTAAAAGTTTGAAAATGAAGGAGTTATAAAAGAAAAAAAATTTATTTTTAAATCATAAAATGGGCTCACAGTTTGGCTAAAATTTGGAAAACTCATAATTTCCACCCAAATGAATGGGAAACCTTCAAATTAATAATGGAAATTAAATGAAAGGATTATGTTAAAAGAAGTCATGAGTGTGACAGATTTGTTGTGGGTCTCTAGGTGGGTGACTATATGGTTGGTTGTCGGGGTGAGGGGGATGAAGGGGGTGGGGGTTATATGCAGGTAGGGGATAACAGTTTGAGTGCCCCGAATGGAAAGGAAAAGTTGATGTGGGAAGGAAGTGGCGTGATGTATGTGGGTAGGGGATAGTAGTATGTGTTCCCATGATGGAAATGGACCAGATGATTAGGGATGTTTAAAAAATTACTTCTCATTAGATTCTATGTTAATGAAGGATTTTTCAACTGAGATTATGAGGGAATATAAAAAACCATGATTAATGATCAAGTTATTTAGTATTCGGATGTACATGTCAATCTAAATTTTATATATACATTATTGTTTTTGGATTAATGTAGCATTTATCGTGTACAGTCGACATACAAAACACACACACACACAGAGATATATATATATATATGAATTAATTATATATCATTTCTTTTCACACTATTTTCTTATAGGTGGGTTCTTATAATGCGGCCAGTTTTATCCATCACCATCAAAGATAGTGACTTCAACATCGAATTCATGTACGGTTTATTCCATTTTTATTTTTTGGCCCAAATTTATTTATGGATTCTTTGATTTTTCGTTTCCATATATTTTTGTAGTGCGTTTTGGATCTCATTGAGGTGGATCCAAGGTTTTTTTGATGAAGGATTACAATTTTATGCCTAGGTTGTCATATATATAAGTTCCCCCTTTATTTAAATTCACTATTGGATGTATGAATATATATATTGGGTCTAGGTTTTCTTATATATAGATATAAAAAATTCATAAATGTGGTAGTGTAATGAGGTATATTTTGGTATAAACATATATTTAAGGACCCCCTTGTGAATATTTGAAAATAAAAATATGTACATAGGGGTGAGATTCCCCTATATATATGTGCAGATTCATATGTGTAAAAGTGGAAGAAAAGGAATATTCAAGTTGTCGTCGTCAGAGGAAGCACACCTTGAGGTTGATGTAGGTTCTCGATGTGACCTAATTACACTACCTTATATATATATATATATTATTGAGTTTTGGGTGTATGGGTTTACATTTTTATGTAATTTCTTATCCTATAGTCTAAAACTAGGGAAAAAAATTATATTTTCCCATATGTAGCTTAATGTTTAGAAAGGAAAATAATATATGGAAAACGAAAGCTAGATTCATGTCTTATAGGATAAACAGTTATATCAAGATCCACATTATCTAATCCTTCTATGAATAAAAAATTTATTACATTCCCAATACCTTCTAAAAATTTAGGCCGGACACATAAGGGTGGGTTCACCCCTATTAGGCCAATGTTTTTGTGTCAAAAGACATTATTAAAAAATTATTCTTGAAAAAGAACCCATTATGTTGAGTATTACTCTTAGTGATACAGACACGTCGATTCATGATTCATCATTTGAGGATAAAATCATTGAGTTTTTATTCCACTTTTCATTATAAACACCATGAGATGGGATTATCATCTTTGTAACCATAATCCATGATGTGAGATCCACCTATTGGTGAAACATAATTTTGATGTCACAAACCCATGGATTATAGTGCTCCCTACCATAAGAATCAACTTTCCATGTCTTGTTATAAATAATGGTTATCCCCACTATTGAAATATCCTTGTGAAAGTGATCATCCATTAGTCTATAGAACCCCTAATCACATCCCACATGACACTCCTGACACAGTTCCACTTTCATCATGTCCAACCTCAAGTAGGAACACCCATCAGACCTCCTCCAATTGACTTTTCTCTATGCCCTCAGCCTTACACTCAAACACATCCTAAAAATAAATACCCACCTCCAAGATAGAATTTATACTAACAACCTTGACACAAAGGGTCACATTCATTCCCTAGGCCATGACACCATATTTATTACTTTCCCAAGGGTTATCATCCCACTAGATTCATTTATTATGTTGTGTAACATGATTCACTTATATAATCACATGACTAAATTGGTTCACCCATTAAAAATGTGATGAATCATAGTTTCACACCATAAATCATACAAAAAACTGGTTGACCCCATGAACCGTGTCACGAATTGTTGTTTCACCCTTTAATCCAGGAGAGGAAACATGATTCACCCCTAGAATCACATCATGAATCATGTCCCATTGCAGGAATCTCCATGGGATTATACAAAAATTCATACAAAAATGTTAAAACCCGGATCATGATGTAATTATTATGTTGGACCACCACAAACTACTCCATTCATCATTCCCTCACACCATGCTCATGAGAACCTCTTATCTAACTCACTCTTAGACCACAATAAAAATAAAATCCTAATGAAAATTCACTAACAACACCTGAAACCCTATCTAAATTTCAAATCTTGTAATACATAAGGAACCAGATATCAAAAGATCTCATCTAATAATGACAACATGGTTTCACAGTAACATTTCATCAACTAGTCTCTCCACCTCCATTATACTTCCAGTATAAGGATAATTCACAAACAATGGATACAATGTTTCACAATATAAAAGTATCATTATCAATGCATAAATAACTACAACACCTATTATATAAATCCCATGATATGGCCATTACAAAAAATAAATAAATGTGTGTGGTCATCCCTCTTATACCAAAGTTCCATCACAAAATAACAGCTTCTGTGGGAGGATTTGAGGCACCTTTGTGCTAATTTTTTTCATAGAATCTAGATCTTATTGCCACAGTTTCTAACTGTGGATTTATGTCTATTGACATGGTTTCCAACTGTGGTTATAGAACTTCATTTTAGATGGTATTGAGATATTTCTGAAATGTGGCTATAGCCCTATTCCAACAGTTCAAATCATGGATATAGATTTTGTACTGTAGTCATTCACTACATAGACACAACCCCTGAAATCATGGATATTTTCTGTAGTCATGGTTTTGGGGTCTATATCCTGTGTATATAACTATGGTTATAGTCTAGTCTTCTACTAGTGTTAATTTTAAACAAAAAGTTACCACTCATGTGAATTTAGTTTGGAAAAAAATAATTCTATATTTGGAATCAGAATAATATATCTTAACAAATTATAGAAACATTATTTTTACCCTATTTTTTATTGAAAATATTGAAATTAATTTAGGTGATTATGTTTGAAAATGGATTTTGGGAATTACATGTGTTTGTATTAAAAATAATATTACACACAACTGTGATATTACATAATTAATTATACTAAATATTTTGAATAATTGGGTATAAATAAGGTAATAAATGATTTTTTAATTATACTATTAATGGAAAAATTACCTTGGTAAATAAAAAGATACAAGTTACCTTGTTTTAAACTATACAGATAATATTTAGTAATCATAAGGACTAAGGGATAACTTGATAAAAAATGTATATTATTTATTTGGTGGATAAATTTATCACCCACACTATACATCCCTCCATTGGGGATATATATTTAATGAACATGATGTAAGGGGGACCTCCAAATACTGCTTAATTTTTTTTATTTACATGAATATAACTCCTCATCCATTATAAAAGAGCATTCCCAATCCATATTTTTTCACTCCTCCAAATCCATATTTAAATACAAAAACTACCAAATCACATCATAAATTTCCTCCAATGATCATAATATCCTTACTATGGGAATAAATCGATCCAGGGTAGGCCTTTACCACAATCCAAATGGAGATATACAAAGAAGAGGTAACAATCATCAATGAACTTTTTTATTCTTTTTCTTCCTCAACCCTCATAAATTAAATTCATATAATTCTTAAAAAATTAAATCTATTTTTAAAATATATTGAAATTTTTTTATGTTATTTTTATGACATACAGCCTAAAACACATACTTCAAATGGGTTATGAAATCATTATTTGTGTTTACAGCTGACTACCTCGTCGTGAACTGATGTCATTCATTTTTCAAATACATCCTTTCAAGGTTGGGAATAAGGATGTAAATAATTTTTTTATATTATATATATGAGGTTTTTTATGTATTTATGATTCTGGTATTATTATATAGCATATAACTTCATGATTTTCATTTTATGGGAATAAGATAACTTCGTTCAGGTGTACGGTGGACTACCATATCGCAAAGTTATGTTATTCATTCATGATTTATATGTAATGTATTGAGGGTGGGTTTAATAAAAATATTTGATATATAGGACCAAAACATGATACTATATTGATAATATATAGTTATACTGTTTACTTTTATTTTGTTTATCATAACAATAAAATGGAATGATTATTCATGAATACGTAGGACCTATAGTCCCAAAGAATGGGGTATTCCATTACCAATCTAAATTTTTTTTATCAATTTATATAAATAAATATATACATAATATAAATGATATTTAAATCAGGTATTAAATTTCTTATATGATCAAAACATGGTTGACATAAAAGTTAAGAACAAGTAAATTTCCACGCAAATCAATATAAATAATTAAATACTATTAACAAACTTGTCACAAGATGATATAAAAGGATCCCATATGATATAATAACAATTAATATGGTATTATTAAATGTTAATAACATGATTTAAACATTTATGAAATAGTTTAAGAGTAGTTAAATCAAACGTAAGTGTATGGTATGGGATTTCATCAAAATTTAAATTTCACTGAGACTTATTTGTCATGATTCAGTCATTCACATATATGTTTTGTATAGAATGAATATTTGACTGGTAATATCATTAATTCATAAATATATATGGTATTATATGTTTGAAATTTATTTATTTCATTCACGTGGATTTTATTTAAAAATTACCATGTGATATAAGTTATTATATAATCTCACTTTCGTTTGTGATTGTTAACATTCTCCTGAAATAATAACATTGTAGAAATCATTTTTACTTATAAAATAAATTTATCAAATTCCAGTATAATTTTTTGATGGATATAACAATATCATAATCTATATACCATTTTCACATATATTTTTTACTTTGAATTTCATTTTATTAACTAGGGTTATATTGTCAAATATGTATCTTTTACCCAATATAGATTTTTAATGGTATGGAATATTGTTCATGAATTAAATATATATTTAAATATATGATAAATTCATTAGACCTATAGATATGGTATGATACTAGTTAATGATATCCCATTGGTTAATCCATAGTCTCATAAAATGACTTAGTGGGCCGGATTTGATAGGTTTTTACGTGGTGGTTTTAAACTGTCTTTTAAATAAACCATGAAAAAAGATATCATGTGTTTGGAAAACAATACGTCTAATAATTGTGTATTTTTACTTTCAAAATTCATTTATTTTAACCTTAGATATTTTAACTATGAAAATATTTATGTTTGAACTTAATTTTAATCAAATTGATTAAATGACATGTTTGACAATTATTTACCTTTCAATGTTGATTAGTTTTTATCCGGTTACTCAAATAGATTGTTTTTACAGTTATTTACAATTATATATCAGTTATTCATTAGTGAATCATGATATATTCCTGTTTAATTAATTCTTATTGAACATTTGAGATCACCCTTGTTTGTGTTAATTTTCCATAAAATAAAAAAGATATTTTTTAATGAGTTTCAAGGATTCATATTATTAGATATTTTATGTATTATATTTTATTTTCCCAATTTAATATGTGTACCATGTTCATAATATGGTATTACACACCTTCTAAGATGTTCATCCCTTTTGTATTTTAATCTTTAATTTGACCCTATGAAATTAAGTAAGGCACTAGCTCCAGGATATTGGGTTCGAGATCTCAACCAAAAGAGTTAAAATATCAGAAAAAGGTATAGGTATCATAAAGATAATATTTAGGATGTATTAAAATGATTTCTTTCAAATATTATAATCATTGAAAAGAAAATAGGAAATAAAATTACAATATTTTATCCTTTAAGGATGTAAGATTACATGAGAGTTGTTAGTGACGTTTTGTGAGTATACATAATTAATTAATGTTTTTATACAACATAAATTTCTCTAAACAACTATGGATTATTGAATTGAGGGTAAGATCACAACCTGAATATTTGGAATAAATAAACTAGAAAATCAATAAATATGTAAAAGAAAAAAAAATTGAATTACTAGATAAAATTTTTGAAGGATTAAAATAAAAATGGAATTCAACTAATTACATTCTCAAAATTTTATATGCGTTTCCAAAGAATAATGTAAATTTTTTATCTCACAAGAAAAATATATATCATGAATATGAAATCCGGGTTGAGGTTGAATAAAATATATTAAATCATAAATTTATTAATGTTTTTAAAAGTGGGTTATCATCCTATTTGAAAGGCTATATAAATTAGTTTAATGTAATTGATAATATGATGGATTAGATATAATGTTTTGTAATTATAACACCCTAAAACACAAAATGGATATGATGTTTTAAACACTAAAATCAGTGTTGTGAATATAAATTTTAACTATATTTACATCATGGGTCAGTAGAGACATAACTGTTTAATTATATAACAAGTTGTGTGAAAATATAATGATGATATTTTAAAAAAAATCTCATTATTAGAAGATCTTCATATTGAATTAACTTCATGAAACCATATCAAAATAGTGATAATATTTTTGAAATAAAATATGAGAAGAATTATTTCTTCTTGGATATGAATTTAGGGATTGTGCTATATCATAAAAGGTATATCCATTTCTACTAAATTAATATTAAAAGACTTTTCAATATTAATGTCTTGAGGAATATACCAAATATCAATAAGGAATGAAAAGAATCTTATGTTGTTTAACAAAAAATGGAAAATGGTTAACCATTATAACAAACTAATCGATATTAATACAAAAATGCATTGTGGACTCCTATAATCATAATTTTTATTGTATTTGAGATTAAAATCATACAATAAAGATAAGTATTTCATGACTTTTATGGAATACTTTACTCTTATTAAAAATATAACATTTATTTTGAGTAAACAATTGGTGCTATGTAATTTAGAAATATATTAAAGAGAGGTTGATAAAATAACAATATATATTATAAATAAAAATTAATATAACAAAATATTAGAATACATAAATCCAATACATAAATCCATATCTTAAGTAATTTATAAATAATATTGGATGAATAATGACTATATCTATTTGTATACACTAGAATTAAAATAAATAAATAAAGTGGAAAATATATTTATGGTTAATGTGGGAGTAATGATTTTATTATTGAAATGGAATACATAATATGTTTGGATATAGAATAGAACACCAATTGTTTTCATTCAATTTTTTACATATTTTGATCAAATTTAGTCAATTTACCTTTTGAGTTGGGGTTTTAAAATAAAATTACAATGAAGTATTTTTGGGTTTGTAGTAGATATTTTGGGAGTAATTATGTCATTAGTGTAAGGAACTCTCTAATATTTATGGATGTATGAAAGAAAAACAATTTTTTTCAGTCAATTTTTTTCTTATATTTATCTAATCCAATCAATTTCGCTTATGAGTTATGGTTTTAGAAAAATTAAATTGATGATGTTTTGGATGTGTAGTATATAATGTATATTATTTATCAAAGGAATGATGTTGGTATACTTTGTTAAATAAATCTATGGTGGAATTTTCACATACAATCACAATGTGGAAGAAGTTATAGGTTTTATAAATATAATATCAATTATATATTGTACTTCTATGATGTAAATATTTTTTAGGAACATGATATTAAATAAAAATAATTACAAACTAATGAGTAGATTGGAGAGGAACATTGGAAAAAAATATCAATATTGTATGACATAAATATGTTCCATGTGTGTTTATATATAATAATCTGATTATAGTATTTATAATAATGGAGAACTCATAGAGTTAAGTAGATTGACGTACAAAATTATATTAATGATTTATGAGTCCAAAAAATAAAAGTTAATTGTATTAATGGATTCCAAACTAAAATGACCATGAGAAATTGATATAAAACAATATTAATTTGTCTAGATACACTGAAACATTTGTAATAAATATTTTAAAATATGGTTTAGTTAACTTCCATAAAAAATTAATTAATCCAAATAAATAAAAATGACTATTTGGAGAGAGTGTCATGTATCTAGGAGAATAATGTGATATGATCAAAGTGAGTTTTTTATTAAAATGAAATAGAAAGTTAAATTAGAACATATTAACTTTAATTTATTATATAATGGATAATTTTAATTTTTGGGGTTTTCATTTTTCTGGGACAATCAATCACTTTTCAAGAAATTAAATCCCTTGAATCATTCATAAAATATTTTCTCAATAAAATTATTAGATCGTTTTTATATAAAATAAATTATGTTTTTTAAAGGGTTTCTTGATATGGAAGATTATATTGAATAAAATATAAATTTATTTTTTATGGTGATGTTATTATAATGAGTAATATGAAGAAACAACATTGTGGATATTAAATATTACCTTTATAATTGTATTCCATGGTGATAAACTATTTCAATAAAAAAAATTTTACGGATAAATAAAATTATAAAATTTATATCACACAATATCGTAAAAAACACATATTATGATTATTTATATTATATATATTATCAAAAATAAAAAAAATAATTTTTTGAACATTCTACAATAGTGATGAAATAAATAGAGGTATAAATCATTAGTTTGGTGATATGTTTCTCATTTTCATGTAATATATATAGCCTTTTATCATATTATATTAAAAATATACTCACGATTTATTTAAACTATATGGGATAATATAATAAATTGAGGTATCTATAATTATTATAATTTAGAGTAAATATATTATAGATTATGACTAAAATAATGTGGATCAAAAAATATTTGTATGATTAATGTGATTTCTTTTATAATTTGATGGTGTCTAAATTTGACATTGTTATTATTGTTACATTATGTGAACATTTCAAAATTGACCCAAATGTGTCACATTTTTTTACAATACAGTAAAAGTTTCATTATGAAATTTGAAACAATGAATATAAAATATGTTATGGTAAATATGAATCTATTAAGGCATAAGGTTTTAATGATCTTACATAAGTAGTTGGAATTTATTAAATAAAATGTATATATAAAGGGTAATATTTATGAGAGGAATACATGTTTAGTATAACTATATGATAAAAATTATTCCACCCTTAGCTCCATGTAATCATGGTATATGTTTTCATCATAACATACATTATAAATGATTTGGAGTATTTTTTTAATATAAGAATTTTTGACAAATACCATTACGAATACCATAATTAAGGATGATTCCCAGTAATTGTGAGTTTCATTTAGAGTGTATTGTCTAATAAAATGCATATAATTTTGTTTATATTTTCAATGGTGCATAATGATTAATTTTTTTAATAATAAAGAAATTTATTTCAGTATTTTTTTAATTAAATGATGGATAATTCCTAAATAGGGTGGCGTAAATTAATTTTATATGAAATGATATAATTAAAAATGGGACAATAAACTGTAATTTAAAAAAATAGAATCCAATTCCTATTATGAAGTGGGATACATGAGTTTTGAAATTTATGGGTAGAAGTGATTGATGAGACAATTGAGTAGATATGATTGAGTTGTGTTTCATCTTGATAATTTCATTTAGTCTAATTATTTGATGTGGAATTTTGTGTCCAATGGACATATATGATATTAATATCTTTAATAAAGTTTTTAGAATACAATATTGAATCAAATTTTACCTAATGTCTTTTAACTAGTTTTATTATATCGTTTGGTATCATGTTGTCATCTATTATGAAAGAAGAAATTAAATATACCTTGGATGAGTTCAACACCATTAATATATATTATTAATTTTCATTTATGAAAAAATATTATGATAAATATATTTTCTTGCAAAAACACACCATGAAGATCAATATATTTATATTTGGTTTTGGTTTAATATTTATAGTCATTCCTTTGGATCCACCTAGAGGTTCCCAGTTACGACTGACTATATGAAGTCAAGAGGGCCTCCTCATATGCTATAGACTGCAATGTAGATGTAAGGGCCTAGGTTATGTCTATGGGGAGAATATTCCCTCTTTATCTAGAGTGAATCATAGTGGTAATTAATATAGATATGCAGATAAAACATATAATTACATGAAGTAATGAAATAATAACAATAAAACCAGATAAACAAACAAGTGAAATATAAATAATAGTTTGATACAAAATGATGATGATGACCGTGTAGCTATAAAAAATTCGTTCACGAGATACATGTGAGAATTCATATACCGTATGATATAAAAACATAAATATCATGAAAAATGACAGTACTAGAATCTTTAGCATATGATAAATTATCATAAACAAATCACTATCACTGAACTCAAAAAACAAGAATCAGAAGATGAAAACTTACCTTTATCAATAGCTGTAGAAATTAAGTCTACATGAAAATGAAAAACATCCCAAGAAGGGTATTAGATATACTCTAGAGTACACCACCTATAGTTTCTAGATCAATCCATTTCAATCATATAAAATATGATGTGTTATAATAAAAATGAATTTCAGATAATAAAGGAATACATTGATCTTGGTTCATATTTGGGATACCCATCAAAGTCTACTTTCTTTGGCCTATGTTGGATGTCTCTGATCTGCAGTAACCAATACATGTGTAAGAAAATAGTGTAGTGAGATGATGTAAAATAAAATATTAAATATATGTAAAATCCCCAAACTATCTTTTTTATGGTGTATGAACCCATAGAATATCAATTACATACTCTAATACATATAATTAAAATAAAATATAATATATTTAAGAAGAGGAACTCCCATACCATTTGAGGTGATCCAGAAGGGATCCCAATTATCTATCCAGTGGCACTCCATATACCCAAATTCCATGGGAGTCTATCTAAGGACAACCATAAATTAGATCACATGTATCACTCCCAACATGGTGTGAAAACAAAAAAGACCTTTATGTTTGTCCATTGTATCTCTCATAGAGGTGAAAGTCTCACTCGTGGCACTATACAACCATCTTGTTACCAAACCCATCCAATGGGTCTTCCCTAGGGAACAAGTATAACTTGTTTAGAGGTAAAGGAAATTCATCATGATCCCATCCATGGAATATATAGTATCACCCCTAGTGTATATTTAATTTATTAAATAAATGTAATTTTGGAATAAGGAAAATATCAAATGATTCCATAGAAATGGATTCTTGTATCACCCAAAGCTTAGGGTGAGGGTGATATTTGGCTATCAAATTCATATAATTTAATAGGGAAAACATTTGTAAAATTCTAAATAAGTAAACCATTTTTTTAATTTAAACATTCCCAACTATGGAAAAAGGCATGGAATAAGGTAACATGGCATAAGTCATGTGAGACTAGAACCTATCCAACCCTTTCCATTAGGTCAGAAGAATTGTTTTAAGATAAGGAACCCTATAACAGTTATTTTATAAGATAAATAAAATGGTTAATTCCCACATCAAGTAAGGACACACCCTAATAGATGGAATAATACAAGGAAATCCACCAAAAGGCTGAGTTTGCACTCCCTAGCATCATACCATCCATGTTAAATCATATAATTAAATTTATTAAATAATTTAAAGGCTTTTTCAGAATTGTATAGTGCATAGTAGGATGGTTCATGTTATAGAATGAAATGTAACTTAGTGATATAAGATAGAACACTCACCTTCAGTTATTAGAACTCTCTCCATCAAGATTTATTACAAGAATTGAACCATAATAGGACATATCTACTAAATTGGAAAAATTCCCTAAAAATGGAGAAAATGTGGTTTCACCAAAATAGTGAAACAAAGGGTAGGTAATTCTGGAAATAAAAAGAAGAGTATTCGAGAGAATACTCTGTTCTTAGTAGTGAATTTGACAATGAATGTACATATGATATATGAGGGAGATACAAAAATACCTATGAATTTGGGGAAAGGGGGATTTGAGCATGATGTCTACTAGAAAAAAGCGGGTGAAAAAGATATTTTATGATAAATACATACTATGGGAAACAATCATTTCCCTTCATTTGAACATTGCACAGTTTGTCTACATGGTCGACCAAACTGTGTGCCAACCGTGGGGACCACACTATATAATGGTACCCCCCGCATGGGTCAGTTATAAGGTTTGATAAATAGGATGAAAAATTGAAAAATTACATTATTTCCATAATTCTAAAACTTGGTGCGGGTTTTCCCCTTGACATTCAAGCTATAAGAAACTATCTTACACCCTTCTCCCCTAAGAAACTCGCCTTGAGATGAAGATAAATGGTGTAGGATAGGGTGCACCATTTATAATAATGGGGCGATCAAGTCTATCTATCCAAATTCTAGGGCTTCAGTCATCAAACAATCCCCAGACTCTCCATGACCACTACATAGTAATTACAACCCATATTAGTAATATAATGAGATTATTTTAACCAGAACATGAGGATATGTACCTCTCTAAAAATTTGTTACATTACAACCTACCCACCTTATTATAAACTATTCTTAGAGTGTCCCATATGAGGGTGTTTAAACATCATCTATTGTGAGTTATGGCCACTACCATGGACATCGGTATCCCACTCCTTGGTCTCATCCTAAACATGGTCTTTCTTCTATATAACATGGACCATATGAAGTAAAAAACCATAGAGAGTCTTCATTATCTAATCAATGATATGTATCGAATTATTTTAAAGGATGAAACTATCTCTAGATCAATATCTAAAATATCAAATTAATGAGACATGTCAGTATGATACTGATGAATATGTGATAAATAGAAGATGTCATGCAGGGAATGATACCTTCGTGGTACCAATAACTGATAGGATACCAACATTACTCTTTTAACAATCTCAAAATTCCTAAAAATGGGGATATATCATTCCTTATATATGAATTCAAATATAACCCAATCTGGAAGAAACACACACAAAAAACTGATTTCCTTCCCATAAACTACTGAGGTATCCAATGATGACTACTATAAGAATTATTGCTGAAATAAGCTATATCCATGAATTTATGAATTAGTAATACCTACTCTGTTGTATGTTGAAGAATATTAGGATCCAGTAGTGATTATAACCTCCCACAAACAAGCATAGTGGTGAATGACATGACCTACCATAAAGGGCCTCATACAGATCCATATGAATTGTTTCCTAGAAAACTTTATTTTTGGAAAACCCGAAAAGAATTATGTGTTTTTCACATAAAAGTATGAAATCAAGTATTCATTACTAGAGAATTTAATCAATCACACATATCATCCACTTAAAGAGCTCATTGGTCTGAGGGTGGTATGATATACTCAAGATCATCTCTTGACACAGTGCCTTCTCGATCCCCTAAAATAATCATGATGTAAACTAGTTCTATCTGTTTGATGTAATAGAATAGGGAACTCTCTGAAGGAACACAGTTTCCAGTATATATAGCCTCCCATATTCATCAAATTATATGTTCTCATTGATAGGTAGTTAGTGTCGACCATGGTTAACGTATCGATGATTAGCTATACAACATCATTGCCTCTAGGGGATCACAGAAAAGCATTTCAGGAAATCCATAGTGAAGGTGTTTCACTTCCACTATAAATAGATTCATATTATATAATTACATTAGTTCTATAATGTTTTACCTTCACCTATAGATAGGTGGGAAACCTCATTATGAAACTTGCAATCGTTCTTTTAAAATCTTTTTACTAATACTAAAGACATATTTCTCGGTAAATCTTATTTATCCCAGGGTGAATATCCTAAATAGTATAATGATATTTTATCATCAACTCTTCTCTTATGTTATAATTATATTATAAAATAACATTAAATATAAGTATCTCATTCTCATCAATAGCTTAATTAGGTTATTGGTTCTTACTAAAACATTATCCCTCATGATGATGCACCTATCAGCTAATAGTTTACTCATTCAAACCAACTCTAAGAGACAGGATTGAACTTTTAAATTATCTATAAGAATCTTCCCAGGATTTTACTGAACTTACCAGTGCATCACAAAAAAAAGATACGTCAACAATCAATCACTACCGGCCTCCTATATAGAATGTTTTTGTGTGTTCAGGATCATGGAATCATCCATTACATTACCTGTTCTGCTTTTATAAGCAATATCAATATTGAATCATTATAGGTATTCTAAGTACCTATACTACCATGGATTCAAGTCACACTATGTGAAGAATATTTGAGACATCATTAATCCATATAAACATAAAACCACTGACCCAAAAGATAATTCTACCAACAACATAAGGCAGGGGCCACAACAGCATGCTCGATGTAGTGAGTAGGTTAATTCCACTAATGAGGTATCATATTATGGGAAGCATATTCTACAAATAGATCACCCTACATCGAAACTGCTTCAAATCAATACCTAACACATAACAAAAAACATTATAGCTTCTATCTTGTTTTCCAAAAATAAGTATCGACACTAATTCCATTCTCTATTTCAACTCTTAAAAGGAAATATCACGAAATTA
Organism: Viscum album; assembly: GCA_963277665.1. Taxonomy (NCBI): domain Eukaryota; kingdom Viridiplantae; phylum Streptophyta; class Magnoliopsida; order Santalales; family Viscaceae; genus Viscum; species Viscum album. The sequence continues at coordinate 1,155,070,500 of OY728133.1, read as the reverse complement.
ATACCAGAATAATTTCAAAGAATTATATGTCCCTCACATAAGAGTTGCTATGAGGAATAAAAATTCATGATTTAATCATCTGTAATGGATTGAATTCCACAATAATCTATGTATTTTGAATACAATATCATCCTACTCCCATGAAACCATTAATCTCACATTATCAAGTTTAATATATATTCTTTCATATAAAATTATATGACCCATGAATTGAACCCTAAGAATCAAAATGATTCAATTTTCAAGATTCCGATATAGATGGTAGTCTCCTAGTATATTCGTCAAAATATCATGATAAATTGAATGGTCTTACCTTGTATAAGAGTTTACCATGATTTCATTAATAGATATTTTAATAAATGAATCCATGAATGTGTATAAGTTCTAATTAATCAAATCCATAATGAATTTTGGATCATTTGTATGGTAAGATAACATAATCAAATACCCATTCATTACATCCCTACTTCATAATGTCATGAATGGTATGTCTGATTGTCTCACATGCACCAGTTGACATCCCGAACTCAATTTGATCTTAGAGAAATTTTCACTCCTCCAAGATGGTCCAAGAGGCCATATATAAGAGGTTATGTATACCAGTTCTTCACAATATACTGGTTCAATATAGTATAGAATATAAACAATAAATGGTATCATCCACCTTCTTGGTGAACTGGATTGTTGATTCCCAATGGGAAGTTACGGGTCATATAAAGCACTTTTCCTCTAGAACATCTAACTACTTTTTGATTACCTAGATCTCTATAGGATCCATCCTATTTGGAGGAATAGAAACAATTGTATCACCAAGAACTAATTTTATGGTGAACTCCACCTCTATCATTGGATTTAGTCTAGTAATATCATCATGGAAAATGTCCTTTAAACGATCCACCATAGGATTTAATTCCACAATCTATATTCCCTGATCACTCATAAAGAGACTATCCATCTAGGCTATCACACTGCTCGTCCAAGTATTCTAAGTTTCATTTTGATAATCTTGGATATCTCATTATATCATATATATAAATCTCTGTGTGTGTACTACTTTATTGTCTTTGAAATGATCGAACGCCACAAAAGCAATCCACATGGGAATGCTAAGGCACTAGCTAGTTAATACCGAGAATGATTTTGAAGCCATTCATTGTGAGGAAGATGATATTCCATAGGAAATAGTACCCACCTATCTCAAGGGTTCATTCCTTACAATAGAATATGCCATCTATTTTAACCCCAAACCACTTGTTGAGAGTCAAAACACAACTAAAGTGGGCTACCACTTCCCCCAAACTACCAATAATTATAGAATCTATAATGAATATTGATAAAACAGTATCAAAATGGAAAGAAACTAAAGAAGATGATACTTGAACAGTAACTCGTACAATATAATTCCATGGACTCTGCTCTTTATTAATATATTTTACTACATATATATTTCATAGATGGAGTCCCTAAGATGAAACCAGACTTTCATGTGAATTTCCACTCTGTTGGTGTTGAAACTCAGATGTTGGACTATATCATTTCAAACCACTTATTCGAAATAATGGGTCTTTAATGGACCAACACCCATCATGATATGGATTTTATGATATTGTAATAGAAAGTGTTGTTGGAATAGATCCTCACACAATTGAACGAGGATGAAAAAATTAGTATAAGTGATTATAGTGACCCATCTTGCCGCAACATCAGTACTCAATCGGGTTCCTCTTGCAGTAGGATACTTTTTGGAATGACCTACCACAATAGTTACACACCACATAAATTTTAGTTCAAGTCATCTCACAGGTACTTATGCCATGTGAACCCTTGAAATGGTGCTCACTACCACTTGAGATATCAGCACCCTCCTTGGAAGCCGATCCACCCTATCTCACGTTGATGGACTCATGTAGTTTCTAATCAATGGTGGGGGCCGGATTCATTATCAGTAAAGTGTAGTAAACCAGAATATGTTCACCTATAAGAGGACTAAATATACCATACATTAACTGAATCATATCATAGTGGTTTGATTTTCAGTTTTTAAGGAATGTGAGAAACATTATAATCAGATTATGTGAGCTGAATACTCCATTACATAAATTCCACCTTACTACTGGTTTATAATACCTTAATCATTGTATTTTATTAACATTATTGGAAAGAAGTAGTCAAAAACGTTTCTATGGTAGTCCAGTCATACCATACCCTTTTGTCCACCATCATGAGTAAGGACAACCCACTAATGCTTGGTAGAGTCAAGATATATGTAGGTCTCAGGCTTGAACCTTTGCTCTAAAAGATTCTCAAAATAATATAAGATATAAAAAGTTTCCCTTGGACATTACTCAATATCCTGAGGATCCCCATCCCATGGGAAGGTCATATGATGAAACTTCTAGATTTCTCTATCCAAATATATCATAGTAGGGGCTAGTCACAGAGCAACCTGTACAAACTGCATAGAGTGAATGAAGCTATCTCTGAACTGACCATCAATGCCTATGGGATGATTGAAGAGAGGTTGCAAATGTGTCACTATAAGAGGTACTACTGGTGGCTCAGGTCCTACCACCTCTAATGCATGGTCACCACAACCATATTGGCATATGAATCAATGATGCTGAGGTGGAATTATTTAATAATTTCAAATCACATTCCTTGGATAATATATATAATAAATATGAAAATTGAAGTAGTAAAGGGTTAGAACAGAGCCATCCTATTAAGAATCACACCACTATATCTAATCCAAAATCCATGTCTGGGTGATGAAGGATATCATAATAGGCCTTAAGATACTCAGCCTACTCCCCAATACTAAGATAGGGTAAGGGTAAAATACCCACATGGAATGACTATGGTCCTGGTATATGGAGTCTCAAATGAATGGTATAGAGGAAAACACATTTAATTTTAATTTGTCATCCCAATCTAGCAGTAACAAATACATTTTATTTCATCAATTTATTTTTGATCATTATTATTTATAACCTTTTATATATGTCAATATAGTTAATTTCAAAACCAATTTCTAAATTTTAAAGTACCAAACTCTTTATAAACTATAATTGGAATGTCAGGTTACTATGATCTAGAATTTATGTCTAGTTTCAGGATGTAAGAGTTCATTCATAATATTTTTATTAAATGACTACCAATATCAGATGATAGAGGTACTCTACTATAAACGTTCTAGTTCCATTCATCAATAAAATAAATAAATGTCTCAGTACGTGTAACAAGTGTCTCATAGCTAAAATTAGGTATAATTGGATAATATAGTTGTCATAATGAATTTATGTAGGAAAGAACCATTTAGATTAATGTAGCCACATTTATTAAACCAATTTTTCATTATTGTATGTAATAAAATAACACTTTAATACACAACACAATTCACTCACAGCAGACACATTAAATAAATTAAATCCCAATATATATATATATATATATATCTGTGTGTGTGTGGAATGGAATAATACATGAAATTTTTATCCAATGGTTCCTAATATAATTAATGAACTGATATTAATTCATAGAATCATAGAATGAGAGAATAAATTCCATCCTAACATTATCAAAAATAACAACAACAAATGAACAAGTGCATTCCCCAATGGGGAAATCTATAAAATTTTAATAGTTGAAAAAAGAACAATAATAACCCATACAATGTAATTTGGGTTTCCCATGTATGTGGGTCGGCTAATCTAAGGCATAGGATCCTTACTAAATTCCATTTTTTCCAAGTATCATATCTATACCAAAATAGTATCAAAAATGGATGATTGTCTCTCATACAATGTTGTAGCATCTAGTCTCGAGATCCATAGAGTAATGCCCTGATAGGGTCAGTCACATGACCCCGGGAGTGCCTCCCCATACATCAGAGGCTGTTAATTAGAATTGAAAGCCTATGATTTGCATTTGGATAGACTATGGACTCATGATTCCGAGTGTGTCATAGAGGTAATAAATATAGATAATTAGCATAAATATATAAGTACATGCAGTAGTGAAATAATATTAAATAATCTAGATAAATATACAAGAGTATTCGAATTTATAATTATACACAAAATAATGATGATGACCATATAGCTATAAAAATTAGTACATGAGTGTAAGCCTAAAATTTATTTTATACAAAAACATAAAAAATAAAAAAATAACTAATAGAATCTCGAGCATAGCCTCTATCCTCTACACCCAAACACTATCCAATAACTCATAAATCAACCATTGGAAGACATATGCTTTCGTTTATCCAAAAATATCTCCATGAAGAATTCTTCGGTAAAAATGTTGTCCCAAGAAGTGTGTTATATATACATAGTAGGGCACTAAAATTATGTCTTGATCAATCCTATTCATGTATATAAAATTACCAGTTTGTAAATATAAATAAATGTAATACAATAAATAAATACATCATTTCTTGTTCCTCTTTGGATACCCATTTATATCTTCCTAGTTCAGCCTATGACTGATTTCTATGAATTGAGGTAAACTAAAAATGTATAAAAAATGGTTAATAAGATTATATAAAATAATGTCATAAAGGGTTGGATTGTAATTACCCAATGTCTTATCAATGGAATTTACTTGTCATAATTATTCCTTATTGTTTAATAAAATTATGAAACACAATGTAATGTCATGATTATAAATACTATGTGACCATTAAATATAATTTTTACACTTCTGTGTCTCTAATTTCGAAAATATAACATACATTGTTGCATCCAGGGTGATTTTGGTGGTCTAATGAAACAATCATATTTATTGGTGAATAGTAACCTTTAATTATGAATTGTAACCAAACCTTATGAATAGTAACATACCATTAAGAGTAGTAATAAGACATTTAATAATAGTAATTCATTAAAAATAATTGTAACCTCACCCTTGATTGAATAAATAAAATCATGGCATCTTATTTATGATAATATGACAATAGTAAAAGTATTGGTATTTTTGTAACTCATAAATAATTAATTTAAAATAAAATTTACTTTCTTAAATTGTGTTCATAGATTAAAGAATTTTTGTGTTCTATTTTTATGATAATTCTATAAGACCTTATGTAATTTTTGAAAACATTATAATGTCTGTTATAATTTTTAAATCTAGATTTTTCAGGAAAATTATGGTTTTAATTTAAAATAAAATTAATAATATTTAGAATACAATTTTTGAAAAATTAATTTAATTTTCCCATTATACACATAAATAAATTGTTATCGTGAATATTTTGGATATTTATTAACTAGTGGAATATCTTATTAATAGTAAAATATCTTAATTTACTGTATATATACCTTATAAGTTAAAAACACTATTCCTAGAATCATTGTGGATGTAATCACTCTTGGTTATAACTCACATGCACATATAACTATTTTTGGTTATTAAGTCATCACTATTTGTTTCTTATGGAGAAATAATAAACTAATTATTACAATATTGAGAAACCTCTACTATCCCCCACTATAAAAACCACCCACACTCCCCTCTTCACATCACTTATCTCAAACCATGTTCCTTGCCTAAATTCTTCTCAAATATATCCCTAAGATCATCCCCCATGTCTATCATCCCATGGTCTACTCCCAAGACCAAATCATATCCCCTTAATAGGCTCTCAATTAATATTAATTTGAGAGGTTAATTCCTATTTTTTAATTCTTTTACTTTCTTTTCAAGTCATTTTATTTTATTTTCTATTATTACCCCTCCTCATCCAAATGATATGAAAAATCTAGTACCTCACAGGCACTTTAATGTTTTTATGATAATTGAATAATTTTTTATCTTCTCTTTTTTACCATTATTTTACACTTGTAATTAAAACACCATCTGAGATGTGTCAATTCATCACATTCAAGGATAGCGGGTTTCCAATTTCATTTTTCATCTTCAATTCTGGCCGGGAAACCATTTTAATGGTTTAAATAGAATATAATATTTTTATTATGTCTCATAAATGGTTATAGAATCTTTTTTACACATTTTTTTATTTATAAATCTTAATGTGTTTGTTGTGATCAAAAACATCCAATTAACCTAAAAGGTTATCACTAATGATTTATATAATGATTCAACATCTCTCTAAGTAACCAAATTAAAAGTACAAAAATTTGAACTTATTAATATTAAATAATAAAAGATAACTCCAATTCATGAAAACCATCTTAATTTCACATGATTATCCATTTATTTATATATGCCAACCGATCATGAAACAAACAGACCCAAATAATGAAATTAAACCTATTAACCCGTTAAATAGTCCATTTAGGAATATTGAAATGTTATAGTAAATCAATTAAATGTAAAACAAGTTCTATAATTATTTATTAATGATCCTAATTTTATTATACTGGTTATTAATATCAAGTTGAGAACACCATCAGACTAAATTTAAGGGATTCTACCCAAACCTCCTTTATTTCATTGGGTTGCTTCATCATTCTTTAAACAAAATGAGGTTATTTGTTCCTTTAATGTAAATATTATAAAATATATTCTGATAATCAAAACTCATTTATCAAGTTCCATTCATCATTATCTTTTAGGGATGTACATGTTTTAGACTGGTTTTATCCTCAATACCTTCTGAAAATCAAACCATTTTAAGGTAACTTCTTGAATTCATACTAAATTTCATGTTCACTATACCATATGTTTTAAGACACCATTTTCATAATCAAACTAGTTTTTCTATTGGGAAAACCTTCTTCGACCACTTCTGCTATTAATTAAAATATTATTCACTTTTTTTTAAATGCTCAAATGTATTTTCCTTAAAACTGCACTGAAAATTTTTAGTGATAAAAATTCATAAATACTCCTCTTACATGTTATAAATTCTATTGGACATCGCATACCATGATATTTTAAAATTTTCCCTTTTGAGTATCCATGTATGTTCAAATTATTTTCATTCATTGAAACTTGTATGAGACGTCCATTCATTAATATTTATGAAAATATTATGATACCCATTTCTTTCCATGGGTACCCTAATGTTTATGATTTATTCTACATGTGGCTAGAATATTAATGAACATGTTAAGATGGGTGGTCCCAGATATTACTCCAATTCATAGGCTAATGTTGAGTCTCATGATATTTATGTGCCACGTTCTGGGCGGTTAGCCTCAACTCATGCTACCATATCCAATGGTCCTGGTGGTTAGCCTTGACTTGTGCCCCTGTATGGGAAAAAAACCATGAATCATGAAAAATTCATGTTTTATGTTGCTTCCACATTACTATGAATCCATGTTAACATTATCCCAATATTATATGTTAGGATTACATATGTCTCAAGACTTTTATTTATAGTATATCATGCCTTCTAACCAATGTGATAATGCTATCTTCTAATTCATATTCCCTTACAGTTCTTTTTAGCTCACCCCATTGTTCATGTTATCCTCAGGTTGTCATATGAGGATGTATGAGCACAATGGATGTTAGAAGCTCAATATGATGATTAAATATTTAAAATTTTTATGTTTTCTATTTGGTGTCCCTTGTATTTAAATACACTAGACATTACGATCCTTCACTTGTAATGTGACGTATAATTATGAATAAAATCATTTAATGTCATATGTAAAAGTCTAGGGTCGTTATAGATGTCATTAGAGGATGTCCTAGTTATTTTTGAGGGTTAATAACAGAGAACATTAATAAGAACATTAGGGATGATATTAAGAATGACCCCAAATTTTGGTAAGTATAGAGTAAGTGGTTTATCAAGAAAGTACACTCCTATCTAGATAAAATATGTTAGAGGTGGATCTAACACAAATTTATCTAGGGGTAAAACCCAAAACAACATTTTTAGGTAGACATGAACATGAACTGGTGCTCGATAAAGGGCCTTACTGCACTCTTGTTTTAACACTCTTGGGAGATATGCATTGGAAAATTCAAGATCTTAGTACAAACCATTATTAAGGGAACAAAAAAATCCCATAATAATATATGTTTGGGAATAGATAATGGGTATTCTAGAAAGAAAAATTATGAATCACTAGTTTGGATATACTTTTCTTTTAATATTTTACCTTTTTATGATTAAATTTTTTATTTTATGTTTATTAACTATGTATTAATTCCCCCTAATAGTACTTTTTTTATCATAGATAATGGATGGAAATAGAAGAACATGTTCTAACAATCAAAGTGATAGTAAATGTGATGATTTTCCAAATGATATGCATGATAAGATGGGTACATGTGTTAAAAACATCATTAAAGTACATTCTCAGCTTTCTCATGTTATATATAATAACTATAATAATGTGGAACAACCTCCTCCTCAAATGAATGATCAAGTTGTCATATAATCCTTCATGTGAAAAAGGCCTCCCATGTTTAGTGGATCCTCTGATCCCCTCCTCATGGAAGTTTGGATTAACTCCATTAAAAAGATACTCTTTTTTCTCTTATGCTCATAATAAAATAAATTTGTACTGGTGGTCTATCATTTTGGTGGGTAAACTAATCAGTGGTGGACACTAATTATGAATACAATGTCCCAGGAGGAAATGGAATCCATTGATATGGAGGAACTCATGAAAAACGTTTTTTGTAAATATTTCCTACGAAACCTCCATCTTAAGTAGGAAAGAGAGTTCATCAGACTAATGTAGAAGGAAGATGATTCAATCAGGGTGTATAAATAAAACATCAAAAGGAATGCAGGATATGCCTCTAGCATTGTCAGGAACTCCAAAAGCAAGGTTGGTCATTTCATTAGCCGACTAAAGTTGAGACTACAAAAGCATTGGCAATTCGAGACTTTGATAGTTATACAGAGATTGTTCTTTGTGCCCTCAAGGTTGAAATAGAGATTAGAGACTCTCAATAGTATCATGGTCCCGGTGATAAAAATTGGATGGTGGAGTCTAAAATGGGTGGTTTAGCTTATAAATCCTATGATAAAAGAAATATTGAACTTCCCACACATCAAAATTGTGGGATGAAGCGTCATTGGAACTGTCTAAAGGGCACCATGAATTTCATCAAATTTAGAAGAATGAGTCATCTATCTAAAAATTGTCGATGGTCTATGAAGGATCCTAGTGATTGGGAGGAATAAATAAAGTATCAAATCAACACATAGCCTATAGTAAAGTGTTACAACTATAAGGAACATGAAAATTATGAAAAAAAATTCCCTAATCCAATGGATTTTGAACTCAATCAATAACAACCTACAAGGAAACATGGAAGATCTTAGGATATTACTACTACTTATGTGGATGTGCAAAATGATCTGGGGACAGGTACACTTATTATTCATTCAATAATTGAGAACATAGTATTTGATTATGGTTCTACATATTATTTCTTATCTTTCATGTTTAGTAGAACTATTCAAACACCATATCAAAATTAGGAGGTTGGGTTATCCATGGGAAAAGAAAATGGGGAAATTATTCATCTATATTATATAACTCCTCCTGGGTTTCAGTTTGTGGACTGAACCTACCAGAAAATCACTTCATACTTCCTTTAGTAGAATTCGATGATATCTTGGTCATGGAATGGTTGAATTTATAAAAAACCAACATTAACAGTCTAGAAAGGTAGATCACTCTTCACATCCCAAAAAATTGCCTAGTTATTTACAATTGTAAATAGGAATATGAATCTCTTTTATAATCATTGTCTTAAGTGTGGATATAAATTTTTTATGAGCCATAAATTCTATCTCAAATGATTGAGATAAATGGTAGAATCATGTTAGAAGACTTTCTCATCGTGAGGGATTACACGTAAGTATTCCCTAAAAAATTATCCAGTGTTCCTCCTCATTGAGAGGTTGAGTTCTCAATTAAATTTATCTATATATACCTATATATATTAAAGAAACCTTATAGAATGGCCACCGTAGATCTGCAATTTCTGAATAAGTAGTAACATGAGAATTTAGAGAAGGTTTTTATATTCCCGAGTGATTCACCATGGGGTGTTCCATTACACTTTGTCAAGAAGAAGGATGGATCAATGCTCCTCTACGTTGACTATAATGAGCATAATAAAATACTATTAGAAAAAGAATCTCCTTCCTCAAATAGATGACTTTTTTGATCAGCAATGGGGGGTCAGTTGTTTCTCTATGATGGACTTTCAATCGAGATATCATCAAATAATGGTGAGGATGGAAGATATTCCAATGACTACATTTAAAATAAGTTATAGACACTATGAATTCATAGTGATTCCCTTAAAACTCACTAATGCTCCAGAAATATTCATGGATCTCATGAATAGATTCTTTAGGGATCACTTTTCAAATTTTTGGTAGTCTTTATCGATGATATTCTGATATACTCCAAGAGAAAATAGGAACATGTGGAGAATTTGATTACAATTATAATGACATTCAAATGGGATAATCATTTTGTAATGTATAGTAAAAGTGTGTTTTAGATGGAGGATGTATCATTCATGGGACATGTTATCACCAGAAAAGGGATATATGTGGATCCTTGTAAGACAAAGGCAATTGAAGAGTGGCCCAGGCCAACAACAATAATAGAGATTCGTATCATCCATGTTCTAGCTGGGTATTCTTGATGATTTGTGGTGATCTTATCATGAATTTCAAACCCAATTACCAAGATGGAATGGAAGGGGGTGATGTTTTTCTAGACATAAGAATGCATGGAAATATTTAAGGAGCTCAAAATAGGTTTATCACTGCACCAGTACACACACTCCCAAGAAGTAGAGAACAATTTGTGGTATGAATTGATGCTTAAAAAAGGATTAGGATTTATACTAATGAAAAATGATAATTTAATAGACTATGACTTAAGACATTTTAAAATCCATGGGCCAAACTATCCCACACATGATCTGGAGTTGGAAGATATGACCTTTGCATTAAAAATCTAGCAACATTACCTCTATGGGAAGCGGTGTGAGATACATACCGATCACAAGAGTCTAAAATATATATTCACACATAAGGTTCTAAATATGCACCAATGAGGATGGTTAGAACTAACCAATGAATATAACTGCATAATCTACTATCGTCCCAGGATAAAAAATAATGTGGGAAATGCTCAATGTTGAATGGATCTTGCATCATTATCAATGTTGAGAACAGAAAAGGATCCAATATTAATATATTTTTAGAGGATGTACAAGGGAATAATTAAGGTAGTAATATCATCAATCCTTTTTAAAATAGTCACTCAACCAACCGTCAAGGATAAAATAAATTATGCTTAAAGAAAAGATGTGGAAATTCAGAAATGGTTGGAAGCTATAAGAAGTGGGAAATCCTCTAAGTTCAATATTGACATGGATGGAGTCATAATATTTGGGTCTTGAGTATGTGAACTGTCCAATCTGGTGTTAAAGAAGGAGCTTTTGAATGATTCACATAGCTCAACCTTCTTTATTCACCCAGGGAGCACGAAGATGTATCGAGAACTCCTTGAAAATTATTGGAGGGAAAATCTGAAAACAAGGATTGCTGAGTATACATCAAAGATCCCAGTATGTTATCAAGTGAATAATGAAAGGAAAAAAGTATAGGGGGACAATGAAAACAATACCCAGATCAATATGGAAGTGGGAGAACATCACCATGGACATTTTCACTGGACTTCCAAGGACAGCCATTGAAAACATATTATATGTGTCATTGTGGATTGTCTAAAAAAGACTGCTCACTTTATCACAATTTGATAGGACTTATCATCTGGTCAACATGGAAATATATATATATATATCAAAATTTTGGTAAGGATTCATAGAGTACCACTAAATATTTTACCTGATCGATATCCAAAATTCATCTAGAGGATATCGAGAAGTATCAAACATGCTCTAATCCCTAGGTTGAAATTCATCCCAGCCTAACATCCTAAAATTAATATCCAATATGAGTGAAATTTTAATAAATTTGAAGATATTTAGAGAGAATGGTCTATGGACATCAAAGGAGGATGGTAATAACATCTTCCACTAGTTGAAATCTTTTACAATAATTGTTTCCACTCCAGCATATGAATGGTACCATATGAAGTCCTTTACAGGAAAATGTTGAAAACACCGGCATATTGGGATTAATTCAATGAGAATAAGCTACTAGGACCTAAAATTGTCAATGAAATAGTGGCAATGGTGAAAACCATTCAACAGCACATTAAGGAATCCCAATGCTGAAAAAAGAGTTATACAGAAAATCATCGATGAGACTATGATTTCAAAGATAGAGACATGGTATTTCTCTGCATATCTCAATAGAAGAAGGTTATGATTTTTGGGAAGAATGGATAGATATGTCTCATATACATCATTATATTCAATATTTATAATCTTTTTTCAGTTTTGGAATATATACAGGCGCATCCACCTACAATGTCTAAAGTACACGATGACTTCAATGTATCCCTCCTAAAGAAGTACAAACCAGATCCTTCACATGTACTATCTTCATAGGTGGTAGAACTTGAGAATGATCTTTCTTAAAAGGAGTATCTAGTGAATATCTTTGATCGTATAGATAATTTTCAATGCATCCACACTACACACCAGGTCAAGGTACCATTATGGAACCAAAACAATGAAGAGGCAACATAGGAATTGGAGGAGGTAGTGAAGGATAACTACATGAACTTGTTTATTTATAATAATGTAAAACTAAATTTTGACAATCAAATTTCATTAGGGGGAAGAATTTGATGACTTAATGTTTTATCAATGGAGTCACCATCTTATAATTATGCATTATAGTATAATCAGTTTCGAAAAAACAATTTCATATCATGATATTAAATACTTAGTGACTAGTAATCATAATGTTTCCACTTCTGTGTCATGAATCTAAAAAATATGACATACATAGTTGTGTTCAGGGTGATTTTTGGGGCCAGATGGAAGAAACGTAATTTTGGGTGAATAGTAACATACTGTTATAAATAGTATCCTACCCTTTTGAATAATAATAATAATCTTATGATTAGTAAATTTTCCAAAATAATAGTAACTGCACCCTTTAATGTATAAATAAAATTAAGGCATATTTTATGTGATAATATCACCTTAGTAAATGTATTTTATATTTTGTAAGTCATAAATAATATTTTACAATTAAATAATTAATTTAAAATAAATTTTATTTTCCTAAAAGTAGTTCTTAAATTAACAATTTTATGTATTCTGGTTTTAATATAATTTTATAATACCTTATGTAATTGTTGAAAATATTACGAAATCAATTATAGTTTTAAAATTCTTATTTTCAAGTAAATTATGATTTTAATTTAAAATTAAATAAATAAAAAATAGAAAATTATTTTGGAAAAATGGATTTCATTTTTTTCTACACAACATGAAATGGTTTGGGTGATTTTATGGAATTTTTCAATAATACGTGAATTTTTTTATGAATAGGAAAATATAGTAATTTATTGTATATGTACATAATAAGTTAAATACACTATTCTATGAATCATCACTAAGGTAAGAAACCTTGGTTCAAATTCACATGCACATATTACTATTTCTTGTTCTGTATGTAACGTCCCAGTTCCGGAAGCCACCCAGAGGTGCCCTATACCCGGTAGGTCACATGGCCTCAATCCCATTTCCCCGAATGCCAGAGGCTGCCGAGAAGTAGAGAGGGCCTTCTGTGTGATAGTGGAGAAACTATTGTTTGGGCGGAGAGTGATGGCAAGAGGGGGGGTTGAATTTCCTTTTAAAAAATAATTAACAATTTAAAATCAAAGTAAAAAGTGCAGCGGAAATAAAAGAGGCAAGACACAAAATTGATAACGGATTTCGGCTTAAACCAAAGCCTACGTCTCCGCTCCCAACTCAACCGTTGAGAGATTTACTACCGCTTGCTTTTTAATGGTTTTAGAATGAAACCCACTAGACTTTAAGGTAGTCTAGAACCTATTACAGCTTTCTTTTAATGGTTGAGCAAGAACCCACTAGCCTTCTTACAAGGGAAGGCTAGATCACCTATGACTCAAGCCTTTTAAAGGGAAGGCTTGACTAACCTCTTCACACCTTGAAGGTGGTGTAGAAACCCAAAAAAAGGGAAGATGAGAGAAAGAGGGGTTTGTAGGCACAAACCCAAATTGATGCTCAAAAAGATAAATAATGAAAAACCGTAAGAGGAGAAGCCTTGGGCGCCAAAGGATTGATGAAGTTGATGAAGAGAGCTCCCAAGCTTCTATGGTGATGCTCCTTGGATGTGGAAAAGGGTTGGAGCAATTGAGGTTACTTGAAGGAATCCGCCGGAGGTTTGCCAAATGATGAAAAATGTGTCTGTTGGCTTGGTTATGGTTCCACTTTGTTCCACTTTGTTCCACTGTTGTTCCGGGGCTTCCTAGTCCTTTATTTATAGAGGGGGAACCCTCATATGGCCGTTCGGGGTCTCCAGAGCCATTGGAAAAGTATTCGGAGCCGTTGGGAGAAGGCTGGTCAAAGCCCAACGGCTAGTTTGACTGGCTCCACCGGCTGACCGGTACTTGGCCACCGGTTGGCCGGTGCATTGGAAAAATGAGAGGCCTTCTGGCCAGGTACCACCGGCTGGCCGGTAAAGAGGCCACCGGTTGGCCGGTGAGGAGGCAGTGGGTGTCCCTTCTATCTGGGTTCCACCGGCTGGTCGGTGATGGTACACCGGTTGGCCGGTGGTCTGGACAAAGGGGATGCCTTCTGTCAAGACTCCACCGGCTGGCCGGTGGTCATCCACCGGTTGGCCGGTGGACTGAAATCAGTCCACTTTTGCTTTCAGCTTTCTTGGCCCAATTCCTTGGAAACCTGAAATCATTCCTATCATCCAAAAAACACTTAAAACAAGATTAGATAAATATGAGAGTGATTGTGATCATGAAAATTAAACCACGAGGGGTAGGAGAGGTACAACAATCTCCCCCTATTTTGATGATCACAATCACCAAAATAAGCAATGTAAAAGACTGAAATGAAAGGCATGCTTTAAAGGATAAATTGAAAAGTAATGCAGAGCATGAGATAAATATTTCTCCCCCAATCAACCAAGAATTTATCCCCCTTTGTGATTATGAAAATAGCACGGGGCATAAAACTTGATTGAGGGAATGGTTGAAAAACAAGATAGAGATTTTAAACCAATTGAAATTTTTGAAATTTGAATTGAAAGTTTTGAATTGAAAGTTTTGAAATTGAATGTTTTGAAATGAAAGTTTTGAAATGAAAGTTTGAATTGAAATTTTTGAATTGAAATACACAAAAAGGCTTAAACGATCCTAACTTCCCCTAAATAAAAACAACAAATCACCGGGGAGAGGATTTTGAAAACGAGACAAATTTTGGTCCGGTGAGACTCGCTAAAAGGGATTTTTCAATCCAAACTTGTCTTGTGGCGGGTCTTCTCCTAAAAAATTCATCATTAAAGAAAATGGTTTTGGGCCTTCCATACCGGGAATTTTTGCAATTGCACTCATAAATTAAGTGACCGTTCTTTTTACAATTGTTGCAAAATTTATATTGGGAGCTCCCCCTTACAAAAATAGTAGGAGCATGGGAAGAGGAAGCTTGCTTGGAATAGCCAAGTCCTTGGGTCATTCTAGATATGCATTGAAAACCAAGGAGCTTCAAAAGGTTATGTTCACCTTCGGTGAACTTAGCTAGGGATTTCCTTAAATCTTTGATTGTTGATTCCATAGAATCAACATCGGGAAGGTTTTGGATCTTGAGGGAAATGTCTTCCTTTTCTATGAGAAGTTGTTCCTTTTTGGAAGAAAGTTTCTTGAAATTCTTTTTTAAAGCAATAAATTTGGAAGAGAGTTTGTGAAATCCTTCCTCCAATTGATCTCTAGCATGTTGGAGATCCTCATAAGATAAATGATTAAAAGAATTTGAAGAACTAGAGGATGAGGAGTCGGAAGAGGTTACCTCATGAAATGCCATTAGGCATTTTTTACCGTTGTCTTTTGAGGAGGAGGAGGAGGAGGATGTGGAGCTATCACTCCATGTGGCCTTGAATGCCTTCTTCTTTTCTTTTAGCTTGGCCTTTTTCTTATTGAGTGGACAATCGGTCATGTAATGGCCTTTCTTGCCACACCCGTAACATGTTACCTCGGACTCGGATTTTTCGTTGGGTTGAGCCTTGCGGGATTTCATCTTTTTGTTCTTCTTCATGAATTTGTGCATTTTGCGGGCAAGATTCTCCATTTCTGAATCGCCTCTTGAAGAGGAAGACGATGAGGAGGAGGATCTTTCTTCTTTTTGAACTTTGAAGGCGATGTTCTTTGGATCTTTGATCGGTTTGCCTTCCTTTTCAGCTTGCCTCCTCATGGTGATCTCGTAGGTCATGAGGGATCCGATGAGCTCTTCGACCGGCATGTTCTTGATGTCTTTTGCTTCTTGGATTGCCATGACGTTTGGTGCCCATGAGCTTGGTAAGATCCAAAGGATCTTCCTGACCATCATCTCTGCAGACACATCATCACCAAGGGACTTTCTCCCATTGCAAACGTCAGTAAAACGAGTAAACATTTCAGTAATATTTTAAGTTGGATGCATGGTAAAAGACTCAAAATCTTGACGGTACATATCCAATCGAGTATCCTTAACGTTGTTGGTCCCCTCATGGGTAACCTCCAATAGTTTCCATATTTCATGAATTGAAGTGCATGTTGAAACTCGATTGAATTCATTATGATCAAGGCCGCAATGAAGAGCGTTCATGGCTTTGCCATCAAGCTCGAAATTTTTAACATCGGCTTGAGTCCATTTGGATTCATCGGGAGAAGAAAGAGAATAACCATGCATGACAATTTTATAAATAGGATAACCAATGATTCTAAGAAAAGTGGTCATGCGGGTTTTCCAATAAGTGTAGTCGGTTCCATCAAAGAATGGAGCACGACCCAAAGAATAGCCTTCGGGGGCGAAAGAAGTTGAATCCATCACAAAGGATCTTGAATTTGAAACCGGTTAGGGTATTACTCAAAGTTTGCCTCTGATACCAAGTGTTGGGCGGAGAGTGATGGAAAGAGGGGGGGTTGAAATGCCTTTTAATAAATAATTAACAATTTAAAATCAAAGTAAAAAGTGCAGCGGAAATAAAAGAGGCAAGACACAAAATTGATAACGGAGTTCGGCTTAAACCAAAGCCTACGTCTCCACTCCCAACTCAACTGTTGAGAGATTTACTACCGCTTTCTTTTTAATGGTTTTAGTAAGAAACCCACTAGACTTTAAGGTAGTCTAGAACCTATTACAGCTTGCTTCTAATGGTTGAGCAAGAACCCACTAGCCTTATTATAGGTGAAGGCTAGCTCACCTATTACACAAGACTTTTAAAGGGAAGGCTTGACTAACCTCTTCACACCTTGAAGGTGGTGTGGAAACCCAAACAAAGGGAAGATGAGAGAAAGAGGGGTTTGTAGGCACAAACCCAAATTGATGCTCAAAAAGATAAATAATGAAAAACCGTAAGAGGAGAAGCCTTGGGCTCCAAAGGATTGATGAAGTTGATGAAGAGCACCCCCAAGATTCTATGGTGATGCTCCTTGGATGTGGAAATGGGTTGGAGCAATTGAGGTTCCTTGAAGGAATCTGCCGGAGGTTTGCCAAATGATGAAAAATGTGTCCGTTGGATTGGTTATGGTTCCACTTTTTTCCACTATTGTTCCGAGGCTTCCTAGTCCTTTATTTATAGAGGGGGAACCCTCATATGGCCGTTCGGGGTCTTTGGAGCCGTTGTAAAAGTCTTCCAAGCCGTTGGGAGCAGGCTGGTCAAAGCCCAACGGCTAGTTTGACTGGCTCCACCGGCTGACCGGTACTTGGCCACCGGTTGGCCAGTGCTTTGGAAAAAGGAGAGGCCTTCTGCCCAGGTACCACCGACAGGCCGGTGAAGAGGCCGCCGGTTGGCCGGTGAGGAGGCAGTGGGTGTCCCTTCTGTCTGGGTTCCACCCGCTGGCCGGTGATGGTACACCGGTTGGCTGGTGGTCTGGACAGAGGGGATGCCTTCTGTCAAGACTCCACCGGCTGGCCGGTGGTCATCCACCGGTTGGCCGGTGGACTGAAATCAGTCCACTTTTGCTTTCAGCTTTCTTGGCCCAATTCCTTGGCAACCTGAAATCACGCCTATCATCCAAAAACACTTAAAACAAGATTAGATAAATAAGAGAGTGATTGTGATCATGAAAATTAAACCACGAGGGGTACGAGAGGTACAACAACTATGCCCTCATAGGCAGAGTACACAGCGGAAGTACATAACTACATACAATAGCGGAAGCAATAAATATCCAAAAACAGTAAATTGCAGAAGACTTATAAATAAACATCTAGAGCAAAATATATAAATGATGCATGATACGAATGCGTCTAAGAAAGAATCCAAACAAGTCACAATACTAAATGAAATACTAAACCCAAGTAACAAAGGAAAACAGATAAATAAATCCTCAGCATCGCAAGCCTCAACTTGGTCCCATGATCTCCAGCTCCAGTGAAATCAAGAACCTGAAGTAGAAGGGTGCTCGCCCTTATCTATACATGCAACAATGTAATCTGTTTAGGCCCAAAAGCATGACCCAAATAGTGTGTGTGACAAAAATCCCAGCAGGAAACCACCCAAAGATCTATGCCTAACAGTCAGTAAATATATGGTAGGTAAATGTACAGAAAATAGTAATAGGAAAGTACTCAGCAGTAAACAATCAACAGTTTTTAGCATATAATTTACAAACAAGTAAGTTGTCACTCAATAAAGTAGAACAAATAGGTAACCTATGGGTAGTTATCATAGCCAAACCCATATGGTTCAACCTACAAGTACTAGAAATCCTCTGGGTGCCACACACAGTCTCACCCCTCTGGTTCATCTAAAGAATAGACTCTCCGGGGAAGCAGTCAGTGTCAATTCCCCCAATAGTCTTGTATTATTCTAAAGGCGCTATGGGGAAGCACTCAACGTCTCATTCCCCATGTGGCCCAACCCGAGGAACTATAGACACTCTGAGGAAGCACACAACATCAATTCCCCTTGTGGTCTTGCATCGTATTATAAAGACACTCTAGAAAATCCCTTACGTCCATTCTCTCTATGGTATACTACACTAGGTTCCCACAGCCCTGTATAAAGTCAGCAAGTATCGCATCGTGTAATGACCAAAGTAAACTAAATAACAACTTGGCTACAATTCTACAGCATCTTGGCATGGAAGAACAACAGTCACACCATCCTACAACTAGGCATGGAACTGGGAATAGGCTAATAGGAAAAACTAGACCAAAATGTCATAAACAGGAAAAACTTACATGGGAAAAACATCCAAAGCACAAAAAATTACCCTATTCACAAACAATGTTGTCAACACAGGCATATAAGCAATGAAGACAAACAACAAGGGAAAAATAGGAAACACGCAATACCCAGTTCAAGGGTATTGGTGGAATTTTCAAATAATATTCAATGAATTTCTACAGAAAGTCACAAACCACCTACCTTGATGTTAGGAGATCTATATACTTGAATCACGGGGCTTGATTCGCCTTAGAATGTCAAAGATCTACAAAAACGTCTAAAATTTTCAACCCATGATAACTTGGAAAATAGACAGAATTGGGAAACAAAGCTCTAGGAGAAGGGAGAGCACAGCGATGTGGTTCTAACACAATCAATGGAGGTCAATTCAGATAACAGAAGGAGGCTCGGGGGTTCTTCGATGATCTGCGGTCGTATGGACTCTCTCGGATGAAGAAAACCTAGAAGAAGATGGTTCTGTCTGTTAGACATGACCCCGGTTCATTTAATGAAAAAAAACAAAATACACGGCGTCTAGTTTTGGAGTACATGGTGTATACTATCCTTTCCCATACTCCACTTTAAGTGGCCTCTGAACACCCTTACACAGCCCTGTGTATAGCCCCTACATAGTCATCACACAGCCTAAAGCGGCAAGGAAGTACCCAGCGTGTACTTTAAAAATTTCCAGAAACTCCTCTTTCCCCAAAAACTCCATAAAAAGAAAAAACATACCTGAAAAGAAGATCCGGATTCTTACAAACTTCCCCCCTTAATGAAATTTGTCCCCAAAGTTCCCTAGAATGGTGTAGAAGAGAAACCCCAAATAGCTCTAGCCACTACGATCGTACATCGGCCTCCCTCTCCCACGTCTCATCCTGTACTCGCCCGTGCTGCCCTAGCACCCGTACCAGAGGACCATACCAGACATGGAGACCATTTATACTGCGATCAAAAATCTAGATAGGATTCTCCTCAAACAATGAATCCACTTCGATCTCAAACTCTTCAGGTTGACAGACATGAGACGGGTCTGAAAAGTAACGTCGGAGATGAGAAACGTGTAAGACATCATGCATAGCCCAATACCTCTAAGGTAACTACAACCGATAGGCAACCGGCCCGACTCTCTCCAACACCTCAAAAAGACTGATGTACCATGGTGAAAGCTTACCCTGTCACTGAATCCTATTGTGTCCCTACCTCAGTGCGACATGCAAGAAAACCCGATCCCTGACCTCAAACTCTGGAGGTCATCTCTGCTGATCAGCAAAAGACTTCAGACGAGACTGTACAGTAGATATCCTCTTCTGAATCAACTCTATCTGCTCTGAGGTCTCTTGAACAAGATGAGGTCCTAGAAAAGCTGCCTCTCCTACCTCCAACCAACATAAGGGTGATCGGCATGGCCTACCGTACAAATCCCCATAAGGTTCCATCAGAATAGTTACATGAAAACTATTATTGTAGGGAAACTCCACAAGAGGTATATGCTTCTCCCAAGAACCTCCAAAATCCAGAATGCATGCTCAGAGCATATCCTTAAGCACCTGAATCATACACTCGGACTGGACATCTTTCTGGGGATGGTATGATGTACTCTAAAGTACCTGTGTACCCAAAGCCTTCTGAAGCCCATGCTAGACCCAAGAAGTAAAACATGCATCCCTTTCTGAAAAAATGGAGTCTAGAGCTCCATGTAGATGTATAATCTCTGGGATCTACAACCATCCCAACTCATCAAAATTGAAGGTCTCCTTTATCAGAAAGAAGTGAGAAAATTTTGTAACCCTATCGATGACAACCCAAACAACATCATTTCTTCGAGGTGAACTCAGCAAACCGGTCACAAAGTCCATCGTGACATCATCCCACTGACACTATAGAATTGGTAACTATTGTAAAATACATGTATGTATCTGGTGTTCCGCCTTCATCTGCTGACATGTAGAATATCTCATGATAAAACCAGCAACATATCTCTTCATACCTGGCCACCAATATTGGTGGTGAAGATCACAATACATCTTGGTGACACCAGGATGAACTGCCCAAATTGTGGAATGAAAATCCCACCCCAGCTCCTCGTGTATGTCTACGGGCTCCCATACCTGTCCCTAGAACCACAAGATCTCATCCTCATCTATAGTCCACCCAGGAATAGGGTAATCTCTTGACAACCTTTCTCGTTGGACTATGCCTTCATAATCTGATAGTTGCCTCATTCGAACTCGATCAAGAAGTGCAGAGGTAACAACTACAGAAGATAGAAAAGTCTACCCTTGTCTATCATGCACCTCCAGATGCATCTTAGAGAACAGAGCCATAAGCTGACACTCACTCCTGGCCTCCTGAACTGCCTATATCTGAGTTCTCCTTCTCGATGCTTCAGGAAATATGTTCCCTTTCCCAGGTTTATAGGCAAGCTCAATGTCAAAGGACAGTAGGTACTCAACCCACCTACGCTGTCTCAAATTTAGATCACGCTGAGTGAAGATGTACTTGAGAATTTTTTGTTTGGTAAAAACAACAATGTGCTTTCCCAGAAGATAATGTCTCTAATAGCGTTGGGCATGAACAACAGCTTCCAACTCTAGGTCATGTGTCGGGTAGTTCTTCTCATGTGGCCTCAACTGTTGAGACCCGTACGTGATGACTCCATCTCCCGTCATAAGAATAGCTCCCAACTCGATACCCGAAGCATCGTAGTAAATAGTATAGCTCTTTCCCGGCTCTATAAAGACTAGTATCAGTGCTGAAGTCAGCCTCCCTTTCAGCTCCTCAAATGATGACTCACAAGAATATAACCATAAGAACATCTCACCCTTCTTGGTCAGACCTGTTAGTGGTGCTGCTAATCATGAAATGTTCGGTATGAAGTGTTTTTAGTATCCATCCAGACCTAGAAAACTCCGCACCTCAAAGACGTTCTTCAGATGATCCCAGGAAACTACTTCTCTCACTTTCTCTAGGTCTACTGATACTCATGTATCGGAGATAACATGACCCATGAAGTGAATCTGGTCCATCCAAAAGTGTCATTTTGAGAGCATAGCATATAACTTATGTTCTCTCAGTGTAATCATAATGATCTCAAGATGGGTAGCATGTTCGTGTTGAGTGTGAGAGTACACCAAGTTATCGTCCATGAAGACCACCATGAAAGATTCTAAGTATGGATGGAACACTCAGTTCAATAGTTCCATGAAAACTGTCAGCGCGTTCGTGAGGCCGAACATCATAATCATATACTCATATAGACCATACCTCCTTTGGAAGGCTATTAAAGGTATATCAGATGGTCTAACATGCTACTGATGATAACCAGACCTCAAAAATATCTTCGAGAACACCCGGGCTCCTCGAAGCTGATCAGAGAGTTCATCAATCATAGACAAAGGATATCGGTTCTTCACCAACAACTGGTTCAGCTTCTGATAATCCAAACAAAGCCTAAGGGTTCTGTCTGCCTTCTTCACAAATAGGACAAGCGAACCCCAAGGAGAAGTACTGGGTTGGATGAAACTCTTTTCCTGCAACTCCTTCAAATACTTCTTGAGCTCCTGCAACTCAGGTGTAGCCATCTGATAAGGTGTAATGGACACTAGTGCCTCTCCTAGAATGAGATCAAAAAAAAGTCTACCTCACACTCTAGAGGCAACCCTGAAAAGCCCTCTGGAAAGATATCCCTGAAAAAATTTCCATAGGAGGAAATTCTAACTATGAATTCCCCTATTCATCCAGATGAAGACTGGAAATTTGAGTTCTAACTCCCCTTAGCCCATGATGCTCGGGTCCTGAGCTACACACCTGGACATCCCACTCACCCTTATGAAGAAAAGATCCACCCTTTAGGGATATGAAACCCACCATGCAGTGTTAACAGTCAACGATTGCCTATTAGGGAACTACCCAATCCATTCCAAGAATGACATCATAGCCTTCAATCTCTAGGACACAGAGATCCCATAGAATGTGATACCCATCCACCTTTAGAGGGAACTCCTTGCACTGACGTACACTAGCTATCCTAGTCCCCAATGGTGTCTCTAGAGTCAAATTATCAGTAGAGGAAATGATGCAGATCCCAAGGCTATCCACAACAGCAATAGAGATAAAGATATGGGAATCCTTCGTATCAAAAAGATTAGAAGATAAAACTGAGGCTACTAAGATTGTACCTTGAACTATAGAGGGTATGAGATCCTGCTCTTACTGGGTTTTCTCCACTGGAAAAGCCTAACCTGTACCATGTACATGTGACCCTACTCGACCACTCTGAGATAATCCACCCTGCTATCGCTGAATGACTGGTGACTGACCACCACGGCCTTGACCTCTACCTCAGCTCGAATGGCTGGAAGAACTCCAATTTCCAGACTGGTGAGAAACTGGTAGCGCTTCCCCTGAACGAGGAGTCATGGATGAACCCATGTCACCATCTTCTTGTGTGAAAACCTGACAGAAGTGCTGAAGTTGACCCATATTACCGTAATTTCGGTACTCCACTGGGTCTCTCTGTCACTCCAGCCTCGTATGCCCAACCCTTCCACACTTGTAGCATACTACCTGGCTACTTGAAGATGTGTCTTGCTGCCTCGGATCACCACGCATAGACTCCCTATGGTGCTTCCTGCTGTTATATGGTGAAGCACTAACACTGGAAGTAGAACAGCCCTGGCTCTTAGCTCTAGAATCTCTTTGATTATGCTCTGCAATCAGTGCCTGGTTTATGATAGAAGTGATGGGAGTCAGCCTAAAGATATTCACCTGTGAGCGGATCTCCTGTCTGAGACCATCCTCAAAATTCCTGGCCAAGAACAACCAATATACACCCTGGAGGGGTTTGAAATGATGAATCTCGGTGAAATGAGAGGAAAAATAAATGATATAAAGAGTACCCTTCTCTAGGCTCATGAACTCCCAGGCTCAGTCGGCCCTCAGGGTCTTCGGATAGAAGTAGTCGTAAAAGACGCGCCGAAGCTCCTCCCATTCCATAACCTGCTGATGAACTTATTTTGAGATCACATACCACCACCTCTTAAAGGAGTCTCGTAGTATATAAGTAGAGAGATTGACCTGCCTCTCTAGAGCCGTCTCTAGATGCTTGAAGATCACCATCATTGCTTCTAGCCACGACTCTGCAGTCTGAGGTCCTCCTTCCCCTAAAAAGGTGGGAGGGTGCTGCTGTTGGAGACCCTGCATCAAGTCTTCCATAGTCGAGGTAGGAGGTAGAGCTCCCTGGAAGTTCTGCATCATCCTCAAAAATATTTCCCTAAACTGCGCATCAGCCCCTGTAACTAGAATCACTGCAGGTGCCATGGCTAGCATAACAAGAGGATCTACGGGAAGTCCCTGATCAGCCATATCCAGTGTCTGATTACCGCCTGGGAACTGGAATGCAACTGGAGGACGTCTCGGTTCCATGAATCTGCAAGGTCAAACACACTCTTTAGATCACATTACCAGTTACTGATAACTAGGAGCGTAATAAGGGAATAGTGAAAGAAAGAATTCAAAATTTACAAAACATGACTACACGGCGTGTATAAAGACTACACTGTGTGTTCCCTCAAGTAATTTACATGGGCAGGTTCTTTTTCCAAAACTAGTCATGTAACACCCCAAACTCACGGCATGTACCTGAATCCTATTCCCCTTCACTGTTCCGTCTACACGGTTAAGCCACATGACTCTCCTAATATAAAACTACACAGTGTGTTCACGGTAGACATGGTGTGTACTCAAAATGCTTCTCCTGGCCCATCTTTTTAGTGAGATGGCATGTGTACCCAGGTCACACTACACAGAATGTTCTAGATGAACAGGGCATGTACTCCGAAGTGCCAACAGACCATGTGGTTAGCTACATGACCGGCTACACGGCTGACACTTACACGGCATGTTCTAGGCCGACATGTTGTGTATGAGAAAGGATGACACCGTCTCGTGTTCTTTGTGACATGACCAGATACCTGGGTTAGACTACACGGCATGTTCAAGGTGGACACGACATGTATAAGGAGAGACTTCACCAACTATGTTGTTATCTACATGGCCGGACTCCTAGGATTACACCACATGGCATGCATTACCGATACAAGGAGTGTTCATTGAAAAACTTTCATAACCTTGTGTCCCTGCCCACACATTTAGTGACACGGATAAAAACTACACAATGTGTATTCATAAAGTACATATCGTGTATTCATAAAGTACATGCTGTGTATTCTGGGTTTTTCCGGGCAGTAGCCTCAGAACTACTCTGGAGCCCATAAAACACAAAAAACACACATTAAGGTGCCAAATTCCGATCTGTGAGGGACCATAGTCTCCGCGAATCATAGTTTGACATCTTATACAAGTTATAGCAAGTAAAAAAAGAAATTATCCACTAAATTCCGGTCCATGAGGGGCCATAACACCTCAAGAACCAATGTTTGGTATCCATATAAGCAAAGAACTATACAAAAAAAATCCCTATAGAACAGAATGGATTCTATCAAAACATCTATCACAACAGCATGCATAATCTACACAACGTCTATCACAAAAACATGAAATCGCTAATGCATCCTAGATGGCATCGCAAGAATACATTGCAAGTGATTTCTAACAAGTTCCTATATGATTCATGAGATGACATACCCTCATCTCATAGTGTTGCGATATAAATAAAACTACAATAACAACAACTGTAATAGCACAGAGCATGTGAATCACCCAACGGTGAATTCAAATTAACTGTAAAATTGAAACCTAGTAAAATTAAAATAATCAAGGTTGTGTGGATTTTCCATGTACACGGGTTAGCTACTCCCAGGCACAACTTATTACTTAGTACTTATTCTGTTTGTATCACTGGATATAGGCTCCAAACAGTAAGTCAAGATAAAAGAAACCCTCTAATACAACTTTGTAACATCCCGGTTCCGTAAGCCACCCAGAGGTGCCCTGTACCTGGTAGGTCACATGGCCTGAAGCGCATTTCCCCGAATGTCAGAGGATGCCGACTAGCAGCGAGGGCCTTGGATGTGATTGTGGGAAAACAATGCCCTCATAGGCAGAGTACACAGTGGAAGTACACAAAGACATAAAATAGCAGAAGTAGTAAATATCCAAAAATAGTAAATAGAAAAATACTGATAAATAAACATTTGGAAAAATATATATAAATGATGAATGATACCAATTCTTCTAAGAAAGCAGCCAAACAAGTCACAATGGTGAATACAATACTAAACCCAAGTACAAATGGAAAACAAATAAACAACACCTCAGCATCTCAAGGATCAGCTTGGTCCCATTCTCTCCATATCCAGTGCAATAAAAAACCTGAAGTAGAAGGGCACTTGCCCTTATCTATACCTGTAACAATGTAATCACTTTGGCCACAAAAGCTTGACCCAAATAGGGTGTGAGAAAAAAATCCTTGTAGGAAACCACCTTAAGATCTGTGCCTAACAACCATTGAAAATATGGCAGGAAAAAGTACAAGAAAACAGTAAACAGAAAAGTACTCAGCAGCAAACAATCCATAGTTTGAAACATATAATTTACAAACAAGTAAGCAGTCACTCAAGCAAGCAGAACAAATAGGTAACCAATGGGTAGTTTTCATAGCCTAACCAATATGGTTCAACCTACAAGTAATAGAAACCCTCTGGGAGGCACACACAGTCTCACCCCTCTGGCTCAGCTAAATAATAGACTCTCTGGGGTAGCACTCACTGTCAATTCCCCCTATAGTCTCATATCGTATTAAAGGCACTCCGGGGAAACACTCAATGTCTCATTCCCCTTGTGTCCTACGTCGAGGAACTACAAACACTCTGAGGAAGCACTCAACATCAATTCCCCCTGTGGTCTCGCATCGTATTATAAAGACACTCTGGAGAAGCCCTTATGTCCATTCTCCCTATGGTCTACTACACTGGGTTCTAATAGCCCTATGTAAAGTCAGTAAGTATCGCATCGCGTAACGGCCAAAGTAACCTAAAGAACTACTTGGCTAGCATTTTACAGCATCTCAGCATGGAAGAACAGCAGTCACACCATCCTACAACTAGGAATCGAACTGGAAATAGCCTAACAGGAAAAACTAGACCAAGTAGTCATAAATAGGAAAAACATGCATGGGAAAAATATCCAAAGAACAGTAAATTACCCTATTCATAAACAATGTCCTTTACACGTGCATATAAGAAAAGTAGGAAAAAAACAAGGGAATAATAGGAAACACACAATACCCCATTCAAGGGTATTGGTGGAATTTTCACATACTATTCAAATAATTTCTACAGAAAGAATCAAACCACCAACCATGATGCTAGGAGATTGATATACTTGACCCACGAGGCTTGATTCTACATATAGTGTCGAAGATCTATAAAAAAGATTAAAACGTTCAACCCACTATAACCTGCAAAAGAAAAGTAATTCGGGGGATGAAGCTCTAGGATAAGGGATAGCTCACTACTTCAGTTCCAACTTAATCGACTGTGGTTGATTCGGGGAATAGACAGAGGCCCAGGGGGTTCGTTTAAGATCTGTGGCCGTACGGACTCTCTTGGACGAAATAAACATAGAAGAAGACGGTTTTGTCCGTCAGATGCGACCATAGTGTGTTTAATGAAAAAAAATACAATGCATGTAATTTGGGAGTACATGGCGTGAACTTTCCTTTTCCGTACTACACAATGA
Organism: Viscum album; assembly: GCA_963277665.1. Classification (NCBI taxonomy): domain Eukaryota; kingdom Viridiplantae; phylum Streptophyta; class Magnoliopsida; order Santalales; family Viscaceae; genus Viscum; species Viscum album. Next base: position 1,155,042,503 of record OY728133.1, on the reverse strand, counting down.
ACAGCCTCCAAACACCCTTACACAGTTGTGTGTGTGGCCCCTACACAGCCCTCATGTGGACTATAGTGGAAAGGAAGTACATGGCGTGTTATCATAAAGTACACGGTGTGTACTTCAAAAATTTATAGAAACTCCTCTTTTCTCAAAAACTCCAGAAAAAGTAAAAACATACCTGAAAAGAAGATCTGAGTTCTTAAAATTTAATCATCACTATTTCTTTTATTATGAAAAATAAAAACTTTTTGATTAAAATATTGTGAAAACCCTCTTCTCCTCCACTATAAAAACCACCCAAACTCCCATCTTCTCTTCAAACATCTCAAGCCTTGTGCCCTATCAAAATTCGTCTCAAATATCTCCCCATGATCCACCCCCACTCCATTAGCCTTTTTTCTCCTAAAAAAAGAACAAATCCTATCCCCTTAAGAGGCTCTCAAGGAAGATTAATTCAAGTGGTAGATTCCTATTTTCAATTCTTTTAACATCATTACATGTTACTTTATATAATATTCTATCCTTTCATATCCTCATCCAAATTATTTGAAAACTACAGTACCTAAAAAGTACTATAATTTATTAATAATAATAGAATAAGTTAATATCTACACTTCTTCACCCTTCTTTTATACTAGAAATGAAAATTCCATCTATGATGTGTTAATTCATCACAATCAAGGATGACATGTTTTCAATTTATTTTTCCATCTTCAATTTTGGTCATGAAAACATTTTTATGGTTGAAAAAGACTATAATATATGTAATATTACTCATCTATGGTTATGGAATATTTTTATACACATTGTTTTGATTTATAAATAATAATGTGTTGGTTCTGATAAAAAACTAAAAATTAACCCAATGGTTATCACTATCATTTTATATAATGATTCAACATCACTCCAAGTAACAAAATAAAATTTACAACCATTTAATCTTTTTAATGTACAATAATAAAATATAACTCCAATTCTGGACATCAATCCTCATTTTACCTGATTATCTGTTCATTTATATAAGTAAACTATTCATGAAACTAATTGACCCGAACAATGAAATTGAACCTCTTAACACAAATAAAAAGGCCATGACTAAACATAAAAATGTTATACTAAATAAATAACATGTAAAATAGTTTCTATAATTATTAATTAATGATTCTAATTTCATTGTATAGGTCATTAATATCAAGTGGAGAACACCTTTACACATAATACAAGGGATTCTATTGGAACCTTCATTATTCTTTTGGGTTGCAATATCATACTATACCAAAATGAATTTATTTTTTCTTTTTATGTACATAATCTAAATTATTTTTACATGATCCAATATCATGTATATAGTTCCATTCATCATTCCCTTCCAATTATATACATGTTTTTAGGTAGTTCCCTTCTCAATACTTCCTAAAATGTAAAACCCTTTAAGAGAACTTCTCGGATTCGTACCCAATTTTTAATGCACTCTACTATATGTTTTAAGCCACCATTGATTTTATAAAACCATTTTTTTTATTTAAATATTCTAGGGTCACTTCTGGTTTTATATAATATATTATTCCTTTTTTATTTTAATTTTTTGTAGTAATTTCTTTAAAACTGCACTAAAATGTTTTCTGGCTAAAAATTTGTAAATACTCATTTTTACATGTTTCCACTTTTGTTTTATATAAAAACCATTATATATCCCTATTTTACCTTATTAATCTCCAATTTTGTTCTAATATATTTATTTAATTGACACTTGTATGATACACCCATTCATTATGCTTTATGACATGATTATGATACTCATTTCTTGCCATGGGTACCCTTATGTTTATGATTGATTCTATATGTGGCATTCCTAATTATGAACATGTTAATATGGTTGATCACAAATATAACTCCAATTCATTTGGTAAATTTTAGTCTCATGATACATTATGTGAAATTTTCTTGGTGGTTATCCTTGACTCAAGCTACCATGTTCCATTTTCATGGTAGTTAAACTTGACTTAAGATCCTCTATGTGCAATGAGCCTTAACATATGCTAAGGAAATTTTTATATTTCTTCCACATTACGTAGAATCAATTTTTATATTATACCATGTTTATATGTTATGTTATCATATGTTCCATGCCATTTAATTTCATTATGTCTTTCCTTCTAACCCATGTGATAAAGCTCTATTATTATGCTTATTCCTCTACTTGGCTTCCTTGATCACTCCTTTATTCATGTTATCTAAAGGTTATCCTCTGTCAATGTATGAAAAAAAATATATCTTAGGAGATCAATATTAAGATTAAATAAATAATTTTTTTATTTTTGTATTTTTATGTTACTAGTCTTCAAAGACACAAGGCTTTACAATCCTTGGATTGTAATATGATGTATAATTATGATTAAAATATTGTAATGTTATATGTAAAAGTCTAATGTCGGAATATGGACTGACTCCAATATTTTTATGTAGATTTGAAGACATTTTCCTAGAATATCAATTACATACTATCAAACTTTTACTTTAAATGTCATATTTTAGAGTTAGGAAGAGGCACCATGAAACATTCCAAGGTGATGTACAAGGAAACCGAAGTATCACTCTCGAGGCACTCCATATACCCAAATTTTGTGGTATTCCATCTATGGTGACCCATAAAGGATATTTCAATTATCACTCTAATCATGGTGTGAAAATAAAAAATACATTAAATTTAGTTTCTTATATCTCATGTAGGTCTCCTAGTCTCTCTCATGGCATGTTATACCCATCATTCCACCAAGCCCACCCATGAGGTCTCCCCTGGGGAGCTGGTATCACTCACCTAGAGGTAGAGAACCCATATTTTGATCCCATCCTATTCATACCTAGTATCACCATAAGCATATTTATGATTCCATGACAAACTCTAATTATGTCCTGATAAGCCAATCCAAGTCATCCTTTATCCAGTACCCTTTAATAACCATTAGAATATTTTGAGTGTATGATTTGGCAATCAACATCATATAATTTAACAATTAAAACATTTTTATTATTCATAAAAGGTTATCGAATTCATTTAATTCAAAAATTTCCAACCATGTAATAAAGCATGGAATTAGTAAATATGCCATAAGTGATAGATGCCTAATAGTTGGCCTATCATTTCCATTATTTTAATAGAATTTATTATTAATCCAAGGAACACCAAACATGTAATTCAAAAATATATGGAAAAAACAATTAGGCCATCAAGGAAGGACACACACCATGGAGTAGCATAGGAAAATGTGGTGAACCAAAGGGATAATTCCCCACTCAGCAGGGTCATACCAGGAATGGTAATGAGTTAAATTTAATTTAATAAATAATTTGGAGGCATCAATGGAAAGGTCATGCATGTCACACAATGCTGCATATTATTGATGAAACAAAACATAGGGAAGTAAGCTATACCATATACTATAGATTTGAAGATATCTCTTTATCAAGTATCATCAAATTAATTGAGTTATAATGGGAGATATAAGAAGAATCATCAAATTCAAAGAAAATTGGGAAAATGATGTCTTAGGAAAATAGAATAATAGAGTAAAAATAATCATGAAATGGAAGTAATAGGATTAGAGAGAATATTCTTAGATTTCCAATACATCTGATGCAAACAGAAACAAATGAAGATCTAGGGATATAAAAAAATCCATAAGAAGAGGATGAAAGAGAGATTTGGATGAATTTTTAGATGAAAAGAAGTTGTTGGATAAGATAGAAATAATCATTTTTTTAATTTAGTAGGTCACATGGTTTTACAACATTTTTGGTCAACACATGTACCCATCGTGCACCTCACAATGTCTAAGGTGACACCATGCATGGGATACTCACATATCTTTACTAACCACAAACAAACCATGTAAAATAACTCTATCACAATTCCTATGAAACACTACATGGGTGTGTGCCTCATCTTACACGGTTTCACGCTACCCTACAACCCCCTGATCCCCTGAAAAATTCCCCACACTAATTAAAGAAACCATTCTTAATGGGTGAAAATATTTCAACTAACCTTGTAGTCGAGTTGGTTTTTCCAATTCTAGGAATTATGGGTCTATATGAGCTTCAGACACTCCCAGAACTCTCCATTTACATTGGACCCAAAATTATCCATAAAATCAAAGGGTTTGAATAGTTACACAATGATATGTACCTCTATAAAAATCCATGACATTACATAAAAGTTTACTAGAATAAAAATTAAAATATTTATAATGAAAAAAATATATTCAAAATGAATATAACCACATGTAAATAATTATAAACATCATTGAAAATTAATCATCATGATCACCTATAATGATCATACCATTGATGATAACTATATAAAGAATAAGCCATGTTATAATTGTGACTAAAATATCGAGAAGCAAAATGGAGGAATGATGCAAATAAATAAATTGAAACATGCTAATGGGAATGTGACGTGATAGATTTATTATTTTTGAAAATATATGGTCATTGGGAATATGTGATCGTTTGGAATATATGATCATCAAGAATATATGGACATTGAAAATATATATTCATTTGATAATAGATTTACTAATGAGGTAAATATTATTTAGAGTGGGAATAATATCTAATAACAATTAATTTTATTATAAAATGTGATTTTTATAATTTAGTCAATGATATAGTGGGGATACATAAATGAATTGTTTTGAAAAAAACCTCATGGTAATTCATAATAATAGGCATTAACCCCCTTATGAAAATACAGAAATACTTAAAAATATACAAAGGCTATGGATTCATTGATTTCATTCAGGAAGGTCATTCCTATGAAATAGTTGTGATTAAATGATGTTTGTATAGGATATAAAAAGGCGAACGAATGTTAAGATCATTGTGAATTATAATTGAGTCTCAAGAAAGTGTTTGAGCTATGTGAATGGAGGTTAAATTTTAAATCATGTTTGCGATTGGAAAAAGAGGTGAGTTCCAGGAATGTTGTGCGGGTCACAAAGTCGGTATTTTATTGGAAAGAATTGGGATATTTGAAAAAGTTTTTGTTAGATTTGTGAAGGCAGTGAGTATCACAAATGTGTTGAAAAGGGATTCCCTGGTAGAATTTTGGTAAAGTGATATTCCTAAAGTGTATGAAAGTATAACTTCAATAGAGAATTTACTTAAAATTTAGTATGTATTCATTACCATTAATAAATGGACCTATACGTCCAAAAAATAGAATTCATTCTAGAGTAGTTAGAAGTTAAATCAGAGAAGGTGATCCTTCCCTCCAGTAATTATCCATCGAAAGAGAGATAGAGGGAGAAAACCTTGCGAAGTAGTGAGATATAAATAAACCAGACAATGGTAATGATCATAGGCATATAATTGATCAATCCCAAAAATTTTATTTTTGATTTGAGCATTAGTGAATTACATATATTTTCACATTACAGTTGTATGCTCCTTTTATGTAGCATAGTGAGGGTAAAAAAGTAAAATCATTGTGTGGAATGAATTTTTTCATTTGTATTCATACATTTTTATGGGAAAGGGAGACAATTGTGTTTTGTTAATGAAGAAACAAGATCTAAATGGGTGTTTATTTAAATTTCTGTTGCACTAATTCACCCACAGGGTTTTTACCCTATCTAGGATAACACACAATATTAAATTTATATAGAATGAACAATTTTTTTCATCAAGTAGAAGATGATTACCTTATAGATTTCTATTTTTTCATCCTGGATATTTGGGTAGGATCATTAATTTCATCCAAAGACTATCTCTATGGGAATCATTAATACGTATGTCATGATAGTCATCATCTATAAGAGAAGTTCAAGCTTCTACGAATCACTATGATATCTCTGCTTGCTAAATCACCACCTATATATTGTACCATTTCTTATCTCAACCTTATGAATTATTTGGAGGTCATAAATGGTTATTTTATATTTATGTTAGGAATATATCAGCATATTCCTATTATTATAATCAATGATATTTTAATATATATATATATATATATATATATATATTTGGTGTTCTTATGTACATTTTTATAATTTTTCCATTTTTATTAAATTTATAAATTTAAAATATTTATTTTTTATAAATGTAATTATAATATTAAAATAATTATTTTAATATATATGGGTTGATAAAATTCAATGAAATGATAGGTGATAAATATTAAATTTCATTTAATATAAAAAAATATTTTTTAAATAATTTTTTTTTGATGTGTTGGGTATTTTTTTCCTAAGATATAAAATTGATCAATGACATTTGATGATATTAATACTCACTTCATACTAATTTAAATGATATCTACTAATAATAAAATCTCTAAATAGTTGTAAATTATTGTTTTTTAAAAATAATTTATGTGTAGTAATTTTTTAAATTTAATTTTTATCACTTTTTTATGTTAATTTTTAAAAAATAATCACATATTTGGAATTTGATTTTTCTAAATTAGGTAAGTAGTTATATTTAGAATTTTTTAATATTGAAACATAATATATAAATATGGTCAAAATGATAACGTGGAGTAAATTTGAAACCAAACATATGTAAGAATGAAAAAAATGGATGAAATTATAGTTATTTTTTTAAATGTTTGAACTAAAAATTATAATAGGTAATTAAGGAGGGTAATGGATCCCAATGGATGTAATATATCACTTGAGATAATGAAATTATGAAATATTGAATAATTAATTACATGTGATTGCTATCACCACTCCTGTAAATACCCCACACATTATTTATACCTTAGTCTTTTTCATTCATTCAGTTTACTATTCAATCCTTGGATAAATCCTTTACCAAATAACAATCTCCAACATTAGGTGGCCTATATTCAGAAAAATTAGTATAAAATCATTTATTAGCAATAGTAACTTCTCGGGTAGATTCAAGTCTTCAACTGAAGTGTTGTCTTATCCTTAATAATTTTTTATTCATTCTCACCATCCGCCTATTTATAATTATTTTTTATCACTTTAATAAAACTTAATTATCATAATAATTATCCAATAATAGTTATGTTAAAATTAAAAAATTATATATTCATACAAACTCATTCACTATAAGATGTTCTAGTTTTTGTTAGTTTTAATACCTATATAAACTATGTGAAAAAATTTCAATAAAAATTTATTAAGAAAAAATAAATAATAGAAATATGAGACAATAAAGGTTAAATTAACTTGTTTTTATAATTGTATAAGGTTATATGATTTATAGTATTTATTATTGATATCAATTATTTTTATTAAATCAATGTTTATAAAAAAATAATATTTAATCTTTCATTACAAATCATCACCATAATATTCATTAATTAATAATAAAACTACATGGATCTATAAATTAAAAATTAATCATGTCCATGGAAATTATATAATTGATTAATACATGATAAGAGATTATGGACCAGGTCCACCATGCATAAGAAATAATAAAAATAATAAAAATAGTAAAATAGGTAATTAATTTTAACGATAAATTATTAATAAAAGGGAAATAATAAAATATAATGGAATGTTATTAAATAATATATAAATAATTATATGATATTTATAAATAATAAATCATAATTTATTCGTTACAATGTAATGACATGTTAAACCAAAAGGTAGTCCAAGGAAAGGATTTTTCATCTCAATTTCTATTCCTTAAGATGCATGAAATACTATGAACATATTTTCCATTATATGTTCTATATACTACCATATAAATATTTTATCATAATTTATATTTGATTAGAAAATTTTAAAATTGAATTTTTTTAATTGTAATTTTATTGATTAATTACCAAATCTGTATGAGTTTTAATTAAATCAACCTCCATTCCATGAGTTACTATTATACTTCTTTCATTATGTACATTTAATTTTAATTTTTTCTACCCCTTATCTATATCATATTTTATCTTCTCATTATCTTTGAATAAAATTAAAATCTCTAAATAAAATATTCATCCTTTTTTAATTTCATATATATATTAAAAATATGACATAGTTACTAATAATTCTAACCCTATCTTTTTGTTATTTATCTTCCAAATATAGGTAATTTATTAAAAATAAGGTTTCTTTCATTAATTTAGATGTAAAATATATATTCTATTATGTAACACACATACTTATCTGTAATTGTTTTTAAAATAGGATTCTATAACCCTTTCATTGAAATGGGTCATTTTTAAAATAATTAAAAATATTAAAAATTTATTTTTTTAGTTTCAATGAAAATTTGAATTTTTTACTCTACATTTTTCTTTATTTTTTCATAATTAATATTATTTTTTCCAATATTTGGCATTTTAAATTTAAATTTGTTATTTAAAAGTGTTTTTATAACCATTTTAAGATGGTTTTTAATGTTACTTATAAATTTTATTAAAAGATTTTTCCAAAACATAAATGAGGCACTCCTCCAATACTACTATATGGTTTCTCCCATTGATATCAGTATTGATGGCCTAGATTACCATACCGATTTTTATTTGGTGGTTTTTGATTCACCCCATGTTTTAGGATTCAGTAATCGTTTCCTTTTGGGCTCCATTATGTTTGTTAAATTCTTCTCTGAGCATTTTCATTTCATCTTTATCTATGTATGTAAATATCTCCTTAGATTCCACTGAAACAATGTAGTTCAGCCACTTATTAATCAATAATCTACGTATTTCATATATCATTATAGATCTAAAAGAAATAAATAATTCATTATTGTCATTATATATCTTTTCATTTTATACCTCTGGTGATCCTCTCAGGTTTATATGTCATTCCTTCTGACAAATGGAAGGAAAGATATGGTTCCCTAAAAATCAATATGACTATGATATCTAGTGGTATCATGGATACCTCATCAAGAAACAATTTTGAGAGTTCTTATGGATTTTTATCATTTGAAAATGTTAATGATTGATTTTAGTTTCACTTCGCAAAGATATATCTTAAATGATTTATTAATGGTTCATTTCTCTCTAATTGTATTGGGTTCCATATATTGGTCTCATCTTTTTGTCATTCATCTAATCATGAATTTTTAGTCCAAATGTGTAAGCCTACATCTTGTCTAATCATATTTTAATTTTTTAGTGCTTTGGGACTACGTGTGGTGTGATGAGAAGTGATTGGATTTTATTACAAGAAATTTAATTTGATGTTTTTCCTGGTTAAAGTGTATCTATATAAATGAAGTGGTTAAAATGGTAGAGTTTCGTGGTTTTGTGTTATGATGAATCATTATCTTTAGAAAGTTTTCTATAATAGTGTAAATCAATGGTGGGTAGTGAAAATTATGAGTTTCAAAACAATGTATATGTACTCAAACAAGGAATGAGGTGAAGAGTGTGGGGAATGAGATTGTTTTCTAATTCTATAAGAAATTAATCCTATTTATATAGAATCTTTTAAATTTAAAATAACAATGTTCAATGTAATTTAGAGAGATATCCTGAGTTAAATAACATTTTACATTTTGAGTTTTGAAAATAATTCATTTTTTTATTTGCGTATATGGTATGAATTCAATCAAATTTTTTGTTCCTTCCTTAAAGAGGTCTCATAATTAACCTAAAAATAATTTCTATAAAATACAAAAAAAAGGATAATGGGTGGTACCAAAACCTAAATAAACCTATTTTTATTTTATCAATAATATTTTCATCTCTAGGTTTAAATCATCCATCATATATAGAGTTGTGTTTCACATATCTCCATTATAAATACTCATATAATATTTTCATTTATTATGATTAAATTTTCATATTGTTCCTTTAAAATTTTTCATTACTTCATTTGTGTTACATTATGAAAATATTATGAAATCCATTTTTCATTCATGGATTTTAAAATTAATGATGAATGGTTATTTGATGTTTAATACATATATTTTTTTAAATAATATGTAACATTTATAATTTTATTTATATATTCCTGCAATACATTAGGTTAAGCATTATATCTCAAAAGAAAATTATATCATATGTAAATATGGTTGATATAGATATTTATTTCATTTTATTCACACACAATATGTATTTTGTTGTATTAACATAGTTATATGTGGAAATTAACTAATCAGTGCTAACCAAAAATTTATCTACGAACATGATGAGATTATAAATGCTCATATGGTTATGATTTTCTATGTAAATAACTATTAAACCTTCATAAGATTGGTTTCATTGCATTATAAGTATTTTCTTATGATTTTACACACTATGGAATAGTAAATGTTATCATCCCAATATGATTATTTTATATTTTTATGATCTAATGGTACGATCTATAACCATTATATCATTATTTATAAATAATTATTATGATTTCACGATCTAATACAATTATCATATTATTTTTACCATATTCATAGTTTCTATCCAGTTTCAGATCCAATGACAAATCAACTCTAACTCATTGATGAGATTTACCATTATTGAATATTTGAGATAACACCATTTATATTATTTCCTACGACCCCAAGAATCAATATACAAGAAAATATATTAGAGTAAATAATTATGGATATGATGAATCATTATTTTCTAACAAGAAGGTTATGTAGCTAGACATAAAAGGCATGAAAATATAAGGCCCCATGAATGTTTATTAATTATGGAATGTAATGGATACCAATGTAAAATAATGTAAAATAATAATTTCATGATTCGGTGACCTCAGTTTATATTAGATCCTATTTTAGTTATTTTTTGGTATTGGGTTTGGAAACAATAGATCCAAACATAGTGAAAGCTAAGCCAATCATAATGTATCAAAAGTTGAATTGAAGGTCTCATAAATTAGGACTTAATTATTTAGATAATAAATGATTATATAATTTTTCACATTTCTATTCTTAACATATACTTATTTATTAGTCATGTTAACCATTATTTTTTTAGTGAACAGTTAGAAATTGATATAATTGAATAAAAAAATAATATGATTTGTAGGGTGATAATTATCCCAATAAATTTAAAAATGGTATGATAAATAATGTGAAAAACATCATGGATAGACTATTAAAAGTTGTGAGTAATAAAAAAATTATTGTTGAGATTCCAAATTTACAAGACGAATGAATCTCATTTGAGTCATTCGTTTAACAATGACAATAATATTTTTACGAATCCTTCATTCCTGTGATTTCTAATGAATTGGTCAGTAAGAAAAAAAATCTATTATTAAAAGATGAAAATTTAAAATATTACATTTTTTATTTATAATTTTTTTTTGTGGAGTAGAAAAATGATAGAATTTGATCAAGAACACAATTAAAATTGATAAAAAAACCTTAATGGAATAGATGGAGTTCCAGAATTAATCATCAAGAAATATTTTCCCCAAAATTTCAACATCAAAATATAAGAATATTTCTATATGTTAAGGAAAAAAGGAGGAATAATTGAATAATTACAAAAATGAAAACATCACAATACTTATAAAGTATTCCACAAGTTATATTATCAACCTATAAATATATATTTTTCATTCCTTTAATGGCATGAAACCAATTCTCTAAAATTATTTATCAATAAGGGAAATGCATGACATTAGAAAGATTTAACTGGTATATTAGGAATAAAATATAAATTATATAGTCTCACTATTCTCATGGATTTTGTGACATGAAATGGAAAATGAAATTTTCAATGATATGGAACATAGAAGAAAATAGTTTTAATTATCTATATGATAAAAGTGTTGAAATATTAGTATAAGAAATTCAATTAATGGTATGGGAAAATGAATCATGTTTTGAAGAACATGAAATAATTGAGAGATGGAGAGGATAGTACATACAATATAGGCGACTAAATTTAATCCTAATATACCACCAATACATAAAAATTGGACAATACCATTGGGTTTTAGATAGAAGAACCGGACTTTTTTATTAATTATGTTTATTTGAACTATCCCTAACCCAATAAATTAATTAATGTGGAATAAATAATAATATTATTTAATAATTACCATTAAAAATAATTTTCATTGATATAGACTTAATATATTACTAAATATAATTATCTGTAACACCCCCAAGATTTTATAGTACATTATCTCATTAATGTAATTGAGAATCTTGTGTTACAAACAAAACTGAATTCAAACGCACCCAAACATACCAAAATAGTAGTTCAAAAGTGGTTATGAGTAGTATTAACTTCATTTTGAATCTTATATACTCTTTATTATTTTAACACCAATATTATGTGTTTCTTAGACATAAAATAAGAACCAATTCAATTTATCAGACAAAGTAAGTATTTTCAAAAATTCAATTTTACCGCCTACTAATGGAGAATTTTTTTAAATGCAATATCTGATACTTTTATATTAAAATTAACAAAATAAAATTCTTATTTATATGAGGGAAATAAATATTTAGTTTGGAAAAAATTTGGTGCTTCTCTAAAAACTTTCATATTTTAATAAATAGTAAAAATAGTATGTTTTAATTGAAAACATCATTTTTAATCAAAATAATTTATAGTTATAAATTATGCTTTTGAATGGTTTTGATGTATTACTAGATTATATTTTTATAATTTAATAAAATTTAGAGGATTATAAGTAATTCCACATCTAAATGTGACATAAACACTTGTCAATCTTTTAAAAGTTTTTAATTTTTTAAAAACCCACCTTTTAGTTTTGAAAACAGGAATCAATTTTAAATTAATAAATTCAACATATATGTTTTGAATTTGGTAAAATCGAATTCATTTTTGAAATCATAATATTAAAATTAGCTTAGGGTAATTTTTTGGAATTTTTCTGAAAACATTCAATTTATAATGAATAGTGAAAAATACTGCGTTATTATTTAAAATAGAAATTTTAATTATATAATTATTTATATTATTTAAAATTATTTTAAGTCAAAATAGATATATAATAAATATATAAGTTCAATGTAATTCATTTTAGTAATTTTATAATAAAACTTGTTGTATAAATTTTTTTTGATCTTTTTAACGTTTTTTACCCACCTTCAAGAAGCATTTGCAAATTTTCATAAAAATAAATTTTACCATTTTTGTAAGTTAAATTTCAAAAATCTGAGATAAATGGTTTAAATCATTAAGTAAAATGTGATTCAATAAGATGAAAATAATTTTTGGTGAATAATAATGTTGGACATACATTACCGCGGTTAAAAGTAAATAGGGTAATTAAGGGTAAATGATATTATAATAACCCTAACACATGTACTAATTATATAGGATAAGTTTAATTTGACTAAATAAACCTTATAAATAAAATATAATCCTATTTGGTCTACTTGGACTAGATTAGAACATTTATTATTATTTTAATTAAAGATGTGTTAAAAGTGTTAAATTTAATGTTAAATAACTAATTCATGTTTTATATAGGGTTACACATAATATAAATTCTACTATAAATATTCATTATAAAGATAAAAAGATTTTATACATAATGGTATTTTATTTATAAATTTTAGACCTTAAAAAATTTAATTTTTTATGACACAATGATGATGCAATAATTATCTCACTAATGAAATATTAAAATAATTGATTATATATATATCCAAATAAATGTAAATTGAGACTTCTAATGAATTACAGTAATATTATAGTTTAATATTAATTTTTTGTGATGATTAAATAATTTTTTTAATAGATAAGGTCTCAAAAAAACCAAATTGTGTCAAAATTGACATAAATTAGTTTTTAAAACAAATAATATATTATTGGTTGATAAAATATTACTAAAAACCAGGTCTTTGGAAACAGGATTAAATGATATTATATATTTAACTAATGAACCACTTTAGGTTATCTTGGATGTTTAGAGTATGTTTATTAACTATATACTGTAAGAATTCATGAAGACACGGTAAAAGGTAAACTACTTAACTAAGAGTTAAATCTAAAATATACGGTTAAAATGGTAAACTAAACTTGATTAAAACATGTTGCATTAATATATTTCAACCCATAACCAAATAAGGATCGAAATAAATTCATTTTGAGCCATTTTGAATCGTATATGTTTGTATAATAAATTAATATTTAATCTTTTCCTAAAGTGACCCTCACCCCTCTTATAAAAGGGCACTACCCCTTATATCGAAATCACACCTCCTAATCCATTTGGCTCTGCCAATACAAGCCCAAATATTCTCAAAACATCCGTCAAGTCATTCTAGAGTCCTTACTTTTATCAGAAAGCCAACCTATGGAGCCATTTTGATCAACTCTAAATGAAACACCCGAAGAAGAGGTAACAATTTCACCACCTTATTTCAAGTTATTTTCTTCTTCCACTTCCTATATCATTGTTTTTAACATACCAAAATAATGACTTGAGTACTTCCTACATACTGTGATGATATTATAAATACATTAAACCATGTTTGTTATTCTATCAGTCCTTTAAATGAAAAAGTCACCATAGGTGCGTACGTACGGATTACCGTCTCCACGTCGTGGTGTAGTTTTTTATTGAAACATTTTATTATTTTGATGGGTATAATAATGAGTATAACTAATATAAATAATAAATATAACTTGTTAAATATTAATTATATTCGATATACCATCCAATTATATATAATTTCACTATCAATATAATGACATTGTCTCTCATGCGTACGTACGAATTACCATCTCCACGATGCGATGAGATTCATTCCCACGTTCACCATTCAATGATGATTGTAAAAATATATATTATTAATAAGTATGTAATATATTACATAATAAATCTACTTGATATATACATATATGTATTTATGTACTTACATAAATCTTATTCATTTACTTCTGTTCAATATGATATGAAAACGGGAACTGCGTGTATGCGTACGTACGGCCTACCGTCTCCATAAATGGTGCCTTCCATTTCATATATTTATCTATTATAAATATTTATATTCTGAATATATTTGATATATAAATCAATTTTTATATTCTTTAAGTATTTAAATCATTATCTAAATTATATGATCAATAATAACAAGTTTAAAAACCTACGATAAAAAAGCAATTATTACCCAAAATGATAATTTAACATGGAAATCATTATTAAATGGGTAGTATGAAGTCAAAAATGAGCCATGTATGATAAAATAAATATTAATATGGTTATTGAATAATTTAAAAACATACTATGGTAATTATACATGAGGTTAAACGTACCCTCGACCAATGGAAAGTGCAAGGTATGAGTTAATTCATCAATCCCATTATTATCCGAGATTGTTTATGTGTAAGTATTTTCTGGGACATATTTATTATCCATGTCTATGTTTTATAAAATAATTTTTCAAAATGATTATTTTAATTACAACATTAACTAAAAAATCATTTTAAATGATTTAAATATTTATTCTTCTAAATAATTCTCATTATTGCTCATGTTTACCAAATGGGTTTTTAAGGATTTATTTTTATAAACATGGATGTTTTTAAAATATTAATTCCATTCAAAATTATCAAATTGTTATGGGAAACATTGATTAAAAAATGTCTTTAAATGTATTCCTTTCTAATTTTGTGACTTTTAAATATTTTCATGAAAAAGGGATATTTCTCTCAAAGAGTATTGCAGATCATTTTCATCTATTTCAACATCCTTTGATGGATTTTTAACTTGTTTGAAGTTGATTTATTATGAAACCAATATTCCATATTGAATTGAAGGTTTCATGATATTTTTGACCATGGAAGTGTTATTTTTATATCATTCATGGTTTATGGATAAAGTATTGACATTTTTTATGCAATTTTTAATACAAATGTTTCGGGTATGTTTAATCATTTTCATATGAGAAATTCATTACACTTAGTAATTGACGGGTGGAGCCCACTATAGCTCTTCAATCCATCGGTAGGTCTCATGAGATAAACTTGTGTCTTGTCACAAGGACTTGATGAAATTTTATTTGTATTCTTAGCACAAATCCTTGACTATGTGGTTATGAAGTCTGGCATTATGCATTCCATCATTAAGAAATTGGATATTTATATTAACTATGTTTCTTTGACTAGTATAATATCCATGTGAATAATTAAATGGAATTATTTAATTTATCTTTTCTATATTAAGAATAAGTTTAATTTTCAAAAGATTTTGTTTTAGTTTTATACATTGCCTTAAATTTTTATTCTTATTTATGAAAGTTTATTGTATATTGTTATCCTTACTGAGCATCTAAGCTCAACCCTTTCTATTCTTTTTATTTTTCCCAGGATGTGAAAAAGAATATTATGAATGACCTGTAGTGCTAATCTAAGGGATATGGTTGTTGTCAATGGAGACCATGTTGTTGTTGTTTTACATTTTATAATTTAATGTAATGTTCATGTATGTAATCTATTTTCCATGACTGATAAAATGATCGGTCCTTCAAGACTTTATTCCTTATAATCATGAAAATGCATTAAAACAATGCACCAAATCTGGGTGATTGGAGTTAAGGAATTACAGTTAGTATTAGAGGAAGTTTAGCAACAACCTTGGAAATATATTTAGATAAACTCTGATTAAATAACATTACACTATGATAGAATTATAGGAGTAGTATAGATGAACTTCCATGAATTTTGGTATTCTAGTGATTTTGTGTATTTTCCCTACAATACATCCTTTTCTGGATATGAGAAGATAGAGGCGGCTCAGGCACATATGTACCTAGGAGTGATAACTCCGACAAAGAGTTTCGGGATTAACCTCGTGTATCCTGGTACACGACAACGGGCCTTGATGCACTCTAGGTTACAAAACACCTGGGGGATATGCTTAGGATAATTCACATTTTCATTACAAGAAATTATTATGGATTCATGAGTAAATACTTCCTCAATGAAAACATTTTATGATTAAAGATTATATGCATAATCTTTTCAACTTACGTTAGGTATTTTAAAAGTTTCAAATTATGCATTGTGATTCATAAAATAATATAGTGTATGCCAAGGTTTTGAAATTGTGCCTAGTAGAATAAATGAGAATTCCAACAATACAAATGATATAAATATTAAGAAGGATCATATCTTTCCTGGTATTAATCCAAAATTTAAAATAGAAATAATCTCCCACATATTCTCATCATATGAAAAAAATAGTATCATGTGTTAATAAGATAAGTAAAAAAAATCTCTGAGCCCTATGGCTTTGAAGGGAAGAAAGGTTATAAAAGGTTTTAAGAGAAAAAGATGGATAAAGAGAAGATGGGAAAGAAGGATTTTCCTATATGCGATAACTGTCGAAAGAATCACCTTAGTAAATGCTTGAAAGGAATGGGAATTTTTTTTATGTGTGGAGAAAAAGGACACCAGGTAAACTATTTCAAGGGTAAGAAAAAGGTTTCAATTGTACAATGATTCATCTATAAAGAGTTTGGACACTATGTGAATCAATGTCCAAATCATAAGAGTATACCCCAAATGATGCTATTGGATAATAATCATGTTTTGATACAAACGAATATGAAGAGGAATGTTTAGATTTCATATGTTTCTCTTAAAGTATTGTGTCATTTGATTATTTTATTAATGATGTACATATTATAAGAATTATATAGTATAAGAGAATTGTACTATAGAAATAATTCATTAAGGACTTGAGATTGTGTGGAAACAATAA
Source organism: Viscum album (assembly GCA_963277665.1). Lineage (NCBI taxonomy): Eukaryota > Viridiplantae > Streptophyta > Magnoliopsida > Santalales > Viscaceae > Viscum > Viscum album. The sequence goes on along the minus strand of OY728133.1, from coordinate 1,155,024,876 downwards.
CAGTGACTGAATAGCAGGTTAAATTTTTTTGGAAAATGTATGGATGAGAGAAAGATATACCATAATATGGTTTTGATTCTATGGTAGTGATTTTGGAATAATATATTATTTATTTAGATAAATTATATTGGATATTCTAGACTACCTTGATACTGATTGATGATTTATATAGTCCATCATTGTTGGAGTTTACATCATTTCTGGATAGAATAAGTATATCCAGTATTCTATAAGGTAGAAGGGAGCATGGATGTAATCAATAATTTTTTATGGTAATTCAGTGTGTTGTAGTGTTTTAAAAGAATATGTGATGAAGGTATTAACATTTTATTATGTGGAAAAAAGGTTGTTCATTTTCTTTACCTTCCATATAAATTTTGGACTGTGAGTATGGATATGAGTATTTTGGATAATTCGAAAGGGTCGAATTGATTAAGTTTGACATTGGATATTATTGTTAACGTTAATGAATTTCATGAGATTATTTTTGGATTATTATAAAAAGTACAACCATGTGGTATGGTGACAACCCGTCCCATCCGGAAAGGCCGTGAGACATGAACCCATAACTGATGGGTGAAAAGGGTGCATCACCTACCACTGGCCTACATGATGTCCTAGTTTTTATAATTTTTCTTTTTAAAATAGCATGACAAATTAATTATAAATTAAATATTTTTGGAACCCTATGTGATTTGGATAAATAGAATATTTTTGAATTCTATTATCTTTTGGAGTGAAAGATTAGTTTGTGGTAGGAATTAGTTGAAGGATGAAACTCTACTTGTCAAGTATATATATATATATATATATATTCCTAAAATTCTATAAAAAAATTAATTATTATACCATAGGGAAGGAATCATGAAACAAAAATAGTTGTACCCTAATACCATATGTTTTGTTTAATCAATGATGTTTTACATCATCTTAGATTGATGGCTTTGAGGACCTCAATTTTACACTTGTTTGTGATTTATGACCTAAATCACTCCTAATAAATATTTACGTTTTTCCTCTAATTAGGTGTCTCTAATTTCAACCAATGTTCTTGTAATCAAGATCAAAATTTTTTGGTGACTTTTTCATTTCCATTTACTTCTAATTAAGACTAAATTTTACTAACCCAAGGTCCGATGTGGGTTTTCCAGAAAGGTATTTTTCTATTTTTAACTATTTATTATCTAAGAACAATTTAAAATTTTGGGAGTGCAAGTTATTAAAGGAGGAGAGAATGTAACACCCCAAAAATTATAGTATGTTATCTCATTAAATTAATTCAATAGCTTACACTACATGAAACACCATGTTCGAATGCTCCACAACTTACCAAACTAGCCTTTCGAAAACCAGTTATGAATAATATTAGTTGATTTTTCAATTTAATATAATATATATAATTTTAACACCCATATTATTTGTTTTTTAAACATAATATAAGAACAAATTCAATTTATCAGATAAAGGGAGTATTTTTCAAAAAATCAATTTTACCGCCTACTAATGGTGAATTTATTTTAAATGAAATATCTGACACTTTTATATTAAATTTGAAAAAATAAACTTCTTATTTAGAAGTGGGATGTAAAAAAAATTTTGAAAATTGTTTGGATCTTTTCTGATACTATAAGGCCCCAGCCTTAAACCTTACTTAATATGGAATTAAATGAATAATTCACATTGAGGATCTTTTCAGGTTTAGAGTTTTATAGAATTAGAACATAACTATTACATCATAAAAGATTACAAAGTATACACTTCTACTAAGTTTCCATAAAATAAAAACTCTTAAAAAGAGAGATGTATAGATTCCATGTTTTAGATAGCATGACATTCCCTTGATCCCATCCTTGACCTTATTCCACTTTAAGTCATGTTAAAAACATTTCGAAAAACTTGGGGTGAGCATAAAAAGCTCAGTAAGGGATACACAAAGAATGAAAACTATTACTTTTTCAAACATCAAGTAAAACATGTATACTCTATCAAAGTAATACCTTCACCTTCATGAAGTAGTAAAAATTCTTCGCTGAATAAAGTATCATTACTTACCTTTTTGTAACCAAAGGATTACCATAAAACCCATATAAAAAAACACATAGAATATATAAAAGGTAACATGGGACATAAACATACTTAAGTGGAATAACCATACGGTAGACTTCCACACATATCACTTAATGGAATAGCCATACGGCCAATTTCCATACATACTTAATGGAATAGCCATACGGCCGACTTCCATACCCAATGCATTGGAGGTTATAACGTAACCACCCGTCCTGGTATTCACGGCACCACCCGTCATATGGTTTATAACGTAACCACCCGTTAAAATGTCCAAGTACCAATATAAAATCATAAAACATAAAACCAATATAAAGGAATGATAACATTTCCACATTTCAATCACAATATATCATAAATATATTGACATAATGGAATCCTTTTTCAAAACCATTTTCAATACCAAAATACATAAAAGCGTATATGGTATTTATTTTATTCTAAAAACATTACGGCTTCATGAGAAAGCTGAAGACCAAATAATACTCGCGGCGGCGGAAAAGGTCGTTGTCACCACGTACGTTAAAAAAACATTCTTTTTTGTCATTTAGTAAAACGCTTCGTAGAAAAATATTCCTTTTGTATAAAAGTAAAAGTCAAAGGGGTTTATAAAACGTATAAAAGAAAGTTGTGTATAAAACGATATATGCCTTAATGAAAGGAGATTGAGACGAAGTCCCTTACAAAGATAATTTTTAAAATAAAATAGATCTATTATGTGTAGCCACTATAGGTACACATAAAGAAAGTATAAATACAAAATAATACATAATAATATCATCACATAATTAGAAAGTAGGAGATTAACCCAAAGAATGGAAATTGGGTTAAGAAGTTCCCTTACCTCGTATCCAACTTGACTCGATCGTTCTTTAATGTCATGAATAATAAACTTGAGTTAATTTCTACTTGATTAAGAACCTTTTTAAAGTTCATTATTCCTTTTATATCACTTATTCACATGTTATAAACATTATCTAACCACTTAAGTTAATAAAGTTCATTTTGTCGGTATTTGGTTATTAAGTCAAAAATAGACTTCTTACACTTACATGTTGTTAATTTGGTCAAAGGATCATTATATCCAGAATGATATTAATGATTTGGATAACATATATATCATATATATTCATCATGTACATGTATTTATAATATTACATCACATTTAGAGGTAAGAAATGAAATGCACCGTTCATGGAGACGGTAAGCCGTACGTACGCATTAACGCTACTTTCATTTCTTTGTCATATTAATGGAATTAAAACTAAATGAGGGGTATGTATATTTTAATTCCAGAATTGTATTCATCATTTAGATATATCATTAATTATATATATCCATTATATACATGTACTTTTAATTTTACATAACATTTGGGGATAAGAAATGAAATGCACCATTCATGGAGACGGTAAGCCGTACGTACGCATGAACGCTACTTTCATTTCTATCTCATACTTTAATGGAATGAAATAATAATGATATATAGGTATATTATAATTCCAGTATAACATCATATATAATAACTTTAAATCCGTCCTTTACACGTCCCACAAATGGCATTAACGAATCACATCACTTTGAGGGGGCGGTAGTCAGCACTTCCTTAAATGAAGATATCGCGTATACCCATAATGGAAGCCATAAAGGTAAGACAAAAATGAAAAATACAGAAGCATAAGTAAAACATAAACATATTATATATCATATATAAAAATAGTGACATCATAATGGCCACCTTTGAAGGTGTTAAATGAGTATTGAACAATCATCGTTTCAGGAGGCAGAATTTCTTCATCCACAGAAACCGTATGTTCTTTAACCATTTGATGTAGTTTTGTGAGATTGTAGCTCAAATAAATCTTATAAAAACATCCTAGTATATTGAAGATACCGGTGTTGTTAAAAAAGAAGTAAATAAAAAGAGTTTATGTGGTTGGAGAAGCAAAATAAAACAAATGAACATGACAGAATGAATTACCTTTAAAAGTGTAACTCTTTTTGGTTTGAGCCTAAAGGCTTCCTTTTAAAGGATTCTTCCCAAAGGAAATCCTCTAGGATGAGGAGAGGGATGTGGAGAGAGTAAATGGGTAGGGTTGGCCGAGCCAATGACTTTATAAGTGTGTGAAATGAGGTAGAGGTGGGGGGCTTTTATAAGAGGAGAGGAGGGGCACTTTTGGAAAGTAAAGAAATATCACTTTATTTGAAAATGTGTTTCGGTTTTAAAAGGTCCTACATTGATAGAATTCGTGGATAAGGTGATAAGGGTTCGAAATACACTCATCCAATTGGTTTTGGACATGTGTAGTTCATAGATTTTACATTATCTTTCTATTTTATTTAAATCGTCAAATAATGATGTCATCGCTGCATCATTATTATGTCATCAATAATTAAATTTATTTAATGTCTAAAAATTATAAAACAAAATACTATGATATAGGAAATCTTTTTAGATTTCCAATGACTATTTATAATCCAAATTTGGACTTGTATAACCCCACGTAAAAATTGTTTTTGTAAAACATATTATGTTTGTGTCATATTCACTTTAACATTAAATAAAAAGTAATTTATGTCATTTCCCAACAAAAGTGGATCCATGGGGTCCCCAAGTTGACCCATGGCTTGTCTTGGTCGGCCATGACACAACCAATAAGGGTAGGACATGTGTCTAGGTCATTTCATATTATTAAAGCATTATTTATATCTTAAACTACACTAATTACCACTAATCGCGATTAAAAACTTAATAAGTTACTATTCACCAAAAAATTATTTTAATCTCATTGAACCACATTTTACATACTAAAGAAAACCATGTATGTATGATTTTCAAAATTCAATACACATTAGTGGTAAACTTTCATTTAACTGAAAAATCAGTTTGCTTGATTACCACTTAGTGGTTTCACTATTCATCAAAAATTGATGTTTTTCAGAAAATTAACAAAAATTCACCCTAAGCTATATTTGATATTCTAAATTCAAAAATGAAGTCTATTTTAAAAAATTCAAAACATATAATTCACATTAATTAATTTAATAATTAATTCCCGCTGTCAGAGCAAATAGCGTGTTTTTATGGAACAATAAGTATCAAAAGATTGACACTAGTTTAAGTCCGATTTCAAAGTGAAATTAATTCGAATGACCACTATTGGATTTAATGGTAAAAATATTTTCTAATTTCACTTTAAAATCAATTCAAAAGATAATCTAATCATATAAATAAATTAGATTAAAAAGAGGTTTTGAATTAAAATACAACATTTTACACAATTCATAAAAAAATGAACTTTATCAGAAAGGTACCAAAAATTTACACAAAGTAAATTTTGATGTCCCGATTCTAAATAAGAGTTTTATTTGGTCCAAAAGAATGTATAAGAGTGATCAATACTATTTTTAATGACAGTTCGCCATCAAAAGGCGATAAGTGAACCTTTAGTGAAAACTAGGGCATACACGCCTAAAATTGAATTCTTTCCGTATTTTATTCCTCTATCCTTTATTGGGTAAATGTAAAACCAATTAAAAACATATATAATCATATTTTAGTTATTTCTATCCATTCCCGCCAGTACAACGGCTACTCATTAACTAACATTTAAAATAATATTATTTTATTACTTGTGTGCAACGTAAGTTTTCAAAGAAACTCATCGTTGCATATCGAGTACGCTATCGAACATAGAAACCCCATTAAAATAAAATTAATATTTAATTTGTAAATATTAATTAATATGAAAATTCTTTATTCTTTATTTACCTGGGATGTTACAGATATCTTTCGTATTTTGATGAATATTGAAAAATACGATGTTTTTATAGAAAACTACTTTATTAATCAAAATAATTTATAGTGCTAAATTATGTATTTGAATGGGTTTAATGTAAAATCTAGGTCATTATAAGTAATTTTACAATTAAATTGACATAAACCCATGTGATTCTTTTAATTGATTTTATTTTCTTAAAAACCCACTTTTTGGTTTTGACAACAGAAATCAATTTTAAATTAATAAATGATACATATATGTTTTTAATTTTTTAAAATGGAATTTATTTTTGAATTCAGAATATCAAAATTATATTAGGGTAAATTTTGGATATTTTTTTTGAAAACATTCAATTTTTGATGATTAGTGAAAAACACTACGTTACTATTTAAAACTGACTTTTTATTTAAATAATTATTTATTTTATTTAAATTTATTTAAATTAAAAATTGATATATAATACCTATATAAGTTCAATTCAATTCATTGGAGTCATTTTATAGTAAAATTAGATATCTAAAATTTTATTGAACTTTTTAACGTTTTTACCCACCTTCTAGGAGAATTTGAAAATTTGCATAATACATAATTTTACAGCTTCTGTGAGTTGAATTTAAAGAATCTGAGAGACACAGTTGACATCATTAATTAAAATTTAGTTAAATAATATGAAAATAATTATCTGTTAATAGTACCTTTTGACTTATCTGCCGCGGTTAAAAGTAAATATGGTAAATATGGGTAAAAATGATATTATAAATACCCTAACACATGTCCTGATTATATTAGATAAGTGTAATTCTACTAGAAACAACCTTAATAATAAAATATGATCATATTTGGTTCAGATTTATTAGATTACGACATTTATTATTATTTTATATAAAGAAGAGTTAAAAGTGTTAAATTTATTGTTTAATAACAAAAAAAATTATATAGTGTTACACATAATATAAATTCGAATATAAATATTAATTAAAAGATAAAAATATTTCCTATATAATGTTATTTTATTTATAATTTTTATACATTAAATAATTTAATTAATTTAAGACACAATGATGATGTAGTAATTACCTTATTAATGAAATATTAAAATAATTGATATTATAAATATCCAAATAAATATAAATGGATACTACTGTTGACTTACAATAATTTTATAAGTTAATATGGCATATTATGGTTTATTTGATAAATGTTTTCAAATTTATAAGGTTTTTATGTCATTCACAAAAACAAAATACCAAATTGTGTCACAATTGACATAAATTAGTTTTTAAAACAAATAATATATTATCGGTTGATATAATATTCCAATAGAACTATAGTTCAGTAAGAAAAAAGATTAATCAATATTATATATGTCATTAATGAACCATTTTTGGTTCTCTTGGATGTTTATATTATGTTTATTAACCATATAGAGTAATAATACCATACGAGACATTAAAAGTTAAACTACTTAACTAAGAGTTAAATCTAAAGGATAAGGTTAAAATAGTAACCTAAACATGTATAAAACCTATTGGTTGAGATCATTTCGACCCATAACCACCTAAGTCTCGAAATAAATTTATTTGGAGACATAATAAACCGAATATGATTGTATAATAAATTAATATTTTAATCTTTTCCTAACGTGACCCTCACCCTCTTATAAAAGGGAACTTCCGATTCTCTCAAAATCACACCTCCAAATCCATTTGGCTCGGCCAAACCTTGACCAAATATCCTACCAAATTACTTCAAATCATCATAGAGTCCTTACATTGATCATAAATCCAACCTAAAGATACCTTTTGATCAACTCAAAAGGAAACACCCAAAGAAGAGGTAATAATTTCGCCACCCACTTTCAAGTTCTTTTCTTCTTCAACATCCTCTTTATTTATTGTTTTCATACAAAAATAATAACTCAAATTCCTACTAAATACTTTGATATTGTTGTAAATATGGTATAACCATATTCATTATTCTATTCATCCAATAAATGACAATGTCACCATACGTGCTTACGTACGGTTTATCGTCTCCAAGTCGTGGTGTAGTTTGTTATTCAAACACTTAATTATTTGGATGGGAGTAATATTTAGTATAAATGATATAAATAAGAAATATAACATGTAATTATTCTTTATATATTATATACCATCCAATTAAATATGATTTAACCATCAATATAATGATATTTTCGCTCGTGCATACGTACGGATTACCATCTCCACGACGTGATGAGATTCATTCCCACGTTCACCATTCAACGATGATTATAAAAATATATATTATTAATAAGTTTTTATTATATGACACTATAATGATATTATAGATATATATATATATATTTATTTATGTACTTACATATATCTTATTCACTTACTTCTGTTCAATACGATATGAAAACGGAAACATTGTTTATGCATATGTACGCCCTACCGTCTCTATAAACGATGCCTTCCATTTCATATATATATATCTATTATAAATATTTATATTCTAAATATATTTGATATATAAACCATTTTTTATATTCGGTAAGTTTTTAAATCATGATATATATGATACGATCAAGAATAACATGTTTAAACACGTACGATAAAGAAAGCAATTATTATCCAAAATGTTTATTTAACATGGAAATCATTATTAAATGGGATGTATAAAGTCATAAATGAATCATGTATGATATAATAAATATTATTTTGGTTATATTATAATTTAATAACATACTATGGTCATCATACAGGTGGTTAATCGTACCCTCAACCAAAAGAAATTGCTAGGTTAGGGTTAATTCCTCAATCTCATTATTATCTGATATTGTTTATGTGTAAGTATTTTTTGGGACCTATTTATTATCCATGTCCGTGTACCATAAAATAATTTTTCAAAATGATTATTTTAATTTAATCTTTATCTAAAAATTCATTTTAAAAGTTTTAAATGTTTTAAATATTTATTCTTCTAAATCATTCTCATCAATTCCAATGTTTTCAAAATGGTTTTTAAAGATTTATTTATATGGACATGAATGTTTTTAAAATATTAATTCCATTCAGAAGTTTCAAAGTGGTATGTGAAACATTATTTCAAAAATGTATTTAAATATATTCATTTCTAAATTGGGCAAGATTTAAATGTTTTCATGAAAAAATGATATTTCTCTCAAAGAGTTTTACAAATCATTTTCATCTATGTCAACATCCTTTGATTAATTTTAAATATGTTTGAAGTTGATTTATTATGATAAAAATATTCCATATTGAATTGACGGTTTTGTGAAGCATTTGACTCTGGATGTGTTATTTTTATACCATTCATGGTTTATGGATAATGTATTTATATTTCGTAAGCATGTTTTCATAAGAATGTTTATGTTATGTTTAATCCTTTTCATATGAGGAATGCATTGGACTTGGTAAGTGACGGGTGGAGCCCGATATAGCTCCTCAATGAATCGGTAGGTATAATAAGTCAAACTAGTGTCTTGGCACAAGGCCTTTCCAAAATTATATTTTTAGTATTGGCACAAGGGCTTGACTATGTGGTTATGAAGTCTGGCATTATGAATTTCATCATGTTGAAATTGGTTATTGATTTTACATGTGATTATTTGACTAGTAGAATATCCATGTGAATAAGTAAATGGAATTATTTGATTTAACTTTACCATATTATTCTTAAGTTTATGTTTAAATGGATTTATTTTAGTTTTATACATTGCCTTAAATTTTTATGCTTATTTATGAATGTTCCCTCTATATTGTTATCCTTACTGAGCATCTGAGCTGACCCCTTTATATTTTTTATTTTTCCCAAGATGCACAGAATTATATTATGACTGAGTTGTAGGGATAATATAAGGGATATTAATGTGGCCAATGGAGACAATTTTTTTGTTGTTTTTTATTTTATAATGTATTGTAACATTAGTGTATGTAATCTATTTTACAAGACTTCTAAACTGATTGGTCCTTTAGGATTTGATTCCTTGTAATCATGCCAATGTATTAAAATAAGGCACTGACTATGGGTAACTGGGGTTAGGGCATTACATAATCTATATATAATAATCATAAATTTTAAATATTCAATACATACTACTATAATTTTTTAAAAAATATATACTGGTCGTCGCCTAAATGTGGAAATTATTTATTTTTATGTTAAAATATTTTATATTTGTAATATTAAATTGAAAAATAATGTTAGATTTCATGGATTAACATGTTTATAAAATGTTGTTGTATGGTATTTTTTCCCTTCTATACTGTAAGATTTTTATGCCTCTATTTCAAAAAAAATGGAACATGAATTCCATGAATGCACGTGCCTTGTTAGGATGGGTGAAATAAATCAAATCCTATATACCCCACTCATTGATTTAAATGTCCCATTTTTCATCCACCAACTTATTTTTATCCTTCATCCAACTAAGTAACACAGTAATAAGGCACTAATAAAATAATTCCCACTTTTGATAAGGAGATAAACAGTGAAAATCCCAAATAGATAATAGTGAATCTTTTTATGATAGAACCTAGAATTTCTAGGATGGGGATCATCCACTAGAATTTTTTTAGGTAACTTTCAAAAAAACATTTGACTACCTAAAAAATATAATTATTAAATAGATTAATTATCTTGGGTGAGTCAAGTACTGAGTTTAATAATTCAATCCTGGTCCAAACCACATTACTAAACTTGATTTAAATTTAGGCTCCACAATTAATAGGGTTTAACCAATAAGACTATATTATCTCTTTTTATCTAGTCTAGCGGGTCCCTAAATCCAATACTTGAATTATAATTATTTTGGAAATTATTTATTCCAATGCCCAAATATAATAGAAAATGAGGATAATTGATATAAAACCCATTCATATATGTGCATGAAAGGAAGAGAATATGGGATCATTACTTCAAATATGGATATTTATAATGATGTAGTGAAAGGTGAATTCATTATCCATATAATAACAATACAAATATTATTGCATTTTGATTCTTTATATTACATCAAATAATTCATTTTTTATATGATTGTTGACTCACCGCCTATGAGATTGGATTTATTCATCATTGAAAATACTTGATCATGTGTTGATTACATAAAAATTATATAACACATATTAGGTTATTGTTTTTTGGAAGATACTTTCCAATAATATATTAATTCATTCTATGGTATAACTAAATGTGTTATTGTGCATGGATTATCTCTATCAAGATAAAGATCGCATAAATTTTTTTGATTTGGAAATCCCCCATCATATCCCTTATAATCCAATGATGAAATATCTATATGAGGATGATTATTTATTTCATTTCATAAATAAATAATTAATCATGGTCATTATACCAAATAATAAAGGATACATACTATGAAAAATTTAGGATAAAATCTATATTAATGATAATAACATTTTAGGGAAATGTTAAAATTTATTTTAAAAAGAGTTACCTGGTATTCCCTTAGAACATGGGGTTTAATGCTCCAAAAAATTCATACATGATCTTATGAAAATATAAAATATTCCTTAAATAATAGTCTACATCAAATTACTGGAATTGAAGAAGAAACATCAATTGAAATTTACAAGGGGTTTTTATTTTTTCATTCCAAAATATCATTTCAAAAATTATGTTGGTAAAATATCTCAAATACATGTCCCATTTTGATTAAATGCAAAATATGAAATGGAATGTCCAAAATCGGATCATGTTACCTGGTTGTGTGATTACATTACCAATGAATGTACACATGATACAAAGTTCCACCAATGATTTATATGACTCATCAAATACAAATAATATTGTTTTCCATGATAGGGTTCACAAATGAATAGTTTAACCATATATTATTATCACATTCCTTTTAGACACTCCTACTTATCAATCCCCAAATACATTGGTGATTTAATTTTTATGAGGTAAAAGGGTCCCACAATATTTTTTTGATTCCCCCTAAAGTCATGCACTTTACCCATGAATGGTTAATCACTGACTTCATTTGGTTGAAGTTATAAGATAAAGACCCTACATGTGTGTGATATTCTTAACACAACACCTATAGATGATATAATATCACCTTACATTGAGAGGATCACGTGATTAGAAACCCCATATTACTTTTTCTATAATGGTCCTATATGATTTTCATGTTATAGAAATGGAATTCTAGGAAATTATACCAGTGAAACTTTTCTTGGCCATATCAGATTCATAATTCTAAAAAAATTTATTCAAATAGTCATTACGCATTAATAATACTAGTTACATGTAATTTACATCATGTGAATCAGCATATATATGGTGGGGTGATTCCTACAACACCCCCTAAAACTAAAAAACACACATTAACAATAATGGAAATAGAAACATGATAAAAGTTTTGATAGATTGTGATTTTTTAATATGGGGAATCTTGTGATATCAGAGTCTTATTCTTGATGGGTTCAGTGAGCACTATAGGAAAAAATTAATAATAATTGGGTATTGATGTGAATGATCATTAGTACAAGTGATGAATAGGAAATAAATCCTTAGTCCTGTGATCTCATGATGAATCATTGGTCATGTGATCATTACATTTCCTTCAACTTATGATATCATGACATGTTATCACATCATAATGAAACAAGTTACATTATTCTACACACCTTATAATATGGCAGCCTTTTGTTATACTTTTTTCCTATTTAGGAATGTAATTCCTTCATTAAATTGTATGCTTGTGTGACAATACAATTATTATTAGTAAGTGAATTATCATCCTTCCATAAAATTTTATCATTATTCTAGTTCCATTATACTACAATCATTTATTTCCTTCCTACATGGAATTAATCTCTAGAGTTCCTTGTTGAAGTTCTATAAAACATTACAATCCATAAATATTATCACAATGTAATATTAGGTAACATTATGGAGATCATATGATACATATAAATGGTTTCACAGATAGGTTGTTTCTTCAATGTATTGATGATCATAATAGAAAATGTTAGCAACCCATCATTTATGTTTGTGTAACCATTCATGTTTTATATCTTGAGATATATTCACAAACATATCACCATATATAATAGAGTAATGGAGTGGTATATAATTCCACCTAAAAAGGTTTGATATGTTGAACCTTGAATCCTCTCGAATAATGTTAATTCATATGTTTCATTCTTAATGAACTCTGATGTCCAACTTCGTTTGGAAGGTAGGCATGAATCTCACTACATATGTAAGAGTAATTGGGTGTTTCTAGTCCAAGGAATAAGCCAATATTGGAAACTATATGAAATGTAAATGGGGATCCCAATAAGATTTTTACAACTATGCCATGTCCTACATGACAAAAAATGGGTTAGTTTTTCCGTTCCCCATAATTCCATTTCATTCCTAAAATTAAAACAACTTTTTGGGATAGAACAAAAATTGTGTACCTAATATGAATCATTCCATAACTAATCACAATGTAGTAATAATTATTTCATATATTGGTCTGTTTTTTGGGAAAATATTTAAAAATAATATTCAATATAGGTTTAAACATTCATAAACAATAATAAATATTATTTCTTAGGAATAAATAATTAATATTGATTCTTTCTTTTGATGTTGCACTGATCAGTGGCCTTATTTCATGTTTTAATCATAATCGTAGATATCTTTCTCACAATGATCACAGTGACCCAAATAAATGGAATCGTGAAGAAAACACTGTCATAATTTAGTAGTAGAATCATTCTCCATGGATTGAAAAAAACATCACCTATATAAAGACATCAATATTGGGTGGAAAACATGATGGTTACGGAGTACTGATGATACCTTAAAATAGGGACCCATGAGGATAGAAGTGTGATTCTATAATTACAAAAGACTTTTCTCCCATAAAATTCATAAATCATCATTATGAATCTAATTAATCATAGTTTTAATACTAACATTCTCAGATTCATTTCCCCAAAAGGTTACAATCAAAAACTCCAACATATTTCGTAACCGGATCGCAGAGTTGGTCCAAAATCAATCTGAGATCACGAGTCACCCACAAGGGATCAAATCAATATTTTTCATCCATTAAATTTCATCCAAATACCCATAGTGAACTTTTGAGGTATATGTCAAATAGGTTTCCTCCCTTGACACTTAGGTTCAGGAATCAAGGAGGTTTCACAGTGTATTAGAAAATGATGACCATAGTGAGAGGAGACATATCCCTACTTTCAACAATAAGGACTTCAATCATATTCTGGTGGAAATTAGTGTGAATGATCATATTCCAACTGTAACACCCGAGACTTTTATGTTATATAAATCATCAAAGGAATCTTTTTCTACACAACACTTGTTTGGCTTGCTTTACACGCAATCGCGACCTTCCTCGATAGCTTGCGTTGTACGCAATACCGAGTTTCACTAAATGGCGATATGCTATTAAAATATTATTTAAAATAGACATTATGAATAGTAATAACCACTTTTTGAAATTTTATCTTTCAAAATGGACCTCATTTTTTGATTCGGAATACCGAAATTAGCCTAGGGTGAAATTTTGGTATTTTTCTTAAAACATTCAATTTTTAATGAACAGTGAAACCACTAAGTGGTAGGTTAAAAACTGAATTTTGCATAAAACTTAATTTTACCTCTTCTGTGAATGGAATTTCGAAAATCCGACAGACACGGTTGATATCAGTAAGTAAAATGTGGTTCAATGAGATAAAAATAATTTTTTGGTGAATAGTAACATTTTACTTTTTTTAACGCGGTTAATAGTAAATAGGGTAACTAAGGGTAAATAAGATATTACTATTACCCTAACACATGTCCTAATTCAATTGGATAAGTGTAATTTGACCAAAAACAACCTTATTAATATAATATGACCATTTAGGTCCACTTGGATTAGATTATGACATTTAATATTATTTTATTTAATGAATAGTTAAAATAGTTAAAATCAATGTTTAATAATTAAAACATTTTTAATATGGGGTTATACATAAGATAAATTAGACTATAAATATTCATTAGAAAGATAAAACGATTTCATACATAATTATATTTTATTTATAATTTTTAGACTTTAAATAAATTAATTTATTTATGACACAATGATGATGCAGTAATTACCCTTTTAAGGAAATGTTAACATAATTGATGTTATAAATGCTCAAATAAATGTAATTTGAGACTTTTTATGAATTCCACTAATTTTATAGGTTACTATGATATATTAGTGTTGATTTAATCAACTTTTTTTGAACATATAATTCTGTTATGACTTTCACAAAAATCATATATCAAATAGTGTCAAAATTGACACAAAATACTTTTCGAATCAAATATTATATTATTAATTGTTATTTTATTCCTAAAAATCTAAGGATCGGAAAAATGACTTAGATAAGGATATATATATTAATAATAAACAACTTGGGGTTCGTTTGGCATGTTATATTAAGTGTATTAACAATATATTGTAAGAAAACAAAAAGACACGGTAAAAGTTAAATTATTTAACTTAGAGTTAAATCTAATTGATAAGGTTACAAAAATATCCTAAACTTGTCTAAATTCTATTGGTTTATTGTATTTCGACCCATCCCCACTTTACCTTTGAAATAAGACCCTTTGGAACCATTATAATCCGATTTTGACTTTAATATAAAAAAATATTTTGAGATATTCCTAAGGTGCCCCTCTCCTCCCTTATAAAGGGCACCTCCTCCCCCTCCTCCTCACACCAATTTGAGCACCCAAGCTCGTCAAACCCCTGAAAAAATACCTTCTCTACTCCCCTAGAATAATCCTAGAGGTCATGGTCTTCTTCAAAGACCAATCTTAGTTCCCTAAGTGGAGGATTCAAAGAGGCGTTTAAAAGAAGAGGTAATATCCATTACCGATCTTCTCAATTTCTTTCTTCTTCAACTTCTTATTCTTTAGTTGTTTCATGATAAAGTAATAACATCAGTATTACTTACATACTGATATGTCATTATAAATATGAAACAATACTAATTCACCTTCTAACCATCCTACGGAAAAACGAAATCACCGCGCGTGCGTACGTACGGAATACCGTCTCCACGCCGTGGTGTAATCTATTTTCCACCATCACCTTACAAGGATGGGTATAATGGTGTAATGAGTAAATAGATATGATTATTATAAAGTTATATTGATACTGAAATAGTATAAATACACTTAAATACAATTCCACGATCATGGGAACAATATCATCGCTCGTGCGTACGTACGGAATACCGTCTCCACGATGTGGTGCGACTTGTTATACATGATCATCATTACATATTAATTATATAAATTAATTGAATGAATAAATATGATATATATTACACTAATAAAATTCTGGATATAAGTTATCTATAACCTTAAAAGAAGAATAATAATTTATTCGGCAAAACATGCATAAGAACAAAAGGCAATAAAGACCCGATTACCAAGTAACAATGAAATATTACTAATTAGAAGCTAATAATATGACCATATATGATATCATATCAATATGTATGATTCTGGAATAAGTCAATAACATTATTTAAACCATTATACAGGAGCTTCGGACACGTACAAAGCAAATCAGACCTAAGGTAAGGGAAATATCACAATCTCATTTTTATCCGAGATTGTTTATACTTTGGTATTTACTGGGGTGAATTTTATCATCCAAATCCTTGTTTCCTCAATATTTAATATTATTTCCATCCACCTACAATTGTTTAAATCCAATTTTACCCTTTGGTGAGTTTTTAGTAAAAGATATGAAAGGAATCTTTTATCGTTTTTAATATGAGGTACTTTTTGACTTTTCCGACAAAAGTACGAAGAATGTTTTTTTAACTTATACGGTATGAATGGATTTTTAAAACATTATTTCCAAGAAGCTTCCATTACAAGTTTTCAAGTTTATTTTTTATAAACTTCTTTTAGTTTAAAATTTTATGACATGTTAAGAAAGGAAAATGTTTTTGAAGTAGAAAGGGTATTTTCCTCAAGAATGGTGTTCAAGTGTTTTTATCAAAATTATTTTCCATCTAAGATAATATTGGGTTCTGTTTCTATCTCTATTATTACATGGATTTGATTATGTTGTGATGGAAATATTTTTATGAATTCCTTTATCTTATATGAATTGTTTTATGATGTCATGTTGTTTAAGAATCCCATTTTTATTACATGGGTTATGCTATGATGTATGGTTTATGATTTTGTGGCACAAATAAGAATGGTATCATTGTGAGATGGGTAGGACCTATATCTCCCTCCAATGCATTGGGTAATGATTTATATCTCATGGGATAGACATGGCTGGAACGGAAGGTTATTTTGGTTCAGTGATACAGGACTGAAACGAGGAGTGAAATCGGTTCAAAAATGGACTTTGTCCGCTAAGATAGTCTTGGCAATGAGTCATGACTAACAAGAAATGATTTTCCATGATTATGTGTGCATGCCACAAGGTTTCAAGTTTTATGTTATGATTATGGAGATCTCATTTTCACTTCTATGATTTATTCCATGTTAAGATATTATGATCTCTTTTGCAGGTTATGATTTTCAAAAAGATATGATATGATTTTTATTTCCTTTATTTTCCCTTGCTGAGCATTTGAGCTCACCCTTTTATGTTTTCTTTTCCCCAGGTCAGGAAGATGGATATTAAGTAGAAAATGCTAAAAGGGACCTTATATATGATGAAATAAATGGGAGACACTGTAGAAGATTTATGAACCAGTGTTTTATGTTTCCCAGTTTCTAAAGACACTATACCTATACGGTCCTTTGTGTTTTTGTCATATGTTGTAATAAGTGTTCTTAAATTTTGAAGTATTAACAATGTATGTAAAGTATGGGTCGTTATAGTTGGTATCAGAGGAAAGGTATAGTCAACCTTTGGAAACTAGGATGCGAAAGCCTTCGTAAGAACCCTAAGGATAATTCTAAGCATAGAACACAATCTTAGTGTTTTAGAAATGGCCATGAATACCCTAGGATAAGACCTTAAGTGTGAAATTTTATTCTTGATTATGTGGTTTTCCTATTATAATTAGTGTTTCTCACACTATTCTTCTTGGTTTTAGTCAATGGCTAGAACCTGGAGGAACCGTGTTAATACGGAATGCGATGGGCAGTGCAATGATTGTCCCCCTGAGCAACCAAACGTTATGGGAGATGGAATGAAAAATCATGTAGCCATGCTCACAAAACTTTCTCAAGCTATGAATCATGCAGGATTTCCAAACGAGCAAAGGAAGGAGCAACATTCTGTTGAATACTTCCTGAGACAGCGCCCTACTTCATTCAGCGGGTCTACTGATCCATTAGTTGCTGAACAATGGATTAGTACTACTGAAAAGATATTTTCAGTTCCTCAATGTTCTGAACATGATAAAGTCATCCTAGCAGTGTATCGTTTGGAAGGAGATGCTGATCAATGGTGGAATCTTATTAAGAATACGAGGCAAAGGGATGAAATTGAGTCCATGGAATGGGACGAGTTCAAGAACTTATTTTTCAATAAGTACTTCCCTCGTATTCTCCGAACAAATATGGAGAAAGAGTTTCTCGAACTGAAGCAAAAGGATAATGAATCTGTTGGTACCTATGAAGAAAATTTTACAAGACTTGCAAGGTATGCTTCTGGTATTATTATCCAACCTGAGAGTAAGATCGATCGATTCTTTAGTGGCTTAAAACCAAGTCTTCGAAGGGCCTTAGCCATAAGGGACTTCAATAGCTATGAGGAAATCGTTCGATGTGCTCTCAAAGTTGAGATGGAGATTGGAGTAACCCATCAATCATATGGGTTTGATAAGAAGAGGAAAATGGAATTCAAAGGAAAATCTAAAGAGCACACTGAAAAGAAGATGAGATTTCCCTTATGCTCAAAGTGTGGAAAGAAACATGGAGGGAGTTGTCTTAAAGGGACAAGTAAATGTTTCAAATGTGGAAAGGAAGGTCATCGGGCATTTGAATGTCGCGATAATGGGAAGAAGATTTCTAATGATGCAAATAAAGGAAGGGATACACAGAATGAACCTACTACACATCAATGTTTCAAGTGCTTGGAGATGGGGCATTATGCCAATCAATGCCCAAATCCAAGGGTTAATGATGATGGTCGACGTCAACAAACTCTTAAGGATAAAGACAAAGGAAAATCACATGCAATTTCTATTAGCGATGTGGAGTACGATAATGATGTGGTGAAAGGTACACTTACCATCCACTCTAAAGTAGCAAATGTTTTATTTGATTCTAGATCCACCCACTCTTTTATTTCTGAAAAATTTTCTTAGGGTATCACCGTATTACCTCAGCAATTAGATGTTGAGTTAGTTGTGACAACACCTAATGGCACATCAATCGCATCAAAAGTTTATAATTCTTCTCCGATTGAAGTTTGTGGGAAAGTGCTTCCTGCAAATCTTGTGATCATTCCTATAGTGGAATTTGATGTGATTCTTGGCATGGATTGGCTTTCTCTACATGGATATCATATAAATTTCCAAAGAAGGGAAGTCACATTTCATATTCCAGATCAATCTACGATCGTCTATCGATGCAAGGATGAACATAACCTTCCAATGGAAATTTCTTCCATTTTATGGGTATTGATTCCACTAAATGAAGGTTATTTATCTCAAATGGTTGGTGAGAAACTCATGATTAAGAATATTCCCATCGTACGGGAGTTTGATAATGTCTTTCCGGAGGAATTACCGGGTCTTCCCCCAAATCGTGAAGTTGAGTTTTCAATAGAACTCGTACCGGGTGCTTTGCCTATTTCAAAGACACCTTATAGAATGGCCCCGATTGAGTTGCAGGAATTGAAGAAGCAACTCTAAGAGAATCTTGATAAGGGATTCATACGCCCTAGTGCGTCACCTTGGGGAGCACCTGTTCTATTTGTTAAGAAGAAAGATGGATCAATGAGACTCTGCATTGATTATCGAGAACTTAACAAGATCACTATCAAGAACAAATATCCTCTCCTACGCATTGATGACTTATTTGACCAACTAAGCGGAGATCAATACTTTTCCAAGATTGATCTTCGTTCAGGGTATCATCAATTAAGGGTCAAAAGGGAGGATATACCAAATATGGCTTTCTGTACAAGGTATGGACACTATGAATTTATAGTGATGCCATTTGGTCTTACTAATTCCCCTTCTATCTTCATGGATCTAATGAATAGAGTCTTTAGAGACTATCTTGATCAATTTGTGGTAGTCTTTATATAAGATATTCTTGTCTATTCAAAGAGCAAGGAAGAGCATGAAGATCACTTGAGAATTATATTGAAGACCCTGAGAAAGGAAAAGCTTTATGCCAAATTTACCAAGTGTGAATTTTGGCTTAAAAAAGTTGCATTTTTGGGTCACATAATCTCAAAAGAGGGGATATCTGTGGATCCAGCAAAAACAGAGGTTATCGAAAGATGGTCGAGACCATCAACAGTAACTGAGATCCGAAGTTTTCTTGGTTTGGCTGGATATTATCGACGTTTTGTAAAAGATTTTTCACGATTTTCTAATCCACTCACCAAGTTGACTCGGAAAGTGGTTAAGTTTGTTTGGACAGAGGAATGTGAAGAGAATTTCAAGGAGTTGAAAAGAAGGTTATCCAGTGCACCTGTGCTCACACTGCCTTGTAGTGGAGAAAGGTTTGTGATCTATAGTGATGCATCCAAGAAGGGATTGGGGTGTGTTCTTATGCAAAATGATATGGTGATAGCATATGCCTCACGACAGTTGAAAATACATGAGTAAAATTACCCAACTCATGATTTGGAGTTAGCTGCAGTAATCTTTGCATTAAATATTTGGAGGCATTACCTTTATGGTGAAAGGTGTGATATTTATACTGATCATAAAAGTTTAAAGAATATTTTCACACAAAAGGAGCTGAATATGCGTCAAAGAAGATGGTTGGAGCTGATTAAGGATTATGACTACTCAATCCATTACCACCCTGGGAAAGAAAACAAGGTGGAAGATGCATTAAGTCGACAAGACCATGCTAGTTTATCCATGATGAGGATAACAAAAGATCCAATATTTATGGATTTACAAAGGATGGATCTTGGAATTATAATGGAAGGGGAAAATTCTTATCTTTCTCAAATGAATGTTCTACCATCTATACATGTGAAGATTAAAGAGGCACAGAAAGAAGATGTTGAGTTACAAAAGAAGGTTAGAAATGTTCCTGAATACAACCTTGATTGTGATGGGGTAATAAAGTTCAAGAATTGGGTTTGTGTTCCTCCCATCCCTGAATTAAAGAAGGAGCTGCTGGATGAGGCTCATAGTTCTTCATTCTCTATTCATCCTGGAAGCACAATGATGTATAGGGACCTGAAAGAGTACTTCTGGTGGGATGGCATGAAAAGAGATGTTGCTGAATATGTCTCTTTATACTTGGTTTGTCAACAAGTTAAAGCTGAGAGACAGAAGTCTAAGGGGATGTTACAACCATTACCCATACCCGAATGGAAATGGGAAAATATCACTATGGACTTTGTCACAGGACTTCCTAAAACATCCAAAGGCAATAATGCTATTTGGGTCATAGTTGATCGTCTTACAAAGTCCGCACACTTCATTGCTATTAGAGAGGATTTCTCTCTAGATCAGCTTGCCAGGATATATGTAAAAGAAGTGGTAAGATTGCATGGAGTACCACTTTCTATTATATCTGATCGGGATCTGAGATTTACCTCGAAGTTCTGGCGAAGTCTTCAGCATACTCTGGATACAGAGTTGAGTTTCAGCACTACTTATCATCCTCAGACAGACGGTCAGTCTGAGAGAACATTTCAAACCCTAGAAGATATGTTGAGATCTTGCTCTATGGATTTCAAAAGAGGTTGGGATCAACACCTACCTTTGGTGGAATTTTCTTATAATAATAGCATTCACTCCAGTATTCAGATGGCTCCTTATGAAGCTCCCTATGGAAAGAAATGCAGGACTCCAACTTGCTGGGATGAAGTTGGGGAAAGAAAGCTATTAGGACCTGATCTCGTTGATGAAATGGAAGAAAAGGTCAGATCTATTCAACAACACATAAGAGCAGCTCAGAGTCGATAGAAAAGTTATGCCGACAACCAAAGAGAAGACCTAGAGTTTGAAGTGGGTGATAAAGTGTTCTTACGGGTATCTCCCTAGAAGAGAGTCATGAGATTTGGAAAGAAGGGGAAGTTGAGCCCTAGATATATCGGTCCTTTTGAAATACTGGATCGTATTGGGAAGGTAGCTTACCAATTGGCGCTTCCACCAAATCTCTCTCAAGTTCACGATGTGTTCCATGTATCTCTCCTGAGAAAGTACACACTTGATCCTTCACATGTACTCAGCTCAGAAGATGTACCGCTGGAGCAAGATCTTTCTTATGAAGTACAACAGATAGAGATTCTGGATTGTAGCGAAAAAGTCCTACGAAACAAGACCACTCGATTGGTGAAAGTTTTATGGAGGAACCGCCAACTTGAAGAAGCTACATGGGATCTTGAGGATATGATGAGGGAGAAGTATCCTCATCTGTTTGTTACAAAGTGACGAATTTTGAGGGCGAAATTCTTTTTAAGGGGGGTAGAATGTAACACCCGAGACTTTTATGTTATATAAATCATCAAAGAAATCTTTTTCTACACAACACTTGCTTGGCTTGCTTTACAAGGAATCGCGACCTTCCTCAATAGCTTACGTTGTACGCAATACCGAGTTTCACTAAACGGCGATATGCTATTAAAATATTATTTAAAATAGTCATTATGAATAGTAATAACAACTTTTTGAAATTTTATCTTTCAAAATGGACCTCATTTTTGGATTCGGAATACCGAAATTAGCCTAGGGTGAAATTTTGGTATTTTTCTGAAAACTTTCAATTTTTGATGAATAGTGAAAACACTAAGTGGTAGGTTAAAAACTGAATTTTGCATAAAACTTAATTTTACCACTTCTGTGAATGGAATTTTGAAAATACGACAGACACGGTTGATATCATTAAGTAAAATCTGGTTTAATGAGATAAAAATAATTTTTTTGTGAATAGTAACTTTTTACTTTTTTTACCACGGTTAATAGTAAATAGGGTAACTAAGGGTAAATATGATATTACTATTACCCTAACACATGTCCTAATTCTATTGGATAAGTGTAATTCGACCAAAAACAACCTTATGAATATAATATGACCATTTAGGTCCACTTGGATTAGATTATGACATTTAATATTATTTTATTTAATGAATAGTTAAAATAGTTAAAATCAAAGTTTAATAAATAAAAAAAATTAATATGGGGTTATACATAAGATAAATTAGACTATAAATATTCATTAGAAATATAAAAAGATTTCATATATAATGATATTTTATTTATAATTTTTAGACTTTAAATAAATTAATTTATTTATGACACAACGATGATGCAGTAATTACCCTTTTAAGGAAATGTTAACATAATTGATGTTATAAATGCTCAAATAAATGTTATATGAGAATTTTTATGAATTCCACTAATTTTATAGGTTACTATGATATATTAGTGTTGATTTAAACAACTTGGTTTGAACATATAATTCTGTTATGACTTTCACAAAAATCATATATCAAATAGTGTCAAAATTGACACAAAATAGTTTTTAAATCAAATATTATATTATTAATTGTTATTTTATTCCTAAAAATCTAAGTATCGGCCAAATCAATTAGATAAAGATATATATATTAATAATAAACAACTTGGGTTTCGTTTGGCATGTTATAGTAAGTGTATTAACAATATAGTGTAAGGAAACAAAAAGACTTGGTAAAAGTTAAATTATTTAACTTAGAGTTAAATCTAATTGATAAGGTTTAAATAATATCCTAACCTTGTCTAAATTCTATTGGTTGATAGGATTTCGACCCATCCCCACTTTACCTTCGAAATAAGACCCTTTGGAACCATTATAAACCGATTTTGACTTTAATATAAAATAATATTTTGAGATATTCCTATGGTGCCCCTCTCCTCCCTTATAAAAGGGCACCTCCTCCCCCTCCTCCTCACACCAATTTGAGAACCCAATCTTGGAAAACCCCTGCCAAAATCCCTTCTCCACTTCCCTAGAATAATCCTAGAGGTCCTGGTCTTCTTCAAAGACCAATCTTAGTTCCCTAAGTGGAGGATTCAAAGAGGCGTTTAAAAGAAGAGGTAATATCCATTACCGATCTTTTCAATTTCTTTATTCTTCAACTTCTTCTGTTTTAGTTGTTTCATGATAAAGTAATAACATCAGTATTACTTACATACTGATATGTTATTATAAATATGAAACAACCCTAATTCAACTTCTATCCATCCTAAGGAAAAATGAAATCACCGCGAGTGCGTACGTACGGAATACCGTCTCCACGTCGTGGTGTAATCTATTTTCCACCATCACCTTACAAGGATGGGTATAATGGTGTAATGAGTAACTATATATGATTATTATAAATTGATATTGATACTGAAATAGTATAAATACACTTAAATACAACTCCACGATCATGGGAACAATATCATCGCTCGTGCGTACATACCGAATACCGTCTCCACGATGTGATGCGACTTGTTCTACATGATCATCATTACATAGTAATTATATAAATTAATAGAATGAATAAATATGATATATGTTACACTAATACCATTCTGGATATAAGGTATATATAACCTTAAAAGAAGAATAAGAATTTATTCGGTAAAACACGCATAAGAACAAAAGGCAATAAAGACCCGACTAACAAGTAACAATGAAATATTACTAATAAGAAGCTAAGAATATGACCATATATGATATCATATCAATATGTATGATTCTGGAATAAGTCAATAACATTATTTAAACCATTATACAGGAGCTTCGAACACGTACAAAGCAAATCGGACCTAAGGTAAGGGAAATATCACAATCTCATTTTTATCCGAGATTGTTTATACTTTGGTATTTACTGGGGTGAATTTTACCATCCACATCCATGTTTCCTCAATATGTAATATTATTTCCATCCACCTATAATTTTTTAAATCCAATTTTTCCCTTCGGTGAGTTTTTTTGTAAAATATATGAAAGGAATCTTTTGTTGTTTTTCGTACGAGGTACTTTTTGACTTTTCCGACAAAAGTACGAAGAATGTTTTTTTAACTTATACGACATGAATGGATTTTTAAAACATTATTTCCAAGAAGATTCCATTACAAGTTTTCAAGTTTATTTTTAATCAAATACTTTTAGTTTAAAATTGTATGACATGTTAAGAAAGGAAAATGTTTTTGAAGTAGAAAGGATATTTTCCTCAAGAATGGTGTTCAAGTGTTTTTATCAAAATTATTTTCCATCTAAGATAATATTGGGTTCTGTTTCTATCCCTATTATTACATGGATTTGATTTTTTTGTGATGGAAATATTTTTATGAATTCCTTTATCTTATATGAATTGTTTTATGAGGTCATGTTGTTTAAGAATCCCATTTTTATTACATGGGTTACGCTATGATGTATGGTTTATGATTTTGTGGCACACATAAGAATGGTATCATTATGAGATGGGTGGGACCTATATCTCCCTCAAATTAATGGGGTTAAGATTTATATCTCATGGGATAGACATGGATGTAATGGAAGGTTATTTCAGTTCAGTGTTACAGGACTGAAACGAGGAGTGAACTCTGTTCTGAAATGGACTTTTTCTGCTAAGATAGTCTTGCCAATGAGTCATGACTAACAAGAAATGATTTTCCATGATTATGTGTGCATGCCACAAGGTTTCAAGTTTTATTTTATGATTATGGGGATCTCATTTTCACTTCTATGATTAATTCCATCTTAAGATATTATGATCTCTTTTGCAGTTTATGATTTACAGAAATATATGATATGATTTTAATTTCATTTATTTTCCCTTGCTGAGCATTTGAGCTCACCCTTTTATGTTTTCTTTTCCCCAGGTCAGGAAGATGGATATTAAGTAGAATATTCTAAAAGGGACCCTAGATATGATGAAATAAATGGGAGACACTGTAAAAGATTTATGAACCAATTGTTTATGTTCCCCAGTTTCTAAAGACACTATACCTATACGGTCCTTTGTGGTATTGTCATATGTTATAATAAGTGTGCTTAAATTTTGAAGTATTAACAATGTATGTAAAGTATGGGTCGTTATACCAACTCACCCCATCCAATTATTCATGAAACTCCTAGTAGTAAATATGTGGTAGGGAAATATCCCTGCCTCTGCGAATGATACCCATCAGCATATTATAATCAGACAAAGAGAAAATGGGAACGAATATATCCATACATTAAGAGAATTAATATTATATTATGTCATGGAAACATATTATATGTAGGACAATATTATTTATCATAATGGTATAAAGTTCCATTATAACATTACATTAACATAAGATCATCATGGAATATTATAAAGATGATACTGGGATAGGAATACATTTATATCTTAACAGTTAGAGTGCCACATTAGTATGATCAAAATGTTTATATGGTTTCTACATAAAAACAACATATTATAACTCCCATATTGGATTAATATAAGATTAATTTGATAGAGGATGATGAATAGATGAAATCATTTAACCCTAACCCAACTGTGGTTTGTCAACATAGTTTGACTATCACTTCAGGATAGGTTCATATTCTTTTAGAAAAAGGCTAAAATTAAATCTGAAGTCAACCTAGGATTGATATAATATCCCTAATAAATCTCTGCTTTACCATGATATTTTGAATTCCACTTCATGGTAGTACTATATTCATTTCAAAAATACAAGATCTAACTAACATATTTCGATAGCTGAAGGAGATGGAGAACATATACACACTCTCTTTGAGGATAGACGACAGCATAATACCTCAAATGAAATTGAATAGGAGAACCATATTCCTTATTACATTATGAAGGTCTATCAAAATATTTTGATATGAAATGCACATCTAAATCAGGCTCTTGTACATAAATCAAGAATAAATGATTAGTATACCTATTTTTCCACCCAAAAAAGTATCATGTTTGTTCTAAGAATAAAAAACCTTACTAGTATAGTCAGCTAGACTCTAAACACTAGGATCAAATTACTGTGATAATTGAAAGCCATCAATATACTCAAATGACCGCCACATGACATTCTCATACATCTATTCTACACCAAATAATAATTAGTAAAATTATGACCACAATGATGGATGAGACTCATAATAATAACCTAATCAAATCTATCATCTTTGAGGGTGAAATTAATATATTAATTTTATGAAGATTAATCTAAATCATTAACCCAAGTTGAAGGTGATTACTACAATTACAGTCATCTCATTATTATATAATGATGGATTACTAGGACCCGACCCATGACATCCACCATATAAAAGATCTTTACGGTGATATCATACCAAGACAAGTAAACACAATTTTGTTCAAGTAATCATAGTATATAGAGGTTCTCGAAATGTTACCATTAACCATATACACTACCCTATCATCTTCTGAGAAACTCTCCACATAGATCAACATGTAAACTAGAGAAGTGACTTTCTGATAACCAATTGGAGGAATAAATATACGATGAAGATCAATATGGAATAGACATGTGGAAGTATATAACTAATAATAACCATCCATCTATGTTATTTCCCAATTCCATTTATGATCACAATGTCATGGATGAGATAAATGAGCAGTGCATGTCTTAATTATTCTAGAACATGTTGGACATTTTTAAATAGGTACAGGTTAAAAACCACCCACATTTTCGATATGAATTTCATCTCTAGGATGTGAACATAATATTATTTTAGATATACCATGTTTCCTTCTTCGTGGATTGGGAATTATGATGGGAAAACATAGTAAGAGAATATGACTCTATTTCCTCCCCATCTTAACATCCCTTTTTTAGTTAATCATTGCATCCTTATTGGAGTTTTGATTCCAAGGATAGGGTGATTATGAATAATTTCACATCACCCCATCCTAAAAGAAAAATTATTGCAGTGAAACAGTATGTTTAGCATTCTAGCCACATGATAGATCAGGGAACTGAATAATTCATGGGAATTATGGTCATTCAATTGATGTTTAATTGTTTAAAAAATCAACAGATTTCATGATTTATGTGTTCGGGATTCTGAAGGCAGAATAATACAAGCCTATCAATATTAATATAATATTTCAAAACTGAAGAATCCAAATTATTATTCTATTATATGGCTCCCCATGGAATTTGGATCCCATTCGGAGTAAACGTGCACTAATCCCACAGTTAAGTTAAAATGTGACATATAATGAAGATAAAAATGGAATCTAGAAGGGTAGACATTTGGGATAAACCAAATTACAAAGGTCTTGGGGGTTATTTACAACCACCTCCAAATCAAATTTCTTTATATCCTAGGAGGGTCTTAATGGCACTAGAATTGACTCCAAATCATCCCCTACAAGTATGGTGGGGGGAACTTTTACAATGATCATCACATAAAGAGTAAATAAATTTTGAAAAGGTTTGGAATGTACCAATGATATTGTTTTATCTACCCCATCCCTCAGGCATGGGAGATTTATCACTGTCTCTTCTTAGGATATTGGTCTTCTCCAAATTGGTTGGTGGCTACCATGTCTGGAATCCAAACAATTTCTCCATATGAGTGACATATTGAAAATATTCAAGGATAACATAGAAAGTCCAATAAAATACTCCCAAAAGTTTGTCATTAATAGTTCTAAACTAGGGGAGCATACGAAAAATATAATAGAATGCCAAAAGGTCTAAAATCCAAAATGGAACAGCCATAAATTGGTTATATGTAAGACATCGATGTAACTCTTGAAGGAGAAATTGGAAGTGCAGAACTATTGTTTCACATAGAGAATAATGAAATGATTCTTTTGACCTTATATATGTCAATAAACATCAAATATTAACCTAGTAGATGATTTTGACTGATACAAATATTCAATGGTATGCAATGTAGAAATTTTTCCTTGAGATGTGGGTTTCACAAGTGTAGAAACTATGTATTCCTGTACCAGAAACCAAATGAGAAACCAAATCCTAGCACCTTAAAATGATGAGTTTCCACAATATTAATGAAATTCATAAAAGTTCAAATCTAAATACATTGTTAAATATAACTTACATCATAGATTCATCAAAATACCTTCCATGAAAGAGAATATGGTGTAATATGAAATTGAGATATACAACCTAAGATGACTAAATAACTAACTCATCAAGGGTAACAATGCCACCAAGCATCAAAATTTCATAAAAAATGGATCTCTTAAGGAAAATTAATATGGAGCTAAAATTCATGCATGGATTACAAACAAGAATCAATTTGACTCTAGATCCAGAAAACTAGCATATTTATTCATGGAAATTAAATAAGACCACATTTTTTCTCCATTATGGCATAAATATTTTTTATATTGGGATAATCACCTATTTTTAACAAAGATTGACAAACCAAAATTGATTAATTTAGGGATTCCATCTTAACCATCACCCATTTATCAAGATCTAGAGGTAGCTCAAACAGTGATACCCTCATAACACCTTAGAACCATCAAGTTTCTTTCATCTATATTAAAATCCACAAAAGGATGACACTTCATAATGTGTCCTAAGATAAATCCATACTTTGGATGGTTGGATGAGACTCTCCCCCACCCATTTTGAGAAATACTAACTTCACAATATTTAATAGTATTGGTGATCTATAGTTGTATCTAATGAACATCTTGTACCAAAGAAACCTTGTCATGGGCCCTTATGACAAACAATAGGAAATGAAATTGAGAATATTTTTGTAGAATCTGGTGGGGATAGCCATTATTTCATATAAAATCTTCCGAAAAAGTTCTATAATAATCATAAAAGGCCTTAAAATCAATTCTATATCAGTTTATGTCTACTATATGATAAATAATGATCATAAATATCATCAACTAAAAAATGTGAAATAAATAGATTCCCGAAAATTATTTCCAGATGTAAAGTTCTGAAGTACTCAATAAACATTGCACTCCTATAGGTGTAATTGTTGGAACACATTACTGTGATCATCTATGATGTGATATAAATACCATTAATTGAAATTATATTTCAGGGATGACTTTAGAACTTTTTGAGATGGAACAATTCCTAGAAGATACCACTTGTTGAAATATATAGAATATCAACCAATGAACATGGCATAAATGAAGAGGTTGAGTAATTTAGAAACCATTTTTATCACAACGAAGATTGAATCAATGCCTTATACATCTCGTAGATATGCCTTATATCACCAAGTGCCTCCCAAAAAAGTGAAAAAAATTTCATCACCTAGATACAAAGAAAAATCAAAGTCACATATGGTTTTCATAATAAAAGAAAAAATATATTCCTTCTTAAAGTCAAAACACCTAGATATTTTCATGCATTGATGGAAAAAAATCATCATGAAACCTAGTCCTATAATGCGTATGAGGTAATCCGTAATGAAATTATTGACTGTTGTCCATTTCATAAGATATAGAGTCACATAATACAAGATTATTGATCATAAATTACATATTACAAGGTATGGTTAATTATAGACAATTTAGTCAATGAAAACCACTACTTAAGGAGACCTAACATTCTACCACCCAATCAAAAGATTTAAGAGACTAATATGAAGTTTAGTCGTTGAATAAAGAAAATTTTGATAACTATATGGCTTATAAGATAGATAACCGAGATCATTCAATCATAAAGTAAATACCTATTAAATCATCATGACTCAAGAATATCCCACTTTACCTAAGAGGATGTCATAAAAATCATCTCTTGAAGAAATAAATAACCATCTGATATAGAAAAAATTAAATAATAATATTACCATCTAACTCCTATAATGGCACTGATGGTATAAGATTTATTTTCCTCGTCATTAAGAGAAAGGGAATCATCCCACCATATAAAATCATCATCATGTAGAGAGTTTATCATCTTATCTAAAACCATAATTCAAAATGAATAGCATTTATATGATAATATATATATCTATATATGAAATGGTGTTCCTTGTACCTAACCAAGGAGGCATATGATGAGGATATAGTATCCAAGTACATCGGGGAATCTACAGTCATAGTTGATAATAATATTCAAGAATCATTCCCACTAAATCCTTATATTTGGTCAAGAAAAATGATAAATTACTTCATCTCTCCCACCTAGAGAATGAACATTACCTGTAGTCATTTATGGATTTTTCACACCCAAATTTTATGAACAAATATATGGTGAGTATAAAACTAACAAATCATCCTAGTCATAGGTGTGGCCCAGATCAGTGCACACAATTTCATGAAGATGCACCCTCAAACTCAACCCAAGTTCCAAATTCATATACATAACGAAAGTTATCCTTTAACAAGCACACAAAAATAATAAACCACATGTTGGGATCTATTGAACTCTGATGCATAAATATGACATCTTGAAATAAATACAAGTTCCCTCATCCTAGACACTCTTCATGTTTCAAAAAATGATTATTGAGTTATTTCTCAATGCTCTATAGATCCCCTAAGATTTTGAAACATAATTCACCATAGTTGTGGTTTATCAAATATAAAATAAATCTACCTAATTTCATGTATTAATCTCATTTCATGTATTAATCTCATTTCAATGTAATCTCAATAAGCATCTATTTAGTGATATATTATACCCCTTTTTATATCAGGAAATAATTTTAACAATGAAATTAAATTTTATTTATTTAAAAATGACGATGTGATAAATCTAATCTCAATATAGATTCTATGAAGTTTAGGATACAATGAGAATTTGTTATTAATGATGAATACAACTATTCAATGGTACAATAAGAGTTAATAAAATACCCTTTAAATGGTACTCCTAAAATAAGATTGTGTTATCCTCATGTCCAATGTTTAGTTCATGGTTATCCAAAAAGACATGACATAAAATTCCCTAATATAGAGACTTAGATTCATATCCCTACTATGATGACACTGATATTCCATCAATGATTGAAATACCCCCATCAGTGGAAAATTAATCATGCTCTGTAGCGATGGAGATCTCTTTGAATATTATAAATCTTGAGATGATGAGGTGGGTTTCTAAAATATAGAAGGAATGAAAAACATATAGAGTGGGAAATTCAGGTTTCCACTTCTTAAGTATTTAGAACCTCTCCCTCCTTAATATAATAACCCTGGAGTTCAGTCATGAATGAATACATAGATATTATAAATGTGATCAAGGTGATCGTCAAGTCCTATAAGGACATCAAAAAAAATAACTTTCCCATGCATATGAAATAATTATTATGCCAACTGAATTTGTTTTTCCAAATGATATCCCAACAAATTCACTGTCTAGATTATAAAATTATCTTACACAAATAAAATAATATTTAAATTTTCCAATGTAATATGTTTCAATTTTGTATTCAGATACTACTTCATCCCTTAGCAATATCATAAGGTGTGTTTATAATCTGTAAAATTCCCCCATGTCCCCTTACTGATCAAGATTAGAATACTTTTACTCATAGTCTCTTGTCCCTCAATAGGGATAAGATGCATAGTCATGCCCAAAGATTATAATTTCAACATATTTCTTAAAGAAGATGTCAATCGCCTTGGAGAAACCCCTCCATATTCTGAGGATGGAATCTCTACTACCATCAGTGATCTCATGTAGATTAATCATGGAATATGAGAGGACCCACAACTAATAGTAATTTTTGGACTAAATCATCTTGAGGAGAATGATAATTATGTCTCATTCTTGAAGATACACCACTATGAATTTCAAAATAATTATATATGGACACCATGACTGGACCTTGGTGTTTCCAAACACCACTTGGGTTTTCCAAATAACAACCATGGTTTCAAATATAATCCCTAAAAATGAATCCCTCACATACTCCCATGGTGAAGTCCAGATATGATAATATAAGCAGTACCAACATTACCAAGGATGTGCATCAACTAAAATGGATTTACAAAACATTACCATTATGAAAAATAATGAGAAGAAAATGTTTTTCCTTGATTTTAGGGATCTCAATTGATATTATCCAAAGAAGGAATTCCTAGTTCTAATCATGGAATTCCATGTCATTTTGATTTTAGTCCTCTATGAAAATTTCATTATAGATGGGTATATATTGTAAAATCTGATTCTGGTCTCCCCAAGGGAAGGGACAACTACTTATTTTTGTGAAAATTAGAGGATATTCTTCTATGTGGTCATTTACATCGACTTATATAATTTTGTAACCACAATTTATTGTTATTTTCATCACTTATTTAAACCCATATTGCAATTAATCATGGAATTATATGTCAATGAACATGTGGATAAAACATAGAAACATTTTTATCAACTCGACGATATTAAAACAATCGTCTTTAAATTGTAGTAAAACATTTTGGAAATGAATCCATAGAAATTTTCCTTTGGGGTAACCTATATAATTTTTTTACATTGGTGCATACAACCAAGACACAAGGATGATCTAGATAACCCTACTAAAATCTCCCTGGTTTTCCCCTTAAAAACATAAGTATTTAAGAGGGATTCAATGATCTGTTCTTGTATCAATAATTAAGTTTTCATCCTAGAATGAAAATTCCACCCCATCACTATGTTGATGAATAAGGTAGTTAGCCTCAAGTGGGAAAAATATTTCCATGATTCTTTTGAGAACCTCAGGATGTATCTATTATATCTAATGATTTTGATGACTCTAGAAGATTGAAAACTACTCATCCAATATGTTTCCATCATAAAATGATAAATTGACAACCTACTAACCAAAAATAATGGTTTTGGAAATGAAAAAAATCCTCTATAATATCATCTATACAATTTTAGACACTCAAACATGATATTTTGATATCATGAAGAACATTCATGCACTCATACTTAAGGTTAAAAATATCAGACATTACATTTATTATCACTAGGTTCACAAGATATCTCATATTGAGACTCGAATATATATTACCATTTATTCAATGATATCTATTGATCTATACTAATTGGATTTTATCCATTAAAAACCAGAAATTCAATTTTTTATCATAAAATTAAATTGAACGTAAGGTGGTAGTTTATTTTTTTACATACCATCCAATCCTAGAATGAAATCTAGTAAACACTTAACTATGGGATAATGGGGTTTTATATTCCCATGAACCCCCCCCCCCCCAAATCATAAGTGATATAATTTTATGGGAAATATCGATGTTCAATAAGGAAGAGAGTAGAATTCCTACAGTTTAACTTGTTTGGCCTCGGTATTGCATGTATTTCCTCAGACATGGTAATTTTTACATACTAATTTCTGTAATCTATAGGATGCACCAATAATGTGGTGGAATATAGATCCCACATTACTTGATTGGAACTATCCGTGTAGCTGCATATATCCAATTTAAACATAGAATTTTACTTATAGATGGTATTTAATAATGAAAAAGGTGATTATGCCATCAAGAAGAAATAATTTAACCCTCTCGTAGGCTATGTGTGGGGCATAATGGTGTAGTTAAAATTTAAAATTATGCCTTTTTTATATACCTCATTTATAGAATGGTCATTATGATTTTTTGGATAATGAATCCACAACTGTCATTAATCATAACCAGTATTATATATTATTTTTCATTTCACACCAAAGGGTAGTCTCCCCAATTGGAATCGATGATATGGAAGTGATCCATCAGATCAGTGATGCATGAGACATCGTGAACCAATTCTCCTTCCAAAATGGAAGAACCAAATAATATATTAATTTCAAAAGTTTACCCTATAATTATATAAAGAATGAAGGAAAATTATCCAATGTTGAGAAGCTAAATTATTCATCTGGAATGGGCCAAATGAATCATAATTTCTGTATAAACATGAATTTGACCTAGTCCTCCATAGATGTGTTATAGAATGGGATACCCCTACCATAATGTAGTAATTCCAAGAAGGATACAATATTGATCACCTATCTGGATCCTATATCACTCACTAAATTATAATGATGGGTTACATATAGAAAAAATGATATAGTAATAAATTAAATTTAGAATGAAATGTATCTCATTCCAAATAAATAAAATATTAATCAATTAGTCCATATAGTAATTACACACTCCCAAATACTTCTAACAATTATCCATATGGGTAATGGAATCCATGGTGATATATCCCACAGTCACATATAAACTATTCATATTCATATTTAATGATACTGAATTTTATCCAAATGGATTGAGTTTATACCCCTCAATAAATTAAGGATAAATAATTAGATCAGTATCATAATGTATAATATAATCATGGGAGTTTGTGTCCCTCAAACAATATTTACATTCAATGATACCAACATATATTATACCATGACACATAGGTTGTATCATGAGTACATAATCATGTCCAACCATCTGTCCCTCTTTAATATGGGGGAAATTGGTTTATATACAATTTTAATTAAAAAAATAATTGGTATACTCTATAAAATGGTGTATAAAAATATCATCCTTTCTATGGAAGGAATAATGGGAATGTCATGCAACAACATTCACGACCACATAAGAGACCTCATACTCATCTTATTATGGAATAGAGATAGTACCTCACATTGAATTATAATTACCCTCACTCTCAATTGTTTCTATGTTCAACACATAGAATATGAACAATAATATAAGTGACTTGATTTTTTAGAATGACTAAATGAAAAGAGGTTGCGTACATTATAGAACTGTGAGTCCCATACGAACCAGATCATGTGTCCCATTAACCATATGGTCTACCTCCACTCATTAATAAAATGTGAATTTGTATTTATTATCACAACCCTGATGATACTAGAGAAAAAATATCCAAAGTGGGATCCATGGTGGGAATCCCCCTATAAAATGAACATGGAATATTCCAGTGGTTCTAAATAATTATCAATAATGGATGGAGAAAATATGATAGCAACACCAATTTAAGGTATCTCAACAAATACTATTAATAATTCTTGTGGGATTTTATAAGTCAAAGAAGACACTTTTAAACTACACAACTACTATGTCCTTAGAGTAAAACTTCAAACTACACAAAACCATTTACTAGGTAGAAAGACCCTAAATAGAAAAAAACTATGTATTGTAGGAAAGTATTTAAACTATATATCACCAATGTATTATTTGAATGATGTTGAAATTCAAAATAACATCATAGTCTTATTATAGAAAACAGTATGTTCATGATATTAAATTGAATAATATATCCTATTCCAATAACATTACACTATTAAATAGTGAAAATGGTATATTATAATGACGTTATACATCACACCATCATTATTATCATATTATGTTAAATTTCATGAAATATGGTCTATATGGTAAGGCCAATGTATTATTAGAGTTGGCCACTCTATAAGTCCCCAGACCTTCATGAGATATAGATCAAATCAAAATAAATTTCATCTCCCCATATATATGATAGATTATTTAGAGGAAAATTTTTAATGAATTCCATATGTCCTCATTCCTATCATTATGCGATATGTAGTGATTTCTATATCATCTACATCATGCCATTTCATAGATTCCGAAAATAATATATAGTGAGTTCCTCATCTTTACAAAAAAGAATTAAAAATATCCTCACTTTGTCTTGTTGCATAACCATTCACTCAGTCATATTTTATGTTTTCATTACTCATAATATAGAAAATATCCTCACATTTCACAATTAGGACAAATCCATGTGAAATAACACATAATTAGTGCATGATGATAGATTCTGTGGACATCATCTAAACTAATTGTCATTAAAAATAAATATGAATTCCCATCCTACTTGACTCTAAAATGATCGGAGTATCCCTTTCATTGTTTTCTATTTTCCACATACATGAGATATTTCCTTTATAGAGGTATTTAAAACACATTTGATATATGTCATAGATAATAGGTACCCATATTCCTCACATATGACTCTGGCCTCTATAATGAATATTCCTTCAATAGAAGTATGTTCAATATTGTTTTCACCACTATGTGATACATAGTGAAATATCGACCCAATTATCATCTAAATTAAAATATATATATTATCCGCGTTTATGTAAATTCCAAATCTGCACAAAGAACATTAAAATATATTATCTTATTTATATATATATATTATTTGAATAAAATTCTCCATTCTATACATATGATACATTTCTATGTTGGGGAAAATTTATTTGATGAACTACTAGTAGATTGATTATTTCGTTTAATGGAAATATATTGATGATCAGATATCCTAATCCTAGTTGTAGAGATAATTTAAATAGAATGTAAAATTCTGATTCCATATGAATGACCTAGATCTGTATACATAAAATTATCAATAATAACAATAGGTTTCTTATTCCATGACCTCATATGGTATAAAGTGACATTGGGTATTTTATCATGGTCTAATCCATTGTTTTAATACAATTAAAACCTTCACAGGTGTTTTTTCAATATCAAAAGTAGTAACAATCATTTGGATGTAAGAACATGAATATTTCCCCACCAGTGAAAGCCACTCCAAATTTGAAATACCTAAAAATAAGTATATAATAAAAATTTAGGGACCATGATCCGAGAAGATAGAAGATAACTTCTTCTTTGAGGATCAAAATTATTTTTTACCTTTCATAAGATTCAGACCTTGTCATGGGACCTTTTTCCCCTACAATTTAATATGTCATGATTCATTTTAGTACAACATATGTTGAAACACCCATGATATTTCTTTTGGACCAACTATTATCTTTAAAATAATGATACCCACTTTCTTCCTACAGATTATACATACCGGTATAAGGGAACATATCATGATATATATAATCCCATATTTCATCATCAAAAACTAAGGTGTGATAATTCCACCATTCAAATTGATGTGGTGACATCTTTCACCTCACTAAATGGTTGTGTGTCATGTTGAAACCCATTTTCATTTCCTCTGTGTATGATTCAAATATATGGTAGATACATTAATCCCCATGAAATATGTGTGGTTTAATTCCTACTAACATATGGTATGTAGAAAACCCAATTATCTTGTCTTTTTCATGACCATAGATTTGAAAATAATTTCCCTTTATACCTTGGTTTTTGAACAGCAATGACAATATTTCACTTCCCTAAGGGCCCTAAACTATGGTTGAACATAATACATAGTCTATCACAAGATTCATTTCTATATATATGGAGCCTCAAAAATATTGTATAAAACTTAATATTTACACAACCACGCTATATATTGGATTCATATATGTAGTATGGAATAAAATAATTATTTGGGTCTTGATTGTATATATATATATGATATGTAATGATTCAATAATTCTCTATCCTAGATCTGAAGATAATTTTCAAAAAAAATTGAATGCCTCATTTACCTCAGTAAATGATCTAGGTTTTCATAGAAGATTTTATTTTAAAAAAGCTGATGTGAGTGGATAGATTCCTACACATATAGTCTACACAATAACACCCATATTTTCTATTTAAAATAATTGGAAAATTCATTTGAATCATCTTGTAGTCTAGTAAAATAACAATACAATCACCATTGGTCTCATTGGTATCAAGCACTAAGGATAGTTTCTTCATTCAACCATGAAAATAAAATATGCAAAAAACTAGGAACTTGAAACGGCACTACACTGGCATATTATTCAGATCTTCATAGAATCCTTATTATGGGTTATATCTTTTATATAACAATTATAAGGTATTATGAGAAATTTATTTCATGTTCATATTTATAAAGTATCCCTCACCAACAACATATGAGTCATTCTATGACTGTCTCATTTCTCTCACATAAATCATGTATCACATGGGCATAAAAGACATGATGGACCCATCAGGAAGTGCAGAGAGTATCATGGATGTAACAGCCCAAGATTTTATAAAAAAATATTCTTTTTAATTTTATTAATGTCTTGTGTTGTACGCTACACCAAAAAGAGCTTGCACAACACGCATCCTTGTCTTGCCTTGCATTACACGCAATTGCGACCTTCCTCGATAGCATGTGTAATACGCAATACCGAGTTTCACTAAACAACGATGTGCTATTAAAATATTATTAAAACTAGCCGTTATAAATAGTAATAACCACTTTTTAAAATTCTGTAAATCTTATTTTTCAAAATGAACTTCATTCTTGGATTTGGAGTATCGAATTTAGCCTAAGGTGAAATTTTGGTACTTTTCGGATAACTTTCATATTCTGATGAATAGTGAAAAATTACTAAATTATAATTAAAAACAACTTTTTTAATCGAAATAATTAATAGGGATAAATTATTAATTTGAGTGGTTTTAAAGTATATTTAGAATATATTTTTACAATTTAATACAATTTTGGTCATTGGTTGTAATTTCACATTTAAACCAGACATAATCAAGTGTCAATCTTTTGATATATATTGTTTCCTAAAAACACGCTATTTATTTTAACAGCGGGATTTAATTATAAAATTAATTAATGCAACTTCTATGTTATGAATTTGGTAAAATAGATTTCATTTTTGAATTCGGAATATGAAATATAGCTTAGGATGAAATTTTGGCATTGTTCTGAAAAACATCAATTTTTGATGAATAGTGAAACTACTAAGTGGTAGTTAAAAAAAACTGAATTTTTCATAAAACATAATTTTGCGGCTTCTGTGAATGGAATTTCGAAAATCCGAGAGACACGGTTAATATCAAGGACTAAAATGTGGTTCAATGAGAT
Organism: Viscum album; assembly: GCA_963277665.1. NCBI lineage: Eukaryota > Viridiplantae > Streptophyta > Magnoliopsida > Santalales > Viscaceae > Viscum > Viscum album. The sequence continues at coordinate 1,154,985,140 of OY728133.1, read as the reverse complement.
GAAAATATTTTTTTGGTGAATAGTAACTTTTTACTTTTTTTTACCGCGGTTAATAGTAAATAGGGTAACTAAGGGTAAATATGATATTACTATTACCCTAACACATGTCCTAATTCTATTGGACAAGTTTAATTCGAACAAAAACAAACTTAGGAATAAAAGATGACCATTTAGGCCCACTTGGATTAGATTAGGACATTTATTATTAATTTATTTAAAGAAAGGTTAAAATAGTTAAAATCAAAGTTTAATAAGTAAATAATTTTTAATATGGGGTTATACATAAGATAAATTCGATTTTAAATATTCATTAGAAAGCTAAAAAGATTTCCTACATGATGGCATTTTATTTGTAATTTTTAGACGTAAAATAATTTAATTTATTTATGACACAACGATGATGCAGTAATTATTTTATTAATGAAATATTGACATAATTGATGTTATAAACACCAAAATAAATGTAATTTGAGATTTTTTATGAATTCCACTAATTTTCTAGGTTACTATGATATATTAATGTTGATTTAATCAACTTTGTTCGAACATTTAATTCTGTTATGACTTTCACAAAAATCATATATCAAATAGTGTCAAAATTGACACAAAATAGTTTTTAAATCAAATATTATATTATTAATTGTTATTGTATTCCTAAAAATCTAAGGTTCGGCCAAATGACTTAGATAAGGATATATATATTAATAATAAACAATTTGGGGTTCGTTTGGCATGTTATAGTAAGTGTATTAACCATATAGTGAAAGAAAACAAAAAGACATGGTAAAAGTTAAATTATTTAACTTAGAGTTAAATCTAATTGATAAGGTTAAAATAATATCCTAAACTTGTCTAAATTCTATTGGTTGATAGGATTGCGACCCATCCCCACTTTAGCTTCGAAATAAGACCCTTTGGAACCATTGTAATCCGATTTTGACTTTAATATAAAATAATATTTTGAGATATTCCTAAGGTGCCCCTCTCCTCCCCTATAAAAGGACACCTCCTCCCCCTCCTCCTCACACCAATTTGAGCACTCAAGCTCGGCCAAACCCTGCCAAAATCTCTTCTCCACTTCCCTAGCAACATCCTAGAGGTTCTGGTCTTTCTCAAAGACCAATTCTAGTGCCCTAAGAGGAGGTCTCAAAGAGGCACTTCAAAGAAGAGGTAATTACCGTTACCAATTCTTTCATCTTTATTTCTTCTTCCACTTCTTCTTAGGTTGTTTCATTATGAAGTAATAACATCAGTATCACTCATATATCGATATGTTATTATAAGTATGAAACAACCCTATTTCACCATCTATCCATCCTATGGAAAAAGAAATCACCGCGCGTGCGTACGTACGGAATACCGTCTCCACGCCGTGGTGTAATCTATTTTCCACCACCACCTTACATGGATGGGTATAATGGTGTAAAGAATAACTATACATAGTTATTACAACATCATATTGATTCTGATATATTGTATAATCCACTCCAATTCAATTCAATATTTATAGAAATGATATCATCGCTCGTGCGTACGTACGGACTACCGTCTCCACGACGCGATGAGATTCATTCTCCATGTTAACCATTTAAGAATGATTATAATGTATATATAAGAAATAATAATGAAATATATGAAATTATAAAGCTACTGGATTTATGTATATATATACATATGTATGTCATCTACTTACTTCCATTTCAAGACAATAAGGAAAGAAAAACAGCGTTCATGCGTACGTACGGACTACCGTCTCCATGAACGGTGTTTTTCATTTTATTTATCTATCTATTATATATATATATATATAATGAATATATATGATATATAAATCATATTTTATATTCTGGAAGTAAGTAAATCATGAAATAGGTAATAATGATTTCAAGAACAACAAGTCAAAACACCTACGATAAATGAAACGATTTTACCCAAAATGCTTCTTTAACATGGAATTTACAAAAGAACGGGTAATATAATATCATAAGTGAACCATATATGATATCATAACAATGAATATGATTCTGGAATAAGTCAATAACATGATTTAAATCATTATACAGGAGGTTTGGACACTTACAAAGCAAGTCGGACATAAGGTAAGGGAAATATCACAATCTCATTTTTATCCGAGGTTGTTTATACTTTGAAATTTACTGGGGTGTATTTTATTATCCACATCCATGTTTCCTCAATATGTAATATTATTTCCATCCACCTACAATTGTTTAAATCCAATTTTACCCTTCGATGTGTTTTTAGTAAAGGATATGAAAGGAATCTTTTTCGTTTTTCTTACGAGGTACTTTTTGACTTTTCCGACAAAAGTACGAAGAATGTTTTTTTAACTTAAACGGAACGAACGGATTTTTATGGTTTTATAAAGCCTTATTTTCATGATGCATCCTCCAAAATATTTCATGACTATTTTTAATAAAATCTCTTTCTTTTAAAATTGCATGATGTTTTGTGAAAAGAAATTGATTTTGAAGAAGAAAGGATATTTTCCTCAAGAATTCATTTCAAGTGTTTTATCAAAATTATTTTCCATCTAAGATAATAAAGGGTTCGGTTTCTATCCATATTTTTACATTGATTTGACTATGTTGTGATGGAATTATGTTTATGAATTCCTTTATCTTATATGAATGGTTTTATGATGTCATGTTGTTTAAGAATCCCATTTTTATTACATGGGTTATGAAATGATGTATGATTTATGATTTTGTGGCACACATAAGAATGGTATCATTATGAGATGGGTGGGACCTATATCTCCCTCCAATGCATTGGGTAAAGATTTTATATCTCATGAGATAGACAGGGCTGGAATGGTAGGTTATACCGGTTCAGTGAAACAGGACTGAAACGAGGGTTACTCGATTCAGAAAGGGACTTTGTCCACTAAGATAGTCTTGACAATGAGTCTTGACTAACAAGAAATGATTCTCTATGATTATGTGTGAATGCCACAAAGTTTCATGTTTTAAGTTATGATTATTGTGATTACATTTCACTGCCATGATTTACCCCATGTTATGAAATTATGATCTCTTTTGCAGGTTAAGATTTTCCAAAAGTTATGTGCTTATGTATATGATGTGATTGATATTTCTTTTGTTTACCCTTACTGAGCATTTGAGCTCACCCTTTTATGTTTTCTTTTCCCCAGGATATAAAGAAAGGTTTTAGGTAAAAAAAAGGAAGATCTTTATGGGAGATTTTGAAGATCTTTCACCACGATTAGAAGATTATATTCCGAGTTTCCAAAGACACTAAACTATTACGATCCTTGTGTGTGTGTGTTTTTGTTATGTACTAAGTATTCCGCAAAAGTAATGTAATGTCCATGTACGATAAGCTTCGGGTCTCTACAGTTGGTATCAGAGGAAAGGTTTAGTCAACCTTTGGAAACTAGGATGCGAAAACGTTAGTGAGGTCCCTAGAGATATTTCTAAGGTATGTCTAGGGATGTCCCTAAGGTTAAGTATACATATAGGTTATAGTACTAGAATTACGCTAACGATCATAGAATTTAACCTAAGATGTTAGATATTAAGGGTACTCCCCCTTTACTATGGTGTTTTCCTTAGCATTATTTTGCCTCTCACACTATTGTTTTTGGGTTTTAGAATATGGCTGGAAACAAGATGATTCATGATAATGGAGGATATGATGGACAAAGAAATGATATTCTTTATGAGCAACCAAATGAAATGGTATTTGGAAGTCCAAACATCATTATTATGCCGAATCAGCAATCTCATAATATGATCAATAAAGTAAAATTTGGTAAGTTTCCTGACTCGGCTAATAAGAGAAAGATGGAGTTTCATGATGATCATAGAGGAAAGAAAGTTCATTTTCCCCTATGTAATTCATGTGGGAAGAGGCATCAAGGAGAATGTTCCAAAGGAACTGGAAGATGCTTTGGGTGTGGAAAAGAAGGACACAATGCAAGTAAGTGCAAAGGAAAAGGTTCAGTTAACACCATGGATGGGGATAATGGTATTGCTACGACATCAAAAATGGTTAAGTGTTTTAAATGTGGAATGTATGGGCATTATGCAAACCAATGTCCTAAGGGAAAGACTCATGAAGAGAATCAGTATGGCCGTATGGGTAGTATTTATGTGGATGATGATGAAGAGACTACAAATGATATGTGAGATGAAAGAATTGTTGAAGCTCAGTTAATGGTTTAAGAATGTAGTGGAATGATTACATGTTTATCATGTGTAATGTTGTATAAGTAATCTCATGGTACTATGGAATAAAGAGACATGTAAGGATTGTTACATTGTTGTCTGATTAATGTTACCAGTAACCATGAAAGGTTATTCAGATACTTTTGGAAAGTAGATGATAAGTGCATAATGAATGGATAAGAAGATAATGAGATGTTTGATTGTATTCATGAGCTCATGATTGATATAAGGACTAAGTGATATCATGGTTTGAGTATAAATAATTTTGAGGATTTTGGTATGTGTAAAGTGTTAACTTTTAACTGCATTCAAGTTTTCACTAAGGTTCAATGGGTATTCAAGAGTATACATGATTAAGGACTTTGAATGTTTGGAATGTGACCAACAAAACTTATCTTATGATATATGGGGATCAACGATGATATTAAATCTCTGGTAATTGTTTTCACTATGTTATGAGAGTGGACTGCAGTATTATGGATAAGCCTAAATAATGGAATGGATTGTGTTGGACGTAAGTTAGTATTGTTTAAGGATAGAAATTTTTTTCGATATTATTGATGGGATGTTATAGTAATATAGTTTTGGAAAAAGGACAACCTGCAGGACGGGCGACAGCCCATCGCTTCGGACAAGGCTGTAGGAATCGAACCCACAACCGAAGTGCGACTGGCCTTTATCGCCTACCACTGGCCTACAGGAAGTCCCTGTTTAGTAGAAACTAGTTTTATTATATTAAGCAGTATGATATATGAAGTATAAGTCCATTTTAGGAACCATATATGATTAATCTCACTATAGATCGATTTATGCATATAATTTTTGCTAACCTTTTGTTTGAGACAGATGGAATGACCCGTCATTCTATAACATGATCTGCTAACACTTCACGAATAACAAATTCAACTTCATTTATTTAAGAGATGAAGTGGAAATTGTTCAAGGCACGAACAACAGTGATATTGTACCAAAATAAAGTAAGTATTTATTCTAATTCAAATTTTCAACTTTAGGGGAAATGATCTTGAAAACCAAAAATGTTGTCCTAGTGATCTTATACCTGATGAATCAGATGGTACCTTATATCATCACAAATCTATGGATTTGTGATTACTGGCTTTTCCATAGCCATGTTCTCTACCACTCTCCATCAGAACATGATGGTTAGATTTCTCTTCCATATCCATATTTTCACCTATGTGGAAACCCAATGATTAGTTTATTTGGGTAACCGTTACGTTTCATACTTTTGTTTTTAAAGATTGGTTTTGATATTCCTTTTTACGATGTGGGTTTCTATTAAAGAAACTTTCGAATAGTAAACCATTTATAACCCCGACGAATTTCGAGGGCGAAATTCATTTTAAGGGGGGTAGAATGTAACAGCCCAAGATTTTATAAAAAAATATTCTTTTTAATTTTATTAATGTCTTGTGTTGTACGCTACACCAAAAAGAGCTTGCACAACACGCATCCTTGTCTTGCCTTGCATTACACGCAATTGCGACCTTCCTCGATAGCGTGTGTAATACGCAATACCGAGTTTCACTAAACAACGATGTGCTATTAAAATATTATTAAAACTAGCCGTTATAAATAGTAATAACCACTTTTTAAAATTCGGTAAATCTTATTTTTCAAAATGAACTTCATTCTTGGATTCGGAGTATCGAATTTAGCCTAAGGTGAAATTTTGGTACTTTTCGGATAACTTTCATATTCTGATGAATAGTGAAAAATTACTAAATTATAATTAAAAACAACTTTTTTAATCGAAATAATTAATAGGGATAAATTATTAATTTGAGTGGTTTTAAAGTATATTTAGAATATATTTTTACAATTTAATACAATGTTGGTCATTGGTTGTAATTTCACATTTAAACCAGACATAATCAAGTGTCAATCTTTTGATATATATTGTTTCCTAAAAACACGCTATTTATTTTAACAGCGGGATTTAATTATAAAATTAATTAATGCAACTTCTATGTTATGAATTTGGTAAAATAGATTTTATTTTTGAATTCGGAATATGAAATATAGCTTAGGATGAAATTTTGGCATTGTTCTGAAAAACATCAATTTTTGATGAATAGTGAAACTACTAAGTGGTAGTTAAAAAAAACTGAATTTTTCATAAAACATAATTTTGCGGCTTCTGTGAATGGAATTTCGAAAATCCGAGAGACACGGTTAATATCAAGGACTAAATGTGGTTCAATGAGATGAAAATATTTTTTTGGTGAATAGTAACTTTTTACTTTTTTTTACCGCGGTTAATAGTAAATAGGGTAACTAAGGGTAAATATGATATTACTATTACCCTAACACATGTCCTAATTCTATTGGAAAAGTTTAATTCTAACAAAAACAAACTTAGGAATAATATATGACCATTTAGGCCCACTTGGATTAGATTAGGACATTTATTATTAATTTATTTAAAGAAAGGTTAAAATAGTTAAAATCAAAGTTTAATAAGTAAATAATTTTTAATATGGGGTTATACATAAGATAAATTCGATTTTAAATATTCATTAGAAAGATAAAAAGATTTCCTACATGATGGCATTTTATTTGTAATTTTTAGACATAAAATAATTTAATTTATTTATGACACAACGATGATGCAGTAATTATTTTATTAATGAAATATTGACATAATTGATGTTATAAACACCAAAATAAATGTAATTTGAGATTTTTTATGAATTCCACTAATTTTATAGATTACTATGATATATTAATTTTGATTTAATCAACTTGGTTCGATCATTTAATTCTGTTATGACTTTCACAAAAATCATATATCAAATAGTGTCAAAATTGACACAAAATAGTTTTTAAATCAAATATTATATTATTAATTGTTATTGTATTCCTAAAAATCTAAGGTTCGGCCAAATGACTTAGATAAGGATATATATATTAATAATAAACAATTTGGGGTTCTTTTGGCATGTTATAGTAAGTGTATTAACCATATAGTGAAAGAAAACAAAAAGACATGGTAAAAGTTAAATTATTTAACTTAGAGTTAAATCTAATTGATAAGGTTAAAATAATATCCTAAACTTGTCTAAATTCTATTGGTTGATAGGATTTCGACCCATCCCCACTTTAGCTTCGAAATAATACCCTTTGGAACCATTATAAACTGATTTTGACTTTAATATAAAATAATATTTTGAGATATTCCTAAGGTGCCCCTCTCCTCCCCTATAAAAGGACACCTCCTCCCCCTCCTCCTCACACCAATTTGAGCACTCAAGCTCGGCCAACCCCTGACAAAATCTCTTCTCCACTTCCCTAGAAACATCCTAGAGGTTCTGGTCTTTCTCAAAGACCAATTCTAGTGCCCTAAGAGGAGGTCTCAAAGAGGCACTTCAAAGAAGAGGTAATTACCGTTACCAATTCTTTCATCTTTATTTCTTCTTCCACTTCTTCTTCTTAGGTTGTTTCATTATGAAGTAATAACATCAGTATCACTCATATACTGATATGTTATTATAAGTATGAAACAACCCTATTTCACCATCTATCCATCCTATGGAAAAAGAAATCACCGCGCGTGCGTACGTACGGAATACCGTCTCCACGCCGTGGTGTAATCTATTTTCCACCACCACCTTACATGGATGGGTATAATGGTGTAAAGAATAACTATACATAGTTATTACAACATCATATTGATTCTGATATATTGTATAATCCACTCCAATTCAATTCAATATTTATAGAAATGATATCATCGCTCGTGCGTACGTACGGACTACCGTCTCCACGACGCGATGAGATTCATTCTCCATGTTAACCATTTAAGAATGATTATAATGTATATATAAGAAATAATAATGAAATATATGACATTATAAAGCTACTGGATTTATGTATATATATACATATGTATGTCATCTACTTACTTCCATTTCAAGACAATAAGGAAAGAAAAACAGCGTTCATGCGTACGTATGGACTACCGTCTCCATGAACGGTGTTTTTCATTTTATTTATCTATCTATTATATATATATATATAATGAATATATATGATATATAAATCATATTTTATATTCTGGAAGTAAGTAAATCATGAAATAGGTAATAATGATTTCAAGAACAACAAGTCAAATCACCTACGATAAATGAAACGATTTTACCCAAAATGCTTCTTTAACATGGAATTTACAAAAGAACGGGTAATATAATATCATAAGTGAACCATATATGATATCATAACAATGAATATGATTCTGGAATAAGTCAATAACATGATTTAAATCATTATACAGGAGGTTTGGACACTTACAAAGCAAGTCGGACTTAAGGTAAGGGAAATATCACAATCTCATTTTTATCCGAGGTTGTTTATACTTTGAAATTTACTGGGGTGTATTTTATTATCCACATCCATGTTTCCTCAATATGTAATATTATTTCCATCCACCTACAATTGTTTAAATCCAATTTTACCCTTCGATGAGTTTTTAGTAAAGGATATGAAAGGAATCTTTTTCGTTTTTCGTACGAGGTACTTTTTGACTTTTCCGACAAAAGTACGAAGAATGTTTTTTTTAACTTAAACGGAACGAACGGATTTTTATGGTTTTATAAAGCCTTATTTTCATGATGCATCCTCCAAAATATTTCATGACTATTTTTAATAAAATCACTTTCTTTTAAAATTGCATGATGTTTTGTGAAATGAAATTGATTTTGAAGAAGAAAGGATATTTTCCTCAAGAATTCATTTCAAGTGTTTTATCAAAATTATTTTCCATCTAAGATAATAAAGGGTTCTGTTTCTATCCATATTTTTACATTGATTTGACTATGTTGTGATGGAATTATGTTTATGAATTCCTTTATCTTATATGAATGGTTTTATGATGTCATGTTGTTTAAGAATCCCATTTTTATTACATGGGTTATGAAATGATGTATGATTTATGATTTTGTGGCACACATAAGAATGGTATCATTATGAGATGGGTGGGACCTATATCTCCCTCCAATGCATTGGGTAAAGATTTTATATCTCAAGAGATAGACAGGGCTGGAATGGTAGGTTATACCGGTTCAGTGAAACAGGACTGAAACGAGGGTTACTCGATTCAGAAAGGGACTTTGTCCACTAAGATAGTCTTGACAATGAGTCTTGACTAACAAGAAATGATTCTCTATGATTATGTGTGAATGCCACAAAGTTTCATGTTTTAAGTTATGATTATTGTGATTACATTTCACTGCCATGATTTACCCCATGTTATGAAATTATGATCTCTTTTGCAGGTTAAGATTTTCCAAAAGTTATGTGCTTATGTATATGATGTGATTGATATTTCTTTTGTTTACCCTTACTGAGCATTTGAGCTCACCCTTTTATGTTTTCTTTTCCCCAGGATATAAAGAAAGGTTTTAGGTAAAAAAAAAGGAAGATCTTTATGGGAGATTTTGAAGATCTTTCACCACGATTAGAAGATTATATTCCGAGTTTCCAAAGACACTAAACTATTACGATCCTTGTGTGTGTGTGTTTTTGTTATGTACTAAGTATTCCGCAAAAGTAATGTAATGTCCATGTACGATAAGCTTCGGGTCTCTACAATGGATAAAATAAAATATTCTACCTTTCAATACCTAAAATTTATTGAGAATGAATGAGTCATAAAAACTATCTTTTCTCACAGACAAGTCTTATCTATGTATGTTTTTCTAATATGTGAGTCAAATCATTAAAAAGGTAGCCTTGGTTTATTGATTATTACTCTTGAGTCTATAGAGAGAATGAAAATATCTCTAATAGGGGAATATAAAAACAATTCAACGTGTATCTTAAGATACATTTCATAATTTTCATATTTATTAAAATCATCTTGTTCACATGAAATTATACATTAAACCCACCATATAATGTTGTATGGTGTTAAACTATGTTGAATATGGTCCTAATTGCATGACCCTAAATTTTAGAACACTTAATTCATATTCTCATGATACTAAACTAACTGAAATTCATGTCCTTATTTCATGAAACTAAACTACATAGACTATCATCCATAACCACTCTTTATCAAAGGATCATAGTATCATGACTACGGTAAACCATGTTTTGTGTTTCCTCTATCATATTCTTGAGCACCTCCATCCACGAATCCCAATTTGTGTCATCAAACTATCATGTAACCAAAAAATAATAATATACCTTATAAATAATATCTGACAAATTTTTTAACTATTAATATAATCTCATATTGGATCCTACATAAGAAAAATTCACACTTCAACTATAACATTTTTTCCTTATGAAAAAGGCCTATAATACCTATAATCCATGAAAACATGTAAATAGACTTCAACCCCACATAATTATTTTAAATTAAACATTATGTATTTATCTCATATTAGTTTTTTGGATAAAATAACCCTGATCCATGATTTAAAAATCATTCATTACCTTTTTAAATAGGTGTTGGAGTTCTATTATCCTTAGGAATCCTAATTGGGTTGTAGTGCAATATCTACTGCATACATGTCCATGCATCATAAACATACACTCCATGAACATTAGTTAATATGGTACCAAATTAAACTCTATTCCCCAATGGTATAAATTTAAAGAACCTAAACTATTGGTCAAAGAGATAGAAAACTTTTCAGACTAAAATTTCCCAAATGGTAGACTTAGAAAAATTCAACTATCCACTCACTAAGCTCTCCATCTCCATGGTTTATGAAAGAATTAGAGTTTAAATAAAATATTTACCAATATCGTATTTCATATCTTTCGAGAAAGAAAAATTCAATCCATGATCAATGAAGAATTTTATTTCCAAAAAAAAATAGAGAGATAATTTATCATATCCCCTAACATCAATGACATGTTTGGTACATAGTTTCACAACATTTAGAGTGATATATCAATATATTAATATTTTATTTTCAAAAAACCAAACTAATTTCTTTTATGTATGGAATAATAACCACCAATCCCTTGATCACATACACTTATATTAGAACCCTGGGGTCCTGTATTTATTCAACTTGGTTCTCATATGTCACATATTGGTTAAATAGGTAGAATAATATGAAAGGAAACCAATAGGATTCATTGAGGAATAATATAATACCTCAAAACATATTAGATATGGAAAACATTTCACCTATGAGAGAGTTAACTCTTAAACCCAATATTTATTGTCCAGAAAACATGTCATATTGATTTTCTAAATTACAGATAGTGGACCACCTCACATTAGTCTATAATTCTCATTGAGTCTGATATACATAGATCTTGATATACTTGAAATGTATTTTTAAAATTAATTAATTATTTAATATACTCTATGTTATGTAACAATATAATATACTCATTCTCAGAATAAGGATATGGTTCCCCACACTATAACCTTATGGTGGTCCTCATCTTATTTTACTAACCCATGGGATTCATGGGTTTGATCTTCATGACCAAAAAATAAAATCCCATATTCCTATGGTTTTCTAGAAAACCTATCTCTATGGTTTCCTAACCACCTTTAATAAACATTAATCTATATCTTATTTCATTTCATAATAGCGTGAATCTCTAAAAACTGTTCATGAACCTAAGAAGAAATTGTACCTTACTTCATGGGACCCTCTATTTTACTATACATGTCTACCCCTGGCTCATGTATATAATCACATATACTATCAACAATATCAATTTATTTAAATGAAAAAGGACATATGAAACATTTTGACCATAGGGACAGTATTTTGGACCTCACCACCTCGGTGTGATTAACAATCATCCTCAGATAGTATGTAACATTTCAATTTCCATGTTTAAAACACACTATCTCATGATTTCCCAACATGTATTCTCAATAATTATGTGGATTTTTAAACTTTTCAGTTACAACACCATACACTATTACTATTCTATAATGATTTAGGTGCTCTTAACCATTCTTGAATATTCATCCTTCATGAATTATGAATAGATGCAGGGTTCTAGGAGACATCATGAATATTCATCCTCTATAAACTAATATTTGTTTAATGTGTATGCATATATAGAAACCATATATATCCCTTATAAAATAGAAATCTTGGGTTCATGGAAACCATGTTCTGGACTATGTCCCTTGATCCATCAACTAGAGGTGTTTGTTCATAGAAAAAGTGGCATCTGATCCTTGTAACCCATAGAAAAATTACAGTATAACACAAAACCATAGTTAGTTTTGTGATCATCCTAGATGTGTTTTAAATTTCTCAATATCCATTATTCAGGTTCGTTGAGACATTATTTTTATCTTCCATGATTCCAACATTCAAGATTTATTAAAATATTATTGACATAAGGATTAGGCTATATGACCATAACCTACAACAATATATTGGTCCATCATATATGACCTTAATCATTATCATTCTTTGGTCAAAACTCTTAAAAAAATTCAGCTACATTGGTAAGACATACATGACCTCAGAATACCTATATTAATATACATAGTACTCATCATAGTTTAAAATGTTAAAGGGATGTATGAGAAAAATTCAGGTCTCTACTCATGAGATACGCACCTTCTATGATCTAGAATGTATTTGGAAATCAAGAAAATAACGGAGACCGTAAAAATGTTATGTCAAAATCCCATAGTGTAGGATAATAAAAATTCATGGCCCATCCCACGGTTCATTACTAATATGAATATTTTTTAAAATAAATGAAATAAAAATAAAGACACATAATAAAATTTTTAGGAAAACATAGGTCCCGAACAACAGTCATCCTATTCATACTATACCCATAGCCTATGAAAATCCTTGAGAATACACTTTCTCTCTATAAAAAATTCAACCCATTCATCCATTTAAAAAATATGTCCTTGATTAGACTAATCCTAACACACCAATCATGTAATTTCTATCAATGTAAATCTATAAATTATTCTTAGGATTAATATTTTATATCTAAGGTGTTTCAGTTCATATTTGAGTTTTCCTTATTTATTAAAAAACAGGATATATTTGGAAAATTTATATTATGATAAACCATTATGATATCATAAACATAGTGATAAGTGAATATTTAAAGTGGTTGACAAAGCCCATGATTTTTGAATTATTATATTTTTGGAAATTCAAAAAGTATTTGGTGTACTCTCTCTACCTTAGATTCACTCTCACAATATCCCAAAAAATGAGGGGATGGTCATAAGGAGTATTAATTTTTGATACTGGAGGATTAGAAGACCCCCTACATCTCAGAAAACTGCTTCTTGAGGGTGGATAAATATTATCGCAGCTAATTTACTAACTCATTCCCCACCTCCATAGAAAGTTTCTATTCCACCACCAAGGAAATATCATTGAGAATGTCCATCTCCTCCATGTTAACATGTTCATATTTCCCCTTCACTTTTTCCTTAGTAGTATTTAACATCTAGTGAAACCATGATGGATACTTTTGGATCATATCAACCTCTACCTTAATATATTTGACAAAATATTATTTGGACTCTATTTTTTATTCTTTCTGGGAATTCATGCATATAAAATCTTTCTGGAATTGACTGGTCAAGTAACGGGCCTCTACCATATATTATATCATCTCAAAGCTCCTCTTATACTCCCTAATGGAAAACTACTTTATTCACCAAGACATAATGTGATCTATAATTTTATATTATATAAACAAGGTTGGGGAAATCGTACTATATGTTTCATAACTAACCCTTAAGATCATCTAGGGGCCTCTATGAGATGTCTCTAGATGTCCTCCACACCAATCCCCATAGTTGTTGATGAAATATTTGGATTTCCTAGACTCCCCTCATTCTTAGTTTGGTATTATATATGTATTTCAATACCATTATCATAATATAATGACTTATTCCAACATCACATAGTGACCTTGTTGTAGAGATAAATATTATTCTAATCATCCCAATTTAGACTATACACAAAGTAGGAGAATTTCTGACCATTGAGCTCTAACGATGATCTTATATGTTCAAAAATATGAGTTTTTATAAATTTAAGGATACATAATCATGCTATTAAATCCACAATTATAATAATGACTAATAACATGCATTTTTTCTATCTCATCATCAATTTTAGTAGCAACCTATACCACCTCAAATATATATTTAGAGGAAATGGTAGAACCTTACTTTGGTAGATGACTCTATGATTTCATTGATATTACATCCCATGAAATATTAATCTCACCACCTTTTAGTGTTTTAAGATAAAAAATATATTTTATAATATAATATAGACTCAATTACGAATTCAATTTCTAAAGAGGTGTATAACCTTACTCAATAATGTTCCCTCATGCATAAGTCTTCATATATATAGTTATCATCATCAACATCTTCTAGGAGTTAAATCACTTTGAGTCAAAGGGGGCAAGAACTAGTTAATTAATAGTCTAAATTGGTCATAACCTTTATTCGACTCTAGTTTCCTCAACCTCTCCATAAGTAGTTTCCAATTTAGGAGGTCCCACTAGAGGTAAGGAAAGTGTGTCCTCACCTCTAGCCACATATGTCTATATCAACAAGAAAAATAGGTTATACATTGATGAATAATAATATAAAAATATGTTACTATATAAATTTAAATAATTGAATTTTTATTTTCATTACAACACATTTGTGATGATTACTAGAAAGTATGCTTTAGTGACACATATTTCATTCTTAAACATGTATTATTTGAGGAAAGACCAATAGAGGTGGCCAACATCAGCGTAACTGGATCAAATATGGAAACCCCTATATGTTTTATTTAGGGAACTCATGGAGGAATGGGATGGGTTTCTTTATGATTGTCGACCTCTACCTCCCTCAATTTCATTTGAACCAGGGATACCTCTTCCTTGACCTACCAATCACTATTCCAATCAAACACTACTATCATATCCCTTAGTGAAAAGTTTGTGGATGTGAGAGGTGATATGATAAATAAAACATCCAAAAATATCCAATGTTAAATAGAAATATTTCCACAATTTTCGTGATAATTCAAGCATGTGATATTAAATATATTGTTGGCTCTATCCCCTCCATAGATTCATGATAGTTTCACCTATCCACATTAATAAATACTGTGTTAGGAATCATGATTTACCATACCCTGAAGGAGTAGTATATATTAACCTTTACAAAATAAATAGCTGCATTGAGGTCTTGGAAAAATTCCACCCCATTATTGGTATTTTTCTCAATGAAAATTACCACAAGTGAGGTAACATTCTAAAATAGTAATAGCTCCACCTCCATCAAACACATCTCCCACTATAAATAAATGAATAAATATCAATATTTAAATAATCACATTTCTTTACCACAATGGTAAATATAATAATAGATGGTTTTGGCACACAACCATTCAATTGTTCACGTAATTTACTTTCCCCACCATTACTGCATCCACTGGAATAGTACATGATGTGGGAGTGGAATCTAGATGCTTTACTTGCATCTAGTGAATCAATGAATAAAAGTATATATTGGATGATGGATGATTTCCAATCCTCTAATTTTTTGATGCCACATGAGCCTTTTAAAATCCACCTTCCATCGTTTTTTAGATCTCTATTACATTTTTCACCAAAAAAATCAATTTTCCTTTTAGGTATTATTATATCTATGATTCTACATAGGCTATGGGAGACCAATATTCATATCTACTGGTGGAATGTTCTCCAGGATTTGAGTCTCCTCCCAAGTGAAATTCTTCAATAATTGTAGAAAATTCATCATGTTTATTTCACATTGAATGCGGAGAGAAGTATGGAATCTCATTTGAAAAAACATGAACTATGTCTTGAATTTTTTTTGGGTGTGTACCACTAAAAATGGAACCCACTATTGATTTAATATGATAGGAAACCATTTCCAAAAGATATTGGATAGGATTTTACCTTAATTTTACTCTTATAGATTTTGGTGATGGTACAAGTTTGCTTCGTATATTTCACAATAAAAAATTGGTCGAGGTAGTTTATTTTCCTTATTATCTACTAGTTCTTCAGTTTGATGGTCTTGACTCAACTAATAAATTACTAAAACTGCACGAACATGTTTCATGGAATATATTGAGTATTATAAAAATCTTATCCATCTAGATGGGACCTAATTAAACCCCATTACAATTGGGGGGGGGATTAAAATCCAATACATGGATCTTCCCCTATAGGTATGGTAATGATGGTGGTATAGTCTGGCCTCTATGAGCATTGAAAAACTATTATTTATACCACTACTATTTGAACCACCATTAAAAATGTAGAGAACCTTACTCCACCTCTATCCTAAAATAATAATATGTACCCATTGAGGTAAATTTACAAAAAACTAACTGAACAAATTAGTTATCCCGAGGAGTTTCCATATGTCCCTTTCCTCAGAATAGTACTTCTTCCACTATTATCCAATAAGAACAATCATCCCAATGATATACTCATGATGTAAAATCAATGGGAATCATGGATAAGGGCTCATGTTGGGCCTTCATGATGAATAATTCCTACCATTTGTTATATGAGACATATACCACTAGATATGAATATTTTCTAATGACTTCATTTCCAAATTGATTAACTTCTTGGAAAAAGGAGTGGTCTACTCTAAATCATCCAAAGTTCATTGGGGATAAAGAAACTCATCATACATTTCTCCAAGAATTGATAATCCATATATTATATCTACATACTAGATATTGATTTTGACTTCACCATACATCATGTCCAATTTATTCATGAATTCGATCCATCAGCTAACTAGGTCTACTATAATTCAATTCTTCAATTTTGTGATGGTTTGAGAAACCCAAACATATTTATACCAGTTGATCTTCTTTATCTCTATAGAAAATTTTAGGGCATCATGTTTCCCCTCAAAAATCTATCCCCAATATATTTAAAAACATTATCCATATTAGATATTATATATTTAAAACAACATGAACCTCTAACAAGATATATTTTAAAACACTATCAAATGATATATGTGGATGTAATAATCATAATCAGAATAAACCCCCTTGAAATAATTCAATATTGTCTTCAAAAAAATATCCATTTGATCCTTCATCATAATATATTAAATGACCTTTATACCAGAAATTCACCATAAATATATTATGGTTTTTGAGAGGATATTTAGAAGGAATGATCACTGAATAAGGTGGAGAAATTAAGGAATAATTATAGATACCATAATCATACAAAGGAAGTATATATAAATGAAGATACCATGAGAAATAATTCCCCATCAAACTCAATAAGGGCACATGAAAACACTGATAGATGAAGCACAAGGGGGCATCCACACTAAAATATATGGTGTTCCTATGAGCCACATTGTATGAAGAATCATTTATTTACAATATCTATATGAGGGTAAAATTGAAAAATAGATTTATATTAAAGGTATTAATTTTTTTAATTGAAAAGATTGTCTTAATAAATAATGAACAAATCTTCAGAAAAATTACACACTGCGCATGACACATAGTGGGACACACCATCTTGTGACCATAAATAGGTGAAAAAATAACATAATGGGATCTCATGAATAATGATAAATGATGAGAAATATGAATGGGTAACTATTTTTAGCTACTTTACTATGTTATTTTAATCTCTCATGTAGTAGGATCACATGATTTGATCACAATGCACATGCATGAAATTTTTTATTACAAAGTTCTCAAACATTATAAAAAAAAATCAGGGGATCTCAATGCCTTTGAACTAGAAGTTAAATATTTTTCCCCAAACCCTCCTATTTCTAGAAATCCTAAATTAATACCAATACTCAATCCCAATACCTAAAGTCACTCAAAAGGCCAACAGATGGAAGCCCACGGGACTCAAGAGGGCAATAAAATTTTCCAAACTAGTTCCTTATTCATTATATTGGACATTTATTCTGAGGGGTGAGGATTTATTGAAATCAACCAGGTGAAAATTGGAATAAATAATATTGTGAAATTACCCACTGAAAATGTTACATTTTTATTTAATGTAATATAATATGCATTCCATCTTGATGGTCATGTGCATGTGTTTTTTGAACATGTTACCCTTAAATGGATATGCAATGATATGGTACCCCAAAAACACATCTCCTATATCAAATAAAAGAAGAGATTATTCCATTTACATGGTTCATACATGATCAAATGACCAATAACCAGATATGTGATAACCCCTAGACACACTCAATTTTCTGGAACCAACAAAATTTGTGATGAAAGTTGTCTTAAGTGGGAGGGTCTCAAGGTCATTTTATTGACACAATTCCCCATCAAACTCATGCTCCCATACGATGGTATACCTATAAGAAAATTTCTAATGGTCAATAAATCTATTATGGGTCCTTCATGAGTATTATATTCTTCATGTGACACCTCCTGAGGTCAAACTATAACTTTATGATGAATGGATCAGGAAAATGAGGACTCCAAGGTGGGGTTTTATCAAATAGGAATATCTTGTGGTCTCTAATATTAAATATATTCATAGGGGAATATCACTATAAAGATGTGGTATTAAATCCATTCTCTTTAATGAATTAGTGTGGGGAAATTGTTGAAATTTTTTAGGAATGGGAAATTGTTGATCGGGAACGCCAACACAAGTGGAGATCATATAATTACTCATTGGTCACCAAATATTTTGGTAAATATGTGGTTATGAAATAATGATATAACCTCCTAGTCATTAAATTATTCCATGTGATCAATTAATAAGTTTACTAGTTACATGATCATATAAACATTATTCTATTATGTTCATGTGCCTCTACTTTTTCCCCATCCTGATCACATGTACTTAATATTGATTAATTCTCATGTGACACCTTAATAATTCCCTAAGATATTATGATATTTAATCGTATTCATGATTCAAATTTTATTATGTTATTTACATGTTATTAATATAACCTCAAAACTATCCTAATTTCCTCCTCTTCTATAAGGATGTTCCCTTTAAATGTCCTATGATACTATACCACTGATTAGACAAGGATCCTTATGAGTTCAGACTATTCTCACATCCCATTAGTGATTAAGAGATAATATCAACTATGAGGACTCTGATTCCAATTGTTTAATGATACTTTTTACACATTATTATGGTCTAAATCCCATAATTACCTCATATATATCATGTGTTTTCACATCATCATTTTCTCCATGGGTGCCATTATTCCCCAAATATAGATTTAACACTCAAATATTCCTTGTGGATTCTCTGAAGTCATTTCCCATGAATTTATACACCTTATGGGATTCATAACAACATTATTCTATGGTATCCTTAGTGTGTAATCCCCATATAAATTAAATTTTATATCCACTATGAAATGTTTTATCTTCTACTATATCTTTTTTATCACACCATTAATAAATCATGTGAATATTGAGATATGTGATGAACATTCCAATAGTATGATAAAATTATTTTTTGAGGAAATCCAACTTGGGTATATGTCCCAACCATATATTCTTTTCTTTCAATGGGATAATATCTTGATGAATATAATAACAATGTGGAGACTACTTCCAAATATAAAAATGATATATAAGCATCCTAATTAAGGCCCATTTTTCTATATGCAATGAATATCACTATAATAATTTTATCTATGAGGTAATATTCCATAAAATGCCTAGGATACTCCCACATTTATTTTTTCATTATCAAGATTTCTTGTAAAATAATATTTACAATCACATAGATCATTTCCCTCCATGGGACATATTTTTATATTATTAATTGGATTCATCAGTGTGTAGACCCTACACTGACATGTATCATGTTTGATATAATTCCATCTCTTATTTCTCACAATGAGAAAGAAACACATGATCTTAAAGACCTTCACAGATCACACAATTACAATAATAAAAAACGAAATGTTACGTCCATCCTCCTTATGTAAAATTCTAGACCATATCATTATTTTTTTCAAAGTGTGGTTATCCAAATAAAGAACATCAAGGAATCCATATATTCATAAGTCATTCTCAAACAACTATTGTCACACCAATATAGACATAGCCTCCAATAGCATCAAAATAATATTGATATTAATTCAAGTCTTTACAAGATACGTAATATTCCACTCCATTGTTCAAGACCTATGTTAATTATTCAAATTGTCTCATATACATCATAGTGTCAACATGTATAACTACATTTTATGGTCCTATCACATGACCATGAACATTTTTTTTGAATAATTTATACTTTGATTCCCAATTGGATATGATATGTTGGATTCATATCTTGTCCTCAAGTCTAATATCATAAAATATTACATTTTTATCCTAATTGGGATATATTTATTATGAGATTACTGACATATGTTCCTACCAATATTCTTGTGAGGATTCACATAATTTCCATCTAGATAAAATTGCATATAAACCATTTTTATCAGGATATATTACCAACAAAATAATACCCCAACACATTTGTTTATATCCCTTTTGAGACATCATTATATCATTAAATTTGGGTCTTACTAAAAATGGGATCCACTTCATAGGGTTATATTCCTTGTAAAAATAACTCATCACTAATATCGTGTATTCCAATTGAATCTAACCAGATTGGGATTCTCATGTGTAATCCCCACATTTGCCATCAATAAGAATATTAATTTAATCTAACAATAAAAAACAAACTTATATCCTACCTAGATATAACATAACACTAAAAAGGATAGTTATAGGGATTTAAATCAAATAAATTGTTAAACACACATCCCTAATTAATAATGAGTAACAAGATATAGAACCAATGATGCATATAGATGGTCACTGCAAGAATTTTAGGGTATACCAATGGTTTCAAAATATTTTTATTCATAGGAAACCCATTGGTATACCCTATATCAATTTATTTCCAAACAATTGGGTAGAATAGCATGGTTAAAGGCCTATACCATTGGTTATTCATCAACTATTTTTATATGACCCTAAAAAATTTATTATACAAATTATATTAGTACAAATATTAGTACTTATATATATCAATGATTTGTTAACTGTTGGTATATAACATCAGTAAAAATTCTAACAATGAATTTTAAATTTTTGTATAGTTTTTTCCCAATGGTTTTAATAAACCAATGGTATACATATTCCTTTCAACACTATACCAAAATTTTGAAATTTTTAGTATAGTTTTTTTCCAAAATTCATAATAGTATACAGTAGACACCCCCATCCTATACATATAATACCTCCATAAATCACTTACAGAAATCATTCAATATCAATCAAATCCATTTAAATAAATGATCCCAGAATCATATTATGAATTAGTGAATGTTATAAATATTTCCCTATTCATCATTTGGAATATAAAATTGATATGGAAGAACGATATGAATAATCATTCACTGAAAATGTATTCTATACTAAAAGTTATATTGATTGTGTTCATACATTAAAATAGAGTTGATCCATGAATTTTGGGGCTCCCCCTGAATTCTCTATTACCACTACTAAAATGGGATTCATCCAAAAAAAGTGTAAGGCGTGATCATATCCTATATAGAACCAAATTAATTAAATATAGTTTTCTAAATTTAATTATTCTCCTAATATAATTTATAAATAAATGATGGTAGGATACATAATGATGAACTTCTAAAAGATAGTATTCTAGATGAGCACACTATTCAATAGGAGACTCATAATTCTTCTTTTGAATGATTTATCCAACATGAAGATGATATTGAAAAAATATGGGGAGGATCCAGTCCTCAAAAAATATTTTTATTTTAAATATCCAGCCATCCTGGGCTAGATGAATGGGGATTTCCCAGAGGTATACCTTCCAAACCCATAGACATATCCTTGTAAATAATGTTTCTACTAGATTAAATATATTTTTCATGAACAATGAACATTATAAAAGAAATAAGATTAGTATATATGTATTTATTTTTCATATATATATATATATATATAAACTAACCATCCTATAAAATCATATAAAGTCCATTTAGTCAATAATAACTCAAATTGAAAAAAATGTAGTGGGAGTATTCAACAATTATATCAAATATAAAAACAATACACTAAATGGTAAAAGATGAATTATAATCTAACCAACATCAATAATTCATTTTTCCACACTTCAAAGGCATTGGGAACCTATAATATAATCTGACACACTTTGTATCTTAACTTGGACCCATAATTTGAGCCATTAAACAATTAAATAAATCTTGGTTCAGATTATCTCAACAATCATTGAAAGGAATAGATTTTTTTTGTTCATGTGTTTAATAAGAAGATCGATCATGTGGTGGTAAGATCTCTATAAGTGACATTATTAGTAGTTTTGTTGAACACTGATAATTAGGGTGGGTGTTTTAGAAAATGGTGTCTTAATATGGTCTCATGGGAGGTGTGGTAATGAGATTGGGGTGTGGATGGTGTGGGTATAGGATCTCTATTTAAGAAGAGTGTGGGTGTGGAAAGGCATGGATGGGCACGAGAGTAGTGTGACAAGGTGTAGACATGACTAGGAAAGCCCTAATAATATGGAATTCTTGAACATGAGCACTAAATGTCCTGGGGAAATACCATACAGGTGACATGACCAATTTCTTTATATTTAAACTTTCCATATTCCCTTTAAATCTTCACATTTTTTTAATAAAACATGAGTTCCAATATATTTATAAAACTATATCGTTAACCATTCCCATTGTAACACATAGTATATCCACTATGTATTATAAAAAACCTATAACCCGGTTATAGAGAAAACTATGTTTTGGTAAACCTCCCTTCTAATTTTATATAAACCATCAAAAAAGTAATAAATTTTTTATTAAACAATGATGTTGTGCTTCTATAAAAATAAAAATTTGAAAGACTGACTATTTTTACAACTTCAATCATATAATTTTTAAATTTTATTATTATAATTAATTCATCTCTAAAAATATAGAACACACTAATCTATGTAATAGTTCACTATATATTTTCACTTTGATATAAATCTATTCCAAAATTGTTGGATCTCGCTTGGTAGGTCATCCATAATGGTTAGTCACAGATTAATTTCCCAAGATTTCTAAAATTTGTACTCGTGTTTTTAATACCATATACATGGTATATTTGGTATAAATACCCCTAAATAAATACCTTTTTATAACTATAATTTGATCACTTGAAACCAAATATAAAATTTCTGATGTGGATAGGGGCCTAGTTAGATTATGGGCGAGTAGGGGTGAGGTCTGAAATTTTGTGGTAAATTGATAGAGGGTGACAATTTAGGAAACATGGCATGATTTATGTTAGATGGTAGGTAAAAAATTGGGGGAAAAGGGGAGTATCTAATGTCTTTGAGGAAATTGGGGGTAATGGGATGTGAATATAGGGACTAGATCTTTAGGTTGTGGATGCTTTGGTATGGAAAATGGGAGTCAGGTACGATAATAAAGGCTGGCATGGATTTTGGGGGGGAGGGAATAGACTTAAATGTTTAAGCATAATTGGGTTGGTTTCAATCTAGTTTAAAGAGGGAAAACAGTTAAGGATGACTTGCTTTACCTTGTCAGTTAATCAATTATGTTTTCTCCAAACCATGATTATCCTTCGGCGTGAACTCCACATTGAAGCCCCACAAGCTAGCCTAATCCATTGGTTTAGAGTACTCCAATTACAAAAATATCATTCAAAACAATCCCCTCTACAATTCCATTACAATCATCTGCAAATAATTCATAAACACACTAATGTAGAAAACATATAGAATACCACACTAAAAATCACAATAATATAAAATACCCTAAAAATAACCAAAACACTATAGAATAATGATGAATACATCTCCGGAAAAAAGATGAAGGTGGGGGTTATGTTTTTGGAATTATGATGATGGAGTATCTAGAGAACCAAGAACGATGGTCGTGTGGAATGTATTAAATGATCGTGTATAGAGTTTCATCTTTTCACTTTATTTTAGGTGGGGGACCTTGGTTTTATTTTGAAACATTAGGATTTATCCCCACATTGATGATGCTTCTGTCTAGTAGTAGGCGTCCCATCGCTATGGTGGCCATTTAAATTAATATAATTCTATTAGAAAAAATGTTATAGGGAGGTAATAATTTATTTCACAGTGAAATTTTTGAGATACTAGAGGTGATATAGTCGTTTGAATGGATGCATTTAATCTATTATAACAATGAAACTAAATATCACACATATATTCAGTCATTCAAAATCATCAATCATCAAATTCCATTAATATCAGAAAGAAATGTAATGGATAAATCTGCTCATAATCACCATTACTATCATCAACATAATCATCAGTATCACCATCTTCCTCATACCTACCCCCATCCTCATCCCCATCCTTATCTCCTTCCTCAAATTTAGCATCAGCCTAACCCTTATCCTTAGTCGCATCCTCTCCCTCATCCTTTTCCTCATCCTCAGCATTAGCCTCTCCCTCATCCTCAAACACATCCTCTTCCCCGCCATCATCCTCTCCCACAACATCACTATATCAAGAAATGAAATCATCTTGACCACCAATAGAACTAAAATATGGTTCACTATATAATGAGTTCGTCCCCGACATATATGCATCACAATCCAAATATCTCATTTGGGGATATAATGACCTTAAAACTGCCATCAATTTCATAGACACAATGTTTCCCCTATCAGTCTTTTATTCTAACTGTATGGCCCTTCTTTAAGTATGTTCATCCTGTGCCTTAACCATTTATAATTCTATGGTACTAAAACTGGTAGTTGAAGTGTTCCAATACATCATTATAACTATTCTATTCCCTGGTTAGTCGCATAGTCTACCTTAGAGGTCATCTACCAAAATCTGATGTATGTGATCATTTGGACCTAAATTTTCATGTTCCTGGGAATCAAGGGCCTCCAAAGTAACATCTTACACACACACACACATATATATATATATATATGTAGATTATTAAGTTACAAAATAGATTTTAAATTTTGAATTCCTTAGAGTAAATCATAAAATTTATTTCCCTGTCGGCTCGTTTACAACATATCCGTCTTTTTTTCATTCTACTTGAGAAAAATAGTTTTTCTCGAGTCACACATCCTTCATGATTCAATACCAACATTAAAAATTTCATTAAATGTGGAAAAAATAATTGAAAATAGGGTAAATATAATTATTTTTAAAACTAATGTTATTCCAAATCTTTAAAAACAGAATTATTTATGGAAGAAAAAATACAAAGAGCAAGAACTAAAGAAAAATAATAAATGACTTTCATACCTCCTTCTTCTCTTGATTTATCAATGTAGATGTCCCCCAAGTGTGGAGGTATTTTTTAGCATCAATGATTTTTTTTTTATTTTTTCCAGACTATTTCAAAATAAAATTCAATAATAAAAAATAATTTATTAATGTAAAACATGAATATTTTCATTTACATACCTCAAATGTGATTAATGCCGTAAAATTGGTAGTAATACAATGAGTAATCATTTTAAAATACTATTGTATAGGAAATTAATCTATGAAATTTATTTCCTCTTAATATTTTCAAACTCTATCACACTATCCAATATACAGCTAACACTTATAGGCTCTCCAAATCTCACCTAATTCAATTAGGCCTGGTGGCCACACACCCTCACCATCAAGAAAATTATAAAGAAGTTGGAACCAAAATATTAATTCATATTAAAATAATAATAATAATATTACATTAAATACCACTAATTTTTTTACCCATTGTTGTGCCCCTTAATTATCTTTTACATTGTTTGGCATGTGCCTCTTTGAGAGTGGGCTGACAGGAATTATGTAGGAGTATTTGGAAATCACCGACAAAAAACAATAACATTGCAACCTTGTTTTTCAAAATTTTTGTCGTTCTTTTTGTATCCCACCATCAAAATCTTGTGGTTGTTCCACACCACACACATGCATGTATTCCCACGTCACCTATCTGTAGATCTAGATATTATATATAAAAATAAATATTATGTCAATACATTTTATAATGAAAATAAATTATGGTAAATAAAATTAGTTGGGTTCTATAAATACAAATGCGATAGTATAATAAATGGGTGTTCCTGGATCTGCAGAAACTGAAGAAACATCATCCAATATAGGTGGAGTGGGTCCTATGTTATACTTATCATGCAATAAACTGTGTTAGAGAAAGAGTTGAAGAATAAATAATGTGGAATCTTTGAGAGGAAGAGGTCCAAGGAAAAGAAGACTTCATTGATATTTTTCGACTGCATGATGTAGATGTTGAGTGGAAATCATTATTAGATTTGGTAATGATTGGTTAGGGGGATCATATGTAAATTCTATTGAAAAAATTGGAGGCCTAAATATCATGGGTGTCTCTAATAAAATAGTTGGATCAAAACATTTGGTAGATGGTAAGTTAGTGGGAGGGGAAGGGTCTAATTGGGTATACGGACTAGAGCAACAAACTCTCGTACCACCCCCCTTGAACCACCATCCTATGTACTAGAATCACTACTAGGATACTCATAAAATAACTAGTGCCTAAGTGGTTGATCCTTCATAAAATATTAAAAAAATAATCACATCACAGTATATATATCTATATATATGTGTGTGAGTGTGAAATAAAATACTCACAATAGGAACTAATTGTGGATTTTACATCTCAATCATTCAGTGATTTTTCTCCATCCTACTTTTTCTTCACATATCATAAATAGGATTAATTTCCAAATTTGGAAACAAATATGGAAATAATTAGAAAATTATAACTAATTTGTAACAATAAAAAACATGAGACTTGAATTGTTTTTCTTAGGTTATTTGGTTCGTATTTGGGGTTAGGAAATTTAGTTATTTTTCTAGTTTGGTTATTATTTTAATATTTTTTTGATTTCATATAAACATTTTTAGTATTTCAAATTCAATTCCTTATTTTTTTTATTCTAATTTAATTAATTTAGTTGTGTTTTGTTTCATATGTATGAATACAGTTCAATTAAATATTAGAAAATGAAACTCAAAAATAACTACAACCAATAAATATTAAAAATCCACATTATGTTCAAGATGGATAAAAAAATATGTGTAATCAATATTAAATCATTTTGAATATTATGAACCATAATAACCCAAGTCGAGCTAAAACAAAAGAACTGAAAACACAAATAGATGATTCTTTATATTTACCCCTACATCATCAGGTTCACAATCAAATTTGATAATTTATCCATTGGATTAATTGTTAGTAATAAATGGATTAGGGCTAATAAAAGTTTGAATAGTGAAAATTACATCATCATAATCATAAAAAACATATCTAGATATTACTTTAGTAATGACACCAAATTTAGGTTCAAGATTATATTTGATATAAAATACTATTTTTGTCTTCAATTCCAATACAAATGGTTCATTAGTATCAATAGTGTGAGTCTTTTCAACAACATGAAATCCACAATCATCAATAAATGATACCTGCATCGTCATCGAGTCAAACCATCATCACTTCATCATAGAGACTCGACCATGATAGTAAAAATCCATTAATATTATTTTTTTCAATGACTCTAGAATAAGCTTCATTTTCATATCAAGGTATATTATCTGACGCACTAGCATAACAGTCTGTTGGGGAAGTTAAAATAAAACCATCACGGTGTCTTCTCATGTTAATTTGTCATTCAGTGTTAATAAATATGTATCCATTGATCATAGTTGATTTATATTCATGAACCATTGTATTAGGACCCAAATACAATGTTCTTATTTCCTCAAAGACAAAGCCATCAAGAAAACTCGATAACATAAATATAAATAAATATTAAACTTAATTTAATATTGATTTTATTAATTTATTATAGCAATATTTCATCCACTAATTTCAACCAAGAAAAGAACTATTTTCTATGTAATGACTCTCTCTTTCCCAAAGATAAAGAAAAATTCATTATATATATAATTTCTTCACGTTCCCTATAGATAAGAATAAAAATAGTTTAATAGATATATAAATTACTTGAGATGGGATAAGACATACATGTTCTATATAATTACATTATGTAATCATTGAACAAATCACAGTTGAACCACAATGTGATGTGTACAATATCCCACTCTTTAAGGATTAATGTCATCAACATATATGAACCTATAATTCCTACTATTTTATGACGTGATGGAAAATAGGGTTCAATTTTCTTATATTATTCTTCTTCATTTCTCATTGGTCTATTCATTCCAATAGTAAGATCTGATAAATACATTGAGAATACATCCAAACATTCTTTAGCCAAGTAACCTTCCATGATAGATCCATAGGGATGATTTCTTCTCCAGACATATTATTTCAATGTGTATATATTTCTTTCATTTGGATATATCCACAAAAAAGAATCATGTACTTCGAGAGAAATTTCAATTTGAATATGGATAGTCATATGCTACATGCATGTGAAAAATGATGGATTAAATATTATCTCTAACTCACAGAAAATTAATGTTGTCTCTAACAACATTTTTTCTATGAAACACATTGAAAACTTCTTAGCAAAAAGACCACAAACAAATCGAACAATCAAATAACTAACACACTTACATTATTGGAAACAAATATCATAGATTTCTTTTGGAATCAACTCTATAGAAGGACATGATAGTCACAAGTCTTCAAAAATTTCAACTTTGACTCTATTCTGTTGATCCATTTTGATACATTTCATGAATATCCAACGTGGAAATTAATAGTATCCAATAATTTAGGATATTTATTTTTCAGGTTTTATCACATATTAAGAACGTAGAACTTTCTATTTATTTTCACAGATAAACACATACTGAAATTCTTTTTTGATAACCCAATAAACCAAGTCATGCGTAAGTCTTATGTCAACTTGTGTCTTTCCCTTGACATTTAGATGAGTTGAAAGAAATATTTCACATATATTCATTGAATTTCACTTCATCTATGAAATGATGCAACAAGTTTGATTACAAATAAGGAAACTCAAAGATGATACTCTTCTTCTTCTAATTGTAATAGATTTCCTTTGAAAGAAGTTACCTCTTTCTAGATTTTATTGGACCCTTTTTGAATGAAAAACTGAAATCCTATAATTCTGTAATCACATCAATTACAGACATATTCTAAGGTGGATCATCAGTCTTCATGGTATTTCCAAATATTCAGTGATAATTTCTATATGGATTTTCCATTAGAAAAAATCATGGTAGTCCAATAAAACTAACACTATGGTGATATTTCAGAATTTTGAATTGTGTTTTCTTCATAAAAATAGGACATGAATGTTTTTCCTTAAATCTTTATCATGAAATCATTTCATAAGCAGAAAAATCATTGATCATCCACATAAGTGCAGCATGTATCTAAAATATCTCTTCTAAATATACATCGTATGAGGGCACACCAAAACCCCAAATAAGTTTCAACTCATTTATTAATGTTATTATGTATACCTTTATAACATTATTGGGATTAGAAGATCCATATATGAGTGTACTTTTTAATGTGAATTTTTTTTGTATACCCAACCATGGGGGAAGGTTATAAATGTGTATAAAAATTGTCCATGTGTTGTGTTAAGTAAGAATGAAACCAAAATGATTAATATATTAACCTAAAAGACAAATCCACACATTAGACATGTTAGTAGTAAAATTGGGATATTGGTAATCAAATATCTTCCATGAAAATCCATTATCAGGGTGAAGAAACTAATCATTATTATTATTTCTCTCACTATCAGGACATCACGTTATTATTGATATTTCATTATACATGAAATGATTCTAGGTTCTCGTGATCAAGGGAATGTGTTACATTACATTCTATGGAATACGGGATGGTTTTCCATTAGTTATCGGATTCCATCGGGATGTGCCACATTTTATAAAATCACTTCATTTTGTAGTTCCCTCCTAGAATAAGCTACAATCATTTGGTCAATCATAATTTTTTTGAAAATCAAATTTCTTCAACTAACATCCAGGTCATATAGTGGTTTGATGGAATATCAACATCATGTGGAATTATGTAGTTGAATAATGTATTAATGTAATCGATTGGAGTATTAGAAAAACCATACATGGTTCTCCAATGAATCAATTTGTTTAAAAATTCCATCTTTTTCATTATATTTAATTGTCGATATACTAGTGTCCTGACATCATCATTCAATTTTTTCAGTCTGTAAACATCTTCATTTTTTTAAATGCATTAGGTTTTCTCATATCAAAGTATTTATGGGTCAACATCGGTTTATTATCATGATGATTAATAAAATGAAACTAATCATATAAAAAATTATTTAATCTAGTCCTCTAAATTGTATCATCAGCATTTTGAGATTCAATTTTCTCCCCATCGTAATATCACGCATTGTAGTTTTTTTGAAAACCACATCTGGTTTCATGGAATCTAACATCTTCATGTCCCAACCAGGTTCTTAAAATTAAATTATATCATGGTAGTTTTATGTGACCATAATATAAATCATTGTAAAATGAAATATCTAAAAATCTATCAAAATTGTTTTAAATATCATGTGAGATCTGATTGGTTACATACATTCAGATTTAATCCATTCTATAAATTGTGTTTTTCTATTTCGTGAAATTAATTCAATAAAATAGATGTTTAATTGAAAATATATTTCTATAAATGATACCTATTCACTTTATATAAAACTAGAATAGACACACTATTCCATATGAGAATCATAATATGAAAGAAAAAAATACTATATATATAACAAAATACTATAAATATAAAACCATGATATTGAATTAAATTTTAAATATAATACCAAAATATTGTTTGGGTTTGGTTATTTAATTTGGATTTGTGTGGTTCATGCCTATTTGGGTTTTAGTAGATATTATTGAACTCAGTACATTTTTTTATCATTACAATAGATTTTCATTTATTTAGGTTAAATTTAGTTCACATATTTTTATTTTAGTTCATTTTGATGCATTTTAGTGTTGTCCTAGTCTGCTCAAGTATACATGGGTTAAATAAATATATTTAAATTCCATTCAATTGGTTTGTTCAAGTTGGTTCGGTTATGACAATGATAGGATTTGTTAGTTTGATTGGATTTTAGTATAAAGGGTTGATAGGTTGAGTTCATTTATACTCAAGTCTAGTTAGGCCTGTTTGGAGCAATTTTTTTCTTAGGGTCTGATCAATTCATTTCAATTTAGTTTAAATAGTGGGTCATCAAAATGGAATTAATGGGGATATTATGTGAAACATAGTGGATGTTATGGAAAATTATTGTATTAAAACCATATTGGTGGATGATGTCCTTATATCTTGGGTATGAAGCAACCCCCATTTTGAACAATATTTTCTTTCACTCATTTCACATTAATGCCCAAAATGTAATAACATATATAAAAAATAATATTATCATTATTTAAAAAGTATTATAGTTCCAAAAAAAGTATATATTTATCAAATAATAATGTAGAAAATATATATCATTATATAAATTGTCAATCATTACAAAATCACTCCATAAAATCTTCCAACAACAACTAATGACATATTAAGATGACTCATGTAATATTCTATGCTTATATAATTTCGAATTATATATTATTTATGATCCTTGTTTAATTGGGTTTGTGCATCATGGTTGGAAAATAAAAAATTTTCCAGAGTTTTCACTCTCTTTCAGAAGAATTGTTTCTAGAGTTGATATTTAATTTTTTGGATTATAATTTTAAGAGTTTATATAAGATCACCTGAATCCAAAATACTTTTACAAAACTTTGTTTCTATTATTCTTTATTATCTTGGAGAAAATATTCCTTCATTAAATGCACTTATTTTTTAATAAAGATATAATTTATGAACACCACACTGTTTTACCTCTCAAGGTTATATAAAGCCCAATTTTGATACCTGAAACCTCTAGGAGTTCTAATTCCAATTATTTGCATCCCCCCATGATATAACATAAATATGTTACACAACTAGAATAAATATTTATCATAACTGACATATATTTTATGTTTCTAATGATTCTCACTTACCCATACTTTATCACCTATTCCATATTAACTCAATTTCTTCTAACACAAACCCACTTTCCCTATATGACTGTCATTCCATGAAAACAAATGAATATAATTTTAGAGAAAATTTAAGGGACCATAAATACTATAAAATATAAAGAAAACCATACCATTATAATGGTATTAATCTTTTTTTGATATCCTAGAATAATAATAGATGATTAAAACACAAAACAAAACATTTGGGATTTTTCATGATAAAAAAATATGACATGAGAAACTTTATGGTACATAAACCACTAGATTTCAAACATTACTAATGGATCATTTCCATGTTTATTAACTCCCTAGAAAGATGTGAGGTCTACTCTGCATCATCCCAAGTTCGTTGGGGATAGAGAAAATCATCAAACATTTCACCCAGAATTGATAATCTATATATTATCTCAACATACCAGAAATTGATATTAACCTCACAATCCATCAAGTCCAATTTATTTATGATTGGGGTATATTGGATAACTAGGTCAACTATACTACCCTTATACTATTTTTTGATGGTTTGGGAAACCCAAATAGATTCCTAGTAGATGAACTTCTTCATCTCTATATAAAATATTATTGGAACATATTTCACCTAGAAGGGTTATCCCCAATCTATTTAAAAGCTCCGTCTAGATCAGAAATCCTTTCTTTTAAACAACACAAACATATAACTATATACATTCTAAAATATTGTCAATTGATATATGTTGATGTAGGAATCACACTCACAATAAAACACCATGAAATCCATCAATATAGCATTCACCAAATATCCGTTAGATCATTCATCCTCATAGATGAAATGACCTCTATATGAGAAATTCACCCTAAATTTTTTATGGGTCTCGAGAGTATATAAAGAAATAATGATCCATGATAATGGTGGAGAAAGTAAGGAATAATTCAAGAGGAAATAGTCATAAAAGGAAAATCTATCTAACAGAAGATACAAAAATAAATAATTCCCCCTCAAACTCAACAAGTGCACCAGAAAAAACTGATAGATTAAGAACTAGTTGGCATCCAGACTAGAAACTATGGTGTTCCTACAAGACACATCGTTAAAAGCATAATTTCATTAAAACATCTATATAAAAAGAAATTTTAATTTAGCTTTATAATAAATAGATTGGAGTTTTTTTTTGGAAATGGTGTCTTAAGAAAGATATCACATGGATTGGGAAAAATTACATAAAATGCATGACCCATAGAGAGTCACACGATCGTGTGACCATAACGTAGTGACCTGAATCACTTAGAGGGATCTCGTGAACAAGGATGAATGAAACATAGTTTGAATGGGTTACCATCTCTAGATAATTTATTATGTGATTTGAATCTCACATGTAGTGGGACCACATGAGTAGATCACATAGAACATGCTTGAAATGTTCTATAAAAAAGTGCTCACATAGTATCAAAAAAATTCAGGGGCAATAACTTCCTTTTACCCATATGTGAAATAATGTTCCTCTACCCTCTTATTTATAGTTAGTCTTACGGAATACCAAGATTCAGTCATAAGACCAAAATTCACCCAGAACACCAATAGATAGTAACCCAAGGGACTCATGATAGTAATATATTCATCATTATTGGTTTCTATATTCATTCCATTAGAAATTTATTCTATGAATGTGGGAATTTATTGAAACTAACCAGGTGAAATTTTGAAAATTAACATTGTGAAATACCCAAAGAACATGTTACATTTTGATGGAATGAAAAATAAGATTCATGTCATTGTGTGGGTCATTTCATTAGGATTTTTGAACATGTAACCATTAAAGGGACATGCAATGATGTGGTCCCTCAAAAACATGTATGATATATGTAGGAAAACAAAAGAGGATTCCTATAATGGGAATCATACATGATCAAATGGCATGGGCCTATATATGTGATAACCTCTCGACATAATCCATTATTTAGATCCAAAAATATTGTTGATAGAAGTAATATGATGTAGAAGGGTCTTAGGATCACTTTTACTGACACAGTTCCCCATCAAACTCATGTTCACATCCCATGTTTGACCTATAAGACAATTGGGAAATGTGAATTTATCCAATATGGTTCCTTAATGAGTGTTAAATTCTTCATTTATCATTTCCTAAGGTCAATTTCTCACTTTATGATGAATGGATCTGGTGACCGAGGAATCCAATGTGAGGATTTATCAAATTGTACCATCTCATGGTCTTTGATCTTAAATAGATCCACATGAGAATGTCACCAGAGTAATGTGGTCTTAGATCCATCCTTTTTTTATATTTAGTAATAAATATTGTAGAAATTTTTTAGGAATTAGAAATTGTAGAGTGGGAACAACAAAAAATTGGAGATCCCAAAATGACACCTTGGTCCCCAAATTTAGAGTTAATCATTGGATATGAAATTAAAAGGTGACCTATTAGTCATGTGAATAATTCTTGTGATCAAATAAATATTATAACAATTAAATGATCACAAAAATATTATGGTATTGTGTTCATGTGCCACCACATTATCCCTTTCCTCATCACATGTACTTAATATTGATTAATTCTCATGTGTCTCTTCAATAATTCACATAAAAATTATAATATATCATCGTATACACATCACACATTTGACTAAATTCATTAAATGTTATTCATATAACCTCTCAACTATCCTAATTCCTTCTTCCCCAATAAGGGTATTCCCAATGAATGTCCTCTAATAATCCATAACTGAATGGTCTAGGATCATTGTTAGGTCAATCCATTTACATTTCCCATCAGTGATTAAGAGACAATATAGAATACAATGACTTTGGTTCCTATTATAGAATGGAAATTTTAGACACATTATTAATGTCTAGTCCCCATAATTACATCATACGTATCATGTGTTTTAAAATTTTAATTTTATCCATCAGTTCTCTGATTCCATAAATATATATTTAATAATCAAATATATCTTTTGGATTCTCCTAAATAATTTCACATGAATTTATACTCACCATGTGTTTTATAATGACGATTATTTCCTGGTATCCCCAATGTGTAATCCCAATAAAAATTTCAATTTTATATCCAATATGAAATGTTTGATATTATACTATCTCAGGTTTATCACACCAAGCATGAATCATGTGAGCACAGAGACCAATGATTACCATTCCAATAGTATGATAAAATTACCTTTTAAGGAAATACTCCATAGGTATAAGTCCCAAACAAATCATCCATTCAATCAAAGGAAAATTCTCTTGATGGACATATGAAAAATTTAGAGACTACTTCCAATTATAAAAACGATATATAGGAATCCTAATTACATCCAATTTCCCATGTTCAATGAATATCAATATACTAAACCTTTATATGAGGTCATATTCCATCAAACAGTTGGGATACTCCCATATTTATTATTTCATTATTAATATTTCTAGTAAAATCATATTTCTTCTCACATTGATCATTATCCTCCATGGGTATTTTATTCATATTATAAAAGAGAATAATCTATGTGTAAACCCTACACCCACATGCATCACATTTGATCTAATTCCATTACTTTTTTCCCAACTCATCCTACCCCACATGGGCACAAATACTTACACTGATCATCCAGTCAGAATAATACAAAAATCTCAGGTTTTGGTTGTCCTCCATAGATATAATTCTTGATCATATAATTCTATTCATTAAAGTGAGATACTCTAAATGAATCACTTCAAGGAAACCAAAATTCATAAGTCTGTCACAAACCTTTATTGTCACACGAATAATAACATAGCTTCCAAAAACATAAAAACTATATGGATATTGATTCATGTCATCATAAGATATAGAATATTCACCTCCAAGGATTGAGACCTATATTCCTTATCCAAATACCCTTAGAGAAATCATGGTCTTACCATGTTAAACTATATAGTATAGTGTTATCACATGACCTTAATCAATGCTTCTAGAATTATGTGTCTTTTGATTCCAAATTTGATATGATATGTAGGATTATTCTCTAAATATCATGTCCAATATCATTAAATATTCCATTATTATCCTCGTTGGGATATATGTCACATTAGATTAATTAAATATGTTCCTATGAATAATCATTTGAGGCTTGAAATAAGGTTTCATATAAAATATTTATATTTAGCTATATTCCAAAAAAATCATACCCCAACCCAATGATTTATATCCCTATTGGGACATCATTATATAATTCCATGTGAGTCTTACAGCTGACGGGATCATCCCTAACGGGTTTATATTCCATGAAAAACCAAGTCATTCTTTATAGATTGTGTTCCAATAGAATATAACAAGATTTAGATTCTCATCTGTAAGCCCAACATCGGCCATACCTAGGAATTTTAATTTAATTCCAAAATAATAAATACTCTTATATCCTAACTAAATTTAACTAAACACTAAATAAAATACTTAATGGGATCCAAAAGAAAACAATTGTTAAACTAGAATCACTAATTAATAATGGGTAAAAAGGAAAAGAACCTATGATACATATAGGTGGTGTAATCTATTCCATGCATTTTACATATATGGAAAATAAAATTAGTGAAATTATAAAAGTGATCATTAATTTTTGGGTAAATAATCACATATCAGTTTTGGGTAAAGATTAAAAAACTCATCTTAATATAATAAGAGATTCTTAAAGTAGAAAATAATTCCTACCAATATCGTTTTATGATACTAACCATCCATCCTTTCAACCAATTTGAGTTATTAAGTGTCACTAGATAAGAATATTGATAACCGACTTCCATTGAAAATAAATACAAATTCTCATTATAAATGTAAGTTCCATTGGTTGTTTCCCATTCTATGAATAAACCCCATTGTATACCTCCCAAAATGAAATTAGGTAATATAAACATGAATCATTAAACGGTTTCATCTCCTTCATGAGAAAAAAATAGGTTGGTTTTCCTATTCACTAAATATCAACTTCATTCCCCAAATTAAACCAACACTTTAAGCAAAAACTATTTTACTCATTTAAGTTGTTCTTGAGGTTTCGTAAGAGTATAGAATTCAAAAATAATTCTGGGTTAATATGTATTAATAATGATATTCAGTATCATAACTAGATCTTGATAAAGATCATGTATTATATACCACATATTAATGATTCATTTATTAACATGGAAGTAATAAATTTTGTTCTTTGGTGCTTAGTTTTATGGAAGGGAACCTACATTTTAACTAGTATTTCAATTATTTTATAATGTACTTTAGAAATATTATGGATTCATGTTTTTTAGGATATCCATTATCGGTGTGGTGTAGAAATAAAGAAAAATATTTTTTTCTCTTATATATGATATAGGCG
Organism: Viscum album; assembly: GCA_963277665.1. Taxonomy (NCBI): domain Eukaryota; kingdom Viridiplantae; phylum Streptophyta; class Magnoliopsida; order Santalales; family Viscaceae; genus Viscum; species Viscum album. The sequence goes on along the minus strand of OY728133.1, from coordinate 1,154,947,467 downwards.
AACCTCTCAAAAAAATCATTTAATTGATAACTTTGTATAGATCATTTGGATATTGTTCACGAAGATTCTATCGTCCCCAATTGTCATAGTCCACCTTGAGACCAGTTGTGGTGTAAGAACCATTTAATAAAAATATTTATAACTATTATTGTGTGATAAGGGATCAATACTTCTCAAAGTTAGATATTCATTACGGGTATCATGAACTATATTTGAATTTGGATGATATAAGAAAATCAATCTTTGATACATGTTATGAGCTCTATGAATTCATATTCATACCATCATAATGAGAATATATTTATTTATATACATATATTAATATATATATTGAAATGTTTCTTTAGATATTTCATGATAAAATAATTGTATTCATTTTTGATTATATTCTCATATATTCTAAGATACATGAAGAATATGATTATCATTTGAGGATTTGACTAAATATATAACAAAAGAGAGATTTTAATCCATATTTATAATGTGAAAAGTTTAGGTGAAAAAAAAATTTAATGGGACATATAATAAAATGGATGGGTATTTATATGGATTCATCAAATAGATATCGAATTAAAGAATAATATATACCAATATCTATATATGAGATCTTTAGTTTTACTAGATAGTTTGGATAATATTCATTATTTGTGTCAAATTTATCATTATTTCCAAATCCACTAAGAATGGTATCATGTATGGGATTACTATTTTGATGGATAGAAAAATTTCAATAAATGTTTATGGTGATTTAAATGAGGTTATTCACAACACATGTGATAACAAAATCCAACAATGAAGAAGGGTTTTTGATATAGAGTTATTATTCATATTAGTGATTGGATGTATCCTTATGAAAATTAACACATTGATATATTTTTCCATGGATCCATTAGTGTCTCATGACAAAAATTACACATTTTATTATTTTTTATCTAGAATCCGTAATATTTTTATTAAATATTTGGAGGTGTTTCCTCTACTGATCAGTAGATCCTGAATTATATATCTTCATAGAATGTATTGAACATGTTTCAATGGATATTGTTTGAGTTAGTGTATGATTATGATTTCTTAATACATTACCATCCTAGGAAAGAAATAATGGTTTTTAATTATTTTATTATTGGTGACTATGATATCTTTTCCATGGTAAGGATTGAAAGAGGACCAATACACATGGATATTAAATGAACTGAAAACTAAGTCACATGTGATGGGATAAACTCATATATTTTATAAATTATTACCATAGTTATACAACATTTTAATTATCAAGGAAGTATATAAGAATTATATTGAGATAAAGAATAAGGTAGAAAAGTTATGGTGTTTAACCTTGAAAATGATGGACATATAAGATTTGAAATAAAGAAATGTGTCACATCCAAGATAATGTTAAAGAAGGATCTTTTTGATGATTCATATTTCTCATAATTCTGTTTTAATAGAGGAACCACATATATGTATGTATATATTAAGAATAACTTCTAAGATGTTTACAAGAAGAGGTGGATTATTGATTATATATCTCAATTAAATGTCTTCTTGAAAGAAATAATCATATGTAAAATAAGTTGATGTAACCATTATCTATAAAAATATTCAAATGGGAGAATGTAACCATGTATTTTTTATGGTTTTCAAAAGACATCTATATTTAATTTAACAATTTGGGATTTGTCAGTTTGAATTTTAAAGTCAAAAAAATCATTGTAATTCATGAAGGATTTATTCTTCATTATCATTCTTGGATGTCTATTAATGGAGTGGTAAGGATATATAAAGTATTGTGCATATTTATATTTTATTAGGATTCAATAAAATCAATAATATTCGAGAAAGGAATCCATAAATTATTGGATGCATTGATGAAAATTTCAATTGATTATCATCCTCAAAACAAATGTCAATCTGAAATGAAAATTCAAATGTTGAAATATATGATACCGTCATGATACATGGATTTAAAATGAGGATTGTATAAACATATTCCTCTACTAGTGTTCTTAAATAACAATAATTTACAATCGAGTATTCAAATTGCACCATATAAGGCTTTATAGGATAATAAATAGGAAAAATAAGTTATTGGGGTGAAATTAGAGAGGGAAATTTTTTTAGACTAAATCATACAGAGGAAATAATATAAAAGGATGAATAAAATTAGTGATATAATAAATATGTCAAAGATATAAAGAATAACTATTCTAATATTCATCAATGATATATTATGTATGATATTAGTGATACATTATACTTTAAAATATAGTCATGGAAGAGGGTTTCAAGATTGAATAATAAAGGAATGATAATCCCATGATAACTCTACCCTTTGAGATTATTGATTACATGAATAATAAATATTATTTCATACCACATCTAAAAAACTATCCTATGGGAATGATACTCTCCATTTATCACTTTTATGGAATTATATACTATATTTATAAGATGTATTGAATGCATTGTTTGAGAAATTGGATAATTATCTCTCATATGAGGAATAAGTGATGACGATTATTGACTATAGAGATAATGTACTATTAAACAAGACAAAATATATTATAAATGTTGTATAGAGAAATTAAAATTTTGAGGAAGAGATGTGTGAATCCTAGTTAGTAATGTGAAAAAATATCCTTAATATATTTTCATTAGAGGGACGAATTTTCATGTATGATATATTTTTAATAGTGCAGAATGAAGTAGAATATGTATTTATTATTAAATTTGATTTAAATAAAACACATGTTCCTAATTGGTTCTCAAAACACAACCATGAACTAAGATGAACAAAACCTTATTCAATTAAGGTAAAATATTACAATGGATGAAACATTATAGGATAAAAAATAAAATGTATTTAGATAATTTACAAAATAAATTAAACCATTTGTAAATATGAATAATCAATCTTTGAAATAGTCATAATAATGATTGTTCCTGAAATTAATATCATTTATTGTCATTTTAGAAAGGATTAAAAATTGTTATAAATGTCATAAGAATCTTTAGAATATAAATTCTAGAATGAGATGAATGATTTTAGTGAAAACACTATAAAGAAAAACAATGTGAACATTATATTATCTTTTTGAATATTTGGATATTGGTTATTCATGGTCATTGTGAATATAATGTTCTTTATCATATATGTACATTGTTTATATTCACTCATTGAATAATATAATAATTAATTACATAATATTTATTTTCAATGTAAATAATATTTTATACTTAATTAAAGTAATTATATGATACGACCATTATGATATATTCATTGATATGGTAGGTAAAAATAATACTAATATGAAATTTATGTAGAAAGGAAGAATTAATGGTATCATATAGTAAATGTACAACATATTACTCCCATATATTTGAGCTAGGGAAGGGTGTATTATCATAATGGTTTCCCCATAAATAATGTGAACCTGAAATTCAATAATTATAATTTTGTAGATATATTTTGTGGGATAAATCAAAGCTTGTAAGAATAAAACTATGATTCATGAAAACTGATTCACCACTTATGATTGTTACCATTGTTTCTCTAACCATTTGGGAAAATTTAGAGGCCATGTTGGGATTTATACCTATAATATAAAAAGATTTAAAAAAGTAATAATTATTATAAAAAACGACACATTTTAAAAAAATTATTATTTATAGCCTTATTTTTATTTTTAAAAATATTAATTACTATTAAAAAATATACCCTACAATAATTATCTGAATTAAATATAGTAATTAAACTCAATGCAATATTTTAATATAAAAGGATTCATAAAATTAAATGAATGGTTAGTACATACAATATTTAATTTCATTTATTGTTAATGAATTTTTTTCATATAATCATTTTTATATTTTTTAATTTCATTTATCATAATAAATTAAATTATATGATATTAATACTCAATTAATTATTGTAAAAATTATGAGGAATGGTAACAATATAATATAATTATTAAAAATGCATTTTTTTAAAAACATTTTATGAATTTTGTATTGTGAATTTAAAAAAAAAATCTTCATCAAATTTAGATGTTAAAATTATTAAAATTTATTAAATATTTGAATTAAGACTTTAAAATTATACAAGTGGTAATGTTTTGTAATTTTTTCAATAGATAGTTTGAAAATTTATGAAATTTTGAAATATTTTACCATATGGTTAATACAATATCATACATTTAAATGTATGATAGAATTAAAAAAATTATGTTCTCTTGGAAATTTTTTTATACTATCCATTATAATGGGGAATTACGTCTGTAAATGGTATACTATGGCTTTAGAGTTTTAGTTATGATAAACTAATTTAAAAATAATTTGTAACAAGTTACTTGGGTATCCACTCAAAAATACTATAAATACCCTCCCCTAAACAAAATCTAAAAAAATTATTCAACTTAATATTGTGTATTTTCCCTAATTAAATCCCTAATAAAACTCTTCCATGTTATGAAGTTTATTTTATAAATAATTATTCAAAAATCCTTCATTATATAAATGGTATTCAATAAAATTTTAACCTCTTCCTCTAAGTTTTTCCGTCTCCATAATCATTATTCTACATCATCTACACATACCATTTATGATATTTAATTTTATATTTTAATAAAATATAAGTATAATTGCTATTATTCTATGTAATTTATTTTTCAATTAAAATATATTCTTATTCATTCATTAGTTATAGAATTCCCTTTTTGGGTTTTGTTTTACCACATAAATGAATAACGCTATAACATTTCCATATAAATGATTAAAAAATTAAATAATGGTAAAATTTTATAATAATTATTAATTTAATATGTTTGTTTTATTTAATAATTTTAATAATTTATTTAAAATTGATTAATAAAATCAATTATTTTTATTTAATCATTTTTCATAAAAAATAAATTGTTTTGTAATCATTGCAACAATCATCATAAAATAGATGAATAAATAATTGATCTATAGATTATATTAAAAGAAATACATAATCTACCAAAATATTTTATAGGTTATGAATACATGAGCATGGATCAATGTCTAAAATGGTCATACTAAATAAATCATAGAATAAATAGAGAAAATACACTTAACTATTAATTTTAACAATTATTGATAAATAAAACGGTAAAAATTAAACATAATTGGATTGTATTAGTCAATTTAATTATTATATAATACTTTTATATAAATTAGTAAAAAAACATTTATTATAAAAATATGTTAGATAGTTTTTTGACCAAATAGGAATCCAATGTAAGGGTTTTTCAAATCAATTTCCAATATTTGAGACATATAACAAAATGTAGACCAATTTTCCTTAATATGGTGTATATACTAACCATATAAATCCCGTATGATGTTTTAAATTATATCCCTGGTATTTTAAATTCATGCCCTCTCTTTCTTAGGCTTTTGATTCAAGAATTCCCCAATATGTATTGGTTTTTCTTGATTCAATCACATATCCTTGATTCATCATTTTACGTAATTAACTTTATTCTTCTAGGATTGATTTATTCTATCCCTTATATTGTAAATATTTTATATTATATTTAATAATAACGAAATTTACATTTTCAAATAAAAATCATCTTCTTTATTTTATATATTACTACATTAAAATATGAAGAAATTATGAATATTATCATTATCTCTGTTGGATATATCTCTTCCATGTGATAAATCTTTCTTACAAAAAGGGTGTCATTTGAGTATTTTATCTATAAAATTTTTATTATATTGAATAAATATCTTACTTCAATTTAATTATTTTCACAATTAAACATTTCTTCTCCTTTATCAGTGTTGGAGATTTTTGAAGTTGTTAAAAATAATAAAAAATACTTCTTTTGAATTCTACACCAATTTGTATATTTTACAACATTTTTATTGAAATTTTACTCTATTTATTTTTAATATTCCAATTGAGATTATTAATTTACTAATAATGTATCAAATTTCTTGTTTTAGAAATAACAAATAACTTGGAAGTGACTTATAACATTGTATCTATGAAAATGTTACCAGAACATAAAGAAACCCTTTTTCTGGATTTCACTTTTGTTTTATTTTATAAATATAAAATATCTATAATCTATGGAATTATGATTCATGTATTAAACTTTAAATAATATTTTGATATGATTCTTTTTTGGAGTTTTTTTAGGTTGTCATTGTGATCCATTTCTTGATTTATTCATATGTGATAAATTAAGAAAATTTTATAAAACTTTTTTTATTGCATGGTTGTTTGAATATAAATTCTTGGACTAGTTCATATATAAAATATATGTATTAAATGTAATTCTATGAAGGTTTTTCATTGATTTTTATATTTATTTATAGTGTTTTTAAACATTTATATAAACGTTGATAATTAAGTTATGTTATTATATGGTATGAGTTGTTATGTTCGCATTTTATATGCGGATATGATGTGGTCAGCTATATTCACTATGTTATCTGGGGTCATGATTTCATAATTTATGTTCACAAAATTATTTATTTAAATAATATAGATAGATATGTCCAAAATTTTATGATCTGTTATTATAATGATTACCCAACATTCTTATGTTATGTTTCCATAGCATGTTGTTACTATATTATGATTTAACACCTCTATAACATAGTAAAAGTTATTCTCTCATAGTGATCATTTTATTAATCAATTATATTATACTAATACCTATGAACATTTTATCATTACCAATGATCAATACATATGATTCCATGATCTTATTCCATTAGTCATGTATTTTTATAATGTTCATTTTTCCCACATGTCTTTGATAAAATTATAATTTACCACCAATTCATTGTTGTAATTTAGCACTTTTTGATCATTTGATATAACTACATTTCTTATGTTTCCACCTTTCCTAGAATGCATATAAAAACTATTTCTAATTGGAAATCATTTAAAATAATATCAACCTTTGTTTTTTAATAAGTGTATTATGTTCCTAGTCTACAAAAACACTAAACAATTTTAATTTGGGATTTTATTCAAATTGTGATATGTAATTAATATTTATTTTCAATGGTTTAAAATTTATCTGTATTATGGTTATTTCACCCCAATAGTATTTTTTTACTTGGGTATGTTGAATTATACTAGATAGGTAATAAGAATTTCCCAATGATGTATTTTTATTTAAACTAGTAGCTAGAGTTTTATCAAGAACATTATTTTATCCTTGAAGGTGGTGTTTAGATCAATCTCATATTGGGAAAAATTATGGATTTTAATCATGTGCTGATGATTTATGTGGAATTATATTAATTTCATATTGTTTTCAGTGTCAAAAAACTCATTAAATATTTTTAGTTTTATTTGGGTAGTATCGGTTTCTAATGAATAATGAAGTTTATGAAAATATAAAATCATGTTAGGGAGTAATAAAAATAATCTCACAATTTTTTTGGGGTGGATAATGACATGGAAATATGTTAAACAAATAATCACATTTTCAAGTATGGTTACTAAATAAAGAACACAAGATTCAATAGAATAGATGATAAAGTAAAACAGATCGTGGTTTTTTGGAAACACATAATACTTAGTCAAAAAAAATTAGTTTTTTTGTCATGGTTCGGAGAATTATTTCAAGGATACACTTTATTTTAGAGACATCAAAAACATGAATTATATATCAAAAATAAATAATGGATCCAATGAGAAATATTTTTTTGTGGATTATGGTTTTAGAATATGTATTTTGAGTTCTAGGGAAAAAATCATAATGTCGTTAGAGAGAAAAAATGTAATGGTTCAGGTCAATGATATACCATAAAAATAGAAACAACATCAATATATTCTGGAGGATAAAGACATTATCCAAAATTTACATACATATTGCATATCAAGAAAAACCACATCACGATGGAGGATATTGTGTCCTTGGATTGTCTTCCTTATTAAAATATAGCTCTTCACATTGAGATAGATAGATATGGTCACCCAAAATTTATTGAAATATTACTAAATAATAAATATATGGTATTTAATAATATTACATGGACATTGTTTTAGTATAAGAAAATTTCACTAGTGACGGATCTCTGAAGTTAATTCATGATGATTTATATTTTATTATTCATCATTTTCAATGTTGTTTTATAATTCATCTTATGTAATGTGGGGATAATACAATTATTGTTTGGAAAATGATTATAAATGTTTCTAGGGATTTATTTATCCCAATTTTCATTATTTTTACAAGATTTTTTTTTGAGATATTGGATAACACCCAAAACACTCAAGGACTACTCACATGTAAACAATTTTTGAAACATAAAAAAAATCAAGTGTTTGTGTGTTATCATTATTACAACATCATTCTAATTTATAAAATGGATAAGGGTTTCCCATACTCACTGACTAATCATAAGAGAAAAATATTTTTTAAGAAATATTTTTCCATAATTTATACCCCTACCTCTATGTTCTCTAAATATCAACCAGGATACATCACATTTATTAAAAAATTAATCCATTAAAAAGAAAACATTTATGGGTTAAAATAAACATAATTTTTTTATAATGAATTTTATAATGACTATATTCCTCTAAATTTCTGCCATAGGCATTAAATTTATATGTGCTAAAATTTTACTGGACATCAAATCTAGTTTCATGCTTACATAACCAAGAACAATATATGTTTCCTTAATTCAAATGTGTACTTTTTATTGTACTATATTCAAATATTTTGAAGACTAAATGACCCTTAAAAGTATTTTAGTTGTTGAACCTTGTCTCTATCTTCGATTCCTCTTAGTTATACTATCTTCTAATATCACTATAACCATAATTTCTTCAATTAACATATTTTTAGTAATTTTAGTTATTTTATTTTGATAATGTAAATACATTGGAATGTAGAATAACATTTTTTCAAATATTATCTTTATATTAAAATTATAATTTCATATATGTTTCCTTAGAAAAACTTTTTTTTCAATATGATTTTTTTTTGGTTTTTATAAGGATTCATCAAGTCACAACAGAATTATTTATATATATATATATAGTTATCCTTATGAGTATACAGGTGTGGGATATTTATAAATATAATATTGTTTAAAACAAAAAAAATACATAACAAAAACAAATCATATTTTATTTTAGTAATATCAAACCCTATATTTAGACAATATATAAACACTATAAAATTTAAGGTTATGTAATTGGAAAATAATCAAAATTAAATATCTTACTAGAGTATAAAAATATTGATCATTGTGGTCTCTTAGAGTCATTATAAATGTCTACAACACTATAAAAAAGAATTAAAATATTAATTATACAATAAGTATTTTTAAAATGATGAGTATAAAATATAAAAATATATTTTTTTATAAAAATAATACTTCTTTTGAACATATGTGTCACAAAAAATATCGAGCATCAAATGAAATGTGATGTACTATTAAAATATTATTATTAAAATAATACTATTATAAACTGGTTATTGAATTAGTGGGCACAAATAGAAGAATCATCATTAGGATTTTTATATAGAAAATTTTTCATCAATAATAATACAGTGATCGATGCATTAGAAAAAATCATTTTAAAATATGGTCTTATAAAATTAAATGATATATTTTCCAGATAAAATATTTTTATATGTGACATATTTTAATCAAAATAAATTATATTAATCAATACATTTTAATAATTTTATTAAAATTTATAGATCATATATTTAATAAAATAAATTAGCATTCATCTAATGTTGGATAATAGTTAAATCATGGGTAATAATTCATTTTATACATCAAAAATACATTTTCATAAAAAAACTGTTTATTTTTTTTCATGGATATTATGATTGATTTATTACACCATTATAAATTACATTTGATAAATATATATTATCTCTTCAAATAATCACGTCAAAATATCATAAAGTAATGTTTTGGGGTTTTTTAGAAAATGTTTATTTCTGGATGAATCGTAAATTTGTTTTTTAAAATATACACTTTCATTAATTTTAATCAAAGTAATATTAATGTTCAATTTTTTTTATATTTTTAATGTGAAATTTATTTTATATTATATATCATAATTTAATTAATTACATTAGAGTCAACATTATACATGGTTTTAATATAAAAACAATTTTTTTATTCAAAATGAATATTTCTAAAAAAATCCCATTTATTTTATTAACATAAATGAAAAATAATTTTTATCAACATAAAAAATTAATTAATAATAAATGGATTACATCATATGAATCACTATATTCATATATTTAATATGGGATGTTACATTTTTATTAATAATAACTAATAACAATGGTAAAATTTTATCTTCAGGGTAAATGGTAAAATGGGTAAAATTGATGATGAAATTACGGGATAAGGCTTCAAGATCACTCAAAAAAATATTTAATATCATTTTATTGTATTATTTTTTCCATAATTAACATAAATTATAAAATATTTCAATTTTAGGACATTTTATTATGATTATGACCATTATATTATTTAATGTAATGAGTCATTACAAAATGTCACTCTCTATCACTTTTTGGGTTTTCATGATATGGGTTTATAGAAAAATAATATATAAAAGAATGTTGATAATAAAATTTATTAATATGAAATAATAATTTTATAGAAATTTATTTTTAATTTTTATTCATGTTATAATTAAAAATAATGTTTATTGAACACGGATGCATCACTTCTATATAATGTTGAAAATTAAATAAAATGTTTTTAAGAACATTAAATGTAATACAGTTTGGGTGCATTATGATGTCCCAATAATTTTAAAGATAATTTTGAGTTTAATTGTTTAAAAAAAAAATTTATAGTATAATATTTTCTTCATTTCATCATAATCAAATATTTCAAATAGTACACCTATGAATTAAATGGTATTAAAAAGTAACAAATTGGGAAAACATTTGGTCGATGGTGAGAGCGGTGCGAGCGATGGATCTTTCCCTTTAATCTAGAAATGGAATATTCGCTCATTCCTAGAGTCTTACTTGATTCCCATCATGGGTTTGTTAAACCTTGATTGGGAGTTTTCTTTCAAGGATGATCGACTCTCAACTAAGAGTCTTGGTTTTTCATCGGATCCTGCAGACTTCTATGTGACGAGAAAGAAAGGTGTTTCTTTTTCCCAAGTCCTTTTTGGTTCTTTTGATCTTAGAAAAAGAGGTATGTCTCGTTCCTCTAACATTAATAGACTTGGGAATGGTAGTTTTTCTATAGTCACGGATCCAGAGGCTTTTCAACAACTTATTGATCTTTGTAAGTTTTCAATTCTTGGTCACGTTATTTATTCCAAGGGTGATAAACCCTGGTTTTACCTTGATCTTAAAAATTGATTATCTCATTTCTCGGGTTTTATTAATTTTAAATGGATTCCTATCGGAATGGGGTTTTTCATCTCATTTTTCAATCAGGGGATAATTTTAATAGAGTATGGGATTTTGGTAATATACATCTCAAACATGGTGCTTTGAGGTTATCTGAATAGGATGTTAATTTTAATCCCTTTAAGCTTAAACAAACCAATTCCCAGATCTAGATCAAACTTCATGGGTTGAATTGGATGTATTGGAATCCTAAAAACCTTAATGACCTTGCTTCATGTGTTGGTACTCCTATTATAGTGGATCAGAAATATTTAGATGGGGATCTTGGATATTTTGCTAGAATTCTGGTTGATGTTAATCTGGAAAATAAATGACCAGATAATGTCACTTTGATTTCTAATGGAAATGAGATTGATGTTAAAGCAGAATATGAATGTGTTCCTTATTTTTGTGAGGTTTTCAAGATTGTTGGTCATTTTGTGGTGAATTGTAGGATGCTTCAAAATAAAGTTAATGAGGTTCCCAAAGATAAGGATTGGAAGGAGGTTAATCAGAATAAAAATGAAAGAAGGTGTTTATGGAAAAGGAGGGTCCCTCAAAGTATATACCTAGTCCTTCTAGAGTTATAGATACTTCCATTAAATATTGGGTAGATATCTCTGAAGATGTTGAACAAGGTAGGATTCATGATCTGCCCAGTCCTCTTGCTAATATTGGTCAGGAAATGGATAAATTTGGTGGATTCACGTGCATATATGATCACATTTTGGATCAAAATATATCTTATAAGATTTATGACTTGTTATTTTTTTGAAAAAAGAGATTGATGATTATTTTTTGAGGTGGGATTTTGAGGATAATATTTGTGCACTTGTGGTTTCTTTTCAAGATAGTGAGAATTATGGGATTTCCCAGGTCCCTATTGATCCTATTATACCCTTCGTTGCACCCGTCACTTTCCCAGTTCAGGTGGTTGGAGATCATACTTCTATTAATGCAGATTATGCTTTAAAGGGAGTGGAACATGCTACTTTCAAGCCATTTTCTGCTTCTCTATAAGGGGATATTGGGGTCCCTTTTTCTTTTGATGGTAATGTTGTTCTGGTTGAGGAAGTTGAGGCTCCTATTTCATCTAGTGGAGATGTGTCATTGCAGGATATGGGTGTCCCTGATTCATCTAGAGGTATTGTTGACATCCTTACTGTTGGTGTTAAAAATGGAAAAGGAACCACCAGTAGTTTGGACATAAGTGATCTTTTACAAGGGGCCTCTAGTCATAAGTAAAAGGCTGGACGGCCTCCTAAATCTGTAAAACAAGTAGCTGTGGGGGTCCAAAAAGGGAAAAATCACCCCATTCATATATTTAAATGAAGATTCTATTCTGGAATTGTCAGGGACTGGCCAATCATGATACCATAAGATCCCTTAAGCTCTTCATTATAAAATATAGGCCCCTTCTTGTTGGTTTGTCCGGACCCAAAAGAGTTTTTTCTCCCAATATTTTCAATTTTGAAAATCTTGGTTTTCACTTTGTGGAATTTAATATATCCTCATCAGATATTAAACATTTATGTGTTTCGGACCATTGTTCTTTATATCATATTTCCCTAACATTTAATTCTGATCAGTATGCCAAATGTTCCTTCAATTTTCAAGGGTTTCAACATTTCTGCTCTTTTATTTATGCCCATAACTGTTATTAGGGTCATTGGAATTTATTAATGGATATTGGATCTCTCAACTCTTCGATCTCTGGTTTGTGGTCTGTTCTTGGTGATTTTAACACCATCATGAATTCTGATGAGAAGATTAGAGCTATGACAAATGCCATTTCTTTAAGAGATTTCAAAGATTGTATTGGTGATAATGGGTTGATTGAAGTTAATCTTGATGTGGCAGAGTATACTTGGTATAAGAAGGTTTTGGATAGATTTTTTTCTAGTAGAATTGATAGGGATTTTTCCAATGAGGCTTGTCTGTATTTTTGGGGTTCTATTTCTTGTATGAATCTTTCTAGAATTAACTCTAATCATCATTCTATTTTGGTTGACCTTGTGAGTAAGGATCCCAAACCTCTGATGCATTTTAGATTTAATAAATCTTGGGTTAATCATCCTGAATGTAGAAGTATTTTTGAACAAACTTGGAGTTCTTGGAATGGAAGGGTTAATTAATTTTCTTGTGTCATCACGCTCAAACTCTTTAAAATAAATTTGAAATTCATGAGTAAATTTCATTTCAGTTCCCTTGACTCAGAAATTTCCTATCTTGAGAAATCTCTTAAAAAAATGAAGGAGAAGAATTCTTCAAATGACTTCTCTAATGATGTTTTGGGTGAGAATCAGCTGGTTTCCAAGATTAATAATTTGTTGAATCTCAAAGACGCTTTGCAAAGAGATAATTTTAAGGCTAATTGGTTGAGATAAGGGGATACAAATTCTAAATTATTCAATTCATTGCAGAGAATTAGCAAAGTCTCAAGGCCTTTCTATTTGGTTAGAAATGGGAATAATGTCTTCGATAATAGAAAGGATTTGTATAAGAATGTTGTTACTTATTTAAAGGATCTGTTTACCAGTCATGCCCCTCTTAATGATCTAGTGGAGAGTATTATTCCAACTCTTGTTAACCAAGAGGATAATTCAAATCTTACATCTATCCCATTAGACTTTGAAATCAAGGAAGCGGCCTTTAGTCTAAAGTCTGAAATTTCTCCTGGTCTAGATGGTTTTGGGAATTTTTTCATTCAAACATATTGGGACGTCATTCATGATGATGTTTGCATGTTGGTTACTCATTTTTTAAAGGTGGTTCTCTTACTCAGGTCCTAAATGATCAATTCCTTTACCTCTTTCCAAATATGGATAATGCTAATGAGATTTATTTGTTCAGACCATTTTCCATGATCAATACAATTTTTAAAATTATTTTCAAAATCTTGGCCATGAGGTTGTCCTCTATTTCCAGTAAGATTGTTTCTCCTAATCAGTTTGTATTTATAAATGGAAGGTCTATTCAATATTGTATTCTTACTTCCTTGTAATGTGTCAACCTTCTTCAGTAATCCATAAGGGGTGGTAATGTTTCATTCAATTTGGACGTCAGGAAATATTTTGATACTATAAATTGGAATTTCATTTATAAGGTTCTGCATATTTTTGTTCTGATGATGTTTTCATTAATTGGGTTAAAATAATTTTTGAGTCTTCTTGTATCTCTGTTCTTGTTAATGGTTCCCCAGAGGGATACTTTTCTTTTTCTAGAGGTGTTAGACTAGGTGACCCTCTCTCAGCCATTATTTTTTCTATTGTGGAGGATTATCTTAGTAGATTACTTCCTATTATGGATGGCAATGGGAAACTGAAGTCTATTAGTGCTGGTAGAGGTTTTTTTACCTAAACTCACTTGTTGGATACTGGAGATATTATTCTATTCACCAAAGGGGATAAGAGAAATATTAAAAATATTAAGTGTTCCCTTTTGCATTATGAAAAATTCTAGGGGAAAGATATTAGTTGGAATAAGCTCTTTGTTTATTTTGGTAGGAACTTTCCTATTTCTAAGATGATGGAAATTATTAGGGATTTAGGTATTCATGAAGGTGTTTTTCCCTTTCCATATTTGGGTGTTCCTATGTTTTGGGGGAGGCCTAAAGATTGTTATTTTTCTGATATTCTTTGTAAAATCAAAAGGCATATTTCTACCTGGAAGGGTATGTCGCTCTCTCTAGCGGGTCGTGTTTTCTTGGTTAGGGCTTTCATCATTTCTAAGTTTGTTTATTCTTTCATGGTCTATAAGTGGACGATCTCTCTCATCAAGATCATTAATTTTTATATTAAAAAATTTCATTTGGAGTTGTAAAATTTTGGAGAGGAAATTATCTACGGTCTCTTGGAATAATTGTTGTAAACCCTGTGATGTTGGGGGTCTTGGTATTAACAATTTTATGGTTCTTAATGATTCATTACAGGCTTCGTTCATTTGGAGGCTTGTCAATAGTAATTCTGAGTCTCTGGACTTTCTACATAATAAATTCATTGTTAGGCTCAGGAATGGGGTTTTTAATCATATGGATTCTTCTGTTTGGCCTGATTTTAAATCCATTTTTTCTTCCATTGACTCTCATGCCAGATGGATTGTTTCAAGGAATTCATCTTTATCTTTTTGGAAGGCCAACTGAATGGGATATACCCTAGCTTATTCTTTGATGAATGATGATTTTTATTTAGATGATATTATTAAAGAATATCTTGATAATATCGGGGGTCTTCATAATCATATTGTTACTATTATCAATAGTTACTTCGTCTCTAACAGAGAGGATATTTGTGCTTGAGAACCTGTAATAAATGGTCTGGTGACTTCTAAAAAAATTTATAGTCATTCTCTATCTTTTAATTTAGGTTTTAATTGGATGAGGTATCTTCATATAAACTTTATTAGGCCTTCTTGGACAACATTTTCCAAGAGACTGGCTCATGGGAAGCTTCCTACAGATTGTTTTCCTTCAAAAATGTTGTATATCTCTCTATTATTCATGTGTGTTTTGTAATCAACATAGGGAAGATATTGATAATTTCTTTCTTAGTTGTGTTAATACCTCTTCAATGTGGAAGGATGTTTATGATATTTCGGAAATTCCTATGTTTGATATGTCTTCAATTCATCATTTCCATAAAGGTTGGCATTCTATTTCACTTTCTCCTTTGTTAATGGATCTTTTTAGGGTCGCTTCTATTGAACTCCTTCATTTTATTTGGTTTTCTCATAATGAGGTGATTCATGATAGTTTTTACTTCTCCGTAAGTGGGATTTTATTAGCCATTCTTGCTGCTTTGTATAACGATGATATTCCAAGGAAGAATTTTTGCTTCAACTCGGTACATGATTTTTCCATTCTGAAACAAATATGTGTTAAGGGAAACTTCAAGCCTCTGTATGGTACATTATAAGTTCTTTGGACTGAACCTCTTTTTGGTTGGTTAAAATTTAATTTAGACAGTTCTTCTAGGGGTAATCCGGGGCTTTTTGGTTATGGTGTTGTTTTCAGAAATCATAAAGGGGATGTCCATGGTTATTTTCATTGGTAATTGTGGCTTTGCCTCTTCACATGAGGCTGAAATTCCTGGCATTATCATTGCTGTAGATCAAGCTATGAAGTGTGGCTGGGATAACTTATTGATCGAAAGTGATTCTACTATTGTGGTTTCCGCCATGAGGATGGGTCTTTCTCACATGGCCGGGAAGCTAACTAATCGTTGTATTAATTGTTTGGAGACTCTATTTTCATTGAATCAAATTATCACTCACATTTATAGGGAATCCAATTCTTTTTCTGATGTCTTGGATAATAAAGGTGTTGATGGAGTTGATTTTGTTTGGTTTAATAAAGTTCCTAATGATCTCCTTCCTTTTCTTAAAGATGATTGTGACAAGTCTCTCATTTTTAGACTTATTTAATCTCTCTCTTATCTCAGTTTGAGGATGTTTTTTTTTGGTTTTTTTCATCCTTGTGTTCCAATTTTTTGTCTTTGGGGTTTTTTTTCTTTGTTTTATTCATTATTATCCTTTGGAGTGGTTTTCTTCTATTTTTTCTGGTATGAATTATCTGGCCCTCTGTTCTCTATTTTTTCTTCACTGGTTTTTTTTATGCAGATTTTTTGGGGGCTTCTTTCGTGGAGTGTCGGCCTGGATTGGATTACTTTTTTCTATTTTTAAAAGCTTGTTTATATTGTGGGAGCAGTTCATGATCTGAAGAAGTCGGTTGTTGCCTTGCTGGGGGCTTGTAGGTTTCTTCGTTGCTTGGTTTATGGAGTATTTACTGAGGAAGCGATCATGCTTATACAGAGGTTGTCGTGAAGCATTCTATTGTGGGATTCCTTATGCAGTATCGTCTGCTTGTCTTCCAGTGTCCACCCTATTTCAATGGGTGTTTTTGATGATTTTGTTTTTGTTACTTTTCACCATAACCATACATTATGGTGATTTTGTGTTTCTTGATTGTATTTTTTTCATGTATTGTTTTTCTTTTTTCTTTAATAAAATTCTATATTAAATTAAATAGTATTCAGTTTCTAAAAATTATATTTAAATCATTATAAATTCATAAATAATAAAACAATAATTAAATTGATAGTGAAATTGCCTTGGATATCATGAATGATCCTTTTATTCCCACCTTGTTATTTTTCAAATTAAATTCATTAACTATAGTGATTTAAAAAATTGTTTCCATGATTAAGGATACAAGGGTTTATGAAGGGTTAAACTAAGATATAAAATATAAAATTCAACGTACAGTTGTCTAACTATTATTATATGAATTTATTTTTATCTTATTTACCTTATATTGGATGATATCAAAATATTATTTCATATTACATTAGTTATATAGATATTATATATTAACGTGTCATATATATACGATATTTTCTCCCAACTCACTTATAAAAGGGAAGAAATTATCATATCTTTATAACAAATTTGGAGCAATTTTTCATGAACAATATATTCAAAAATACATTCCCAACCTTCCTCCACTTTTTAATATGTTTTTCTCTACGAAAGGCAATCTTAGATGGCTCAGGTGAATGCTGAAGGTGGTTTCTTAACCTTCCTCCTCGTGTCCATGTTTATTTAAATGTTTAAACATTTTTCTTATTTATATTAAAAATATTGTTAAAAATAATTTTCAAATAATTTTTTATTTTTTTATTCTTATTTTAAAATTAACATATTAAAATTTTTCCATAAAGGTTTTTTTTACATTTTTATAAAACTAAAAATATAAATTTTTTTAACATTTACCAAATAACAAAATATTTCGACAACCATAACCATTATTTATTATACAAATTACTCAAAAGTATTTTATTTTTTTCAAATAAGTCCATTTAATCATTATTTTTATAATTTTTAAAACTAACAAAATGAAAATATGTTTTTTATTTTTTCAATTATTAATTATAATGATTCTATAATGTAACTTTTTATCTATGTCAATATATTTTAAATTATTTTATGCCTAATTTGAGAGTTTTCTACAAATTATTACGTATACCTTATTTATATATATATGTATTTTTAAGATTTTTCAATTTTATTTGAATTGTGAAATATTAAAATTTTATATTCTCATTTTCCAATGTATAATGTTTACTATTATGTCATTTGTATTATGTTTCATATTTATTATATAATATATGATGAATTAATTGGACATATATTAGTGATTGGTAGGTCAATTTTATTGACATCCCCTTCATGAATTAACAGTTATTTTGGTTTACGGCGCGAATGGTATGGTTCTTAATGTCTTGGAATGAGGTCTCTGTTATAAGATCTTGATAGCCTTTATTTTTCATTCCATCGTTATGAAATAAATTAATGTTATCTTTCTGATTTTTTATATTTATATACATGGATATATTTCATTGTCATTTAATTAATGGGGTTTTATGGAATTATTTTGATTCCATATGATATAAAAAATTACATATGATTTGAAATAAATCTTATTGTCTCTTAATGGTAAACGGTTATTTTTACTTGAAATTTATTCCTGTTTTACAAGAAATAGTTATGAATTATAATTTTTCCATTGATTATTTTTTCAAAAAAAGTATAGAAACATTTTTAAAATATGATTATTTAAATAGTAATTCATTAATAATTTTATGGTCAAGGATTATTATGATAAAAGGAAAAAATTTAGAAGGTTTTTAATTTTCATAAATGAAAAATGGGTTTTAGTTATTTTTTATACATCACTGATATTTTTTACTCATCAAGAATTTTTCAAATGTTTTTCATAAAGATTAAGGATGACTGGGAATAATATAATGTTATATATTTCCCATATGGGGTTCCGTATTAATATTAGTAAACATGTTTTAAATGAATAGTGAGTTTAAAAATGGACATTAAGGGAATGTATTAACTTTTTATTTTAATGGTTTTATATTTGGGTGATTTTACTAGTTCTATAAAACTCTAAACCAAAAAGATTCACAAATTTCATAAAAGTGAAACCATTTTTAAAAATCATGTAATTGTGTTTTCTTTATGTTTAGAGAAATTAAAGTTCATATCAAAATAATGGTTTAGAAAATTATAGAGGAATGATATTATTTTATCATATTATATAATTATTGTATAACCATAAAGTATATTAGGATATGGAGAATTATGGGGATTTAATTTAATAATTCATGGTTATTGATATATTTGTAATTATACTCCTCATAATATGGTTTATTAATAATTTATTTTATATCCCTAAGGTAATTATTTTACTTTTTTAAATGGTTGTAACTAATAGTTATCAGGTTAAAAATGGACATGAGGGAAAATATAGTAGTTTTCTAAAGGTGAAATCAAATGAGGTCAAAAGATGGAGTGAAAAACATGTGGTTTTCCAAGCCTTTTATCAAAAATTACGATTAACAAACTTGTCCTAGTTAATTTTCCTAGCACTCCATGTAATAAAAAATGTAGTCTCATGGATTTTCTGGTGATGGAGATCATAAATATAAAAAACATATCTTCTTTCGTGTCATGAATATGAGAGTAATCACCTAAAAAAGTTTCTCAGTGGAATAAGAATATGATTTTAATGTTGTGAAAAAGGTAAAATTTCAACAACCGTCTATGAAAAAAATTGAAATTCTCAAAAATGAATAAACATAATTCAATGTCTAATTTTTTTCATTAAAATATGTTTTTTTATTATGATGATTAATAAACCACAAATAACTTATAGATGGTTTTAATTATTTTAATAAAAAAATTTATGTGTAATGTAAATAAAATTTATTGTAATTAATGAATTTTACGAGGTGATTTGTTTGATTTTTCAGAGGAACTATTAATGAATAAATGGAATATCTTGGTTAAATGTTTATGATGGATGTTTAATGAATTAAAAGTCTATATACTATGTTTTGAGATTTATGTTGTATTGGTATTTAATTTATTGTGGATAGATTTATCGATGATAAAAAGTATGATATATGTTACACCATTTTGAGGTTTTATGTTCTAGGATTATGTTGTGAAACATTTATTTATTTTTAATATATATTTGAGGAATATTTTAAAATTATGTTTAAATAGTGATTTATTGAAAATATTTTTTTAATTATGAAAAATTTTATATTTTCTGTCAAATTCTTAATGATATTGATAACCTTTAGGGTTAATATGATCTTTGATGTTGATTTAATTATTTATAATTAGGATAAATGGGCTATTACTTTTTGGAAGATATGTTTTATAATGTTGAATCCCATGGTACTAAAAAGTTATTTGTTGAAAAAGTGACTGATTATTTTCTCCAAAAATGTCCACTATATTAGGAGAATCATATGATTTATGTAATTGAAATTTTTTTTGATGGGATTTTAAGATAGGAGAAAATGTTAGAGTGATGTTTTGGAAGAAAATATTATTTTATTATGGCTTTATGGTGATTCATGTTAATTAGAGGAAAGATGAGAATATTTTGGAGATTATTGTGTTAGTTCATATACGTTATTGGAATGTGAAATTTTAAGTGATTAATTTTTTTATATATGAGTGTTAAATTGATTCTATAATGTTATATAGAAAAATCATTCTTATTTCTGGGATTTGAACTCAGTCAGGAATATTTTGAATATTTTCAATGTTAAATATTTATGGAATGATTTAAGATAGCCATGGGGTGTTATTGTTGAGTCTTTGGAATTTAATGAAGTATTTATTCATATGAAGTTTTATGAAACTAGATATTAACAAAATTTATACTAGACATTACTTCCGTTTTATTTGTTGATAGAATATGGAGAAATATCATTTCAATCTTTTATAGATCTTCTGATCCATTAGAAGTTGAATTCAGTTCGCTAGAAATAAAAAATTTCACCTTGAATATTCTTTAATACATGTAAGTTTTGATGTAGAATTTGAAAAATATCAAATCATATATTATGGATGAAATCCCACAAATGCAGTGGAAATAAATCAGGTACATATAATTTAAAAATATCTATCTTGATGTCAATTTTTTGTCAATCTATTCAGACATTTATGGAATGTAACCCTGATTTATCAAGGAATTCATTTATAAACTCATCTGCAAATTTGTGTCTAATAGAGGTTGATTATTATCTTAAATAATATTTTTGTTCATATTAACCAATAAAATAAATTTCATGATAAAATCTATATTTTATTTTGTTACTATATTGTGATCAATTAATTTTGGGGGAATCAAATTAAAATTACAAGGTTGAAATTTAATTATAGGGGGAATGTAACATCCTAAAATATTTAAAAAAAAGAATAAAATTTTTTATTTCACATACCACATGAAATATTATTCTTAAAAATCTTTTTAATATACTATTAAAATAATTATATAAAAATTAAAATATTATATCTTAGTTATTTTATTATCTTATATGAATAATAGAAACAAAAATATTGAATATATTTAAGTAATATTTCATTAATACAAATGTATATATTAATTCATAGTAAATAAGTCCTTAATTTAAAATAACATCATAAAATATTAAATGATAGATTTTTCAAAAACATTGATCTATTGGCGGGTATTATTTTAATTAAAAAATCATCTTAATAAAAAGATATGACTGATATTACTGAAATTATTAGTTTATATAATTAATAAAATAAATAAATAAATTTCTAATATTGGTTACGATATATGTAATGAATATAAATTCATTTTATAGTTCAAAAATATATTTTCATAAAAAATTGTTTTTATTTAATTTTTTTACATGGATGTTTTGATTAATTTAAACCTATTTAAGAAAATTTATTTGATAATATATATATATATTTATTTATTTATTTAATAATTCTAAAATTATCATAATAATTTTTTTTTATTTTTCTGAAATTATTTCCTTTTTTAAGAATAGAAATATATACTAATTTTCCAAAATGGTAGTTTATTTAAATTTAATCACTGAAACATCAATATCCTATTTGGATTAGGTTTTTTAATTTCAATTATGTTTTTTGTTATAAAAAATAACAAACTAATTGTATGGAAATTTATATTATACTTAAATTTAATATGAAATTATTTTTATGCTTAATTTTTTTTCTAAAAATAGTATTTCAATATGATTTATATTAAAATTAGATTTTGAAAATTTTATAAATTAAAGAAATATATGTATTAAATATTTGGAATCATAATATTAATATGTTTTTAATGGTTCTATTTCAATTCAAATCATAATTCTAGTTACCATGATTAATGTTTATCCACATTATTAATGTAAAAATGTTTTAATTGGTATAGAAATTATAAGATAAGGCATAAAAAATTTTAAATAAAAATTTCATCTCATTGGATCTATTTATGTCATCCATAATCAAATAAATTATATTATATTCAATTTTTTTCCACTTTATTGTGATTATGGCCCTGATTTTATTTTATGTAAACAATGATTATAAAATTTCACTCATTACCACTTATTATGTTCTTATGGTATGAATATTCCAAAAAATTATATACGAATGAATATAGATTATAAAATCTATGAATAATAATCTGTATTTATGATGATAAATTATTTTAAAATTATAATAATATTACAATTTCATACAATGCTTACGCAAAGCCTATATAGAACTTTTAAATTTAGCAGAAACAAACATCTAAATAATATTTAAAATAATATAAGTATCATTTTTTTGGAGAATTATAATTTCCCTAAAATTTCAAGGATAATTGTAATCTATCATTACTATTTTATATTTATATATATTGTTTTTTTGTCATTGAAAAAAAAATTCAAAATTCTATAAAAGGACTTTAAATTGTATTAAGGTTTATACATTATTTTTAAATTATAATAAAATAATTAAATTCAAATAATAACTCAATTTGTAGGGATGATTTATTAGACACAATAAATGTTATATTTATTCTCCTCGATACATTTTTATAATTACATTCATGGCCCAATGATATTGAAAATTTTGTAATGACGGTTACGGTTAAAATGGAAACCAAGGGGGGTAAACTGAGAGATTTGGTCAAAAATAAAATAACTACTTTCCTAAATTTTATTGGTTAAATTTATTTCAAAATAAAAGAACATAAACTTTAATATGATTAATTTTAGTGAAATTTAATATGAGTTTGAAAAATATTATATATTAATATTTCATGTATTTACAAGATTGCAACCCCTCTCACTTTTAAAAGGGAACCTCCTCTCCTATCATCCTCCGGCATCTTGAGCCATTTTTTATGAAAAATATCTACAAAAATAAATTTAAAAATACCCTCCAAATGAATTTAATTTTATAGTATCAACAACATACAATCCTATAAGGTTTAAGGTGTAATTGAAGAAAGGTTTTATATAGAATAATTATAACTCTTTACCTACTGTTATCACATTTTCTTCCTTCCACATCATTCAAATTTTAATATAAATATATTGATATGATAACATATGTATAGTTAATATAAAAATAAATTTCTATTCATTTATACACACTTTATAATATTCTTTTTTATCCTATTGGTGTTAAAAACATCACACATATGTTTCTGTAGACAACCACCTCTACTAAGTGATCTGTTTTTCCATCACCACCTCATATAGATGTTTATTGTGCTATATTTAAGGAATATATATAATAATAAAAAAATGATTATGATTATGAAAATATAATGCATTTCATACCTTCTTACCCTTCCATATAATGTTAAATCATAACATCCTTCATCCTGACCTATCAAATATACCTTCCATAAAGTGATGTGTGTTTTTTATCATATCATCCATTAATATATATTCGAAAAATTATTTAATGTATATAAAAGTATAATTATTTAATGATTAATATTATTGAGAAGATTTAACCCTAAACATTATGACCATGGTCAACCTTCTGATGTTGTTTTTATATTGTTGATTGAACATCATCAAAACATTTAATATGAACCTAATTGGTTTGGTGACAATATAGGAAATAGTAATTAAATAAATAAAAGAGATTCTGATAATAGAATAAACAAAAAAAAAGATTCATTAAAAATTAAATATTCAATATATGTTTATTATAGAGGACATAAATAACATGTGTAGTGGGGTTGCAAACGAGCTTGTACCCTAGTGGTACAGGATCCTACTTGGCATCCAAAAGACCCCAGATCAAATCCGGGAAGGGGCGAATTCTCGGGTACTATAGCAGTACTATAGCAGGTATTGTAGCAGCGGAGACACTATTGTAGCGGGCAGCATTGTAGCGGCGGAGGGACTGTAGCAGATAATGTAGTGTTGGCGGTACTATAGCATGTACTGTAGCTATGTGGGTACTGTAGTAGTACTGTTCACTGAGGGGTCCTTTGCGCAACAAAATGGGCTTTTAAGCCTTGTATTCATGCCACTTGGCCTTGGGCCTTTGAGCTATGTAATGGGTCTCCCTATACCCAATCTAAAGAGGTAATTGCTTTAAATAATAAATTGAGTCTTCGACCCCATCCTTTTAAAAAAATATGTAGTGGAGCACAATCAGCGTAAGGGGTTTATAATATTAATTTCCTTTCATTAAGAATTATTTCATGTAAACCACATTTTTTCTTTTATGGGTTTTAAATATAATCATAGGGATATATTTTATCATTATTTAATGATATTAAACATATTTAAATTCATTGTAAATTTCAATACTTCAGTGATATTTTGATTCAAATGTGAACAAATTGGTAATATAATATTCTTTAAAATGCTGTTTTAAAATTTTTAAACACTTTTTCACCTTGTTTGTGTTTTTTAAATGTTTAAAGAATGTTATTGTTTTTATTTAAATGATTTCACAATTAAAATTTCAAATAATTTTTTTTTTCATTACCCATGTTCAAAAATTAATCTTTTCAACATTTCTCATATTTTTTATTTAGGAATTTTTTTACATAAGTGAAAAAATATGTTTTCATGGATTTTATACAGGCCTACCATTTTCTATCATCAAAACTATTTTTTTCATGATTACTATAAAATATTATATAATATCCACTAATTTGCCACACACCCATGTGGAAAAATATTGTAGTTTACTGGACATCAAGATCTCATTCCCAAATACCAGATGTTGTCCACAATCATCGAGGGTGTAGAGGAAAAAGTGGGGGGACTATACCACCCAAAATACAGTTTCAATACATTGGAAATACAACAATGTAGATGTAATGGAATTAGGGGACATATTACATCATAAAATGAGAATATACTTGGTGAAAAACATAAACCAACTATAATAAACCACGTAATATAATGTTGATTTTTAACTAAAAGACATACTAAAAGTAATATAGATTAAATAAATGAAGAAATAAATGAACCCAAAAACACTAAAAGACACAATCCTAATTCATACATTCATCTTGTCTCCATGATAAAAACTATAAGTATGTAAAATAAAAAAAAAGGACTATTTCCCTTTTCCAAATCGATATCCATGTAATCTACTCGGGTACCAAATGACATCATGAATGTTGTATGAATGAAACATAGTAAGATGAAATGACTATATCTAAAAAATACAAATATTATAGTAAGTGTATGAAATAAATCATTAAATAGAACTATTAATTAAATAATTAATAGATTATAACAATTAGTATTATTTGACTCCATGTCAAAATCACTCTGATCTAGTAGCTTCACTATGGAAACCTTAATCACTAGTTTATTGTATAAAAACATAAGCATAAAATCTCCTCTGTATGGACATTTCAGTGTAACAAAGTTACGTCTTATAAGTATTATTGTATAATTATTCCAATAACTATAATAATTATATCATAACTAGGAAAATTGCACTATTTAATAATTTTATCATCACTAATATAATCTATAGAATCATTATAGCATAACTGGAAAAATTCCTCTATTTAAACATTTTGGCATAAGCTGACCAATCACCCTATATAATATTTTATCATAACCATGTGAATCCATATATGAACTAAAACATAACCGGCCAAACCCAATAAGAATTAAAAATTATCCTACAATAAGATCCATAACATAAATAATGACACAACATACATCACAATTCGTCAAATTCAATTTTAAAATTTTCTTTTTATCTTACAATTCTAATTCATTCATGAATTTATGTCTTCAATCAATAATATTCTAGTGTAAACCACCATATCATATCAAGTTATTCACTACCATTTCAATAAAAATTTAATCTATTTTATAAATTGAACCCATCACAATCAATCACCTTTGGTCTCATGTCATGGTAATTCTTGTTAAAAAAACTAGTTCATTATTGTTCATTAGTAGGATCCCATGTTTCAACAATGTTGGACACATAGTGATCCATAGAGTATTACAAAGTCATGATAATCAATACCAATTATTTCATTTTTAAAATTAATTTCATGGAAATTTTATCACATAATATTTAACTCATTGAAAAAATTATAAAAAGACCATAATGATATTCTCTATACAACCAACCATTATCCTGAAATCATAGAAACACTCTCAACGAAGAACACCAATGAAGAGCTACGGAAAAAGAGATCACAAAGAAATACAATATCACACAAAATTTCAATCAATGTATGATTCAATGATAGTTAGGATATGGAACATCTGCAATGGAGGATAGATGCAGGATAGACAAAAACCAGTGTAATGGAACTCACTGGAGAATATAGACTAAACCGAGTAGTCAAAAAGGGATGAAATCACTCTAAAATAATATAGAGTCGACCAAGTGATTGAGAGAAGAGGTTTAATTTTGGATAAAGACAAAATCATATGCACTTTGTGGTTTTAAACCACCAGTCCTGAGATATTCATTATGAGAACACCTTTAATAATGTCATTTTCTTGATTTAAAATATATGACATAATATTTTTTCACTAGGGGTTAAAATAAACACAATATACTAGTTTTTATTGTCAAATAATTTCAAGGAATGTAAACATTTTCTGATCACAACCAATTCATTGTATAATCCTAGTGAAATGTTCATATTATTTTTCCCTTTCGTGATGTGAATGTTTCCAACATATATATCATAGCCCAAATTTCTATTGAAAACCCGAAACCACTATTGATGCCTTCAAAACCCATGGTGTTACCTTGGCATCCTTTGACACATTTATACCTAGAATCTATTAATTCAAATAAATATACATGCCTGAACATGAGGTTATTTTCCCAAGTAAAATCTCACCACCACGAAAGTAAAGGATTGTCCATCAAGGATTAAATAATTATATAAATCCCAAAAATAAGGTCTAACCAAACTCAATATGGATGTACTAGGAAAAATAAGGGATCTAAAAACTCTCCACCATATTACATCACATCCCTAATAAGATCCTATCATCACAATGGGGTCTTGGTGAAAAATTATGGTCACTATTCTAATATATCATATTCTTTTTCTGTGGTCTCTAATTGAACATGACCATGCACCCACTATACTCGAACTAGAGGTATGTTCTTTACCAAGAGATACATCTCTCTACAATACATAATCATTATTAAATTCTCTTCAATGGAAACATATAAACCAAAATAAAAATCATCAATTTATACCACATGATATGATCTATGATTATATCAATAAATATGTGACACAAGAAACACATCATGAATGGCAGATTAGAACTCTGGAAGATCCAATAGTTAGGTCCCTGTACTGACCCTTTCTACTATCTGAATTGGATTGGAAAATAATTTGTGGTAGATTTCCCAATTTTCTGATATGATATTGTCCCAAACAAGTAAACACATAAAGGAAATAGTGATGATTCCCCTCAAAACATAGAGGTTATCTTCATTGTTCTATGTATGATTTCATATTTCCCTACACAATCACTAACCTCTTCTAGATCAATTGAACCTTATTAGATTTCTCTAGCATTAAACTAGATCCATGTATACCTGACTCACCTACACCCATCCAAAAAAGAGGAAAACAGACTATCCTTCCATAAAAATCCATGAAATGTGACATTTGAATCAATTCATATGATATTTTATTATAGGAAAATACTATATGTCCCATATGTTTCACCAATTAACTACCAAAATCATGTACACGTGACTCTAATATATCCACTAAGATATGAACCATCCATTCATAATGGTCACCAGTGTGAGGATAATATGTTTTATTCAAAAGAATATATGATCTCATAGCCTTATGAAGGCCTGAATTGAATTGAGATGTGAAAATAGTATCTCTATTAGAAATGATATTCCTCAGAGAGTCATGTAGTCAAACTTTCTCCCACACCTAGAGACTTCATGTATCATCAATAGTAATGGTCTTCTATATTGGAAATAAGATGGATATATTCATCAGTTGATCTATGATCACCCACACTACACCATTCATGGGATGTTTTTATTTGTAAATATGTTGTAAAAATCATATTGTATATCCACCCATTTCAATTCAAGAATGGATAAAGGTCACAATTACCCAACATGCCTCTAAATCTTGACCTTCACCTGATGACTGGCGTATCATTTGACTATAATGCTCACTTCTTCCTACATTTATTTCGAACAGTATTGTTTATGGACATCACAATACATATTTGTTAAACCTAGATGTACCACCCATATAGAGGCATGAAACTATCTCATCAACTCCTCAAGCCATTTCATATGAACCTATAGTCATCCACGATAATAAAGAAAGGTTGCACTACCATTAGACTATACATATTGCGGGACCCCACATTATAAAATATCTCTAAATGAAAAGACCTCTACAATTGATAAATACTTGGTCTTGATATAGTCCAAAAATGTAGGTATGCAATATGCTGAATTCAGAGACACTCTTCTTGGAGAATCCTGAATTGCTAGATGTATATCTATAAAGAGTTACATAATCTTCCACTTATTTAATGACTCTCACATTTCCTCTATCTATGTCTTATGGATCAAGGAATTAGCATCAATATTGACCAAGAACAATGTATAATTGAGGTATATGTTTAAAGGATAAAAATACTTGATCCATCCCCTATGTCGATGGTTCACATCCCGCAAGGACAAGATGCACTTCCGACTTTAGTTTTCTATGTACACATATTACCACTCACCCTAAAGAGGTATTGTGATCATCAAAATACATGGTAGATAGAGTATTGTGGTAAACTAAAACTTTCAAAAAATCTTCTCCTTTTTAAAGATCCAAAAATTGAATAAAACATAATTAAATAAATATATTATACTAAAAAATATATTAATGAATTTAATGATCATGTATCTTCCTCACTATTAAACAAATAAAAAATAATGTATGTAATGATAATTTTCAAAAATACTTTTTATACATTATGACAAATAATACTGAATGTAATATGCACAAAAATATATAATAATTATTCATTTACTTTTTTTCATCTATAATGTTTTTTAAAATAGTTAAGAAATAAACTATCTGAAAAAAATATAAATCAATGTAGTATTGGATCTAGTATTTTAGGATTACCTGGTTTTTCTATTTTAGGTTTTAGAACATATTACTCCTCAATATATATATTGGTATAGGTAATTTGTTGTGTTACTATAAATTAAGAGCCATATTTATTTCCTAAGACTAGAATACCATAATAATTATATATTGGCCTTATCACTATTTTAAATATTTTAATATTAATTTTAGATGCATATATTATTTCCTCTTGAGTATAATTATCCTCTCTAGAAAAACTTTTTATGTTTTAAATGTGGCTGGAGTAGAGATCGATATATCCATATGTGTAATAAGGGTCATAATTAGTAAGTCATTTATGATTGTAAAAAATTTATATATCGACATATTCATTTTCTACTAAAAATGGAATTAGCTATTTCACAATAATTAAATAAGTAGGTGTTCTATAAATATTCTGACATTTATCTCTTGAAGTGGGTAGCTTATATGATAAAATTATTCCTTGGATTTATATTCAATTTATCCCATGTAGATCAATTATAAATGTATTCAGGGATGATATTATTTTACATCACCAAATTCCAATAACAAATTATAAAATTTCCTTAGGATATATAAATAGACTCTATGTAACTATTTCATATTATTTATTCCAAACATATTATGATTAAAAACTATGAAATTTTTATTCTAATCTTATTAAAATTTTCTCCATTTAATCATACAAATGAAATTTAGTATATTGAATAATTCTTTTGAATAATTTTATCATATTTTGTTTTTCAATATTACAATAAATTTTACTATCTACTTAGAATATCATAAAGTTATTTCCAAAATCTATTTATGAATTTCAAATCATTCCTCTAAAAATCCTGTCAAACATAAGAAGGGAATATTATGTAGAAATATATAGGTATATATTGATCATATATTATTTTCCCATGGTAAGGATTTTATTTTCCAAATAAGATTATAATACCATTTTTACTGATTCTAATTCATACTATAATCCTGAAGAGTATAGTTCAATAATTATTTCAATAAAAATTCCATATTTATTTACTTGATATTGAATATTAGATTCTATAGGTTATTAAAAATATTTTAGAATATATCATATACCATGTAGACATTTATAATTGTGATGAGTTTTTATATAAAAACATAACCAGTACATTATAAACACTACAATAATCCCTTAAATGTGGAAAGATTATTTTGATTTGATTTCCTCTATTATAACATATTTTGTACAGGTAATTAAATCATTGGTAAACCATGGTTGTTTAAAAAAATTTCTAGTACCACACTATAATATTGAAATTTTTCATTTACAATAGCCAGATAATATAAAAAATTGAGTGTATTTAAATAATTTATAATATATATTGTCTCCTATAAATTATAATGAGGAATATATTTCTTGGTAGGTTATTTCCCCATATAAAATTATGCTAGGCTCTTATCATTTCACTAATAACATTTTTAAAAGACTAATATATACCTACCATATTTGGTTGATAACTCTTCATTATCTCTTTTGGGATTTTAATAATTAATTCTACTAATAAAAATGACTCTTTACAAGCATTTGAGATAACATTTAATGAAAATATGATTTCAAAATTGAATTTTTCTTTCATTTATTCAATTCAACTGTAGAGTTTTTTTAAATAAATTATATTTTTTATCATGTACTCAAATAAATGAATATTAGAGTATATATTTATGGTGAACTAGTTTATATCATCTTTAGAAATATTATCTTCTTTATATATAGTACATGATGGAATCCAATCATCAACCACCATTAATTATCAATTTTAAAAGGAAATTTCTTTATAAAGATAAATATTACCATTCACATAATCATATATATTTCTATTATCATCTTGACAATTTCTATTTTTAAAATTTTGGTTCTTCTAATTTAATAGACTCTTGAACTAATATAGTCTCTCTAATTTCATTAATAAATAATTACCCAGTTTATCAGATATTATTTACTAATTTAATAGCCTGTACATGAACATTTTCTATAACTTGAACTTTTTCTTCTATATAATTATCAAAATGTAGTCATTCATTAGATAAGAAACCCTTATAAATTTCAATTTTAATATCATTATGTGCACCAATTTCAAAATGATTACTATAATGAATAGTTTTATATTAGACATTCCAAATAATTTTCACAAATTTTTGTTCAATAGTTTTATATTAATCCCCTTACACCTTTCTTAAAACATCCTATATAACATCAATGAAATCTATACCAATATATTCAGAGTCATAAATTTCGAACATTAACCCAGTTATCCCACTCAGTACATATAAGGATATATATTCATTATATTATTTAATAGATCATGGATCCATCCTATTAATAGAAACCATCTTATTCAAATATAAACATTACAAATATATTATATTCCTTAAAACACCAATTGAAATTAAATTGTGAGTATGAAATTTAAAGCCTTCCATCCCATTCAAATATATCCCTATCTTCTAGAACTAAATTTTTTACATTCATACATAACGATATAAGTATAATTTCAACATTACTTCGAATAAATAGTGAATATACCTTAATAAAATCCCTTAAAACTCATTTAGCAATATGTAACATTGATATATAACTTGGTAGTGAACATTCTGGAATTTCTCATACCTTTGGGCTATAATAGTCAGAATGAATTTAGAATGAAGATTTCATTATTTTTTCAAATCCATGGGGAACTTCTTCTCAATGTGTATATTTCTATTTTGATATAACATGATTCCCATAGAAATAATATCTTTTTCACTAACCAAGTATTCACTTAAAAATAATTTCCCTACTTGATAAAAAATAAAAAAATAAAAATTTATATAAGAAAATTAAAATAATTTAATATTTACCTTTAAGTTAATGAATTCTTTATTGCTTTTAAATATGAACAATTCATTCATAAAATATTTTTGAATTAATTATCAAAAAAATTTAATTGAAATCATATTACCATTCTTTGAAGAGTACAACATTCTTTAAAACTATATAAGTTCAATTATTTAAAAATAATTCAAAAACCTTTCTCGTAATAATTTTGTAAGACCTTAAATTATATTTCTCTTACTTTATAAAGAAGATCCATCATCAAATATCTTCATTTATTCCATGATTAATGCATGTTATAAATCCAGGTTATTAGTGTATAGGAATTGAATAAAAAGTTATACAGCTTCAAAAAATGAATATTTGAGATGAATGATAAAATATTTTTAAAAAACTAAATTAAATCAAGAATAATACTGAAATTAAAATGATAATTTATTTACATGTATAAATATAGAATCGAAAACATCATATTCAATAAAAATAAAATTATTCAACATAAAACTAATATCTTGTTAAATTAAGTTAAAATAGTGAATGATAAAGATAATATTACATATCATTATACTAATGTTTTGTATGATGGTGTTTAAATTACATTTAGAAAACTCAAGAGGTTTTATATTAGGTATTAGTTTACAGGATATTAAAAATTTCTAAAATAACTATAAAATATCAACACATAAGATGAAAACCATAAGAGAGAACATAAATCTGATTAAACACTACATGAAAAATGTAAAACATTTAAATTAAATCAAACTCAAATCACTATTAATAAAATCAAAATGATCAGAATCAATTGTTTCAATCAATATATCCAACAAAAGATATTTACTGTCAATAATATATAGAGTTATGCCACCTTTTTTATAAATTTATCTCCAAAATGATATATAATATCAATGATCTTAGTTTGAGTTTTGATTATGGATTTTTAAAACATGAAAACAAAATTATTATAAATTTGTTTTGGTAGATGTTAAAAATATAATAATAAACCATAAAATTGTCTTTTAATAATAACACTTGAGAATAACACCTAAAAACTATGAAACACTCACCTTTAATTATAATCATGCAAATACATTATTGTTTCCAACTTTATAAAGAATTAATAGAATAATTATTTATGAAAAAAACTTATTATTTACAAAATACAAACATTTAACAATAAAAATTATTCTATGTTACAAATTCCAAATGATAAATACAATGGATATGATGAAGTTAATGGTACCAATTAATATATGTAATATACTATTCATGAAGAGGAGTTGTAGAACATGTAGAAGATGACCATTAATATTTATGATAATGATAGATTTCATAACATACTTAAATTTTTAGAAATATATTAATAAAAAAATAATGAGTATTTGATAACTTGATTCTAAAATCATATAATTTTCAATGATGATTTGTACATCATTTTTTAAATTTAAATTTATCTTATCAGATATATATCATTCATGGAATTCACAATTTTTGTTGTATTGCATCAAAAAATGGAATTTTATCATGAAACAAATTATTATAATTATTGGTTTTTTTATTTTGATGAGGAAAATGATCAGATATTTAGAGGGAATTTTTTTACTTTTGTCGATTCTATTTTAAAATGAACTGATAAAATTAGTGTAAGTATCCTACATAATTTACTTATATAGGTTTTATACATTTTGATATTAAAATTACATGATATTTTACTAGAATACTAAGGAATAAATATTGCTTGTTAGGGTGAAATGAAAATAGAAAAATGAATTGATCATAAATTTTTATTATAAAACTAATTTTTTACAAAATAATTGTGAAATTAAATTTTTTAAATGTAATAAATATTAATCATAATGTGGTCAAATAATGAATTAATAAAAAAATAAGTGAACCAATTATCATTATTTTATTTCTAAAAAAAATTCATCTTATTTATTTATAAATTGGTCGAATGGATTGGTTGTTTGATTTTTCAAAATTGACCACTTAATTAGTTTCAAATCCACTAATTACAATACATATACTATAGGTATTTTCATCAAATAAATAAATCTGATTAACTAAATTATTCTTAATATTATGTGTTAAAGAGGAACCATAATATTTAACAATAGTTTTATACTCTCATCCTCCTTACAGATCATTACATGATAAATATATTTTTCTATGAATAATTATGGAAAAAATATAGATTTTTAATATCAATGTAATTACTAATTTTAGAAATATTTTTTATGAATGATGTTGATAATGAATTAAATTCACAGAATTTTAATATTAATTCCAAATAACATATATGACTATAAATCCAATATCATGAAGAATGAAATTACAAATAACTATGTCTTCAGTCTTATATAGCCATGAGTCTCTCTCTCTCTCATCACATTAAACTCCTTGAATTCATATTTTTATTTTAGTAATCACATTGGAGTGATGTCGGTTTCAATATAATGTTTTTTATGACCATGAATAATGATGAAAGTGGTTTATTTATAATAAGTATAGTAAAGGTTGATAGAAATGATGTATCATGGAATATCAACATAGAATGTTTTATATTTTGAAAATATAATTGTTGATAACACATATTTAATATGGCCAATGTGGAGAAGTGATATTTGTGAAATTGATAGTTCCAACAGAGAAGATCAATTTTTAAATTTAAATAGGTGAATTTCATAAAGATTCATGAAGATTATTTAGGGGCTCACTATGTCCATATGGCTTTTCAATGTTTAGAAAAATAATGATTGGCCAAGTGGAGAGTGATGTAGAGTTTTATTATGGTCTAGTTATTTAAGAATCCTGGAGAATTGATATGTACTCAAAGGCTAGTATAATAGGTCTATTGTGTTAATTAAATTAATTAAGATGTTAAGAATTATGTCAAAAGTGAAGCATTGTGGGATTTGTGTTGAAGAGATGAAAAAGGATGTTAGAGGATTTTGTAGGTGATTATTTTCTTGTCTTCTTTAAAGGTAAAAAATGGTTTTCAACCCCTGAATAAAGGTATATTCCTTGTTTATGGGTAGAATATTACTTGCATAAGAGCACTGGAAGCCCATGTAAGGGTAAATCTATAGCATCACAAGGGTGTAGGTAACTTTATAAGGGTACATTAGTGATACGTAAAGTTAAACTGGAAACCTATGTAAGGATATGATGTGCATTCCAACTTCCGTAAGGGAATATCGATTTTTTATATACCCTCATAATAGTGATCTAATAATTTTATAATAGTAACCTCCAAATCGTTTACCTTATATAACGGTAGTCATGACTACTTATGCTCTATGTAAGGGAACATGGGAGATTCTATAAAGGTAACTGATAACTGTATACAAGAATCCCACCTATGTATGGATATACAACATGTTCCATGACTCACATAAGGGAATATGTATTACTATATAAGTGTATAATATTTTCTTTTTTGGGTATAAAATATTTTTAATGGTAACATAAAAGTTTCACACCATACATAAGGGTAAGATGAAAAGGCTACAACATATAATATCATATCACAACATAGCCTAAGGGATGTAAAAAAATGAGATTCTTCACATATACGAGATTCAAGGATCACATCATAGATGGAGGCTATAATTAAAAAATAGTGATAGATTTACCATAATTAAATAGGCACATCACATGATGGAGGAAGATTCATCGTGGAGATAATGGCTATGCCAGAAAGATACATGACACTTATATTTTGATTCTCTTCCTATTGATAAGTGTACACAATTGAAGGAATAATATTAAAAATGTCAATAATTTTGGTTTTATGGACATAGATTATATTTCACCATGTATTTATAATCATTTCCATAGTTTGCGTACATGAATATAGGATCACATTTTAACAGACACTTAAAAATTCATAAATTTAGTGAATGTGTGAAGTTATTCTTAAATAAAGGTTCAACCATTTTTAATGGTAGATTTGAGATAATGATTAATAAATAACTCGAGGATGAAAATCACAGTAATGTTGCTTCAAATATATAGTGTTTCATATTTTACTGAAATGCATGATGCTAGATGAGGATATTCTCAAGGGTGGTTATCATGTGAATTCATAACCTTTAGATATGGTAATGTCTATCCTGAGTCCCATAAATAATTTAACGTAAAATTATCAGCATTGAAATTAAAATAATTCAAATGTGGTTACCCATGTTTACAGATAAAGAAATATAAGTTCTGTAAATGGATAAATTCAAGAAAATATGTATCAATGAAATATGTAAAAATTCAATAAAGTTACAAACCGAGACACATGGAACAATTAGAATTATCCTAGGTGAGAAGGGATTCAACCAAAACCATTTCACTGAATGTAAACAGATTAATTTTATATAAAACTACCTCTAACGGTTTGAGATAAATCTATTTTAAATGGATATCATATTGGATGATCGGTTTGTTAAATAAGAAAAGGATGTTGTTCGACTGGGGGGATGTAATATTGATGAATCGGCATCATTAATGATATTACGAAAATAGAAAATGGAATTTTATGGATCTATAAAAGTGATGAAATTATAATATTAATATATAGTAGATTTTATAAATTATTTTTGAATGAATAATCATTATCATCCCATAAAGGATTTTCAAATGAAGACGTAAAATGAGTATGACTATTTTGCCTACCCCAAAGTAGGGTTGTTCAAGGTATATTATAGAATTTAAAAATAATAATTGAATTACTATATTTTCATAGAGATGAATCACCATCCCATAAAGGAATCCAATAGACCATCCAATTGTATGTGAGAAAACAATTCATTCAAGTTATACTGGTGAAGGGACCAATATGTCCATAAATCGTGAAGGTGACCATTTCTAAAAATAATGAACCTGTTAAAGAATGTTTGTGAGAGTGTGCTTGAGAAGTAATGAGATATCCCTATGCTATATATTCACCAAAAAAATAGATCAATTAATTTGAAAACTGTCTTTTTAAGGAAAATAAAAAGTGACTATAATGGACTAGAGGTTAATATACTTAAAGGGAATTTGAGACATCCCAGGATTATGATTTTTCGTTTTCATTGATAAGTCTTTCTGAATTCACCCCCCCCCCCACACACACACACAATAATTATTATTTCACATTATTTCCCATTATTATTTCAAATTTTTTGTATTAAATACATGATCGGTTTTGGAATTATCAGTTATTTGAATTAATCTAAATCTGTGTTAAATATGAAATCTATATTAAAGTCTCCATTCATTAATGGTAATAATTTTCAATCATGGAATAAATATTTCATATAATTCATGGAATATCCTCCTTTATATTATTAATATATTCTAGAAAATTTATTTTTTTCAATTGAGAAGGAAATTATTTATCATTGATACATATAAAATAAGAATTAAAATCAATTATTTAGTCAAAGTGGCATTAATAGAGGCTCTAGAGGAATAATTACACAAACAAGTGAATATTATATGTTTTTTCTAATACATGTTGGTTTATTTAGATGTATTTTTTGAAAAATAAGAAAGACTGTGATTGAATTTCAATATGAAAGATGAAGAAAAATTAAATGAACAAGAAGAAGCCTCCCCAGAATTTTTGTTTTTCTATTGAGGTGAAATCCAAACATGATAACTCAATTTCAAACCCTCATGTAGAGAAATAGTGTGTATTATTTTACTATTTTATGGAGATAAAAATGAGATATGATTATAGTTATTAAATTTATACTATATAATGTTTCTATTTAATGGAATTATAATGTAGTGGAAACCCAGATTTAGGGTATAACATTCATGGAGTGTAGAACCTAATGATTGAAGATTTATCCTGGAAGAATATAAAATTAAAGGATGAATTAATAGCCTTAAATTTTGTCTTACATAAATTGGGAACAAATATGAATGTGAAAAGAAATATGATTGAAAATATTTCCCAAGAGATCATAAAATAAATAGATATAGGTAAGGAGTATGAGGATAGCATCATACCTATCAAGACCCAAAATGAAGAAAAAGATAATGAAATATATATGTTAAATAACAATTTAAGGTGTTTTTCACACAGTATATTAAAAGTATATGAAAACAAAACAACTTTAGGAGAATATAATTATCCCTCATAAAGTAGTCACAGAGGAACCGAAGTTTCTATATTTTAATTCTAGATGAAAATTTTTGATACGTGAAAAATATGGAATTATGGTTCCACAAAACAATAAAACACCAAAGTTATTTTATAGTAGATGATTTATAGGATTCATGGATTTGTTCTTAAAAGATAATATACACATATATGTGAGAATAACTCATGTGGAATGAGCTCATATATTATGGAGATAACAAACATGGGATGATTTTTTCTGTAGATGTTTTCTTTTTTCAAACATTAGTCATATGAAAAGGTGTATAAATTAGATAAATGTGTGGAAAAGTAATAAAAAAATATTGAGATACTCCAATCCAATGACAAAAAATAAATTAAATATCCATAAAAAGACATTCTGAGTAGTAAAAAGTGTTCAATGTTTTGGAAAATTGATATGAGCCTCAACAAAGGGTTTATCAAGAAAAAAAAATTGATCGTTCACAATATCTATCATAGTGGAAAATTGAGAAAATATATAAGGAAAATAAGATTATGTCTCATCAACCAAGAAGGTGTTTTTGAATTTGAAGTTTACCCTATAAAAGAAGATGTATTCCTTGATGGAACATTTTTTCATAAAGTAAATGTTTTTCCAATGAGGTTCTACACAAACAAATAAGTGTTAAAAAATGATGATATAATATAAAATAAATTAGATGATTATCTCCACTAGTGTTCCAACTCAAATATATAAATTTAAATTTTTGATTAATTAAAAAATTGAGGAAGACACCAAGCTATAGAAGGATGAAAATATTCAAACACTTGTAAATTGATGTTTAAGAGGAATCACAAAGAGGATATCATTTTCAAAGAGGTCAAGTTATTTAAATATGTTTGTGATTGAATAATTTTAAGAAGTTATTTCATTCCTTTCATGAAATTTGAAAAATTAGAAATGAATTGTGAATGATTGTGGTTTGGTTCATCTTGACCAACCCAATACGTTCTCTTGATGATTTTCTAGGTACCCATTTCCCCATATGCTTCATTACTTCTAATTGTTTGTGAAGTGTTTTCAAATTTAGGGGAATATTTAATCCATACACTAATTTTACTATATAATCTCATGGATGATTGATCTAGGAATGAAAAAGTGGATGGATTTGATTGAAAATGAAGTTAATAAAAAAACATGAAAATAGTACACATTGGGGTAATTTCAATTCTACATTTATATAAAAAAGGAATGGATAATGTTAAAAAAATTAGAATCATGTATTATTGTTGAATAAGTTCGAAAAAGGGAAGAATATGAATGTGAAAAAACCTAAACCATAAAAAAATAATTTTATAGTCAATTATTATTTTTTCTAAAAGTAGTATTTTTTCATCTGACGCTTGTAGGATATCCAAAAGATGCTTATTTGAGACATTTTATCCAAAAAAATTGTAAGAAAATTTTTATGCCAACAGGTGATATCAAAAAATTTCTCATGAATTTCAAAATGATATTAAGATAAATAAGAATTTTTTGAAGTCTCTGAAGAGCTACACGGGATGGATTTCAACTGATATTTTTTGTTAATATTAATCCACTCAGAAAATATATGGTTTCAAATATGTAGCAAGAGTTATCAATTAAATACTCTTTTTGAATTTTTATTACAACATATAAATTTAATTTTACATAATAATGATTTGTTGTGGATAAATAGAGACATTAGGTTAATTTTTTAAGTGGAAAAGGGATGTTTTTTGTGTGTTTCTCGGTATTCATGGGTGAATGGGAAAAAATTTTGTTGTTTATAAAAACCCTTGTTTCCTATAAATAGATCCATATTAGTATACTAAAATTATTTATTTATATCTCAAGGTAAAATTAGTTATTTAAATCAATGATTCACCTAAGAAAATATAAAGGGAACGGATATCGGCTTATGTAACCGGTTATTTCCAAGGATTTGGATAATTAACCTATGTCTGATTCAAAATAAGGAATTTATTTTGAAATAGGGTTAAAAAAATACCGAATTGTAGAATAAATCATAAAGGGGGAGTGGACATGAAGATTATGATCCCTATATAAGGAGGATAAATACAAAATGTGTATACCAATATTTATAGAGGGGTGTTTGGAATATTCCATTACATTCAACATTGCCTTTCTATTTAATTGATAATATGTTAGAGATATATATATCTTATTGGGTGTCACGACCCTTCCCCTAGGGCCCATGTCGTGACTACCCCATGCCAACAGTCCATAGGCCAGGGGCAGGCGACTAACACTGCAATGGTGTATCCCTAAAATTGGGAGGCATTGCCTTTTAACCTATATAGACACAGTGTCTGAGAACACAAAATGAAGCAACCATGATGTAAACTACAATAGTAAAATTATTTTGAAATTAAGGAGTTGGAATAGAATCCCAACTGAAAAGTACAAGTACAACTGAAAAGTAAAACTACAACTAAAAAGTGAAAAACTGCTCCTGGATCATCCACTGAGGATCTTTCTTAAAGGGTTGGTACAACTCATGATCAGTAGTCCATATTTCACATCATGAAAAATGCTCCACCTTCGAGAACCATCTAGTCCTAGATCCCTCATCCTTGATCAATGTTGTTTGTCTTCTGAAAAAGACACAACAAGGTGTGGGTGTAGCCCTTATAGGGGTGAGTATGATGATACTTAGTAGGGACCCCGAGACCCCTATAGGTCTCCCAAAGTTTCAAAAAGGAAAACCCATAAAGAAAGACCTCCATGTCAAGCACGAAGTGATAGAAATCCACTCTACATTGGTATATCCCCATACATATACATATGTTATCTAGATATACTCTCGCATACATGAGGTAAGAATACCATAAAGGTAACACCATGAAGGTAGAACTACCACACATGTAACACTGCAAAGATAAAATTACCTCACCAGTAACACCACAAAGACAGCACCACAAAGGTAGAATTACCACACAGGTAACACCACGAAGATATCACAACAAATGTAGAAGTGCCACAAAGGTAACACCATGAAGATAGAAGTACCACATAGGTAACACCACCATGATAACATCACAAAGGTAAAAGAGTCAACCCAAAATCAGGTATAACTTAAGTATAGAAGTTCATATGATTAGTCGTAAGCTAGATCCTCTTATTTTGTTAAGAGGCACTACTTCTGACCCAGACATGATTGACATGTAATAACCCCCTCTGACCCATATAGGATATAACCCACAAATGATCGGTGTGCACTGGCCCACAGAGGATCGCTGAGCACCGAACCATGTAAGATCTAATAGACGCTAACCCATATAGGATCAATAGATGTTGACCCACTTAGGATTGATGTTCTTTTTCACATTACAGCCAGTCACAGGATTCCTCGCACCTACTGTGCTTGAGTTCCATAGAATCTACACCTTGAGATATCGTTCATAAATTGACAACCTATAATCTCCATAAAGGAGATAACCAAAGGACTTCAATTTCATAAGGGTTCCAACATGAAAAATAGTACATTAATTGTATGCCTGGTCTATGAGTTATAAGAATTTTAGTTCTGAGGGCCCAATTGGATTCGGGTTTGATCTAACCTGGCCATACTCTAACTGTCTCCAAAACACAATTGGATTATACCAAAATTAACTTTTTCTCCATGGGTCATATCACCTCAAACAGTTTGTCAAATGGACCCATAGATTTCATTTTATGCCTCTTTAAGGAAGACAGGGCCTAGTCAGGTCCGGGTCCGTCCTGCCTTACCTGCAAGGGGGCGTGGCCTGGCCTGAAAGGGGTGGACCAATGGGCTCACATGAGTGTCGCTCCTCTCTCCACCTTCTGCATCTTTAATTCATGGCCTCTTTTAGCGGTTAATGATGGCCCGCCGCCCTACCTCCTTTCAAGGCCTGCTTGTGTCAGCCACATCCTTCCCCAGCCACGACTTTGGTTGCGGCCGCCTGCCCACAGGTGGCGCGCGATGGTGTGACGCACCCCCTCTGTGACAGGCTGGTGTTGTCTGCTCCCCCAACCACTATAGAATAGTTCCACGAACTCCTCCTACAGCGCACTACAGCACGCCGCCTCCATAGTGGTTGGTCAGTGCTACCACGTCAGCAGTCATCCATGGGGAACACAAGGGTAAACATGGTAGCGGAGGGATTGGGTCGGGTTTGATAGGACCACGCCCTCCACATTAGTTTGAAAACAAGACGTAAAATTAAAGGATTCAATGATCACATGAAATTAATCAAAAATGAAATCCCTACCTCAAGAATGATGTAATGCTAACGCGATTGAGGGAGTGGGTTGGTGTTTTTTATCCCCACAACAAGCTGCCAGCATTGCTACTTAAGCATTCTCCTTTAGTTCGTGATTCAGCATCACCTGTCACCACCTGCTAGAAGCAACTTCATCCTCCAAGGTTGGAATCAAGAAACTTTATCAGAACTCTGTTGCTTGGTGAAACCATTTTATTACCTCTCCCCAAGATCCATATAAATATGAAATGGGGAGGGTGAGTAATGCTCATAGAATTTATGATGGTTCATTTAATAGGTACCTTCATAAATTCTATCGTCACTATTAAATA
Source organism: Viscum album (assembly GCA_963277665.1). NCBI lineage: Eukaryota > Viridiplantae > Streptophyta > Magnoliopsida > Santalales > Viscaceae > Viscum > Viscum album. Next base: position 1,154,904,080 of record OY728133.1, on the reverse strand, counting down.
AGATTTGAAGGCTCAAGTAATTTAATGGAATGACATGCCATTGGTCCCACACTGCTGCTTGTCCGTTGGAGGAAAAGAATGAAATAAATAAAATAACAAATTTATTTTATTATTCTTTTAAGAAAGCCCAAAATCTAGCATTTCATCCAGACCTACTATAGTCAAAGTGAAGTCTCCCTTAAGTGAATCCTGGCATTGTGGATTTAATGGTGCCCTCATATTTTTAATTCTAGCACTAGTTCAAAAGATAGAAAATGTTGCTCACGTGTTTGCTGAATATACCTTAAAAAAGTTCAGAAATCTATTCTAGGCACACCAGGCCTTGGAATCACACATAGTCAATTTTCATAAACTCTTAATAATTTTATATAATTAAAAAAAATACATGGAATATTTAGGTCTTTACATTATCCCCACTTTAGGGATTTTCTTCCCTGAAAGCCACAACATAGACTAAGAAAACATATGGAGGTACTGGGAATGAATCTGAACCTTTCTCTCCCAAGTTCTCTCCAAGAGGTTCTCAGGATACCCAAAAATGCGCACCAGAGGTATCGACCACTCAAAAAGGTGATTCCTCTGTCAATACTCAATATCTACTAGAATCTCTACACACATCTCCCCATCATTAAAGTCTATCTCTCCATGGTCGATGATGTGAGATTGTTCTTGCATGTATCTTAGCAGCTGGGATACGAGGAAGATTTCATGCACTCTCCCAGACTACGATGGAAGTACCAAGTGGTATATTGCCTCCCCTATCCTTTTAAGTGTCAGAAATGGTCTGATAAACCTCGATGATAACTTACCACCTCATCCAAATCTCTGTAAACCTCATCAAGGTGAGACCTGTTGGAAGAAATTGTCTCCCTCCTCAAAATCAAATGGTCTCCACCTCCTGTCATCAGAAGACGTATGTCTTCTCTGTGATGTCTTCATCCACTATTGGATGATCTGCAACTTTTTAGTGGTAACATGTACCAACTTTGGACCCATAAGTGCTAACTCCCCTAGGTTTGTCCTGCATAGAGGTGTTCTGCATCGTTAACTGTACAAGGCCTCAAATGGTGCAATACAGATGGTGGAGTCATAACTGTTTTTTTATGAGAACTCCATAAAGAGAAATTGATCCTCCCAAATGCAGCCAAAATATAGGATGCATTCAAGAAGCATGTACTCCAGTGTCTGAATGGTCTGCTTCATCTAACCATCCGTCTGAGGATGAATGGCAGTGCTAAAATATAGTTGAGTCCTGAATGCCTCCTACAATCCCTTCCACAACTGTGAAGTAAAATGTGAGTCACATTTAGATACAATCATTGATGGAACCCCATGATGTCTCACAATCTCATGTATGTAGAGGCATCCCAATCCCTCTACTGATCCCTACTCTCGGATAGGTAGGAATTTGGCCGACATGGTTAGTCGGTCAACGATCACCCCAATGGAATCTTGTCCCCTAGAAGTATGTGGAGTCCTTCTCACAAATTCCATGGATATTCCATTCCACTTCCACTATGGAACCTCTAGTGGCTGCAGAAAGCTCGCTAGAACCTGATGCTTATCCTTCCCTTTCTAACAAGTTCGACATCATGAAATGAACTCTGCCACTACTTTCTTAATCCCTAGCCACTAGTGCTAACATCGGAGGTCCTAGTACTTCTTTTCCACACTAGGATATACCGCTAGAGAGGACGTATGGAACTCCCTCAACACCTCATCCTATAACAGAACTTGTACCATGGTAAATTCTCTAAATAGAATAACGTGATCCCCACCTTCCGGAAAATCATGAGGTTCTTTTCCTTAGGATATTTGAAAATTTCGAGCCTCATGGTAAATTTCCCCAAGCTGCGCCTCCCTGACTCACAAAAGGAGTGGGGAGTGATTGTCATATACTGGAGGTAATCTGGTCCACATCTATCCACTAAGGAAATCTATAACGCGGCTAGCTGCTCTGTTACCTCACACTGGAAATGCAGACCAGACCACCTATTGAGTGCATCTTCTACCGCATTCCCTTTCACAAGAGTATAAACTATCACAAAGCCATATTCTTGGAGGAACTCCAACCATCACTATTGTCTCTGGTTCAGGTCCTTCTATTAGAATATATACCGACGACTTGTTATCAGTGTGGATTGAAACTATTCTCCCAGAAAGTAATGTCACCAATTCTTCAAGGTGAAGACCACTACTGTTAACTACATGTCATGGGTATAATAGTTCTTCTCATGTTATCTCACCTGTCGCGAACCATAAGCAATCACTGCTCGCTCATACATTAGGACACATCCAAGTACGTTCCCTAATGCATCACAGTAGAGTACATACCCAATGCCCTCTTCTGGTATCCTCAAGATGGGGCACTTATCATTCTCTACCTCAGCTCTGGAAAAAACATTGCTGGCATCTATCTTCCATTCGAAGATTTTTTCCTTCTTCAATGCTAAAAAGGGTGAAGAAACTCTGGAAAAGTCTATCACAAATGTCAGGTATTATCCAACCAACCCCAGGAAACTCTGCACCTCAGTTACTCTCCTGGGTGGCTCCCAAGCATGCACAACCTCTATCTTTGACTGATCCATTTCAACTCCAGCTTTTGAGATAATGTGAACTAGAATGTGGACCTCTCATATCCCGAACTGGCACTTCTAGAGCTTACCATAAATATTTTTTCTCTCATAGTGTATCTTGAAATACCTACAGAATATAGGAATGCTCCTCCTCTAACTCTGAGTATATCAAGATATCATCGATGAATACCACCACAAAGCGATCAAGGTATGGCTAGATGATTATGTTCATGAGTCCCATGAACACTATTCGGGCATTAGTCATGCCAAATGGCCTAACTAAAAACTCATTCGGGCGATACCGACATCTGAAGAATTTCATATGCACGTCCTCATCTCGTACCCTGAGCTGATGATAGCCTGATCTGAGGTCTATCTTTGAAAACCAATGATCTCCCTTCAGCAGATCGAAAAGATCATCTATCCTTGGAAGTGGTTACTTTTTCTTCATGGTCACCAAGTTCAGGCACCATTAGTCCAAATAGAGTCTAAAACTCCCATCTTCCTTCTTGGTGAACAAACTCAAGGCTTCCCATGGATAAAAACTATGCTTTATGAACCCATTACTCTACAAATCCACCAACTGTTCTGGTAACTCACGAAGCTCTGTAGGATCCATCCGATATGCTGGTGTAGATATTGGTTTTGTACCTAGGTATAGGTTGATGCAAAAGTCTACTTATATATGAAGAAGTAGTCCTATAACATCATCATGGAAGAAATCAGTATACTAGTCTACCACTATAGTATAGATAGGTCTCTCAACATCAATAGCCCTGTGGGTAAGGCTGGCCAACTGATGTGTGATCAGTTGCACCCTCCTCTGGGTAATCCCATCATGTGCTGCCAATGTTCCCTTCTCAATAGTGATGGAAAACCTAGTCTCGTTCTTGTGGGCACACCGTACATTGCACCAAATAAAGTGTATCCGAACATGGATTTTTGATAACCATTCCATACCAAAGATGACATCGTAAGTCCACAGCACCACTACTAGAAGATCCCAACTGAAGCTATCACCTCCTAGAGTAAGATCACACTACCGGAACAAGTGTATAATCATTGAATCATCTCTTGTATGAGTCTCTATCTATAAAGATCGAGTCAATGACTCCTCCAGAATCTCATATCCCCGAACGAGAGTAGTGGAAAAAAAATTGTGACTGGAACCAGTGTCTATAAGTAATGTAGCTAATGTGGTGTAGACATAGATCAAACATCTAATCATCTCTGAAGCGACATGGGAATTGGCCACAGTTTCCGAAAGTAGAGCTCATCCCTGTCCACCTACTCCCTGTGGTTGGGATGGACCACATGGATGTGGGGGTGGTAGATCCTCAAATCACCACCCACCACCTACTGCACAACCAGCTCCTCTACCATGTCCGCCTACTGCCTATGAACCTCCCTGATCAAATCCATGCCTCTGCCTCGATAGTCCCTCGATTGTCTTTTGTTCATCCGTATAGTGGGTTTGGCAGTCTTGTGACATGTAACCCCGCCTACCGCACGAGTAGCATTTCCTGCTCCTAATATTCCCTCCTCTTTCTCATGAGCCCCACACCACCGACTCTGTATCCGGATGTCGTCCACGATAAGGACTCACCTGCTTGGGCACCTATGTCATTCTCCAAATTCCTGCTGCAGATGACTCTGATACCTAACGTTTGGTGGTGGCTCTCACTATTAGTGCCTTCTCAGTTAAGAATCTCTCCACCAAAAGTGCTATCCCTAATACACCAACATGTGTCAGTCTGCTGAGCGATATCATTGATACACTAATTTTCAATCAGAGACCCAGCTCAGTGGTTCGAGCTCTAAAGAAAGGGTCTCGTACCATGTTGGTGGAGTAGCGGGAGAGATCAGTTAACCTCATCGAGTGATGGGCCACAGTCGTTCTGCCCTACTATAAGTGAATCATCTTTTGTATAGGCAATGAGCGTAGAGTTACTGGGAAGAACCCTTACTAGAAAAGGCCCTCAAAGACTTCCCAGATGAGAGCTACCTTGTCATGTAACTGGATTTTCAGACTCCACCATCTTCCAGGTGATCCTCGGAAGAGTCTAGTTGCGAGGATCACCATCAGATTAGTTGGTTCCCCAACTAAGTGAAAAACACTAGCCATAGCCTCCATCCAGTACTCAGCTACCTACGGATCTGTCTCACCTCAGAACCATGGAGGCCTCTGCTGCTGGAAACCGTGAAATGCACTCAGTGAGCATGCATCCTTTACTGGTGGGGATGGTGGAAATGGTTTCCCTATGGGTTGTGGTGTTACGGGTACACCACCCAAATGTGCTAATGTCGTAAGAGGTCCATGCACTGAGGCCTCTTTGCTTGGTGGGCATTCATCGCCTAATCTCTCGGGAATCTTGGCTGGCTATTTATGTGGCGGAATCATGAAAGAAGATAGGTGTTCCACGGTCAATAAGTTATACATGGATAGATGGACCAAAGAGATCGTAAGAAAACCTTTTCAAAAACACACACAATCAGTGTTTCAGTGCACAGAGTAGGAAATCAGAATTCAGGGTTCTGGGGTATGGATTCGTCAGCTGCCGCACCAACACTAAATTCCCCCAACCAAAAACCGCACTCATAACACTTAACACTATTACCACATCAAATATATTAGAGTCATAGTTCTTCAATAGAATTGACTCCTCTGAAAAAACTTTGTCACGACCCATCCCCTGGGGCACATGTCGTGACAACCCCAAACCCGCCTTCTATAGGCCAGGGGAAAGCGACTAACACCCGAAATGAATATCCATAAAACGGGAAGGAATTTACTTTTAACATGTATGGACACATATTCCAAGAATGAAACAATAAGAAACTATGATATAAAATGATTTAGTAAAAGTGTGTTGAATGTAATGGGATGGAATACAAGCCCAACTGAAAAGTACATGTACAATTGAAAAGTTCAAATACTATAGAAAAGTGAAAAACAGATCTTGGATTGTCCCCCAAGGATTCTAACTGAAGGTTAGGTATATCTGATGATAAGTATTCTATATGTCATGTCATCCCAAATGGTCCACCTCCGTGCACCTTAAAGTCCTGGCTCCCTCAGCCTTGATCATTGATGTCAGTTGTCTACACAAGACACAACAAGATGCAGGTATAGCCCGTGCAGGGGTGAGTATAATGATACTCATTAGGGACCTTGAGACCCCCGTAGGTCTCTTATAGTTTCTCAAAGGAAATAAAAAAAAAGAAATACCTCCATCTCGAGCAAGTAGCTACAGTCATTAACTCTACTAAGATATATTCTCATACATATACCTAAGTTATCAAGATATACTCATCTCATACTTGATGGAAGAATACTACAGAGGTAACACCACGAAGGTAGAAGTACCACACAAGTAACACCATGAATATAGAAGAACCATACATGTAACACCACGAAGACAACACCATGAAGGTAGATGTACCACACAGGTAACACCAAAAAGATAACACCATGAAGGTAGAAGTACCACACAGGTAACAACATGAAGGTATAAGTACCACATAGGTAACACCATGAAGATAAAACCACGAAGGTAAAAGAATCAGGTCGTAATTAGCTATTACTTATGTACATAAGTAAATATGATTATTCGTAAGCTAGATCATCTTATTCTATTAAGAGGAACTGTTTCTGACCAACAACGGATCGACAAGTAATAACCCACACTGACCCACATAAGATCTGACCCAAATAGGATCAGTGTGTGCTAACCCACATAGGATTACAGAGCACTGACCCGCACAATATCTGATAGATGCTAACCCACATAGGATCAATAGACACTTACCCACTTAGGATCGATGTTATTTCTTCACGTTACAACTAGCCATAGGATTCCTCACACCTAGTGCGCTCAAGTTCTATAAAATATGCCCCTAGAGATATTGTTCATACCTAGACTACCACTAAGATCTAAAAATGAGTCACCTACAAGACTAACTTTTCGTAAGGGACCCAGCGTGATAGAAGGTGCGTCAGTCGGACGCCCGATCTGTCAGTTATATGCATTTTTTTTCTAAGGGCCTGGTTGGATTCAGGTTTGATCCATCATGGCCATACTCCAAGTATCTCGAAAAACTCATGTGGAGTAGACCAAAAATACCATCTTTTCCATGGGTCCCATCATCATAGTTGGTACATCAAATGGATTCCTAAATTTCAAGTTATGACCCTTTAAGTGAAACTAGTCCTGGTTGGGTCACCTTCCGGTCCGGCCAGGTCTGTGTCGATCCGACCTGGTTTTGGTTGAATAGACCCAAATCTGGATCTACCCTGGTTGCGTCGGGCCACGGAGGGCTTGTTCTGCTGGGCCGTGGTCTAGCTCGGCCTACAAGGGGGGAGGGGCCCACCCCGCAGGTATCACGTGACCCAGCCCACAAGGGTGCGATTTGTTGGGCTCATGTGGCTCGACCTGCAAGGGGGAACCACATCTGGCCCAGTCCACCACTAGGAGAAATAGTCTTCCCAGTTGGACATGAATGTGTGGGCAATTTTGGCCAGCTTCTGGGTTGCTGCCTCACCATGCAACGGTCGATCGTTTTGGCTGACCAAGGGTCCTCTTGTCGGCACAGCGTGACGGTAGTGTCACTCTCCACCTGTGGCGGCATTGAGCCACAACCTCCTCTAGCGGCGCACAACATCGTGGTACCCCACCTCCACCTTATGCAGTCAGATTGTGTTGGCCGCCTCCTTCACCCTGCATGGCACCTTTCCCATCAGCGGGGTGCGACGACACACGTCACCACCTCCGTAGTCGGCCGGTGTCGGTCACTCTGCCGACCACTATAGTATAGTGACATGGCCTCCTCCTATGGTGCACAATGACATGCCGCCTCCATTGTGTCTGGTTGCTAACGTCACGCTGGCGGTCTTCCGTGGAGTACTCAAGGGTAAACTAGGTAGTTGAGGGTTTGGTCCAAGTTCGATAAGACCACACCCTCTGCCTAAGCTTGAAAACATGATGGAGGATTAAAGGATTCAATTATCACTTGGAGTTAATCAAAATTCTAATCCCTACGTCCAGAACAATAGAGGTATCCCACGATTGTGGAATTGGGTCGGTGTTCTTTTTCCCCACAACAAGATGCCAATGTTACCGCTCAAGCATCGTCCTTCAGTTTGGGATTCAGCGTCACCTGTCACCGCCCGCTGGAACCGGCTCTGTCCTCCAAAGTTGGTGTCGTGGCACTTTATCAGCACTTCGTTGCTTGGTGAAGCCATGAAATTACCTCTCCCTAAGCTCCATATAAATTGGGGAGTGGAGTGTGAGCAATGCTCGTAGAATTTAGGTGTTTCATTTAATATGAACCTTCCTAAATTCAAATGATGATGTTACATAGGATTTGAACTATCAATACATTCATTGTCTTGACTCGCTATTGGTCCCACACTACCGCTTGTCTGTTGGAGGAAAAGAATGAAATAAATAAAATAATAATGTTATTTTATTATTATTTTAAAAAAGGCCAAAATAAATCTTTTTTTCCAGACCGACTACGTTCGAAGTGAATTCACCCTTAAGAGAATCCCAGTGTTGCAGATTCAATGATTCCCTCGGATTTTTAACCCAACCACCAGTTCAAAAGAAAGAAAACTTCGCTCAAGATTTTAATGAACGTACATTAAAAAAAGTTCCAAAATCCATTCTGGGTACACTAGGCCTCAGAATCACAACTCGTCTATTTTCACAGACTCATAATAATTCCATATAATTAAAAAATTACATGGAAAATATGGGTCTTTACATTGGGGGAAAAATATGTCTTCATGTGGGTGACTAAGTTATCATTAAGGTAGAGAATATATATTCAAGGGTGTACTGATTATTGTTACACCCTGACCATGGATTCCTATATCCGGTGAATTATTTTAATACATTGTCATGATTACAAAGAACCAAGTCCCGAAGGACAGATCAGTTTAGCTGCCTTGGAAAATAGATGACATACATTAACTTTACAATACAATTTCCAAAATAAAACACGAAATAGATTGTTATTTGAGAATTCAATTATTCCCTTTAGCTTAACCCTCAATATAAAACATAATACACTTCTTGGAATCCTGGGAAAATAAAACATAAGAGAGGGGTGAGCTCAGATTCCCAGTAAGGGTAAATAATTTTTCAAAAGCTATAAACTTTTAAGGAAAGATGTGTGATAAAAACAAAAACCATTTTAAACATAAACATGAACATAATATGGAAAAATAAATCAAACATTACCATATAAACATGTATATGGATATTCTACTAGTCGAATAACCACATGTAATAACTAATTTCGTAATGAGGGAATGCCTAATGCCGGACATCATTACCATATAGTCAAGGCCTTGTGCCAAGACTACAAATAAAATTTTTGTCAAGGCCTTGTGCCAAGAAACTATTTTGTCTCATGAGACCTAGCAATGCATCAGGGAGCTACAGTGGAATCCACCTGTCAATTACTAAGTCCACTGCATTCCTCATATGAAAACTTTGAAAATAACATAATCATTCATATTCAAACTAGCATATGAAATGTCAATACATTAACCATAAACCATGAATTGTATAAAAATATAGCATCAACAGTCAATCATATCATAACTCATTCAATACAATATGGAAAATTTTATTATAATAAATCACCCTCAATCAAAAATAATATCCAGTGAACGATGCTGACCTAGTTGAAAATGGTGAGTAAAACTTTTTGAGAGAAATATCCTTTTTTTAAAATCATTTAAAAGTCACACATTTATCAAGGAAGTAATTTCAAAGAGATTTTTGAATCAGAGTGTCCAATACCACTTCAAAACTTTTTAAAAGAATTATTATTTCAATACATTCATATCTATATAAATAAATCCTTAATATCATTTCGAATATATGGATGTTAATTAAAAATATTTAGAAAGATAAATATTTAAAACATTTAAAATACTGATCTTGATAAATATTACCTCTAAAAAATCCTTAAAATGTTCATTTTGAAATAATATTTATGAAAAATGGACATGGATTATAAAAATTTCCTAGTAAATATGTACACATAAACAATCTCGGATAATAATGAGATTGAAGAATTAACCCTTACCATGCACATTCCTTTAGTAGAGGGTAATTTTAACCTCTTGTATGAATATCATATTATGTTATTAAATTATAAAAAAACCACATTAATAGTTATGATATCATGCATGATTCATTTATGACTTTATACTACTTATTTAATAATAATTTTCATGTTAACATAACATTTCGGTTAATAATCACTTTCTTTATCGTACATGTTTTAACTTGTTACTCTTGATTGTATAACTTAGATCAAGATTTAAATACTTATATAATATAAAACATTTTTTATATATCATATATATTTAGAATACAAATATGTATAATAGACATATATAAGAAATGAAAAACACCATTTATGGAGATGGTAGTCTGTACGTACGCATAAACATTGTTTTCTATTTTCATATTGTATTGAAAGGAACTATGTGAATAAGAAATATGTAAGTATATATATATATATCCAGTATCATCATTATTCCATATATTACATACTTATTTGTAATATATATTTTCATAATCATCGATTAATGGTGAAAGTGGAAATAAATCTCATTGCGTAGTGGAGATGGTAATCCGTACGTACGCATGAGCGACAATATCATTTACATAAAGGTGTGGAATTGGATGGTATATTAATTCTACAGAGAAATAAGCATGTTATTTTCATTATTTATATACATATTACTCATCATTATATCAATCCAAATAACATAGTGTTGAATAACAAATTACACCATGGCGTGGAGACGGTAAGTCATACGTACGCACGCATGGTGACATTATCATTCATAAGACGGATATAATAATGAATATAGTTGTCCCACAATTATAATAACATCATAGTATATAGAAGATACTAGATTTATTATTTTTTAATTGAAAGACCAAATAAAGATTACGGGGATGAATAAGAGAACTTGAAAGAGGGTGGTGAAATCATTATCTCTTCTTTGGGTTCTTCCTTTTGATTTGATCTAAAGGGCTCCATAGGTTAGCTTTTAGACCAAAGAAAGGCCTCTAGGATAAATCTAGGATAGTTGGTAGGATATTTGGGTAGGGTTTGGCCGAACCAAATGGCTATGGAGGTGTGAATTTGATATATGGAGAAGTGCCCTTTTATAAGAGGGGTGAGGGGTACCTTAGGAAAAACTTAAAATATTATTTTATAATAAATTAATTTTCAGTTTCTAATGGCTCAAAAATGAATTATTTAAAGGATAAAGTGGGTATGGTTCGAAAACCACTCAACCAATATGTTTTAGACTGGTTTAGTTCACCATATTAACCTAAACCTTTAGATTTAACTCTTAGTTGAATTGTTTGGAATTTACCATGTCTCTTTGTATTTTTAAATTATATGGTTAATAAACTTACTATAAAATGTCAATCGAACCCTAAATGGTTCATTAATGACATATATATTATTATATAATTCTTTTGGCAGAACCTTATATTTTTAGGATTATTATATCAATTAATAATATAATATTTTTTTAAAAAAACTATTTTATGTCAATTTTGACACTATTTGATATTTGTTTTTTAAATCATAACAGCATGATTACCTCGAAAAAAATTGATCTAACCAACCCTAAGATGTCATAATATCCTAAAAAAGTAGTTTAATTTATAAAAATTCTCAAATTACATTTATTTGGATATTTATAATGTCCATTATTTTAATCTTTCATTAATACGATAATTACTGCATCATCATTGTGTCATAAATAAATTTAATTATATAATTTCTAAAGATTATAAATAAAATACAATTATTTAGGAATTCTTTTTAGATTTATAATGAATATTTATAGTCTAATTTATCTTATGTATAACTCTATATTAAAAATGTTTGAGTTATTAAACATTGATTTTTAACTCTTTTAAATCTTCTTTGAATTAAATATTAATAAATGTCCTAATCTAATCCAAGTGGACTTAAAGAATCATATTTTATTCATACCATTTTTTTGGTCAAATAAAACTTGTCCAATAGAATTTTGACATGTGTTAGTGTAAGAATAATATAATTTTTACCCTTAATTACCCTTTTTACTTTTAATCGTGGTAAATAAAAGTAAAAAGTTATTATTCACCAAAAATTATTTTTATCTTATTGAACCAAATTTTTCATACTGATATCAACTGTGTCTCTCGGATTTTTAAAATTCTACTCATAGAAGCGGTAAAATTATGTTTTAAGTGAATTTTCAAATTCTCCAAGGAGGTGGGTAAAAGACGGTGAAAAGTTCAATAAAATTTTATATATCTAATATTCTTAAAAAATGACTCCAATGAATTAAATTGAACATATATAGGTATTATGTATCTTTTTATTCCTAAAATAAACTTAAATAAAATAAATAATTATTTAAATAAAAAGTCAGTTTTAAACAATAACTCAGTGTTTTTCACTATTTATCAAAAATTGAATGTTTTCAAAAAAATACCAAAAAATTACCCTAAGCTAATTTTGATATTCCGATTTCAAAAATGAAGTCTATTTTACCAAATTCAAAACATAAAAGTTGCATTAATTAATTTAAATTTAATTCTTGTTGTCAAAACCAAAAGGCGAGTTTTTAAGAAACAAAAACTATCAAAAGATTGTCACCTATTTATGTTCAATCCCAAAGTGAAATTACTTACAATGACTAGCATTGGATAAATGGTAAAAATATAATCTATTTATACTTCCAAACCATTAAAATGTATAATTTAACACTATAAATTATTTCGATTAAAAATTTGTTTTCAGTTAAAATAATTTATTTTTTTACTATTCACCCAAATATGAAAGTTATCAGAAAAACACCAAAAATTTATTAAAAATAAATTCTTATGTCCTGATTCTAAATAATAAGTTTATTTTGTCAAATTTAATATTTAAATTGTTCAAATATTGGATTTAGAAAGGTTTCACCATTAAAAAAAGGTAAAAGTGCATTTTTAAAAAAATACTTCTTTTATCTGAAAAACAAAATTGAATTAGTTCTTATATTATGTCTAAGAAACTCATAATATGGATTGTAAAATTATAACGATTAAATATAGTTCAAAATTCAGCTAATAATTTTCATAACCACTTTTAAACGGCTAGTTTGTTATGTCGTGGTGTGCTTGAACTCGATGTTCCATGTAATACAAGTTATTGAATTACATTGAAGAAATAACGTACTATGAAATCCTGGAGAGTTACATTCGTCCCTCCAATAAATTGAATCCTCACAATTTGAAATTGTTCTTCGAAAATAAAAGGTTTAAAATTGAAAATACCTATGTGGAGAACTCATATCAGAAATTGGGTTAATAAAATTTAGTCTTAATAAGAGGGAATATATATATACTTGACAAGTAGATTTACATCCTTTAACTAATTCCTACCACAAACTCATCTTTCACTCTAAAAGATTTCAAAAAAAATCTTATAGTTATCCTAATCATATAGGGTTCCAAAAATAATGAATTTATAATTCACCTATCTGTCCCTTAAAGAAACTAGATTATACCATCTAGGGACTTCATGTAGTCTAGTTGTAGGAGGTAAATCCCAATCGCACTATGGTGTGGGTTCGATTCCCGTAGCTTTGTCTGATGTGAAATATTGTCACACGGTCTTTGTGTTTTCCTTTCTATAACAATCCAAAAATAACCTTAACAATAATATCCAATTTCAAACATAATCTATACCAACGTTTAGAATTATACAAATATTTCTATCCAAACTCACAGTCCAAAATTTATAAGGAAGTTAAAAACAATGAAAATCCTTTTTTCCCTATAATAACATGTGAGCACCATCATCATGTATTCTTTTGAAACACTGCAACATCCTGAATTACCATAAAACATTATTGATTACATTCATGCTCTTTTATTCCTTATAGAATACAGGATATAGTCCTTCTATCCAAAAATATTGTAAAATCCAACAATGATGGAATATACAAATCATTAATTAGTTTCAAGATAGTCAAGAATATCCAATATAATTTATCCAAATCAACCAACTCCTATTCCAAAAATCACTACCTCATTATCAGGACCATATTAAGGATTATCGTTCCTTCAACCATGTATTTTCCAAAAAGTGTAGCTTACTATTAAGTCACTTTTCTTAAAACCATATAATCTCAAATACTCAAAAAAATAGTACTACAGTACAGTCCTTATTTATCTCCATAATTCATATAACCTATATACTGTTCATATAACACTCAAATGAAATAATTCTTTAATAACAACATAATAACACTAGTCATTCCTCTTCATCTGATGTAGTATCATAACATGATTATTATCCAATAGCATCATTTTCAGTATACTCTGATTACTGGGACATTAATTCATGTAGTGTCCCAAAACCTTGTAGATTAACCATTATATATTTGAAACCTTTTTCTTAACCCTACAATCACGTATGTGGTGTCATTTTTCTCCACACTTTTATCAAACTCACATTCCATTCAAGCATTTACCAAGGTGATTCTTTCTACATTTATCACATATGGGAAAATCCCTCTTTCCCCTCTTATCTTTATTCATCCTTCTATCTACCAACCTTTACTTCTATTGCTTCCATTCAAAGCCATAGGACTCAAAGAATTTTTTACTTATCTTACTAACACCTGATATTATTTCTTCATAGGTTGAGAATACGTGGGAGACTATTTCCCTTCTAAATGTTGGCTTACTAAGGTGAAAGATAATATCCTTATTACTCTTTGTATCATACATATTGTTGGGGTTCACATTCATTCTACTAGGTGCCATTTATATACAATGTCATACTCTAGGTAAATTGATGAATTGCAATGAATAATTCCAAACTTTTAAAATACATAACACAAATTGTAATGTTTATAGATATACTCTATAATCATAAAAATATTTTCTTTGAGGAGGTATATACTCGTAAATCCTTCATAATTATTTTTAAAGAAAATGATAATTATCATTAGCATATCCCCTAGGAGTGTTTTAACCATGAGTTCAGCAAGGCTCGTTGTCGTGCACCAGTTCTCGTTCGAGTATAGCACAAAGTGGTATTTTTGGGTTTTACCTTTAGGTACATCTGTGCAATAGGCACCTCTACCTGCTCGTATCCAGACAGGGATTTGTTTTTGGAAAAACTCACAAAATCTCTACAATATCAAAATTCTAGGAAGTAATTCTATACTAATCCTCAAAGTCTATCTTAGAGCTATGTGATCTAATCATGGTTTATCAAAATATAGTTTCTTTGGTTTTTACTAAACATCCTATGATACCAACTGTAACGCCCTGACCCTAGATTCACAGAACCAGTGTATTATTTTAATACATTATCATGATTACAATGAAACAAGTACCGAAGGACCGATCAGTTTAGCTGCCTTGGAAAAAATATTACATACATTAACATTACATTACGATTTAAAACACAAAACACTGCATAGATAGTTTTTTGAAAATGCAATTATTCCCTTTAGCTGAACCCTAGATATCAAACATAATACACTTCTTGGAATCCTCGAAAAATAAAACATAAGAAAGGGGTGAGATCAGATGCCCAGTAAGGGTAAATAATTTAGCGGAAGCTATAACCTTTTAAGGAAAGATGTGTGATAAAAACAACACCCTTTTAAAACATAAACATGAACATAATATGAAAAAATAAATAAAAAATTACCATATAAACATAAACATGGATATTCTACTAGTCGAATAACCACATGTAATAACTAATTACATAATGAGGGAATGCTTAATGCCCGACATAATTACCACATAGTCAAGGCCATGTGCCAAGACTACAAGTAAAATTTTCTCAAGGCCTTGTGCCAAGACACTAGTTTGTCTCCGGAGACCTAATGATGCATCGAGGATCTATAGGGGATCCACTCGTCACATACTAAGTCTACTGCATTCCTCATATTAAAAATTTGAAACATAACATAAACATCTGTATTAAAACTAGCATACGAAATGTCAATACATTAACCATAAACAATGAATGGTATAAAAATAGAACACCCACAGTCAAACATATCATAACTCATTCAATACAATATGGAATATTGTTTAATAATAAATCAACCTCAATCTGAAATAATATCCAGTAAAGGATGCTGACGTAGTTGAAAATGATGAGTAAAACATTTTGAGAGAAATATCCTATTTGTAAAATTATTTAAAAGTCACACATTTATAAAGGAAGTAATTTAAAAGAGATTTTTGAATCAATGTTTCCCATAACACTTTGAATCTTTTTAAAAGAATTATCATTTCAAAACATTCATATCTATATAAATAAATCCTTAAAATAATTTTGAAAACATGGACGTTAATTAAAAAGATTTAAAAAGATAAAATTTTAAAACATTTAAAATCTGATCTTGATAAAGAGTATCTTTGAAAAATCCTTAAAATATTCATTCTGAAATCATTTTTACGAAAAATGGACATGGATGATAAATATTTCCCAGTAAATATATACACATAAACAATCTCGGATAATAATGAGATTGAAGAATTAACCCTTACCTTGCACTTTTCTTTTTTCGAGGGTACATTTAACCTCCTATATGAAGATCGTAGTATGTTATTAAATTTTACCAAATCCATATTAATATTTATTATATCATACATGTTTTAATTTGTGACTCTTGATTGTATCACTTAGATCACAATTTAAATAATTCCAGAATATAAAACATGGTTTATATATTATATATGTTTATAATACAAATATGTATAATAGACATATATATGAAATGAAAAACACCATTTATGGAGATGGTAGTTTGTACATATGCATAAACATTGTTTTCCAATTTCATATCGTATTGAATGGAACTAAGACAATAAGAAATATGCACGTACATATATATATCTCTCTCAAATATCATAATTATTCCATATATTACATACTTATTAGTAATATATATTTTTATAATCATTGATGAATGGTGAACGTGGAAATGAATCTCATCGTGTAGTGGAGACGGTAATCCGTACGTACGCACGAGCGACAATATCATTTCCTTAAAGGTGTGGAATTGGATGGTATATTAAATTTAAAGGTACATTAGAATATTATTTTCATTATTTATATACACATTACTTATCATTATATCTATCCAAATAACATAGTGTTGAATAACAAATTACACCATGGCGTGGAGACAGTAAGTCGTACGTACGCACACATGGTGATATTATAATTCATAATATGGATAGAATAATGAATATAGTTGTGACATATTTATAATAACATCACAATATATAGAAGATTCTAGATTTTTTATTATAGAATTGAAACAACAAATAAATAGTAAATGTAAGAATAAGAGAACTTAAAAGAGGGTGGTGAAATCATTACCTCTTCTTCGAGTTCTTTTTTGTTGATTTCATAAAAATAGCTTCTTAGGTAGGATTTATGACCAAATTAAGGCCTCTACGATTAAGGTAGGACAGTTTGGAGGATATTTGGGTAGGTTTTGGCCATGAAAAATGGCTTTGGAGGTGTGAAATTGAGAGAAGGTGAAGTGCCCTTTTATTAGAGGTGCGAGGGGCACCGTAGGCAAAACCTAAAATATTATTTTATAATAAATTAATTTTCATTTTATAATGGCTCAAAAATGAATTATTTAAAGGATAAGGTGGGGGTGAGTCAAAGAACCCTCAACTTATAGGTTTTAGATAGTTTTAGGTCACCATATTAACCTTAACTTTTATATTTAACTCTTAGTTAAATAGTTTGACATTTACTATGTCTCTTTGTATTTTTAAATTATATGGTTAATAAACTTACTATAAAATTCCAATAGAACCCCAATTAGTTCATTAATTGCATATATATTATTATATATGTCTTTTTTCCAAACCTTAGATTTTTAGGATTATTAAATCAATTAATAATAAAATATTTCTTTTAAAAACTATTTTATGTCAATTTTGACACTATTTGGCATTTTTTTTGTTAAAATCATATCCGCATGATTACTTAAAAACAATTTATCTAACCAACCCAAACATTTCATAATAACCAATAAAGTTATTTTGATTTATAAAAAGTCTCAAATTAAATTTATTTGGATATTTATAATGTCCATTATTTTAATCTTTCATTAATATGGTAACTACTGCATCACCATTGTATCATAAATAAATTTAATTATATAATTTCTAAAAATTATAAATAAAATAAAATTATGTATTAAATATTTTTATATTCTTAATGAATATTTATATTGTAATTTATCTTATGTATAACCCTATATTAAAAAGGTTTTAGTTATTAAACTTTGATTTTAACACCATAGCTCTTCTTGAAATTAAATAATAATAAATGTCCTAATCTAATCCAGGTGGACCTAAAGAATGATATTTTATTCCTAAGGTTTTTTTTGGTAAAATTAAATTTATCCAATAGAATTTGGATAGGTGTTATGTTAAGAATAATATCATTTTTACCCTTAATTACCCATTTTACTTTTAACTGTGGTAAATAAAAGTAAAAACTTAATAATCACAAAAAAATATTTTTATCATGTTGAACCACATTTTTCATATTAATATCAACCATGTATCTCGAATTTTTGTAATTCCACTCACAGAAGTGGTAAGAGTATGTTTTATGCAAATTTACAAATTCTCCTAGGAGGTAGGTAAAAGACAGTAGAAAATTCAATAAAATTTTATATATATAATATTATTACAAAATGACTCCAATGAATTACATTGAATAAATATAGGTATTATGTATCTATTTTTACATAAAATAAATTTAAATAAAATAAATAATTATTTAAATAAAAAGTCGGTTTTAAACAATAACTCAGTGTTTTTCATTATTCATCAAAAATTGAATGTTTTTAAAAAAATACATAAACATTACCCTAATCTAATTTTGATATTAAAAATTCATAAATTAATTCTATTTTACCAAATTCAAAACATATTTGTTTCATTTATTAATTTAAAATTAATTCCCGTTGTCAAAACAAAAGTTGTATTTTTAAGAAAAAATAACTATCAAAATATTGACACTTGTTTATGTCTAATATCAAAGTGAAATTAATTACAATTACTAGCATTGAATTAAATGGTAAAAATATAATCTATTTATACTTCCATACCATTAAAATTATTAATTTAACACTATAAATTATTTTGATTAAAAAAGTTGTTTTCGATTAAAATATAGTATTTTTTACTCTTCACCGAAATATGAAAGTTATCAGAAAAACACCAAAAATTTATTGAAACTAAATTCATATGTCCCGATTAAAAAGAAGAATTTGATATTGTCAAATTGAATATATAAATCTTTCAAATATTGGATTTAAAATGGTTCACCATTAAAAAGAGGTAAAAGTGCATTTTTTGAAAAATAATTCTTTTATCTGAAAAAATGAATTAGTTCCTACATTATGTCCAAGAAACTCATAATATGGATTATAAAATTATAAGGATTATATATAGTTTAAAATTCAATTAATACTATTCATAACCGCTTTTGAATGGCTATTTTGGTTGGTCGTGGTACGCTTGAACTCGGTGTTGCGTGTAGTGAAAATTATTGAATTACTTTGAAAAAACAATGTACTGTGAAATCATGGGGTGTAACAATTATCAGGGAGATAAAGTATTTTTTCAATTGTCAAAATTATAAAAAGGGAGATATTGTTAGAAATCCCACAAGATTTCTATTGTATTTATTGACAAACGATTTTATAAACAAGAATTTGGTTTGTTAAGGATTTTTAACTATAAGGACTATCGAATTTGATAACCACTATGTGTGTTTTCATCATAATCAAGAATTCAATATTTCTTAATAATATCATTGTTCAAAACAAATTTTGATGATGACCAATTTAGTGAAGTGAACCTTTTGTGATTGATAGTTCCAAAAGTGGAGATCCTAGTTGGGATGTCCAATGACGATGTTCATGATCATTCTTGGAGAATATATATGGACTTATTATGTTCACAAGGCTAGTTAAATAAGGTTAAAGTGATGATTGGCCATCTGGATACCCAAGTGGATATATAAAGAGGGGAATTTATTGAAGATGATTACATAATTTTTATGCAATCATTAATTCTATAAGTATTTTAAAAATAATAATAAAGATATTATTAGGCAATTTAACATTCCAAAAGATGGTATGAAATGATGCACCAATTGTTTTGTGTGTACTAGTTGAAAAATGATATTGGAGGATATAGTTGATAATTATTTCCTTGATTTTTGTAAGGTTATGAGATTGATTTAAAACCCGGATCATTGGTATATTCCTGGGGTAGGGGTAGCATATTCCTTGGGAAGGGGTTCTAGAAACACACATGTGTATCAATATTTATCCATTTAAGCTTACAATAAGCTTTGTATGGGAAAATATGAAATGAAAAAAAGAAAATTGGTGACCTATTTAAGTTTATGATGTGGATTTAAACTCACATAAAGCATCACTAAGTTTTCTTATATCCCTGTAAGGGTAAGGGAAACTTCATGAAAAGGTATTCCAAAAATATAAAAGATCGGGTAATGGTATAATTGATTTCTTTTTCATTTAGAAAAGTTACATAAGAGAGTGCGCAAATGGAACTATAGACTATATAATGGTATCCATTCTATGTATGGGTATCCTATAAGGTACATGGATCATGTATAGTTATCTATATAGCTGTATAAGGGTGTAGGTTTGGCAGAGTAATGGTATTCAGTCAGCTTTATGGTAACTTATAAGTTCCATGGCTTTAATAAGGGTTACAAGAAAAGACTGTAGTGAAGAAAAACATATCACAACATTGAAAATGTGATGTCATGATTGATAGAGTCATCACATGTAGTAGAGAAAATTCATGCACAGTAAAATATAGTGAAAATTAGTATATGGTTATTTTCTCAACAAAAATAAACAACCAAATTATAAGAGAGATAATCATACATCATGGATTTAATGGATACTTTGAAAAGGAATGTATTTTTATATTTTCATGTCATAAAATTTGGGATGTTCCCACACCATCGAAAATAAAAATCATCATAGTATTACATATGTTATTTTTTTAACCTAGAAGATATTTCCCCAAAGATGTATTAGTTTTGTTGTGGTATCCATGCTTGAATGCTATATCACATTTTAGGAGACTCTAAACTATACTAAAATGAAGTTAATGTGTGTGGTTATTCTTAAATTAATGGTAAAATTCATTTTATGGTGGATTAATGGTCATGATTCATAAACAATGACGGGTTAATGATCCTGACATCGTGCTATGGAAATATTTTTTTTCTATATTTTATAAAAATGCATTCAGTCATATAGATATTTTCTATGGGGTAGATACCTTATGTATTATAATCCCTCTAATTTGGTAATACTCATTCCAAGACACATATATAATTTGTGACACATAGGTGACTCTTAATATTATTTTAATGAACATTTGGTTTTCCATATTTTCATATATGGAAAAATATGATATGTAGATTGATATATTCTTGAGTATCTATAACTTTTAAACAAATAAATACTCAGTTTTGTTATAAACCAATACACATTGGATACTTGTGATTATCATAGGGAAGCTGATATTTAATCCCTACAATTATATTGAATAGATAATGGGTAAATAATTATAAATCTACATGTAGATGTATTATATGAATTCATATGTGAATGATGAGTATAAAAAAATCTCTTTATCTGATGAAGAAGGAGGTGTTGTTGTACTTAGGGGTAAGAAGTCAGATAATTTTCTTCATTGAAGATGATTAAAATAAATAATAAGTGGTCTACTAATCAAATAAAATTAAATCTATTATAGTATTATTCTAGAAGGGTGTTCCAAAATTATTCTGGAATAAAAAATCCAAAGAATCAATTGAAATATTTTCCAAAGAAGAATAAGTAGGTGTTTGATTGATGATCCTATAAAAAAGTGATGTAATTCCAGATATATTATGGAATATTTTGTGTTTTATTAGTTAGTTTTAACAAAAGTAAATGAGAATCTTGATAAAGAATTCAATATAGCATCAATTTGTTTCCCAGGATGCAATCCATTAATGTGATTGTGGTTAATGTTCCTATATGTCAGGAAACTATAAAGGTGATCCCTCCCACCAGTAGTAAGAGATTGAAAGAACATTCAATGGAGTGACCTATGGGAAGTAGCAAATCATACCGAAACCTCATAAATAAATGTGGTGAGAATCAGAGTAAACTAGTATGAACCATTGTAATAAGTGACAATTATAGTTATTTTGGTTGAGGATATAATGTCATTTCATTATCCTTAGATATATCCCGGTTAGGGCGAGTCAATTAAATAATTGAGTTCAAATTTACTTTATTCTTAAATACTTAATCTAGTGAGTAAATATAAATAATATAAAGTGAAAGGGAATAAAAAAGTGATCGTCAAGGATGAGAGGTAAATTTCATTTAATGGTAAGTGACAATTTATAGGATAATGAGTTCTTAATATCATTTAAAATGTGTAATAATATAAACCATCTCAACTAAACAGGCAACCAGATCCATACTATCATAGTGAGGTATCAAAATAAAATGGAAACAACTATTTAATATTATTGAAATAATATATAAAACTAGAGTATACGGTAGAAGAAAAGTAATAGAAACAAAAAATAAAAATAATCAAGTAAATATGATAAACCATAAAATTATGAATCAGAAAATTCCATAATTATCATTGTGACAATTATAACCTCAAAGACAAACCAAACTGAATGTAGAAACAAAAGGATAATCCCTCATGATACATGAGTACCTTCCAATTATGTAGATCATGAAATAAAACATGTATAAATAGCCAAAATTAAACTTAAGGTCTGAGAATAAATCCCTATTAGTTATATCCACCTAATATATACATGGTGTAATATCATTAATTATTCATTTATAGCTATAAAAAATATATTTTTAGTGAATTTTTCATAAATCAAAAATAAATTGTAAACCATTTTCCTTATCTTTTCATAAAAGCATTTCAAATTCATAATCCATAAATATGAAAAGTAGAATTCATAATGCCTTAATGCATAACCATATACTATAATGTACCCATGTGAACTTATATCCATGATATCTCATCTTCTGAATCTATATGATATAATATCACATAAGAACCAGTGGGAAACAATGCATGATAAAAACACATCATGTGATAAATAGTTGTAAATAGAAATTTATTATCCACTCATGCTCTACCATATGGTAAAACACGTACTATACATATAAATACTGTTTGATAAAAATAATATCAATGCCTTAAATAGTTCATTTTCATCCTTAAACAACCCTTATAAGTTCCACACATACTAAGGATACATATGTCTCTTTCTGGAAGCACCCATGGGTCTTAATTTGAGAAAATTATCAATTAAATTTAAAAAACCATTATGTTAATTTACATGAAAAAATATTACCAATAAAGTTAACTTTTTTTTTAAAAATATATTTCCACATAAAAACCTCCATTCATGAATTTAAACAAACACTTGGAGTGATAGATTCAATTTTTAATGAAAAAAATCAATTTAAAACATGTATCCTTCACAAAAAATATAAGGAAATAATTTAGCACGTGAATTTAATATGAAAAAATGTAATTTAAAATAAAAATTAGAAAAAAAATATACTTAACACTTCATATAGATATACCTACCTTTAAACTAAGGAATCACAGTGGAAAACCTACACCACAGGAAAATCTAACAAAGAATGAAGGTGTTGAAGACCATGAAATAAAATCTAGAATCTGGATCCAATTACACGTAGTTTAGATTCTTCAATTATATTATGATATATAAAATAATATTTAGGATATAAAATGTGATATTTAGAAACCACATAGGAGAAGATCCACTTACCTAGAGTCATTAATGAAGATCACACATTCTTCGATATGCCAATAGGAGGGTTTAGAGGGTCCAAAAATGATTCCTTATAAAACTAAAAGACATGTAAAATGTTTTGGGTAAATAAGGGGTAACACTTGTGTAATTCCATAGGGATTAGTGTTTTTTTAAAAAAATAATTTAATTAAATTTAGTGCACAAGGTTTGCGGGAAGGGCCACATGGCTAGGAAAATCATGAACCCAAGTAAAGTTCCCCTACTATAGAGGTTGTCTCTTTCTAAGAGATGGGATCATGATTGGATAAAATGTGTGGAAATTGTGAATTATACATTATCTAGGGGTTCACGGTCTACACTGGTGGGGAACATGGTTTAAGAAATCATGTGATAACTGTTTATAGCCCTGAAAGCCTCAATGAAAACTCTGAATTCCACCCACAACTCCATAAACCATTGCAAACCAAATAGAGATAAAAATATGGTCAATTAATAAATGAAAAATGTAACATGATATTACATTATCCCCAACATAAAGGCTTTGAATCCATATAAAGATCCTAATATTATGAATTTTAAAAGAGAGAGGGTCGTTGCTTCAGATCACAGATTCTTTCCCCCACGTCTCATGGATATCCAATTTGTACTACCTTGGGGCCTTGAAAAGATGAATAATTATTCCAAAAATCTTTTTATTGTGGTGATACATAATTTGAAATACTTTTCCAAAAATATTGGTATTAGTAACAATATTGACATTTTATCATACATGGGAAGCATCCATCATAAAATTCCTAAACTAGGAAACATGACACACACCTTTGTTAAAAGTCAACTGATATGGAAAGTCCAATAAACTAGACACCTTCCCAGATCATCCAATGATCTCAATGGGTCCTAAAAACCCTCATTGGAAACCGAATCTATTTACAAAAATGATAATTTACTATGTGAGGTCAGAATTTGGAAAAAACCAAATCAATATCTTGAAACACTAGTGGCCATCAATGATAGCTTGTATAAGATTTCTAAATTTTCTGTTATATGAACCACCTCATTCTGTTCAAGAACACCCCTTCTGTAATCTCATGAATTGGGAATGCGATTGTGAGGAGCACTACTAAAACTCTAAAATTATAAGGGAGATATACATGGATACCCATACCAAAAATCAAAGCACCCCATATTCGTCAAATCCTGATAACTAGTGTTTTCATAAAATTTCTCTAGAGGTAAATTATTTTCTAACATTTTTATAAAATCATGCACGCAAGAACACATCATATCCTCAATAACTTAGGTAAACCTCTCTATCTATCTATATATATATATGGATGATATGTATTGAATAATTTAAATAAGGAATCCATTTCCTTTTAAAACCACTTCTAGAACATGGTTATGAACCTCAATCCCATGTCAAAAACACATGGTGAAGGAACCCCAAAATGTTTCACAATCTCTTAGACATAACATTCCCAATGATATTCCACATTCATCATATCCATTATAGTTAAGAATTAATCTTATTACTTAATATGATCAATGGATTTCCATGTTTCATCCTTGCGATTAGGAGTCTATGTCAAACCAATAAAAAATCCACCAAAATCTCCTCCTAGTTCCATAACATTATGGGTAAAGGTTGAAAAAACCCTCTAGGTAATTATTTTTCCAACATTATTCCCAAACAAGTAAAAAACCATGATATAAAATCCCCAATCAACCACCAAATACCAAAACACCAATAAAAACTCCTTATATCATAATACATCTTAGTTTCCCTTCGGTTCAAAATCTAATAAGACACATGTCCACTATCCATCTACTCCTTCCTCAGAGAAAGTGGAACAGAAAACCTATCAAAAAAGCACAAGTCTCCACTAGAAGTCTGAGACCACTCTCCCAAGGTCTCCCCAACATTAATTCATTCACTAAAATATTGAAACATAGTTCCTCTCACCCTCTCAGTCTGAAATTTCTCTTCAAAAGATGGCTCAGCCTTCATTGAATCCATGAACATGTGTACACCATCCTCTTCTACCCTTAATCTCATTTCAGAAAAAAAAACCTCATTAGACAACACTCATCCATTAATTCCTTCAACAACATGATATAATAATTTTCTTCTCAAAGCATCAATGACCACATTTCCTATCCTCAGAGTATATGAAATATTAAAATCATAATTTTGATGATATTCAACCAATTATCACTGTCAAAAATTATAATCTGACTATGTACACATATATTTTAGGCTCTTATGATTTAAATACACTGTGATCTAATCCCCAATAATTTTTTGACCCCATGTCCTGAGTTCAAGAATAACTAGTAATAATTCAAGATCAAGGATTGGGTAGTTATTGTCATAAGGGAATAACCATTATAATATTTAAGAACCTTCCAATTTCCCCAAAATATAGAATGTTTCCACACTCTTTACTTGAAGCATCAATGAAATCATCATAACCTAAACCAGGTTTTAAATTGATCGAATCTAGTGAAGAATTAAACCTCACCTTTAAATCCTAAAATGATCTATAACCCCTCTCATTCCATTCAAAACTTACCCACTTTTGGGTTAATTATATCATTAAATATTCATGTGTGAAAAATTCCTAAAAAATATCCAATTGTAATTAAAAAATACATGATGTTTTAGATGTCAAACACATTTCGGGGCTACACCTAGGATATGACTACTTATATCATATCTAGATCTACTCAGATACCCCTCTCAGATATCAAATTCCCCATTAATATTAGTTACCATTTCCAATCAATGTTTTATGAATGATTTACAAATGGGAAATATGGACATATAATATGGATTATAAAAAAATATCATCCTCAATAAAAATAGAAAAATTCTCCAAGAATCAATGAATGTATCAATTAATCATTTTCAAAAAATACCAAAGGATAATTAGTGTGACAAATGTAATAACAATAAACTCAAACTACCTATATAAAACACTAAATATTTTCATAGATATATCCCCTTATCTAAATCTAAAATGGGGGTTCTGTGACCAATGTTTAATCTTTAAAAACTGAT
The DNA here is from genome assembly GCA_963277665.1 of Viscum album. NCBI lineage: Eukaryota > Viridiplantae > Streptophyta > Magnoliopsida > Santalales > Viscaceae > Viscum > Viscum album. Next base: position 1,154,877,482 of record OY728133.1, on the reverse strand, counting down.
GATAACCTTATTTTTGGTCAAAAGTATCATCAATCACAAGAAATGGATATTGTTTTGTAGTAGTCACATGATTCAACTTTATATAACCCACACAAAGAATGAGACTCCTATCGACCTTCATTACCAATAAAATTGGTGAATCCTATGTTTACAAGAAAGGATAAATAAATCATTTAGCATACTGGTCCTCAAGTTGGACCATAACTCCAACACATTCGGCATGCTACATTTTATAATATGTCATATAAATGGGTATAATACTTGGTAGTATCTCAATATTACACATGATCTCCCTCAATGGAGGTAAACTTTAAAAAAAGTATCAAGAAAAATCATAGGGTATGCACAGAAAACTATAGGAATCATGTTGACCAATCTAGGTCCAACTACATATATAATCATATCTAATAACTAACAATAGATTAATGTATCATATTAACCAACCTTCTTAACCCTCCCTGATATATAGTCTCACTCACACTAAATGACATGAGTGTCCCCATCAGAATAAAGAAACTAAACTCAATGATAGTAGTATTCAACCTAATATTTCACAATGATACTCTAATCCATGATATTAGTCAATTAGAACTTATATATATCAAGAATCATGAAGTCCCACATTATTTCATAGTTTTTTATCATCAAAAAATACTAGGGAAACATGCTTCCTTGTTTTGACCTCTTTTTCAATTCTATTGAATGATCCAGCCAAAATGTAATAAGTTCTTAATGTTAACCCAACATTTCAACCAACTTTTACAATATAAAATAATGAGTACATATATATATATATATATTTCTAAAGTATCATAATTATTCCATATATTACATACTTATTAGTAATATATATTTTTATAATCGTCGATGAATGGTGAGCGTGGAAATTAATCTCATCGCATAGTGGAGACGGTAATCCGTACGTACGCACAACCGTCAATATCATTTCTTTAAAGGTGTGAAATTGGATCGTATAATAATTTTACAGAAACATTAGAATGTTATTTTCATTATTTATATATATATTTCTCATCATTATATCCATCCAAATAACATAGTGTTGAATAACAAATTACACCATGGCGTGGAGACGGTAAGTCGTACGTACGCATGCATGGTGACATTATCATTCATAAGATTGATAGAATAGTGAATATAGTTGTTCCATATTTACAATAACATCACATTATATAGGCTATACTGGATTTATTCTTTTATAATTGAAACAAAAAAGAATGAGTAAGTGGAAGAACAAGAGAACTTGAAACGGGGTGGTGAAATCATTACCTCTTCTTCTGGTTCTTCCTTTCGATTTGATGAAAATCACTCCATAGGTAGGATTTCTCACCAAAGTAAGGCCTCTAAGATGAAGTTAGGATAGTTGGGAGGATATTTGGTCAGGTATTGTCTGACCCAAATGGTTTTGGATGTCTAAAATTGAGAGAAGGGGAAGTTCCCTTTTATTAGAGGTGTGAGGGGAACCTTAGGAAAATCATAAATTATTATTTTATAATAAATTCATTTTCGGTTTATAATGGCTAAAAAATTAATTATCTAAAGTCTAAGGTTGGAATGGGTCAAAAAACACTCAACCAATAGGTTTTAGACACGTTTATGTCACCATATTAACCTTATCTTTTAGATTTAACTCTTAGTTAAATAGTTTGACATTTACCATGTCTCTTTGTATTTTTAAATTATATGGTTAATAAACGTACTATAAAATCATAATCAAACCTAAATTGGTTCATTAATGACATATATATTATTATTTAAGTTTTTTGGCCGAACCTTATATTTTTAGGATTATTATATCAATTAAAAATATAATATTTGTTTTAAAAACTATTTTATGTCAATTTTGACACTATTTGGTATTTGTTTTTTTAATCATAACAGCATGATTACATCGAAAAAAATTGATCTAACCAACTCAAAAATATTATAATTACCTATAAAATTAATTTATTTTATAAAAAGTCTCAAATTACATTTATTTGGATGTTTATAATGTCCATTATTTTAATCTTTCATTAGTATGGTAATTACTACATCACCATTGTATCATAAATAAATTTAATTAAATAATATCTAAAAATTATAAATAAAATAAAATTATGTAGGAAATATTTTTATATTTCTAATGAATATTTATAGTGTAATTTATCTTATGTATAACTTTATATTAAAAATTTTTTAGTTATTAAACGTTGATTTTTTCTCCTTAGCTCTTCTATGAATTAAATAATAATAAATGTCCTAATCTAATCCAAGTGGACATAAAGAATCATATTTTATTCAGAAGGTTGTTTTTGGTCGAATTACACTTATCCAATAGAATTTGGACATGTGTTAGGTTAAGAATAATATCATTTTTACCCTTAATTACCCTTTTTTACTTTTAACTGTGGTAAATAAAAGTAAAAAGTTATTATTCATCAAAAATTATTTTTATCTTATTGAACCACATTTTTCATAATGATATCAACCCTGTATATTGTATTTTTGAAAGTCCACTCACGGAAGCGGTTAAATTAGGTTTTATGCGAATTTACAAATTCTCCTAGGAGGTGGGTAAAAGACTGTGAAAAGTTAAATAAAATTTTGTATATCTAATATTATTACAAAATGACTCCAATTAATTACATTGAACATATATAGGTATTATGTATATATTTTGATCTAAAATAAATTTAAATAAAATAAATAATTATTTAAATAAAAATATAGTTTTAAAGAATAACTCAGTGTTTTTAACTATTCATCCAAAATTGAATGTTTTCAGAAAAATACCTAAAATTTACCCAAAGATAATTTTGATATTATGAATTAAAAAATTAATTCTATTTTACCAAATTCAAAACATATAAGTTTCATTTATTAATTTAAAATTAATTCCCATTTTCAAAAACCAAAAGACGTATTTTTGAGAATAAATAACTATCAAAAGATTGAAACATGTTTATGTCCAATCTCAAAGTTAAGTTACTTAAAATTACTAGCATTAGATTAAATGGTAAATATATAATCTATTTATGCATACATACCATTAAAATTTATAATTTAACCCCACAAATTATTTTGATTAAAAAAGTTGTGTTAAGTTAAAATATATCAGAAAAACACCAAAATTTTATTGAAACTAAATTTTTGTGTCCCTATTCTAAAGAATAATTTCATTTTGTCAAATTAAATATATAAAATTTTCAAATATTGGATTAAAAAGGGTTCACCCTTAAAATGCGGTAAAAGTGCATTTTTGAAAAATAATTCTTTTATCTGAAAAAAATGAATTAGTTTTTACATTATGTCTAGGAAACTCATAATATGGATTCAAAAATTATAAAGATCATATATAGTTCAAAATTCAGTTAATACTATTCATAACCTCTTTTGAATGGCTAGTTTGGTAAGTCATGGTGAGTTTGAACTCGGAGTTGCGTGTAGTGAAGATTATTGAATTACATTGAAAAAATAACATACTATGAAATCATGGGGTGTAACAATTACAGGGGAGAAAAAGTATGTTTTAAATTGTCAAAATAAAAAAAAGGGTGATATTGTTATAAATCCCACAATATTTCTATTTGATTTATTTACAAATGATTTTATAAACAAGAATTTGGTTGGTTAAGGATTATTAACTATAACGACCCATACTTTACATACATTGTTATTACTTCATAATTAAAGCACACTTATTACAACATTTAACAAAACCAAGAAAGGGCCGTATAGGTATAGTGTCTTTAGAAACTGGGAAACATAAACAACTAGTTCATAAAGCATCTACTTTGTCTCCCATTTATTTCATCATATCTAGAGTCCCTTTTTGGCATATTCTACTTAATAACCTTCTTCTTGACCTGAGGAAATAAAACATACAAAAGGGTGAGCTCAAATGCTCAGTAAGGGTAAACAAAAGAAATATCAATCACATCATATACATAAGAACATAACTTTTGGAAATCTTATCCTTCAAAAGAGAACATAATATCATAACATGGGATAAATCATAGAAGTGAAATACAATCCCAATAATCATAAATTAAAACATGAAACCTTATGGCATACACACATAATCATAGAGAATAATTTCTTATTAGTCAAGACTCATTTCCAAGACTATCTTAGTGGACAAAGTCCATTTCTGAACCGAGTTACCCTCGTTTCAGTCCTGCTACACTGAACTGGTATAACCTACCATTCCAGCGATGTCTATCTCATGAGATATAAAATCTTTACCCAATGCATTGGAGGGAGATATAGGTCCCACCCATCTCATAATGATACCATTCTTATGTGCGCCACAAAATCATAAATCATACATCATTTCATAAACCATGTAATAAAAATGGGAATCTTAAACATCATGACATCATAAAACAATTCATATAAGATAAAGCAATTCATAAAAATAATTCCATCACAACATTATCAAATCAATGTAATAATAGAGATAAAAATAGAACCCTTTATTATCTTATATGGAAAATAATTTTGATAAAACACTTGAACTCTATTCTTGAGGAAAATATCCTTTCTTCTTCAAAAACATATTTCCTTTCTTAACATGTCATAAAACTTTAAACTAAAAGAATTTGATTAAAAATAAACTTGAAAACTTGTAAAAGAAGCTTCTTGGAAATAATGTTTTAAAAATCCATTCATGCCGTATAAGTTAAAAAGAACATTCTTCTCGTACTTTTGTCGGAAAAGTCAAAAAAGTACCTCGTACGAAAAATGACAAAAGATTCCTTTCATATCTTTTACTAAAAACTCGCCGAAGGGTAAAATAGGATTTAAAACATTGTAGGTGGATGGAAATAATTTTACATATTGGTGAAACATGGATGTGGATGATAAAATACACCCCAGTAAATACCAAAGTATAAACAATCTCGGATAAAAATGAGATTGTGATATTTTCCCTTACCTTAAGTCCGACTTGCTTTGTAAGTTTCTGAACCTCTTGTATAATGATTTAATGTTATTGACTTATTACAGAATCATACTTATTTTTATGATATCATATATGGTCATATTCTTAGCTTCTTAGTAGTAATATTTCATTGCTACTTGTTATTCGGGTGTTTATAACTTTTTGTTCTTATGCGTGTTTTGTCGAATAAATTCTTATTCTTATCTTTAGGTTATAGATAACTCATTTCCATAATGGTATTAGTGTAATATATATCATATTCTTTCATTCAATTCATTTATATAATCATTATGAAATGAAGATCATGTAGAACGAGTCGCATCACATCGTGGAGACGGTATTCCGTACGTACGCACGAGTGATGATATCGTTCCTTTGATTATGGAATTGTATTGGAGTGTATGAATACTATTTAAGAATCAATATAAATTTATAATAGTCATATATAGTCATTATTTACACCACTATACCCATCCAAGTAAGGTGTTGGTGGAAAATAGATTACACCATGGCGTGGAGACGGTATTCCGTACGTACGCACGCGCGGTGATTTCATTTTCCGTAGGATGGATAGATGGTTAAACAGGGTTGTTTCATAATTATAATAACATATCAGTATATGAGTGATACTGATGTTATTACTTCCTAATGAAACAACTAAAGAAGAAGAAGTTGAAGAAGAGAGAAATTGGAAAGGATTGGTAATGGATATTACCTCTTCTTTGAAGTTCTTCTTTGAGACCTCCTTTTAGGGCACTAAAATTGGTCTTTTAAGAAGAACAGGACCTCTAGGATGTCTCTAGGGAAGTGGAGAGGAGAAAATGGTAGGGTTTTGCCGAGCTTAAGGCTCAAAGTTGTGTGAGGAAGAGAGGGATGAGGTGCCCTTTTATAAGGGAGGAGAGGGGCACCTTTGGAATAACTAAAACTATTATTTTATTATAAAGTCAAGTTCGGTTTTCAATAGCTCCAAATTGATTTATTCCGAGGCTAAGGTGGGGATGGGTCGATATCCTCTCATCCAATAGAATTTAGACAAGTTTAGGTTCCTATTTTAACCTTATAATTTAGATTTAACATTAAGTTAAATAATTTTACTTTTACCGTGTCTTTTTGTGTTCTTATACTATAAGGTTAATAAACTTACTATATCAATCCAAAAAAACCCCAAGTTGTTTATTATTAATATATATAACCTTATCTAAGTCATTTCACCGATCCTTAGATTTTGAGGAATAAAATAACAATTAATAATATAATATTTGTTTTAAAAACTATTTTATGTCAATTTTGACACTATTTAGTAATTGATTTTTGTAAAAATAATAACAGAATTATAAGTTCAAAAAAAGTTAATTAAATCAATACTAACATGTCATATTAACCTAGAAAATTATTGGAATTTATAAAAAGTCTCAAATTATACTTATTTGGGTATTTATAATATCAATTATTCTATTTTTTTTCACTACTATGGTAATTACTGCATTATCATTGTGTCATAAATAAATTAAATTATTTAAAGTCTAAAAATTACAAATAAAATACCATTATGTAGGAAATATTTTGAGATTTCTAATGAATATTTATAGTCGAATTTATCTTATGTATAACCCTATATTAAAAATGATTTAGTAATTAAACTTTGATTTTAACTATTTTAACCCTTCTTTAAATAAATTAATAATAAATGCCCTAATCTAATCCAAGTGGGCCTATATGGTCATATTTTATTCCTAAGATTGTTTTTGGTCGAATTACACTTGTCCAATAGAATTAGGACATGTGTTAGGGTAATAATAATATCATTTTTACCCTTAATTACCGTATTTACTTTTAACCGTGGTAAAAAAAAGTAAAAAGTTACTATTCACCAAAAAATTATTTTCATCTCATTGAACCACATTTTACTTACTGACATCAACTGTGTCTCTCGGATTTTTGAAATTCCACTCACAGAAGCGGTAAAATTAAGTTTTATGAAAAATTCAGTTTTTTTAACAGCCATTTAGTAGGTTCACTATTCATCAAAAATTGAAAGTTTTCAGAAAAATACCAAAATTTCACCCTAGGCTAATTTCGATATTCTGAGTCCAAAAATGAAGTCCATTTTGAAAAATAAAATTTATAAAATTTTAAAAATTGGTTATTACTATTCATAACGGCTAGTTTTAATAATATTTTAATAGTATATCGTTGTTTAGTGAAACTCAGTATTGCGTACGACGCAAGCTATCGAGGAAGGTCGCGATTTCGTGTAAATCAAGCCAAGTAAGTTTTGTGTGTAGAAAAAGATTCCTTTGATGATTTATATAACCTAAAAGTCTCGGGTGTTACATTCTACCCCCCTTAAAATGAATTTCGCCCGTGAAATTCGTCACTTTGTAACAAACAGATGGGGATACCTCTCCCTCATCATATCCTCAAGCTCCCATGTAGCTTCTTCTAATTGGTGGTTCCTCCATAAAACTTTCACCAATCGAGTGGTCTTGTTTCGTAGGACATTTTCGCTACGATCCAGAATCTTTATCGGTTGTTCTTCATAAGAAAGATCTTGCTCCAGCGGTACAACTTCTGAGCTAAGTACATGTGAAGGATCAGGTATGTACTTTCTCAGGAGAGATACATGGAACACATCGTGAACTTGAGAGAGATTCAGTGGAAGTGTCAATCTGTAAGCTACCTTCCCAATACGATCCAGTATTTCGAAAGGACCGATATATCTGGGGCTCAAGTTCCCCTTCTTTCCAAATCTCATAACCCTCTTCCCGGGAGATATTCGTAAGAACACTTTATCGCCCACTTCAAACTCTAGGTCTTTTCTTCGGCTGTAGGCATAACTCTTCTGTCGACTCTGAGCTGCTCTTATGTGTTGTTGAATAGATCTGACCTTTTCTGCCATTTCATCAATGAGATCAGGTCCTAATAGCTTTTATTCCCCAACTTCATCCCAGCAAGTTGGAGTCTTGCATTTCTTTCCATAGAGAGCTTCATAAGGAGCCATCTGAATACTGGAGTGAAATCTATTATTATAAGAAAATTCCACCAAAGGTAGCTGTTGATCCCAACCACCTTTGAAATCCATAGAGCAGGCTCTCAACATATCTTCTAGAGTTTGAATTCTTCTCTCAGACTGACCATCTGTCTGAGGATGATAAGCAGTGATGAAACTCAACTCTGTATCTAGAGTATGTTGAAGACTTCGCCAGAACTTTGAGGTAAACCTTGGATCCCGATCAGATATGATAGAAAGTGGTACTCCATGAAATCTTACTACTTCCTTTACATATATCCTGGCAAGCTGATCCAGAGAGAAATCCTCTCTAATAGCAATGAAGTGTGCAGATTTTGTAAGACGATCAACTCTGACCCAGATAGCATTATTGCCTTTGGCTGTTTTAGGAAGTCCTGTGACAAAGCCCATAGTGATGTTTTCCCATTTCCATTCGGGTATGGGTAATGGTTGTAACATCCCCTTAGACTTCTGTATCTCAGCTTTAACTTGCTGACAAACCAAGCATCGAGAGACATATTCTGCGACATCTCTTTTCATTCCATCCAACCAGAAGTATTCTTTTAGGTCCCTATACATCTTCGTTCTTCCAGGATGAATAGAGAATTAAGAACTATGAGCCTCATCCAGCATCTCCTTTAATTCGGGGATTGGAGGAACACAAACCCGATTCCTGAACTTTATTATCCCATCACAATCAAGGTTGAATTCAGGAACATTTCTCACCTCCTTTTGTAACTCGACATCTTCTTTCTGTGCCTCTTTATTCTTCACATGTATAGATGGTTGAACATTCATTTGAGAAAGATAATATTTTTTCCCTTCCATTATAATTCCTAGATCCATTCTTTGTAAATCCATAAATATTGGATCTTTTGTGATCCTCATCATGGATAAACTGGCATGGTCTTGTTGACTTAATGCATCTGCCACCTTGTTTGCTTTCCCAGGGTGGTAATGGATTGAGCAGTCATAATCCTTAATCAGCTCCAACCATCTTCTTTGGCGCATATTCAGCTCCTTTTGTGTGAAAATATACATTAAACTTTTATGATCAGTATAAATATCACACCTTTCACCATAAAGGTAATTCCTCCAAATCTTTAATTCAAAGATTACCGCAGCTAACTCCAAATCATGAGTTGGGTAATTTTTCTCATGTATTTTCAACTGTCGTGAGGCATAAGCTAACACCATATCATTTTGCATACGAACACACCCCAATACCTTCTTGGATGCATCACTGTAGATCACAAACCTTTCTCCACTACAAGGCAGTGTGAGCACAGGCGCACTGGATAACCTTCTTTTCGACTCTTTGAAATTCTCTTCACATTCCTACGTCCATACGAACTTAACTCCTTTTCGAGTCAATTTGTTGAGTGTATTAGATAATCGTGAAAAATCTTTCACAAAACATCGATAATATCCAGCCAAACCAAGAAAACTTCAGATCTCGGTTACTGTTGTTGGTCTCGACCATCTTTCGATAACCTCTATTTTTGCTGGATCCACAGATATCCCCTCTTTTGAGATTATGTGACCCAAAAATGCAACTTTTTGAAGCAAAAATTCACATTTGGTAAATTTGGCATAAAGCTTCTCTTTTCTCAGGGTCTTTAATATAATTCTCAAGTGATCTTCATGTTCTTCCTTGCTCTTTGAATAGACAAGAATATCGTCTATAAAGACTACCACAAATTGATCAAGATAGTCTCTAAAGACTCTATTCATTAGATCCATGAAGATGGAAGGGGCATTAGTAAGACCAAATGGCATCACTATAAATTCATAGTGTCCATACCTTGTACGGAAAGCCGTCTTTGGTATATCCTCCCTTTTGAACCTTAATTGATGATACCCTGAACGAAGATCAATCTTGGAAAAGTATTGAGCTCCGCGTAGCTGGTCAAATAGGTCATCAATGCGTGGGAGAGGATATTTGTTCTTGATAGTGATCTTGTTAAGTTCTCGATAATCAATGCAGAGTCTCATTGATCCATCTTTCTTTTTAACAAACAGAACAGGTGCTCCCCAAGGTGATGCACTAGGGCATATGAACCCCTTATCGAGATTCTCTTGGAGTTGCTTCTTCAATTCCTGCAACTCAATTGGGGCCATTCTATAAGGTGTCTTTGAAATAGGCAAAGCACCCGGTACGAGTTCTATTGAAAACGCAACTTCACGATTAGGTGGAAGACCCGGTAATTCCTCCGGAAAGACATCATCAAACTCTCCTACAATGGGAATATTCTTAATCGTGAGTTTCTCACGAACCATTTGAGATAAATAATCTTCATTTAGTGGAATCAAGACCCATAAGATGGAAGGAATTTCCACAGGAAGGTTATATTCATCCTTGCATCGATAGACGATCATAGATTGATCTGGAATATGAAATGTGACTTCCCTTCTTTGGCAATTGATATGAGCTCCATGTAGAGAAAGCCAATCCATGCCAAGAATCACATCAAATTCCACTATAGGAAGGATCACAAGATTTGCAGGAAGCAATTTCCCACAAACTTCAATCGGAGAAGAATTATAAATTTTTGATGCGACTGTTGTGCCATTAGGGGTTGTCACAGCTAACTCAATATCTAACTGTTGAGGTAATAAGGTGATATCCTTAGAAAATTCTTCAGAAATAAAAGAGTGGGTGGATCCAGAATCAAACAAAACATTTGCAACTTTAGAGTGGATGGTAAGTGTACCTTTCACCACATCGTTATCGTACTCCACATCGCTGATAGAAATTGCATGTGAATTTCATTTGTATTTATCCTTAAGAGTTTGTTGACGTCGACCATCATCATCAACCCTTGGATTAGGGAATTTATTGGCATAATGCCCCATCTCCTTGAACTTGAAACATTGAAGTGTAGTAGGTTCATTCTGTGTATCCCTTCCTTTGTTTGCATCATTATACATCTTCTTCCCATCATCGCAGCATTCAAATGTCTGATGACCTTCCATTCCACATTTGAAACATTTACTTGTCCCTTTAAGACAACTCCCTCCATGTTTCTTTCCACACTTTGTGCATAAGGTAAAGTTCATCTTATTTTCAGTGTGCTCTTTAGATTTTCCATTGAATTCCATTTTCCTCTTCTTATCAAACCCATATGACTGATGGGTTACTCCAATCTCCATCTCAAATTTGAGAGCACATCGAACGATTTCCTTGTAGCTATTGAAGTCCCTTATGGCTAAGGCCCTTCGAAGACTTGGTTTTAAGCCACTAAAGAATCGATCGATCTTACTCTCAGGTTGGATAATAATACCAGAAGCGTACCTTGCAAGTTTTGTAAAATTTGCTTCATAGGTACCAACAGATTCATCATCCTTTTTCTTCAGTTCAAGAAACTCTTTTTCCATCTTTGTTCGGAGAATATGAGGGAAGTACTTATTGAAAAATAAGTTCTTGAACTCGTCCCATTCCATGGACTCAATTTCATCAATTTTCCTCGTATTCTTAATAAGATTCCACCATTGATCAGCATCACCTTCCAAACGATACACCGCTAAGATGACTTTATCATGCTCAGAACATTCAAGAACTGAAAATATCTTTTCAATAGTACTAATCCATTGTTCAGCAACTAATGGATCAGTAGACCCGCTGAATGAAGGTGGACGTTGTCTCATAAAGGATTCAACAGAATATTGCTCCTTCCTTTGCTCGTTTGGAAATCCTGCATGATTCATAGCTTGAGAAAGTTGTGTGATCATGGATACAAGATTTTGCATTCCATCTCCCATAACGTTTGGTTTCTCAGGGGGACAATCATTGCATTTCCCGTCGCATTCCGCATTAACACGGTTCCTCCAGGTTCCAGCCATTGACTAAAACCAAGAAGAATAGTGTGAGCAACACTAATTATAATAGGAAAACCACATAATAAAATTTCACTCTTAAGGTCTTATCCTTGGTTATTCATGGCCATTTCTAAAACACTAAGATTGTGTTCTATTCTTAAAATTATCCTTAGGGTTCTTACTAAGGCTTTCGCATCCTAGTTTCGAAAGGTTGACTATACCTTTCCTCTGATACCAACTATAACGACCCATACATTACATACATTGTTATTACTTCAGAATTGAAGCACACTTATTACAACATTTAACAAAACCAAGAAAGGACTGTATAGGTATAGTGTCTTTAGAAACTGGGAAACATAAACAACTGGTTCATAAAGCATCTACTTTGTCTCCCATTTATTTCATCATATCTAGAGTCCCTTTTTGGCATATTCTACTTAATAACCTTCTTCCTGACCTGGGGAAATAAAACATACAAAAGGGTGAGCTCAAATTCTCAGTAAGGGTAAACAAAATAAATATCAATCACATAATATACATAAGAACATAACTTTTGAAAATCTTATCCTACAAAAGAGATCATAATATCATAACATGGGATAAATCATAGAAGTGGAATGTAATCCCAATAATCATAACTTAAAACATGAAACCTTGTGGCATACACACATAATCATATAGAATCATTTCTTATTAGTCAAGACTCATTTCCAAGACTATCTTCGTGGACAAAGTCCATTTCTGAACCGAGTTACCCTCGTTTCAGTCCTGCTTCACTGAACTGGTATAACCTACCATTCCAGCCATGTCTATCTCATGAGATATAAAATCCTTACCCAATTCATTGGAGGGAGATATAGGTCCCACCCATCTCATAATGATACCATTATTATGTGTGCCACAAAATCATAAATCATACATCATTTCATAACCCATGTAATAAAAATGGGAATCTTAAACATCATGACATCATAAAACAATTCATATAAGATAAAGGAATTCATAAAAATAATTCCATCACAACATTATCAAATCAATGTAATAATTGAGATAAAAATAGAACTCTTTATTATCTTAGATGTAAAATAATTTTGATAAAACACTTGAACTCCATTCTTGAGGAAAATATCCTTTCTTCTTCAAAAACATTTTTCCTTTCTTAACATGTCATACAACTTTAAACTAAAAGAAGTTGATTAAAAATAAAATTGAAAACTTGTAAAGGAAGCTTCTTGGAAATAATGTTTTAAAAATCCATTCATGCCGTATAAGTTAAAAAGAACATTCTTCTCGTACTTTTGTCGGAAAAGTCAAAAAAGTACCTTGTACGAAAAACGACAAAAGATTCCTTTCATATCTTTTACTAAAAACTCACCGAAGGGTAAAATAGGATTTAAACAATTGTAGGTGGATAGAAATAATATTACATATTGATGAAACATGGATGTGGATGATAAAATACACCCCAGTAAATACCAATGTATAAACAATCTCGGATAAAAATGAGATTGTGATATTTTCCCTTACCTTAAGTCCGACTTACTTTGTAAGTGTACGAACCTCCTGTATAATGATTTAAATAATGTTATTGACTTATTCCAGAATCATACTTATTTTTATGATATCATATATGGTAATATTCTTAGCTTCTTAGTAGTAATATTTCATTGCTACTTGTTATTCGGGTGTTTATAACTTTTTGTTCTTATGCGTGTTTTGTCGAATAAATTATTATTCTTCTCTTTAGGTTATAGATACCTCATTTCCAGAATGGTATTAGTGTAATATATATCATATTCATTCATTGAATTCATTTATATAATCATTATGAAATGAAGATCATGTAGAATGAGTCGCATCACATCGTGGAGACGGTATTCCGTACATACGCACGAGTAATGATATCGTTCCTATGATCATGGAATTGTATTGGAGTGTATGTATACTATTTCAGAATCAATATAACTTTATAATAGTCATATATAGTCATTATTTACACCATTATACCCATCCAAGTAAGGTGGTGGTGGAAAATAGATTACACCACGGCGTGGAGACGGTTTTCCGTACGTACGCACGCGCGGTGATTTCATTTTCCGTAGGATGGATAGATGGTTAAATAGGGTTGTTTCATAATTATAATAACATATCAGTATATGAGTGATACTGATGTTATTAATTCATAATGAAACAACTAAAGAAGAAGAAGTTTAAGAAGTATGAAATTGGACAGGATTGGTAATGGATATTACCTCTTCTTTGAAGAGCTTCTTTGAGACCTCCTTTTAGGGCACTAAAATTGGACTTTTTAGAAGAACGGGACCTATAGGATGTCTCTAGGGAAGTGGAGAGGAGAAAAGGGCAGGGGTTGGCCGAGCTTGAAGGCTCAAAGTTGTGTGAGGAAGAGAGGGAGGAGGTGCCCTTTTATAAGGGATGAGAGGGGCACCTTTGGAATAACAAAAACTATTATTTTATTATAAAGTCATGTTCGGTTTTGAATAGCTACAAATTAATTTATTTCAAGGCTAAGGTGGGGATGGGTCGAAATCCTCTCATACAATAGAATTTAGACAAGTTTAGGTTCCTATTTTAACCTTATCATTTAGATTTAACATTAAGTTAAATAATTTTACTTTTACCGTGTCTTTTTGTGTTTTTATACTATAAGGTTAATTAACTTACTATATCAAGCCAAACGAACCCTAAGTTGTTCATTATTAATATATATAACCTTATCTAAGTCATTTGGCCGAACCTTAGATTTTTAGGAATAAAATAACAATTAATAATATAATATTAGTTTTAAAAACTATTTTATGTCAATTTTGATACTATTTAGTAATTGATTTTTCTGAAAATCATAACAGAATGATAATTTCAAAAAACGTTAATTAAAGCAATAAAAACATGTCATATTAACCTAGAAAATTATTTTAATTCATAAAAAGTCTCAAATTATACTTATTTATGTATTTATAATATCAATTATTCTATTTTTTTCACTACTATGGTAATTACTGCATCATCATTGTGTCATAAATAAATTAAATTATTTAAAGTCTAAAAATTACAAATAAAATACCATTATGTAGGAAATCTTTTTAATTTTCTAATGAATATTTATAGTCGAATTTATCTTATGTATAACCCTATTTTGAAAATGATTTAGTTATTAAACTTTGATTTTAACTATTTCAACCCTTCTTTAAATAAATTAATAATAAATGTTCTAATCTAATCCAAGTGGGCCTAAATGGTCATATTTTATTCCTAAGATTGTTTTTGGTCGAATTACACTTGTCCAATAGAATTATGACATGTGTTAGGGTAATAATAATATCATTTTTACCCTTAATTACCCAATTTACTTTTAACTGTGGTAAAAAAAAGTAAAAAATTACTATTCACCAAAAAATTATTTTCATCTCATTGAACCACATTTTACTTACTGACATCAACCGTGTCTCTCAAATTTTTTAAATTCCACTCACAGAAGCGGTAAAATTATGTTTTATGAAAAATTCAGTTTTTTTAACAGCCACTTAGTAGTTTCACTATTCATCAAAAATTGAAAGTTTTCAGAAAAATACCAAAATTTCACCCTAGGCTAATTTCGATATTCTGAGTCCAAAAATGAAGTCCATTTTGAAAAATAAAATTTATAAAATTTTAAAGAGTGGTTATTACTATTCATAACGGCTAGTTTTAATAATATTTTAATAGTATATCGTTGTTTAGTGAAACTCAGTATTGCGTACGACGCAAGCTATCAAGGAAGGTTGCGATTTCGTGTAAAGCAAGCCAAGCAAGTGTTGTGTGTAGAAAAAGATTCCTTTGATGATTTATATAACATAAAAGTTTCGGGTGTTACATTAACTATAAGGACTATCAAATTTGATAACCACTATGTGTGTTTTCATCATAATCAAGAATTAAAGATTTCTTAATAATATCATTGTTGACAACAAATTTTGATGATGGCCAATGCAGTGAAGTGATCCTTTTGAGATTGATAGTTCCAAAAGTGGAGATCCTAGTTGGGATGTCCAACGATGTTTATGGTCATTCTTGTAGAATATATATGGACTTATTATGTTCACAAGGCTAGTTAAATCAGGTTAAAGAGATGATTGGCCATGTGGATACCCAAGTAGATATATAAATAGGGGACATTATTGAAGATGATTATATAATTTTTATGAAATCATCATTTCTATAAGTATTTTAAAAAAATAATAAAGATATTATTAGGCAATTTAACATTCCAAAAGATGGTATGAAATGATGCACCAAGTGTTTTGTGCGTACTAGTTTAAAAATGATATTGGATGATATAATTGGTAATTATTTCCTTGATTTTTGTAAGGTTATGAGATTGATTTAAAACCCGGATCATTGGTTTATTCCTACAGTAGGGGTAGCATATTCCTTAGGAAGGGGTTATAGAAACACACATATGTATCAAAATTTGTCCATTTAAGCTTACAATAAGCTTTTTATGGGGAAATATGTAATGAAAACAGGAAAATTGGTGACCTATTTTATTTTATGATGAGGATTTCAACTCACATAAAGGATCACTGAGTTTTCTTATATCCCAGTAAGGGTAAGGGAAACCTCATGAAAAGGTATTCCAAAAATCTAAAAGATCAGGTAATGGTATAGATGAGTTATTGTTTATTTTGAAAAGGTAAATAAGAGAGTGGGTAAATGAAACTCTAGACTACATAATGGTATCCATCCTATGTAATGGTATTCTATAAGGTCCATGGATCATGTATGGTTATCTATATAGCCGTATAAGGGTGTAGGTCAGGCAGAGTGATGGTATCCAATAATCTTTAGGGTAACTTATAAGTTATATGGCCAATTTAAGGGTAATAAGAAAAGACTGCAGTGCAGAAAAACATATCACAACATTGAATATGTGAAGTCAATATTGTTAGAGTCATCACATGTAGTATAGAAAATTCATGCACAGTAGAATATAGTGGAAATTAGTATATGGTGATTTTCTTAACAAAAATAAATAACCACATTATAAGAGAGATAATCATACATCCTGGAGTTAATGGATACTTCTAAAAGGAATGTATGGTTATATTTTCATGTCATAAAATTTGGGATGTGGCCACACCATCAAAAATAAACATCATCATAGTATTACATTGGTTTTTTTGACCTAGAAGATATTTCCCCAAAGATGTATTAGTTTTTTCGTGGTATCCAATATTGAATACTATATCACATTTAAGGAGACTCTAAACTATACTCACATGATGTTAATGTGTGTGGTTATTCTTAAATTGATGGTAAAATTCATTTTATGGTGGTTCAATGGTCATGATTCATAAAAAATGAAGGGTTAATGATCCTGACATCATGCTATGGAAATATTTTTTTCTATATTTTATAAAAATGCATTCAGTCATATAGATATTTTCTATGGGCTAGATACCTTGGGTATTCTAATCCCTCCCATTTGTTAATACTCATTCCAAGACACATATATAACTTGTGACACATAGGTGACTCTTCAAATTATTTTAATGAACATTTGGTTTTCTGTATTTTCATATATGAAAAAATATGATATGTAGATGGATATATTCTTGAGTATCTATAACTTTTAAACAAATAAATACTCAATTTCATTACAAACCAATACACATGGGATACTTGTGATGATCATAGGGAAGATGATATTTAATCCCCACCATTATATTGAATAGATAAAGGGTAAATAATTATAAATCTATTTGTAGCTGTATTATAGGAATTCATATATTAACGGAGATTATACAAAAAATCTCTTACTCTGATGAAGAAGAAGGTGTTGTTGTACTGAGGTGTAAGAAGTTGGATAATTTTCTTCATTGAAGATAAATAAACTAAATAATAATTGGTTTAATAAACAAGGAAAAGTGAATCAATTCTAGTATTATTATTGAAGGTTGTTCCAAAATTATTCTGGAATGAACAATCCAAAGAATCAAGAGAAAGATTTTCCAAAGAAGAAGAAGTAGGTGTTTGATTGATGATCCTATAACAAAGTGATGTAATTCTGGATATATTATGGAATATTATGTGTTTTATCAATTATTTTTGACATAAAGAAATGATAATCCTGATAAAGAATTCAATATAGAATCAATTTGTTGCCCAGGATGCAATCCATGAATGTGATTGTGGTAAATGTTTCTATATGTCAAGAAACTATGTAGGTGGTCATTCCCACTAGTAGTGAGAGATTGAAAGAACATTCAATGGAGTGACCTATGGGATGTAGTTTATCATACCAAAACTTCATAAAGAAATGTGGTGAGAATTAGAGTAAACTAGTATGAACCATTGTAATTAGTGAGAATTATGGTTATTTTGGTTGAGGATATAATGTCATTACATGATCCTTAGATATATCCCGGTGAGGACGAGTAAATTAAATAATTGAGTTCAAATTTACTTTATTCTTAAATACTTAATCTAGCGATTAAATCTAAATAATATAAAGTGAAAGGAAATAAAAAAGTGATCTTCAATGATGAGAGGTAAATTTCATTTAATGGTATGTGACAATTTATAGGATAATGAGTTATAATTGGAATTTCTAATGTGTAACAATCCAAACCATCTCAACTAAACAGGCAACCATATCCATACTATCATAGTGAGGTATCAGAAGAAAAAGGAAACAAGTATTTAATATTATTGAAATAATATATAAAACTCGAGTATACTGCAGAAGAAAAGTAATAGAAACAAAAAATAAAAATAATCAATTAAATATGATAAACCATAAAATTATGAATCAGAAAAGGAAAAAATATTCATTGTGACCATCATAACTTCCAAGACAAACCAAACTGAATACAGAAAAAAAAGATAATCCCTCATGATACTTTAGTACCTTTCAATTATGTAGATAATGAAATAAAACATGTATAAATAGCCAAAATGAAACTTAATGTCTGAGAATAAATCCCTATTAGCTATATCCACATAATATATACAATGTGTAATATCATTAATTATTCATTTATATCTATAAAAAATATATTTTTAGTAAATGTTTCATAAATCACAAATCACTTGTAAACCATTTTCCTTATGTTTTCATGAAACATTTCAAATTCATAATCCATAAATATGAAAAGTAGAATTCATAATACATTAATGCATAACCATATACTATAATTTACCCATGTGAACTTATATCCATGATATCTTATATTCTGAAGCTATATGATATAATCTCACATAAGAACCAGTGGGAAACAATGCATGATAAAAACCCATTATGTGATAAATAGATGTAAATAGCAAATTATTATCCACTCATGCTCTACCATATGGGAAGACATGTACTATACGTATAAATAATGTTTGATAAAACTAATATCAATGCCTTCAATAGTATATTGACATACTTAAACAATCCTTAGAAGTTCTACACATATTAAGGATATATAAGTCTCTTTATGGAATCACCCATGGATATTAATTTGAGAAAATTATCAATTAAATTTAGAAAACCATTATAGTAATTTACATGAAAAAATATTACCAATAAAGTTAACTTTTTTGTTTTAAAATATATTTCCAAATAAAAACCTCCATTCATGAATTTAAACTAACACTTGGAGTGATAAAATCAATTTTTAATGAAAAAAATCATTTAAAAACATGTATCCTTCCAGACAAATATAAGGAAATAATTTATCAAATGAATTTTATATGAAAAAATTGTAATTTACAATAAAAATCAGAGAAAAATTTACTTAACACTTCATATAGAGATACCTACCTTTAAACTAAGGAATCATATTGGAAAACCTATACCATGGGAAAAATCAACAAAGAATGAAGTTGTCGAAGACCATGAAATAAAATCTAGAATACGGATCCAATTACAACTAGTTTAGATTCTTCACTTATATTATGATATATAAAATAATATTTAGGATATAAAGAGTGATATGAAGAAACCACATAGGAGAAGATCCACTTACCTAGATTGATTAATGGAGATCACGCATTCTTTGATATGCCTATAAGAGGGTTTGGAGGGTCCAAAAATGATTCCTTATAAAATTAAAAGACATGTAAAATGTATTGGGTCAAGAGGGGGTAACACTTGGGTAATTAAATAGGGATTAGTATTTTTTATAAAATAATGTAATTAAATCTAGCACACAAGGTTTTATGGAAGGGCCACATGGTTAGACAAAGCATGAACCCAAGTAAAGTTCCCCTACTATAAAGGTTGTCTCTTTCTAAGAGATGGGATCATGATTTGGGAAAATGTGTGGAAACCATGAATTTTCCATTATTTAGGGGTTCATGGTCTACACTGGAGGGGCACATGGTTTAGGAAATCGTGTGATAACTGTTTATTTTCTAGAAAGCCTCAATGAAAACACTGAATTACACCCACAACTCCATAAAACCATACCCAACCAAATTGAGATAAAAAAATGGTCAATTAATAAATAAAAAATGTAACATGATATTATATTATCCCAAACCTAACTGCTTTGAATCCATATAAATATTATAATATTATGAATTTCAAAAGAGAGTGGGTTGTTGTTTCAGATCACAGATTCTTTCCCCCGTGTCTCATAGATATCCCATCTGCACTACCATGGGGACTTGAAAACGTGAATAATTATACCAGACATTTTTTTATTGTGGTGATCCATTATTTGAAATACTTTTCCAAAAATATAGGTATCAGTAACAATATAGACATTCTACCATACATGGGAAGGATCCATCATGAACTTCTTAAACTAGGAAACGTGAAACATGCCTTGGATAAAAGAGAACTTATATGGAAAGTCCAATCAACTAGACACCTTCCTCGATCATCCAATGATCTCAAAGGGTCCAAAAACCTCATTGGGAACCGACTATATTTACACAAATGCTAATTTACCATGTTAGGTCATAATTTGAAAAAACTAAATCAACAACTTGAAATACTAGTGGCCATAAATGATAGCTTGTATAAGATTTCTAACTTATCTGTTATATGAACCACCTCATTCGGTTCAAGAACACCCCTTCTGTAATATCATGAATTAGGCATTCCATTGTGAGGACCACTACTAAAACTCAACCATTATAAGGGAGATCTGCATGGATACCCATACCTGAAATCAAAGGGCCCCATCTTCGTCAAATCCTAATAACTAATGTTTTCATAAAATTTCTCCAGAGGTAAATTATTTTCCAATGTTTTTCTAAAATCATTCACGCAAAAACACATCATATCCTAAATTAATTGGGTAAACCTCTCTCTCTATCTATATATATATGGATGATATGTATTGAATAATTTAAACAAAGAACCCATTTGCTTTTGAAACCACTTCTAGAACATGGTTTTGAACCTCAATCCCAAGTTAGAAACACATGTGGAAGGAACCCCATAATGTCTCACAATCTCCTAGACATAAAATTCCCAATTATTTTACACTTTCATCACATCCATCATAGTTAAGAAGTAATATTATTACTTAATTTTATCAATGTATTCCCATGTCTCATCCTTTTAATTTGGATTCTATTTCAAACCAATAAAAAATAAACCAAAATCTTCTCCTAGTTCCATAACAGAATGGGTAAAGGTTTTAAAAACCCTCTAGGTCATTATTTTTCCAATATTATTCCCGAACTAGTAAAACACCATGATATAAAATCCCCAATCAACAAAAAAATCCCCAACCACCAATATGTACTCCTCATATCATAATACATCTTATTATCCCTTCGGTTCATAATCCAATAAGACATATGTCCACTATCCATCTAATCCTACCTTAGAGAATGTGTGACTAAAAACCTATCAAGAAAACGCAAGTCTCCACTAGAAGTCTGGGACCACTCACCTGGGGTCTCCCCAACATGAATTCTTTCACTAAAATATTGAAACATAGTTCTTCTCACCATCTCGGTCTAAAATTTCTCTTCAGAAGATGGCTCATCCTACATTGAATCCATGAACACGTGTGTATCATCCTCTTCTACCCGCAATCTCATTTCAAAAAAAACTCATTAGACACCACTCATCCACTACTTCCTTCAACAACATGATTTAATAGTTTTCTTGTCAAAGCATCGATGACCACATTTCCTATCCCCTGAGTATATGAAATATTAAAATCATAATTATGATGATATTCAACCCAGTATCACTGTCAAAAATTAAAATCTGTCTATGTCCATATATATTTTAGGATCTTATGATTTAAATACACTATGATCTAATCCCCAATTATTTTATGACTCTATGTTCTAAGTTCAAGAATAACTATTAATAATTCAAGATCAAGGGTTGGGTAGTTATTCTCATAGGGGAATAACCAGAATAATATATAAGAACCCGCCAATTCCCCCAAAAAATAGAATGTTTCCACACTCATACTTGAAGCGTTAATGAAATCATCATAACCTAAACCTAGTTATAAATTGATTGAATCATGTGAATAATTCAGCCTCACCTTCAAATCCAAAAATGATCTATAACCCCTCTCATTCCATTCAAACCTTACCCCCTTTTGGGTTAATTATATCATTAAAAATTCATGTGTGAAAAAATCCTAAAAAATATCCAATTGTAACTAAAAAATACATGATGTTTTAGATATCAAACACATTTTAAGGCTACACCTAGGATATTACTACTTATATCTTATCTGGATCTACTCAAATACCCCTCTTAGATATCAAATTCTCCATTAATATCAGTTACCATTTCCAATCAATGTTTTATGACTAATTTACAAATTGGAAATATGCACCTATAATATAGATTATAAAAAATATCATCATCAATAAAAATAGAAAAGACTCAAGAATAAATTAAGGTATCAATTCATTATTTCAATAAAATACCATAAGAGAATTATTTTGACAAAATTGAATAACTATAAACTCAAACTACCTATATAATACCCTAAATATTTTCCTAGGTATATCCCCTTCTCTAAATCTAAAATGGGGGTACCGTGACTAATGTTAAATCTTAAAAAACCGATGATACCCTTATTTTTGGTCAAAATTATCATAAATCATGAGAAAGGGATATTGTTTTGCAATAGTCACATGATTCAGCTTTATATATCCCACACTAGGAATGAGACTCTTATCAACCTTCTTTACCAATAAAATTGGTGAATCCTATGTTTATAAGAAAGGATAAATAAATCCTTTAGCCTACTAATCCTTGAGTTGGACCATAATTCCTACAAATTAGGCATGTTACATTTTATAATATGTCATATAAATGGGTATAGTAATTTGTAGTACCTCAATATTAAACATGATCTCCGTCAATGGAGGTAAACTGAAAAAAGTATCAAGAAAAATCATGGGGTATTCACACAACACTATAAGAATCATATTGACCAATTTAAGGCCAATAACATCTACAATCATATATAATAACTAACAATAGATTAATGTATCATATTAACCAATATGCCCCACCCTCCCTGATATATAGTCTCACTCACACTAAATGACATGAGTGACCCCATTAGAATAAAGAAACTAATCTAAATGATAGTAGTATTCAATCTAATATTTCACAATGATCCTCTAATCCATGCTATTAATCAATTAAACCTTATATATATCAAGAAAAATGAAGTCCCACATTATTTCATAGTTGCTTATTATCAAAAAATACTAGGGAAACATGGTTCCTTGTTCTGAGCTCTTTTTCAATTCTATTCAATGATCCATCCAAAATTTAATAAGTTCTGAATGTTAACCCAACATTTCAACCAACTTTTACAATATAAAATAATGACTATCACCATTATCAAACAATAATAGCACTATATATTCCCAAATATACACCATACATCAAATGGAAGTTTTCACTTCATCATATTATTTTTATGAATACATTAAAACAAAATTTATTCTGGTATTAAAAACATAAACACCGCCTTGTCCAATGAATGAAACCCACAACCCTTTGAATCATTAGTACAAACCTATGAACCCTTGCTGGGAGAAGATCCCAGCTTACTAACCTTGGTCATCTATTCATCGAAAGGATTTTGATGAACTAATTTCATACAATGATGAAATGTCCTAGGATACCTCTTATAGTTGGAATAAGCATGACCATGCTTCCCACATTGGTAGAAAATGAACTATTTTCTCTAGATAGAGCCCTTAAAACTGGTCCATAAGAAAACTGGTCATCCTTGTGCTCCCTTTTGAGTCCAAAAAAACAACCATGATAGTATCATCATTAATTGATGATCCACACAAACCTATCATTCCATATTTTTATGCCTTAACCAAATATTATTTTCTAATAACCTCAAAATAGGTTATATGTCACAAGAAAATCATAATAAACCAAATATCTCTTCTCAATCCTAGCATTGAAATTTGATACATTAGGTATATATTAGTGAAAATCTCTAATGATGAGTTCAAAAAATCAGAAAAACTAGTGGAATATTCTAGGATGTTTTTATCCCCTTTCTCTATGGTTATAAACACTCAAGTCTTCACCCAATGAAATGTAATATGTTAAAACTGGTAGTTGGATATTTTCTAAAAATACTTTCAGGTAATATGATCTTGAAACATATAATGCACAATAGAGTCTTATTGTATTTTTCATGATCCTTAAAGAATATATATGGTGAAACACACTATAGATTCATCAATAGTATTTACAAAATTGAATATCCTCACAATCAGTTCAAGCAACTATTTAGATTCATGGGGTACCTTATCACCATTAAAGGTGATTGGATATTTCTTGTTGAATTCTGAACAATGATACAAAACTTATCTTGTATTACTGATACCACCATGACCTAGAGTATGAATGGTGTGGATGAAAATATCAACAAAGGAATGGATTAATAGAGGATTATCATGTGTAAAATATCTTATTGAAGCATCTATCAGATTTGGAATGGATCTTCTCTGAACCATTTTCATAAAAAAAGGTTATAACCAATCAGTTAGGAAAATATTCCCATATCGTAGGACATACATCAATAGTCCAAAAATTGTGATAAAATTATGTATTTAAAAAAATATTAATTATTATCAAAAAATTAATTTCCAAAAGGAAATTGGTCAATATAAATAAACACCTTATTCAATTAATTAAAATAACCCCAAACCCAATGTCTATAACATTGAAAATTTTCTTTTCCAGCTATTGTAACTAGGGTTTAGTCACATATGTGAGTCGTTCATTCCCCTTTTCTCACTTACTATCTGAAATCAGAAATTTCTAACTTCTATCTACCCATGACGCAAAACCATACTCAGGTAATTTTAACACATTTTAGGTTATGTATCCCTCTAATACAAAAATTTAACAAACCAACTCGGGTCATGTAAACAACATAACCAAGAAAGACTATAGTGATGAGGTATACTAAGATAAACGAAACATGTCTTGAATATAACTAAAACAAGACATACAAACAGTGTATAGTGTATTCGAAAAGAAAAAAGATACAACCAAATCAATCAAATCATGCCAAAATAAAAAACCATAAAATTATAGAGCAGAAAATACCAATAGTATCTATATAAACCATAATCTCCTCCAAAACAAACCAAATATAATTCAGCAATAATTATAGAATTTGACATTCTACAAGATTCCTTACCCTTTACCTATTCTCTCAATACAACATCTACAATATCCAAATGGAAAAAGTTGGTCTTGAGAAAAAAAATCCCAGTATGATACCACCAAAAAAAATTAAATAAGGGTCTAATATCAAGAATTCAATAGTTCTAACATTAAAAACAAAACATTTTTAAAAATCTGATTTTATAAATCCAAAATCACATATAACACACTTTTTAAATTGTTTTCATAACTAAATTTTATATTGTATATATTGAAATATGAAAAGTGGAAGTGGTAAATACTAAAATCATATATGTATTCTATAAGGTACTAATGTAAGCACCTATCGATGAAGTCCTATCTGATTAATATAGGTGATATAATCTCACATAATAACATGTGATCAACAATCCATGATAAAAAACCTTCATAAATTAAATATCTCTATATGGAAAATAGTTTCCAATCAATCTCTATACAATGGTATAACACATACTATTCATATAAAGAACTTTAGATCCAGTCAATATTAATTCCAAATATAGTACATAGATATTCCTAAACAACCCTTAGTAATGCCACAGAGTCTAAGGATACATACGCCTCTTTCCCAGTGTTCCTAAATTTCTAGATATAAAGATATTATCAAATACATTTTAAAAACCTGGATATAGTTCGTAAAAAAAATAAAATCCAATACTACCATTCTTGGTGTTTTAAAATCCATTTCCAAATCAAATCCACTATTCATGAATTTAAATAAACACTTGGTGTTCAAAAACAAGTTTTTTTTAAAAAAAATACCCAATAAAAAGTTATTATTTAGAAAAATACATGTATATATTGTTTTGTGTCAATTAAATACTAAAACATTATTTTATATGAATAATTAGAAAATAAATGAATTAAACATTCTATAGAGACACTTACCATTAAACCAAGGAATCACAATGAAAATCACCTGAAATGGGAAAATCCCTTAAAAACAAAGTGATCAAAGACCAAGAAATGAAAACTATAACCACGATAAAATTAAACAAAGTTTATATCAATAATTACATGATAATCCATTATACGCTAAGGATTATATAATGAGGGGATAGAAGAACCCACATGATTGAAGATATACTTAATAGGGGGGATTAACTGAGATCATCCTCTCTTTGATTTTCCATGACAAGGGTTTGGATGTTCAAAATATAGTTATTTAGAACCATCAATGCCTAGGATGACATTTATGGTCAAGTGGGGATGGACCTACGGTCAAAATCGAGGTTCAAATTTAAAAAAAAAATCCTAGTTAAATCCATTGTCCATGATATGCTGTAAAGGGCTTCATGGTTAAAAAAATGCTCTCTAGACATACGGCCCTACTGTATGTGGTTCATAGTTTATCCTTGTTTGTATCATTATTTTTTGAACCATGATTCAATCATGAATTCACCATTTTACATAGGGTTCATGGTTTTCCATGGTGGGGTACACATTTTGGGAAATCATGCACTAACCATGAAGCACAATGAAATCCACCAAAATATCTAAAAACTACCCAAAACAACCTAAAAACACAACAAAAATTAGGTAACAATAAAGGTAAATTAATAAATAAAACATGTAATTCTACATTACACAGTGTATGTCATGATTCACTACAACTCTTTCTTAGGGTAATACAACCGAAAATACCTTGTTTATTTCCAATTAATTCTCATCAGGTTCCAATCTTATTTCATATCCCTCATTAATTTTTGAACCTATATCTTGGTGGATGTGGGTCTATTACAACTATTACTTCCATCTTATTTTGTTTCATTATTACATTTTAGGTACATTTTTCTACCCCTTTTATCACTTTAAGTTGATTTTGGTATTTTAACAGTGGTTTATATAGATTGTTTTCTCTATTTATAATTTTGTTTCACTGCCCATCAATTCTTTTTTTCAATAATATAATCAAGGTTGTGTATCTCTTTTTTTACATAAAATTGTTTTTAATTATTTGTTTCATTTATAGTTTGAAATAATTCCTGTAATAAAATATTTTTATTAGGACCTTTTAGGTTTCATATCAAGTGGTCTTCTCGGGTATTGGTGTTATTTTATTTCCCAAAAGGCATTAAATTTTTCATACATATAGACTTGCCTACATGTTTTAATGAGATCAAGCTTCACTAGATGGAAATCATGGGTCCCCATTTTTAAGAATTTCATTCACATTCTAGGTATAGGTATATTATTTCATTGTTTTAAGGGTTCAATTATTATTATTGATTGTTTCTAATGTACTCTAATGTTGGTTTAAATATCTATTTTATGGTTCGGTTTGTGTTGATTTCCTTGTGGGTATTATTACTACGTTAGTGGTCATGTTCATCTATAAAGATCTAGAAGTATTGTTTTTGAAATTATTTAATTCTAATGATGGTTAAATTGGATTTACCCTCATATAAATGAGGTCTTATGACAATGTTTTGGTTTCGTAGTTGGTTTTCCCAATAATGGTGAAGCTTCCAATGAAAGGTGATTCTATTTTTCATTGGAAACTGGATCAGTAATGATTCGATAATGCCTTATTTGACATCAATGTGATGAGAATGATATATATGATGGGGAATAAAAACCTCATTAATATTTATGCATATTTATAATGTGTATCTTAAGACAAAAATTGTTATCATGGTTTTCAGATACTATAATTGTCTCATCTTGAAAATACAATATAGTTTGAAATTTAAAATTTTCCTTATATTGGTAGAATACTTTGTGGCATAAGAACAAAAAAATCATTGTTTTTTTTACAAATATTATTGAATTCACTTTAACCATTTCACAATGGAATAATCAGTCAAAATTTTATTATTCTTTTTAATACCCCACAATGTGTTCTATAATGATAAAATAAATAAAAAATAATTAAAAAACAACATGATTCAAGAAAATTTATCAAGATTTTTCAATAATAAATAAATAAATAATTGAAATATAAAATTCCCTACACATAGTTTTTTTATTTTCCTCAAGAAAAAATATCTCCATAACGATTTCAATGTAATCAATTATTAGATTAGTGAAAAGAAGAATCAAACATGCCAACATAAAAATGATTTATCTAAAGATCATTAATTTCCATGTGACCATCATAATTAAAAATTTAATCATGATTTATAGTTGAATTTACATTCCAATTTATAATCTATTCCATAATTATTTTTCATCCATTACATAAACTTCAATTCTAATGTTTTCATCAACCACCCAAGAAATATTTATATCACTTGTAAATAATATTTTTGAAAAAATAGTTATAATTAATATCAAGTGTATAAATTTTATCCATATGCTTTTAAATCAAATCCATGTCTACTAAAGATAGAAAAATACATTAATTATGTTGACTTCCAATCAATGTTAAAAATCACAATAGAGAAATATTTCCCATTTTTCATGAGTTTTATGTTTTCTCTCTTCTATATGTCTACTTCGACTTGTATATGAAAATAAAATCACATTGAATATAAATTTATTACATTATTCAAAAATAAAAAACGAAAAAATCACTCTTAAAATGTTTTTCCCTGGTATTCTCACTCATGAATACCATGAAAAAGTAAATTTTACCTTTTCTTTTAGCACTGAAGATGAAATTGAAATAAAGAATGTTTTGTAAGAAATGTAAATTGGCCTATATTATATATTTAAAATAAGATATTTCGGGGTATCTAAATGTTTAGCACAATATCATGCATATGGTTGGTATAAATGCTAAATGTGATTAAAATTTATCCAATGATAACTCAACAATTTTAATGTTTTTTTAAAATCATTCTTGTATTGATAAAAATAAATTTGAGTGTCTATATAGTAATAAATATACTTATAATATCTCAAAAAATGATATATATTGAACTATTTTTAAAAAAATCTTAGAATACCTATTTGGAGTGGGACTTCAACATTGAAAAATCACTCATGATACAAATTCATTGTAGTTGGATTATTAATAATAATTTTTGAATGCGAAAACTAGAGATAAAAATAATTTTATAATCATCTCTAATATCAACCTATTAATGAATGCATGCATGATTTTAAATAAATTCAACTGTAAAATCTTATCTTAATTTACAAGAATGTTTTCAATCTTCTGCAGCTAATAAATTTTATTAAGTAAAATTTCAATAATATTTTTAATTATAAAATAATAAATCAAGGGTTCCCAACATATCCCCCACCACACTTATTATAAAAAATTCACCTCAATGTTTAAAGGGGACATATATTATTATCAATTTAATTTATTTGATTAAAATTCACAGAAATTTAATATGTACATCAATGAAATTATAATATCTTATTCTATTATATTTGATGGAGTTTAGGGATTCACTTTAATAGTGAGTATTCATACAAAAATATGTGTGTGGTATCTTATGTATCATGAATTCAATTAGATAAATTAGTTATTAAAGAAATATTCCAACATCTGTGATTTGGTATCCATTATGAAAATTTTGAAAGGTTAAAATAGTTAGATTAAATAATAATAGAAATATATGGGCAGTGGAAAAAAGATCATAAGTGAGAGATAAAAATATCTTAAACATCTTTAGGTTTTACTCGGAAAAACATCTCCCCTTTCTTATTCGTATAAATATTGGTAAAAGAAAAAGGTATTATTTCTCAATCTCTATAGTTATATCCCCTGATAATCCTTTAACAAGGGGTCACCAAATCCTACATAAGTGGTATTTATATGGATATATGTGGGATGGTTAGTGGATGATATTAATTGTTAGGGCAGTTTGGGTGGACTGAAAACCCACAGTTGTAGGGAATCTCAGTGTGTATGTCATGAATGGGAGTATAATGAATGATTGTAGTGGTCATAATGACCAATAATACTGTAACTGAAGTGGATGTATTAACTCATGTAACAACCATTGTTATTAATACGGTTTTACTATGAGGAATAGCTAGGTGTACCTCTAGAAAATCTAAAACATTTTTGTGATAAATTTTCTATTAAAGATATGATAAGAAGCCTTATATGAAACATGAGGCTAAAATGAACATTGCATCATTTATTTAAGTATAAATTTAAAACACATAATGAAATAAATAATAATACAGTTAAATAAATCAGGATTATAAAAATTAAAAATATACTCAAACAACAAGTAAATAAATATATACCCTAATTGAATTATTACTCATCTCAATTTTCCTTGAATATCAAACTAATATTAATTATAATAGAAAGATTAATAAATACTAATATTTTGATAAACATCCATAAAAAATCAAATGATAGAATGAGATGAGTGGCTTTGATTTAGGTAAAAGGGTATATAATGTAATGTAATATTACTATTATATATATGGTAACTGAGATTATATTTCTATCAGGGTTTTTTTGGTTGTTGATCTTATACAACCGTTGACACTAGTAATGAATAGGTCAGAGTCGACCAGAGTCATTACTCAAAATCCTCCACCATAAGGCCTGATGTGTATTCCCAATCACCATTGGATTGGTATAAGAACTAGAGTTCCAAAGAGTAACCGTTAGAGAATAATTTCACCGTTGAAATCCATGAATCACATCTTCCTATTTCCATTGAGAATTTAACCGGACCCATTCATTAGTTAAATGAAAAACTATAAAATAAACACTTTTAAAAATATATATAAAAAACTAAATGGAGTATAATTCAATATATTTTTATTTATAACCATCAATACTATAAAATCATTACATAAAGAACATTAAAAATGATAACCCATATTTGAGAATTAATCCCACAATTATAATAAGTTAAATCATAAGCAATGCCATTTTATGAAAATAGTGTAGGAGAGAAGAAACCATCCAAAATAGAATGTTAAACCACCAAAAAACAAAGGTCATTTTTATAGACATAAAAAATGAAAAATCATTGATGACCCGAAAATTATCCACATGAGTTCAACCTTCATATTATAATAATTCACCCTGAAAAAAGTACCGATGAAAAAATAGACCACCAAATGGAATCACCAAACAAATGGAACACTTTAATATATTTTTATTATGTAAAATAAGTCTATATATTCTCAAACAAAATATTTAGGGTATGAGGTTAGTATCCCAGTAGGATGCCATAATAATTAATTGTAATAAACTTAGCATTGAAATCCATTTTCCCATATATTAAATGAAAATTTTATGTCCAATTTTTATTTTATTCATTTTGTTAAATGCATTGGTTTTCATTATATTAATATATTTAATAATAAAAAATCCAGCAAGATAATCTAAAATAATATATATTGATTCAATTTTAAAATTATTTCAATATAAATTAATGGGTAATAATATGTAATAAAACTCAGTTAGTACATACATTAAACATGGGATCTAACCTATGGGCCTATGGTAACTAGGAATAACTACAGAAACAATAAATAGAGTAGATGAACTGGTAAAATCATGGTAGTCCTCTTATATTACATAAGAATTTTAAACCATTCCCATAAAGAAACATAAAGCACTACCTCTTCTAAATCAGACTTACTGGATAAAATCTTAATCTAGTATAAAATCTATACTAGGGAAACATTGTTATAGCTACATACTAACCTAAGATATCTCATCCACATTAAATAATTAATCATAAAAAATTTTAATACATTAAAATTCCAAATCATTCATGTATTAACAAACCACCAAGTATAGACTAACCCCATTTTTAAAATCTTTCTTTAAA
Organism: Viscum album; assembly: GCA_963277665.1. Lineage (NCBI taxonomy): Eukaryota > Viridiplantae > Streptophyta > Magnoliopsida > Santalales > Viscaceae > Viscum > Viscum album. Next base: position 1,154,845,332 of record OY728133.1, on the reverse strand, counting down.
ATTACTGCATACTCCAACTTATCATTTGAACAATTTACCAAAAACCTCTGAAACTGAATTCATCTTAACTCATTTAGGTCCAAGCTCCCTTTCAAAATGTTTTTGAAAATATTTTAAGAATAAAATAATTCATTAAAATAAAACCATTTGAAATTATTTTTCTGACCCATTTATCATACATTTTATGAAAAAACTCTTTTAGTTTCAAAATATTTCTTAGAAACACAATTTTTCCAATATAGACCAATATCAAGATCAAAAAATCTCACAGTATCCCAAAAAACCAATGTGAATAATAAATTCCCATTTAAAACTATATAAAATTCATTAAATTTTCGTAATTCATGGCAATGTACTATTTGTTAGAGAAAACTACCTCAAATTCCATGTTAAACTGTTTTCAATCATTATGAACAATAATAAATAAGATGGGGGAGAACATTGTAAAACTAGAAATGTAAGAAATATTATTAAACTTCAAACTGAATCAATATGTTCAGTAACTATGGAATGAACCTTTTAGAAAAACTACATAAAATGAATAATATGGTAAGAGAGAAGGAATAGATGAGAAATGTAAATGTAATCAAGGCTTACCCTGATGATATTCAATAAGAACTACTCTAAATATCCAAGAGACCAAGGGAATAGGATATAGACACCATGTAGATAGAAGGCCATGTGAATAAGGACATGGTGGATGGCGAAACATGTTAAAATAATCAAGTTAAATAATGTAAATTTATAATTTTAGTTTCAGAAGAGACCCCATAATGTTTGGCTTTAAGGATAAGTAAGTCATCTTCAAACATTTAGGGTCACCCACTCCCTTAAAATATTGTTTCTCAGTTTCTTATATATTTTCTCCTAGTCTACCAAACATTTTGGGAACCATGAAATATTGAATTGAAAAACCACCACCCCAATAAGTTTTTTATAGAAAATTTGAACTAACATTTTTCTAACCTTGCAGAACTAAATGATTTCAGGGAAATCCATATTTAAATTACGTAAATTTTTAAAAAATGAAATTAAAATAAAAAAGGAACATTAAGGGAAAAACATACCTATGGCCCGATAGGTTTTAAAATTATCCTAAACATGACACCTTATTCTCCCAAAAAATATTTAATACTTCTGATGAATAAGAACCTAATGACCTTCATATCTATAAATGTGATTGATGATACCAAAACATGAGACCATCTGAATTCATTTCTATAAAACATGTTCTAAAATTTTCAATTTCAAAAACTATATGGTCCTATTATTTCTAATGTATAAACTAAATAATAAATAGTGGATATATTAGATTCTAATTCCTAATCTACCCACTAAACCACAATAGGGTTCCAAAGATGATAAATCCACTTTCCATAGCACTCCATAACTCAGTGGTCCAACAAAATAGACCAGGAAACAACTCTTATCACACAAAATATGATATCACAATTAAATAAAAACTATATAATGGTTCTTAATCATCAATTTCAACTCCAAATAATGATGGTGAAAAATATATAGAAATTTTTAGCGGTCTTATTCCATAGACAATCCTCTTAACTCAACTATGGTTTGCCGATAATCATTGGAAAGTAACTCAATCATAGAAAAACTTTTCTCCTAATATATATTTTCTATGTCGGGGAATTTAAAACATATTATGAAGGTTTAAAAGGATTCATCAATATTAGATATTGATAAACATTCTTTGATGAGGGAAAACACAACACTAGTTTTCCCCCAATCCACAAAAATAAAACATCCATGTTTATAATGTGCATTGAGATATTTTTGTTAACATAAATAGAAATACCATATTTTATGGAATAAAACTCTTTTCACAACAAGAATAATTATGACAAAGTGATACTATGGACAATTAAATGAGGGACACAAAACTAGATAGTTATCTGAATCCCATTGTATTAAATCCAATGTTTTCATAACTATTGCTATAGAGAACCCTACTATTACATTTAGAGTTAAACAATAGATATATTGTACATGGGTTATCCAATATCCACATTTAAAACAAAAATTATCCTTATTTACACATAAATCAATGGTTATGGGAATATTTAGAGGTATGGGATGTGGGAACCAATTAAATTATGAGGTAGGCACAACAATTAAATGGGGAAATTGGTTAGAAATTGCCTATTATGGTGGTTTTAGAAAACTATTTTGGTAGCTCCAGTTAGGCCCACTGTTTTGGGAAACCATGGAAATAGGCCTATATTGAATCATCTATAGCCATGGGTTTAGAGAATTATTTCAATAAGAATATGTAGAATCACCTTCAGACATATTTATTCGAAATGGTGGTGTTAGGCCTCCTCCAAATCACCTATGATCATTGTGTTACCAACCCATTTTGTTAGGATGCCCATAAAATCCTTCTAGTTGTGGTCTCTAAAATAAATGTTAATAAACCTCCCTGGAATCATATAACCCCACGTTTCTAAGAAACTATATTCATAGGCCCCATTGTAATCCTCAATGGACACAATCTATAAAATCAATAGTAATATACCTTCTATAAATCCCCTATGGACACAATTTCAAATACCATTGAAATATGCCTTGTTGGAATCACCTATGACCACATTTTCAAGATACTATGGTAAAAGTTATTCCATGTAAATATAGTTTTTTTAAATATTATAAAATTTATTTTTATATAATTATGTAGAATTATATATATATATATATATATATTATTTCATATCCTAGAAGTAATGTATTGAGAGTATTCTGGAAGAGTTTGTTTGATAAAAAGAGAGAGGTTTCATTTATTTTTCAAAATAAGATGACCATGGTTTTCTAAACCATAGAAATAGGTGTCATTGGATTATGGTGTGTATCCCATGACCATAATTCATATGGTCCATGGATATTGACCATATAAGCCCATTATTCGGTAATTTTTAAAAATATGTGTCATTGTAATATTGTGCATAGATAATGGACACTATCCTTGTGGACCATATCCATAGACAAAATAAGGATGCAATCGGAAATATTAGTTGTATCTTAATCTTTATTGACAAAGATATAGTTTCCATGATCCATATAACCCATCCAATTAATTTATGAGCATCGCTTATGGGAATATTTTTAGGGTTTAAAAACGTAAAAAATATGTTGATATACTATTTTTTTTCTCCCCAACATTAAGAATTTTCCTACAATGGTGGAAGAAAATAATAGCGCATCCAAATAAAGAATTAAAAAAATACATCTTTACAATCGCCAAAAAAGGATGCTTCATCACCAAGAAAATTCCACTAGTCCAAGACCATAAAAATATTACTCAATGGAGAAAATGGAACCCATGAGAATAAATAAATTATTAAAAGTATTCATTAATAGAAATACTCTAAAAATAAATATAACAACATCCTGCTAACTTGGTTCAATAGAAACATTAATTGGTTTATTCCTGAGGTCATAGGGAAAATTCACACTCATAAGGTTTTATTGATTACAATTAAATTAGGACTATGACTTTTTTCAACCATACACATGCCCAAAATTCATAAATAAAAAACTTTTATTTATTCTTATGATAAACAATAATACCACAATGAAATGGAATCATCATCACAAACCCCCACTCAGATCAACTTTCCTCTAACCACAAACCACCACCATGTCCTATCTTGATAGATTCTTATTGAAGGTTGGTCGGGAAATGGACTTCCCACAACACCCATCTTAACTCATTAGAAATTAACACTACACTATATTATCCTTAAAACATTTCATGTGTTAATATGATTTAATTAATCCTTGTACATTCAAACAAACATGCATATTAAAACCAACTATGATTATTAAAAAAGGGATGTTGGTGATGACTTGTAAAAAATAATAGGGGTGGTCCCAAAGAACATGGAATATGATTACACTAATCAATTATAAAACTAGGTGGATTAAAAGACATAGGAATCAATCTTATATATATAGAGGAATAAACCATAGGTTCATTCTGGAAAACTGACTCCACTCTTATCATTAATCCATTTTGAGGAGGATTGCATATAATAAACTAAAACCTAAATCTGATTAACTTGGGATTCACCACCCAAATAAAATAATTTTTTAAGACCCAATCTTCTCATAGAGAAATATTACATCTTAATAAAATAATAGTCACTACATAACATAATTATCCACACCATATTAGTTTTGGGGTACTTCCCATAGAAACACATACACATAAACAACTTGTCTATAAGTGCACAGTATCATCTCCCACTATGTTATTCATTTCAATAACCCATCATAGTCATATCTTACATAATATCATTCATCGTTAATTGGGGAAAAGAATCAAAAGAAAGGGTGATCTGAGATTATCAACAAGGGTAACCAATGATGATATAAATATATCATGAGCATACGGGTATGAAAATATGAGAATAACATTATAAACCCATACCCAATATATCATAGATCATAAAAATGAGTCATGGTATAAATCATGGGAGTTCCCAATACATAAATAATAATGTAATCAATGATCCAAATCTAGGATAACATAACATTTTCCTAAGATATTTATTTTCCTAATATACCTATGCATAGAAAATCATATATCATGGTTTCCCATCATGATATTCATAACATGTTTCTCTAAGGATAACAACCCATGCACCTACTTTGAGCTTGGGAAAAATTCTCATATATCATATTCTAGGCATTAAATAACCTCCCATGTACATACATTAGGCTTAGGATAACCCCATATGTACCCGCATATGGGCTTGGGAAAACATCACATGTATCTGGTTCCAGATCGAGATAAACTATCATGTAACTGATTTTATGATTGGAATAACAACTTCTTTACATTTGTTTATCTTGGTATAGCCACCCATATAACATATTTTGGGATTTAAATAACCTCATATGTACCACTTTTGGGCATTAATACTCTGATTTGTACCATTTGAGCTCATATACCATTAATCATTACACAAGTCATATGAGAAATATATAGTTCCCATTCATCTTAGTTATAATATAACTACTTTAATGGTTATAACATATCCACATTTATAGAATATAATGTAACCACCATCATATTAATAAAATCATACATGTGTGTACTGAGAGATCAAAAAACACAAACCAAATCAAAATACATGAATGCAACTGGGTTTCATAAGCATTTCATCATAACATAATCCATGTAAATGAAATGACTTTCTCATAGATTTCATCATTTTTATCATTGTAAAATTAGTGTAAAAATAAATAGGTTTTATAATTATTTTATCATTGCATAACACATGGAAATAAAATAGTTTCATAAACATTATGTCTAAATAAAAAACGTTAAAAGAAATAATAAGAACTAAATCCTTAGATCATATCCCCAGAAAATCATAATTAATATTAAAGGATATAATATTTGATGGAAAATTATTTCTCAAAAACATTTGAAACATTTCTTGAAGAAAATATGATTTTATTAATAATAAATTTTTAAAAATAAAAAAAAATATTTTGGGAAATCCCATTATTTTAAAATTAAATTTATAACAAATAAAGGATGAATTAAAACAATAAGTTGGTAATTATATAACAAAATAATGTACACGTCATACTTATTAAGAGAACTATTCCTTTCACATTTTCAGTAAAATTGAAAACAAACAATAATTTTTTTTAATTGACCTAATGATTCCTTTTAAGAAATATAGAAAATATAAAACAGGGTTTTTTTAAAAAAAATACATTGGGTAATATTAAAAAAAATTGATAACATTTTTATAAAAAATGTATATAGAAGGAAAACAATTTAACTGAATAGATAAATGATTTCATTTTAATTTGAAACATATATTGTTGAATATTGATTAAATAAAAAGACTAAATTGAAGGTGAAATGTGTATTATTAAGAAATAAATACACCATAATAAAATTCATGGGTTTGTTGAGATATATATCTTAACATTTCACTATGGTAATCATAATCAAAAAACAATTGTGATAAATGATGAGATAGTATCATAATACCATTAATTTTTTTAATATTGAATGATATGATCCATGAAATGATTTAATTAAATTAATCATTAAATATCATGATTACAAATAAATTCCTTATATTTATTGTTCAAGGGTCTCTATAAACACATTATAAAATTATATAGTTTCATAACATGACATATGTCTCTATAAATGAAAATTGAGAATAAAATAGCATACCTATTTATTAATATTTTGAACCATATTCCCAAAAAAAGATTAATATAAATGAAACATTAAAGATAATGAAAATAATTTTTTTTTATGTAACATGTCAAAAGGTTAATATATACACCACATAAAATAAACAAGTGGTGAATCGGCAAATATTTCTTAGAAAAAAAAGAGATACTATAAATCCATTACCATAAGTCTCAACTTCCATTGTACATGTCATAAACTAAAGTATAATAAATATTATATTATTATAAATATTTTATATAACCATAATTAGATATATATCATAACATATATGATGTAATTATGACCCTTTATTATAGATTTATTGATAATTTAATGTTAAAGTTATGTCTTGTGTAATAACTTCAATGTTTTTCTTATACATTTTTATTTTTTATTTTTTCCTTTATACAATTATCATAGATAAATAATGTATATTATTTCTACCATGGTAGTAATTTCATGTATATATTCATTATATTTGTATTTATTTTAATCCATTAGTAGTAGATATTGAAAATAAAATACGTCGTTCATGGTGACGGTTGGTCCAACATATGCATTAATGTTGTTTCCATTTTCATGTAGGATGAAATAAAATATGTATAAATATCATATTACCTTTGTTGAATTATTTTATGGTCATATATCACATTATTTAATTTAAAACTATATTTATTACCCTCCATGATAATTTTTTTGTGAATAATGAATCCCATCACTTCATGTGGCGTAGACCATTGTATACACGGATGACGTTTTTGTATTCCCATAGAATGGAAATTAAGATAGAATATTTGATATCAGGATTAATGTTGAATAATAATATCTAAAATATAATATATAAACAATAAATCTATAATTATTTTCATCAGAGAAGGTTTTGATGGAAAATGAATAACATCAGTTCGTGAGGCGGAGTCTGTCATACTCATGAATGTTGATTTCATAACCCTTTTTATAGATGTAGAGAATGATTTTGGTTATGAAATTAACCTAACAACATATCATTATACATAAAATAATATGTTTTTATATCATCATTGTTTGATAATAATTGGATGAGGTTGATGAAGAATTTAAATAAAACACATGATTTGGGATGTTACCACTTTTTCGAACAACTTATTTTGGCTTCCACCCAAATACATATTATTTTTTATTTTCTACAAAAATAAGGAATATAGGATGAAATTATGGAATAATGTAATTTATTTGGGAATGTCTTTTTTGAACCAATTATTTTTATAATTGTGAGTATTATTGGATAAGTATAAGCTTATTATATATTATGTTAGTGTCACACTTGTAATTTTTTAAAATAAAATATTTTACCAACATTATAAACATTCCAAAATTCTCGTAAATGGGTAGTTATAGAAACATGATTATATAAGGTAAAAATATGGTCTTGAAATGGGTGCTGGAATATTTTTTGGGTCATTTATAACCCATTTTATTTTTTGTTTAAACCCTTAGTAAACCAATTATCACCTTATTCATAGTAATTAAATTTTAATTATATTTCAATTAATAATGTTAAAAAAAATAATTTTCACTTATTTGAAAATATTTATTATGAATATTCAAAATATTAAATCCTTTTTTAAATATTTTATACTCACAATTGGTAAAAATATATTTAATATTAAATCCATAAACGTGAAGAGAAAGTGGTTTTCCAAAGTGAAAATGGTCAAAAATTTTAAAATATGTTATAATAGAAGTAAACTTAAAATTTATTACAACGACCTAAATTTGATTAATAAATATTTAATTGAAATAATTTTAAATTAGAAAACATATTTTAATAAAATTATAATTTTAATATATTTAGAATAAATGAAAATTCTTAGTAAACCCCATTATTTCTCACAATTAATTAAAAATTATTTAAAAAATAACAAAAAATCACTCCAATAATATTTTTACATAATTATTTCAAAAATTAAGTTCGTTTTTTAAAATAAATTTTCAAAATATTGAATTTATTTTAATTTATTGTGAAAATGCAATAAAACTACTTTTGTAAAAAATTGTGTTTCTAAGTTTAAAATTTGTTTTATTATTATCTCTTTTATATAGAAACAGAAGATAAATATTAAAAAAATTAATTAATATATATTATATGTGTTTAATTAAAATATTTCACCAAATTTGATATCTTTTTAATTTATTGAGTCAAAACACATTTTTTCATGAAAATAGATTTTCTGAAAAAGTTTCCCTTTATTTAAAAATATATTTTAATTTCATTTCAAATAGATTTTTCAAAATAAAATTAACTTCATATACATGTGTAAGATATACATTTTCATTATTTAGTAAAAAATAATGTAACATCTCGTTACCTTGATCAGGTAATTTTACATCTTTTCTTGGTTCTTGTTTGGTTATAAAATCCTTTATGTGATTTTTCTATGTTTACTGCAGACTGTAGAGGAGGTACACACCGTGTACTTGGTGCTAGTTTTAGGTCGTGAATAGGGATGACATACCATGAGCTGGTACATTCCGTGTACCTGATGTAAACATTTTTTATGGTCTTAATATCATATTTTTAACCTAAGGAGAAGGGTTTTTCGGCTTAATTTATCCAGCATGGACTACATGTCGTGACCTAGAGGTACACGTTGTGCCCCAGTCCGTGTCTAGTTTTGAAACATACAATCAGCTGTTTTTATTCATTCCTTTCACCAACTCTTCATTGATCTTGAACCTAGACAGTTCTTATGTGATTTTAAGAGGCTCCCCTCCATACAAAAATAACTAAACTACTTGGTATTGTAATTATCTTCCGGTAGAATTCCAGGGAGGTCTCTCTCTCTTGTTATCTTAGTTCATATCTTTCTCCTATCTTGGTTTTTTGATAGATCTTCTATGTATCGGTGGATTTTTGTGTCATGTTGTTGGATATTGCTTCTAGGTTGTCTTTCAAGGACTCATTCACCTTCTTTTTCATTGATGGGTGTTGTTGGGTGTGTCATTTTTTAAGAAATAGGTAGGTGGTTCCATAGTGATTTTACATCTTTATTACCATCATATTGCTTGATTTATTTAAATTTATGATTTATATTTAACTTTTAAATCATTATTTCAATTTTTTATAAACCCCATTTCTAGTGTATTGAATGTTTTTTAATGGTTTTGGCACAGAAATTTGGAAAACCCCACATTCAATTGAATTTATGTTGCATTATGTAAATGGTCATATATAATTGTTAAATTTAAATTTCAAAATTAATGTAAATGTTTTCTATTAAATTTTCAAATTTATTTGTGAAAATGTATCATGAAAAATTATGGGATTGGTTTTTAATGAATTTCAAACATGCAAATGGTTTAAAGAGATTTGATAGAAACCCAATGGTTTTATGTTGTGAAAATGGAATTCCTTTTGAATAAAACATATTTTTCTTTTAAATAGAATGAATGAGGAAATTTTGAAATGGATGAATGGGATTGATAATATTTCAAGTAGTCATAAAATATTTCTCTCATCCAGTAAGAGCACATAAAATCCTTAGGTAGTTAGTGATTCATTTGGATACTCTCAACGCTATTACAATGTTCTAAAACATACATGTAGCAGGTCACATCTCTGATGGGTTGGTGATGAGTCTCCTTTTGCTGGTACCATAGGGAAGGTTGTACACACATTTTTTGGAGTTAAAATATAGATTTCACAGTCCTATATTTGGATAATCCTATCATACCTTTTGGAAGATGACCATATTTCTCAGTTGTTTATTTATATTTGTGATATAATTATATATCAATGTTTGATTGATCTTCTTTTCATGCCTGCTAAATTTATATAATTTGTTTTATATAAATGCTTTACATAATATGTTTTCTAGAAATGTTTCATCACTTGTAAATTAAATCATGTCTCAAAAATTCTTTTCTATGATTTTGAAAATTTATTCCATGTTTTGTTTGAATATTCTTGGGAATTTCTAAACCGGTGTAATTATAAAATAGCAATATATTCTTTGGAAAAATATATATTTGGAATCAGTTAAGGAATCTTTTGGTGTTATCTTATATGGATTATGACAACACTCTACTTATTCCTTTAGGTTATTGTAGACTTTCTTATTCTAGGATCGAGTAAAGGGATGGCATCTCATGGTGGTGGATCCAACTATTAATCTTTAGACTTGGTGAGTTATTTTCTTTGGGACCATGGCATGTTTTTTTGTTTAGTAATTTGGGTTGTATTAATTTGGATTTTATGCATCGTTGTATTCTAGTACCTTTACTCTCTGTGGGGTTTTCTTCTTGATATGCATACTTACTTTTATTAGTCACTTCTTCATTATTATGGCACAATAATTCCCACTTGTATGTAGTATGGTGACAAGTGCTAGTTTCCATCACTGGGGACTAGGAATTCCCTTCACATCATGTTAGGTCAGGCTCAATTTTCAGGATACCAAGGTAACCAGGTTGGTTCATAACAAATTGGTATAAGAGGTAGGGTTTTTATCTTTTCTTGAATTCTGTATGCATTTTCGAAATCTTGTCGTGTCTTGATCGTACCACGATTCACTGTTTTATTTCCACCCTTACACCACAGTTTTAAATTAGTATTGTAATGAATATTCCAAATATAATAATAAATTGAACTTAATTTTTGAATTAATCAATTAATGTTAATTAATATTAGAATGGGAAATGTTACTTGTTTTTATTGTTTCAATGTAGGTGGAGGTGATTTGGAGGGCCCTTGATGAAGTGGAAGAAAAATGGGCAAAATTGCATGGATCCATGGACATCTGTCCACTTTTTTGCATATTACATGAAATCCGTGAATTAAAATAGTCTTGAATTTAATGGGTATTTCCAACATTAAATAGGATACATTTCATATTAAGGAACACAATACTGATTTGGCTTCTATGGGGCCAATTCAAACTGATCTGTCCAAGCCACTGATTTTGGACCAAGTCAAATGAGGTGTTCTGTTTTTTATCACTATCTTGAGTTGTAGTTGTCCAAATGGTGCCCAAAATTTGGTGGAGATAGTAAAGAGGTATGGCTACAACTTCTCTATTTTCTCCAAATCTAGATAAGACTTTCTGAATGCCGAAATGCATCATGCAAGTGGATTGATGAAATCTGTGTGCCTAAAACCACCTTCCAATTTTCCTATAAAAGGGCACCAAGGGATCCTCATTTGCAAGTTCGGCCAAGGAGTGAAGTGCTACCAATTTGGAGTCCTATAGGAGTATCCTAATCACCTTGGAGGTTCTGGAGGCCCCTATCCTCATAGGGGAATCAAGGATGAAGAATGATTTCCACCCGAGCTTCCTCCTCCTCCCGATGTCAAGCTAAAAGTTGGGTGTTCGTTGTGAGGGAGCTACACACATGTCAAGGGAGTTCTGATGCATACATTAGCTACTGGTTTGGAGTAATTTGGGTGATTAAACATTTCATTCCATGTATCATATTTTATTTCAGATTTTAATGCTTGATTTGATGCATGTGAGTGTTATGGTCTTAATTTTTAACCGATCGCTGTGAGGTTTTGAGTGCGTGACTTGTGTTATTTTGATTGGACATCACAATAATCCTTTTCATTCCCACCTTATTAAGATTTCAATATTCTTTGGAAGCTCTTATTCCATGCATAAGTACTGGACCTTGAAAAGATGATTGTTACGTCAAGGTTTGGTCCTTAAAGCATTGAAATAAAAGCTTTGGAATTAATCAGGATTCAAATTAACTCCAATCAAAGAATTACTCTAAACCTAAGTTGAATCTCTTTGAACAATGAACTTGATATGTGTGTAGTGAAATCACATCAACCCTTTTATCTCATATTTTTTAAAATCCACTAGGCCACTCAATTTTTAAGCCATTTCAACTAAGTCATTGTTTTAAACTCTTTTCAAAACTACCCCCTCTCTTAGTCATTTTTATTAAAAATACACACTCTAAACCTACCAACACTCCTTGAGAGACGACCTAGGGTCTACCCTAGACTATAAATCAACCTAAAAAACATAATCAATTTGACGTGTCACGACAACACATTCATGTCTTAGGAGGTAGTTGTGATTAAATTTCTATCCATCTCTCACCAAAATGAACCTTATGTTACCAGGGGTGGTTAGGGTAGGATGTATTGAAAATTAGTTCTAGACTTTTCACTATTAATATTTGGATAGGGATAAATCCAAATTTTTATAGTCACTTATGTTGAGAATATTTTCTTTTGTTACACATTTTGAGTGTTAATATAATTTTTTCCTTTAATCTACAGATGTTGTGTAGAATCATTCATCTATGAATACGTGTGAATCAGATATAGGAAAAGGCAATTGTTGAGCCTCAGCAAGAGAATCCTCTTTTTGATAAAAATCTTCTTGCGGTGATTGGGCACACTATCCCAGCTCTAGGACATACACCACCACTTCTTCCAGCTTAGGATCTAGATGTGGATCCTCAGGGAAATGTTCCTTAGAGTTATTCTCAAGATTTACTTCACCATAATCACCCTTTATTCAATGAATCCACTAATCCTTATCATGCTGAGGAATTTTTGGGAAAGATAGAATGCATGTCTTAGTTCCTGGAGATACCATAAGAGATCATGGTGAAGTGTGCCACCTTCATGATAGAGGGACTAGGTAGGAGATGAAGGGACACAATTTTAACGATAGGGAAACATGAATTCGTACAGAAGAAAGACATCAAGGATCTTTTCACCAATTAGTTTTATCAAATTTCAATGTTGTTAGGTAAGGATGTGGTGTTTTTTAAGCTTGAGTAGGCTGACAAAACTGTGAGTGAGTATTCAAATCAAGTATTAGATTTGGTTCAGTTTTTTCTTGAGATTGTATCTAATGAGAGGATAAAGGCTCAATAGTTCGAGTTGGGATGTATATAAATTATCAATTCTCAGGTGTTCATGCTGATGTTTCCCACCTATACTGATGTGATAGATAGGGAGATGATGGATGTGATGGACTTGGCGAGGAAGTCAGTGTTGACAGGAGTCCCTTTTTCTCCCAGTGGTAGTTTTGGTTCCATCAAAGGAAAAAATGAAGCGTGATGATCCTAGTAGTAGTCCTCGACGATAAAGTCAATCCAGTCCTCTTATAGCTCTAGGATGAAGATTTATGACTTTCTACTAGTGTGGAAATCTTGGACATTTTATGAGGATTTTCCCAGATGCACCCTAGAACTGTATCTCATGCGGACATTTAGGGCTCTTATAGAGGTTCTTCCATCACTTTATTACTCCACATAGTGGGAAATAATCATCATCACCTCCTAAAACTACAGGAAAATTAAATTATTCAATTATTAAAGGGTTCCAACCATAGGCATCTAGGAAAAAGCTTATTTATAGTGTAGAAGACTCTCCATAGGAAGAAGACAAGGGTCCAACAACTGTGAGAGGTACCATCACTGGTACTTCTTCATTATTGAAATCACTTTTTAATCCTGGTGCATATCACTCTTTTATTTCAACCCATATCATTAATATTCTAAATCATTCGATGGAGAAACTAACTTTTTCAATGGATATTACTACACCCCTTGGTAAGAAGAGAGAGAGAAGGGTCTCTGTATTTATGATTGTGTCTTCTCTATATTAGATGTCGATCTAGATTGGAGTTTTTTGGTTCTTGATAAAAAATCTCTTGACATCATGTTTGGGATGGATTGGCTCATTTCTACAAATCCATAAGTGATTTTTATCTTTGATGGGACTAATTTAGTACACCCATTGGTGTGCCTCTTATTTTTCATGGAGAATGTGACCCAAGGTCTATTAGAGCTAGAACATCTTATCCATAGTTGGGGAATGTGATATCAGTATTTTCTTTGGACTTGGAATTAGAATCAATTACTAGTGATCTTCCTCATGTTTTACCTTAGTTTTCTGACATCTTCTCTTTGGATTTCTCTAGTCTTTCACCAGTGAGAGAGGTTGAGTTTTTGATTGACATAATTCCTGGTACTAAACTGGTATTTATCCCCTCTTACCGCATGCAATCAGACAAGATGAAAGAGATGAAGTCTCAATTGTATGATCTTCTGGAGAAAGGCATTATTCATCCAAGTGTGTTAGATTGGGAAGCACTGGTTCTCTTTTATATGTAATCTAATGGTTATCTTCTATAATGTTTTGATTATCGATTTTTCAATCGAGCTACAATAAAGAAAAACTATTTATTACCACAGATTGATGATCTGTTAGATCATCTAAAAAGGAGAAGTGGTTTTCAATGATCAATCTTCAATTTGGTTACAATCAATTGAGGATTAAATAATCTAACATTCAGAAAATAACCTTTAGGATTATATATGTGCACTTTGAGTACCTTTGTATACCTATTGGTTTGAAAAATTCTCCTTCTATTTTTATGGTTTTAATGAAAATGATTTTCTTTGAGTATCTAGAAAACTTTGAGGTACTCTTTGTGGATGACATTCTTGTTTACTCAAATTCTAAGGAGGATCATGTGGAACATCAGGGAATAGTTCTGAATCTTATAAGAAATCCACTCCATTATTCCCGACTTTAAATGTGTGATTTCTAGATTTATGAGGTGAAATTATTGGGACATGTGGTGACTGAATAGGGTGTATCAGTTGATCCTAAACAAGGAAAGGATATTTTGATGTGGGAGAAACCACAAAATTTCTTCAAGATTCGGAGATTTTTTTCCTTATTCTGATATTACTACAGGTTCATGATGGAATTATATATGTTGGATTCTCCAATGACTACTCTGAATCATAAAGAAGTGATGTTTGTGTGGGATGATAAATGATAAAGTTATTTTGTTGAGCTGAAATGTCTATTTACTTCAGCACTTGTGTTAGGTCTTCCAGAAGTTAGGTAGGGCTATGTGTTATTTCTGATGCATCTATTTCTATATTTGGAAATATTATTATGCAAAGTGATCATGTTGAAGAATATTGATCTCATCATCTTAGGCCACAGAAAGAGAATTATACTCTCTATTAATTAGAAATTGTATTTATTATGCACGCACAATAAAGATTTTGGCACTAACATTTTATACAATGGTTTAAGGTGTATTTAGACCACAAAATCGTGAGTTATATATTCTCTCAAAATGATTTGAATCTTTAGAATTGGAATTGTGTGTAGTACATTCAATCATTCAAATTTGACATCTCCTATTACTCGAGGAAAGGGAATATCATTGTTGATGCTTTGAGTAGGAAATTGTTGACTGAGGCAGGGAAGAAGACTTCCAAAGAGTGGAATTTGATGGCTGTCATTGAACAATTTCATATTGTAGTTCAGGAGGAAGGGGATTATATTTTTTATCCAGAGCTCTGTTGAAATTTTATCTTATTTAAATGATTCTACAAGACCAACATCTTGATTATGAGTTCCATAGAATTAGGGAATGCCTTTGAAGTGGGGAGATAATCTCTCTTTGGCCATTCTCCAAAGAGGGTATTCAATGCTATCAGAACTGCTCATGTGTTATGTTATTATCAAGGAAGCCTATGATGGAAAATTTTCATATCTATCAGTGTTTTTTTCACATAGAAACCAAAAAAATGTTCAACGACATGAGGCAATAATTATGGTGATAGGGAATGAGGCGATGCATTGTAGTTTTTGACTCTTGTTGCAATATATGCCAGCAAGTGATATCTGAGCACCAAAAACATTTAGTTTTGCATCAATGGAATCCAGTCCCTACAAGGAAGTGGGATTTTATATCTATTCCCTTTTTTGTTGGGTTTCCTCATACCCAAAGAATGAAGAATGCGATATCGGTTGTAATCGATGGGTTGACAAAGACAGATCACATTATACAAATTTTTGATACAGACAAAGTTGATGAGTTGGGAAATTAATATGTGAAAGAGATTGTTTCTTTTCATGGAGTTACATATACTACTGACTCTAATAAGGATCCTCGGTTCACTAATCTCTTTTGGAGAGTCCTTTTATAGGCACTAGGATCTCATGTTGGTTTGAGCATGGCCTACCATCCGCAGTCGGATGGCCAGATATAAGTACATATAAAAATTCATGGGGATATGATTCATGCTTGTGTCCTCATCTTTGGTGGGGATTGGGATGATCACATATGGGTGGTTGAGTTCTCTTATAACAAAATTTACGAGTTTGCGAACTGAATTGAACCTTTCGAGGCCTTGTTTAGTCAGCCTTGTAAATCATTGTTGTGTTGGCCGGAGGTTGGTGAATATTCTTTGGTTAGACCAATCCTGATGCTGGAGATGACCGACAATATTCAGCATATCTTTCAGAGGATGTTGATAGCATAGAGTCCATATATGGTTAATGTTGATAGACACTGTAAACCATTGGAGTTCTCAGTTGGTGACCAGGTGTTCCTGAAATTTTCATCTCTGTTGGGTCATCGATGGATTAAGAATTAAGAGAATCTTTGTCTTCATTTTGTTGGACCTTTTGAGGTTATTGGGAATATGGGGAAATTTTTGTACCATTTATCACTTCCACCATAGCTAGCATTGATGTAGAACATGTTCCATGTATCGTAGATGATAAAGTATCTGTATAATCCATCTCACTTTTTGAGCTAGAGTGATCTTGAGATCGAGACTGATTTATATTTGACAGACCAACTAGTCATGGTATTTGATTCTGATACCAAGGTACTTTATGTGAGGAAGCTACCTTTTCATTGTGTGCTATGGCAGTATGGTGCTGATTTTCAGATATGTTGGAATGTGAGGAACATATGATAGAGAAATAGCCTCATCCTTTTGGCATAAAATATTTTTCATAGGCTTTCTGGGGGATAAATATTTTTTTGTGGGAATGTTTTAACATCCCTTTGCCTTGATCTGGTAAGTTTCCTCCGTTTCTAAGTTCTTTTTCAGTTAAAAAATCCTTTTATTTTATTTTATTTTTGGTTTACTTTATACTTCATAATAATTGCATGCAATTTACTAGAAGTACACGCCATGTATATGGTGCTCATTTCAGGTCGAGAATGGAGAGCTCATGCTATAAGCTGGTACACACCTTGTACTTTAAGTACACATTTTTTAGGGGATATATATCACATTTTTAAATCATGGTGCTGGGTTTTTCGATGTAACTTATCCCACATGGACAACATGTCATAACCTAGGGGGTACACATCATAACCTGGTCCGCATCCTATTTTAAAACTTACGATTGGTTGTTTTCCATATTCCTTTAACCATCACCTCATTACTCTTGACCCTAGACACTTCCTTGGTGATTTTCACAGGAGACACTCCTTTTTGATCAAACTTAATGGCTTGGTATTGTCATTTCTCTTGTGGAATGATTCCCAGGTAGGTGTTCCCTATTGTTCTCCTCATTCCACTCTTTCTCTTCTGTTGGGTATTTGATGGATCATATAAGGATTTATAGAACTATGTCTCGTGGTGTTGGATCATTCATCTTGGATTACTTTGAAGGACTCCTTCATCTTTTTTTTCATTTTCAGGTGTCATTTCAAGTGCCATTCTTCGAGAAAGAAGTAGGTGGATCTGTCACGCTTTAGTAAATTGATTACCATCGTATTACTTGATTTATTTCAATTGATGATTTAAATTCCAATACTCAACGTGGATTTAAATTTCTTAGATAAAACACAATTCCATTTAATTGGGATATTTGAAACTCTTTTGGCCCAAAAACTAGGGAAACCCAATATTCCATTGAATTGGGTTGGATTTGTTGAAATTGTATGATTTAAATTGTTAAATTTAAATGTTGAATTTGAGGAAAAAAATTTCCATCAAATTGAATACATTAATTGTGAAAATGAATTGTGAAAATTATGGAATTGATTTTTAATGAGTTTCAAACTTGTTACTGGATTATAATGATTTTATTGCGACCCAGTGGCTTAATATTGAAAAAATAGAATATTTTTGAATAAAACATATTTAGGATTTAAATGGAAATAAAGTGGAATTTTTGAAATAGAATAATGGGATTGATCATATTTTAAGAATTCATATAATATTTCTCCCATCATGTAAGATTTCATTCAATCTATATGTAGTTAGTGAGTTATTTGGATACACTCTAAGATATTACTACTTTCTAAAACATACATGCAGCGGATCACATTCCCGATAGGTTGGTGAAAAGTATCCTTTGGGCATTGTCAAAGGGACATGTATATACACATTTTTTTTGTGTTCACATAGTGATTGTGTAATCCTATAGCTTGTTAATACTATCATACCTTTTGCAAGATGACCATATTGCTTGCTTGTTTATTTATATTTGAGATATAAAGGTTTGACAATTTTTTATTGAACTACTTTACATTTCTATTGAATTTATATAAAATGTTTTATATAAATGATTTACTTAAGCCATCATTGTGAAAACAGGGTCCCGGTGACAGCACAACCACCCCGCCTTAACATGGGCTTCGGGTCCTGGACTGCCAGGTACAACCAGTTGCCCCACAGACACATGGTCCCCACCCTGGGGCCCACCCATGTGCCCGAACTGGTCATCTGACTAATGATTGTCCCCTTAGGCCAACACATGTCCTTCCAACTGTTCTTTGTCCTCACTCACACACACCCTGAGAAACTTCTGAGAATGTCACCCATCCTGATCACTACTCTAATCCAAGCACACTTAACTATGCATTTCTAATCAGGAAGGCTCCCGAAAAGAAAAGTGCACCTTATTTTCATGAGTCATATCATTTACTAGTTTAACCCTTTATCATTTTGGGGTGTTACAATAATTTTATAAATATTCCATCTCTTGTAATGAAATGCCTATAGTTCATATTTTTTTCAATCATTTTAAAAATATATAGCATGTTTTGTTTAAATATTATTTTGATGTACCAAACCTATTTATTTTAAAAAATTTAATATATTATTTGGAAAAATCTATTATTGGCATATTTTATAGAATCTTTTGTGGTATCATATTGGTATTTGGATCACACCGAACTTTTTCCGTTGAGTGTTTGCAGACATTCTTCTTCCATGATCGAGTAAGGGGAATGATCTCTTAAAGTTGGATCCTACTTTTGAGCATTGGACTTAGTGAGTAATATCCCTAGGGACCTTGGGATTGTTTTCTTGTTTAGTACTTTGGGTTGTAGTACTTTGGATTTTTTGACTCATTATATTCTGGTACCTTTACTCCCTGTGGAGTTTTCTTCTTGATATTCTTAATGTATTTTATCTTTCACTTCTGAATTCTTGTGGAAAAATAATTCCCACATGTATTTTTTATTTTCCCGGATACTAGTCGCAAGCCTGTGGGGGTCGGGAATGCCCTTCAGGTCATGTCAGGTATAGATAATTATCGAGTTACCAGGGTACCCAGGCAGGTTCGTGACGAATATCAATACCAACAAATACAATGGTTTTGTGATAATTATCGTATGATATTGAAACATTTTAATATTTTTTAGAAATTATCTTAAACTCAGTTTTTTCTATAACATAATATAAGCTTAATGTTGCATGTGACACAATATAAACTTGATGTTCCATGTAACCTAAAATGAAAAAAATATTAAATTTACATCAAAAAACTTATTTCGAAAAATTTCATTGTGTTATATTCTACCCCCTTAAAATGAATTTGTCCCTCGAAATTAGACACCCTTTTACTAACAATATTGGATTCACATTAATTGTTACATATTAAATTCCCACATAGATTCCTCAAGATATTGTTTTTCCCAAAAATAATTTACCAGGTGAGTGGTATAATTTCATAAAAAATTATTTATTCAAAAAATAATCTCCACTAGTTTTTCAGCATTATAATGATAATTCTCTAGGATTATGAACTCTATGTTTAGTACTTTTGATGGATTAGGTATATAATTCATTAAGATAGATACATGGAACACATCATAGACTCGATAGAGGTTTGATAGAGGAGTCATATGATAAGATACATTCCTCATATGATCTAGAATATAAAACTCACCAATATAACCAAGTCTTACGGTTACTTTATATCATATAAATTATATCATCCTTTGGTTAATATTTATTCAATTTACACTTTATCATGTACTCTAAGAAATAATGATAATTCTTTTATCCCTAAAGTACTAAAGGATGTGAAGAACCAATATAGAATGATGAGTCATTACATCTATCCCTAGTAGTCATCATAAAAACGGTTTGCATAGGTTATCCAATATGAACAAATCATCTATAGTGAATTAATAGCATGATCTCTACATCCACATCCAAATATCATCTTAAACCATTACATACAAGGTTATTATTATAACCCATAGAAAATTTTAAAAAATTAAAAATATTTACATTAATGTTCCCAAAATAAATTCAACTTTAATACCTAAAATATTATAAGGTATCTTTTCATTTTATAATACAAAAAATGAGAATTACTTCATTAATAACATGATTTACCCAATTAACTTATTGAAAACATTATTGATTCCAAGTTAATTTAATAAAACCACATATTATTGAATATATTCCATAAATCAAATAATGTTAAAAAAACCATCATTTGTAATATAAAAGATTTTGTTAGTAAATCATTTATCAGTTCTAAGGTCATCAATACAATATAATTTACATTATACACATTAATCATGGATTTATCAAAGATGAAATAAATATTCTCAACATCTAATGCTTATTGAGGGTTACCTTCCCATAATAATATATTATACATAAACAATAACCCTTCAATAAAAATCAAATTTTTAGGTACTTAGCACAATTCAAAATATTCTTTGAAATACTTAATTCAAAACATAAATAGAACAATCGATATATATTTCATAATTCATATTAAATAATAATATAATTTACATAAAAAAACACTTCAATCATTCCACTTCATTCATAAAGCATCATCTAGGATTCACTATCATATTTTTTAAAACTTATTCCTTATAATATGAAACAATAATAATGTATTAACATTAATCAAACTCAATTTGATTATGCTTCTCATGTTTAACATAAAAAATATTATTAGATTATCCCATACCTTTTATATATTGTATATGGTATCATCATCGTTGGTAGTATACCAATTACTTATACCACCTTTTCAATTATCTTTACAATATTTCTCCTAATGACATCGATTTGATTGATTCGAAAATTGTTCACAATTATAATATTGAACCATTAATGATACCTTATAGAAACTATTATTATCGGTCATTTTATTAACTAATTTTTTTTATTTTTTCACTGGGATTACATTAATTTATTCCTATTCCATTGTCAAAACACCATCTCATCCCTTTCAGAAATTCCCTTTGGTTCTTCTTACAACATTCAGGACTTGTACAATGCTGATTCAACATTCTTCCTTGGACTCTACCACATAGGATCTCAAAAAACACTATCCTTCTCTTTTATTCTATGTCTGATATTCAGTTTATTTTTATGTTATTAGTCATATATCATGATAGCTTATTTTTTATAATCATAATATCTGACACTAAAATCATCACCCCATTTGGTTTCTCATAAACTCATTATCTAACAAATTAAAATTATCATAGTTCCATCGAGTTATCAAAATTGACTAAAACCAAAAAAACATACTGTGATAAATAATAATAGTGTAAACCCACATAATCATGAAGGGTCATTTATAGAATTTCTAAATCAATACACATTTCTTTCAATCTATGATACCTTAGGCTTAAAATAAGCTATTAATTTTTATTATTTAAATCCATCATGATGGTTTTTAAAGAGTGTGGGAATTTACAAAGGATGTCCCTTAAAAGTATTAAACTAGGTGCATAGAAAGACTAATTTTCCTACACTAGGTAATGATCAATTCAAAATAAATTCACCCCTTTTAGATTAATTATATAGAGATCCAATATTTTATACATAAGTATCTAATATTTATATATGAATATTAAATTCATTTAATAAACACACTCCTAATGTCGGTAATAGTGTAGCTTCATTGGATAATAGAAACACAATCATCTTATTTCATTAAATATCTTAAAGATTTCTCCCAATGATAGTTTTACATAGTAATCCTTCTTATAATAACCTACCTATGAATTTATTGACAATCAGAGGAAGTAAAAAATTTGAAATGCTGAAATCAGATGATGATAAAGTTTAAATAATAAATATATCAATTTATAATCATATAAAACCATAATATAATTATAATGTTGTTTGATCATGAAGATAACTTAGGATGTTCATAGATTCATGGAATAAAACTACTTAATTTCTGAAATAATTCCCAATAAGTCTAAGAACCCGTCATAAATCAATCATTTACCGTAATAAAATGTCATTAAACTATAGAAACATCATAAATATAGAAAAACCATTTCCTTTTTCACTGTTTACTACCATTACCACCAACATAGGGTATTATGACATTTCAAATGTTTCCCTTTGTGGATCATTAAGTAACTGTTTCCTATAGTGGATTAGGATACACATGTTTCCCATAATGGATCCAGATTCTCATTTTTTTAATAGTGGATCACACCCATTCATGTGTTTCCCATTTTTGATCACGGGATATAATGATTTATGCAATGCATTGGAGTTAGATATTAGTCTCACCCATATCGTAATGAAAACTATAGTTATGTGTACCACAATATCAGAAAACATTCACCATATCATCACATGAAAACCCATTAAAAGAAAATGGTATTCATATTGATTTCATACATTTAACATATCATATCCCATAAAAAATAAATTGGTTTTGTAAATATTTTTTCAACATAAACCATAATGAACCAAATAAAGAATAATAATGGTATCATACAATCTTGTCCCTGGTAAAGAATTAGTAACATCAAAGGGTGTCAACATATATGGAAAATGATTTTGAAATATTTGTTGAAACATTTATTGAAGAATATATACATTCCATTTTGAAAAAAAAAATTAAAACGAAAAGAAAATTTAAATTACTGTTATTTAAATATAACTTTGTAAATATATAAATTAATGATTAAAAATATTCAAATAATTTCATGAATAATGTATGTCTTCCGTTTGAAAAATTACTTTTTAAAATTTAAAATTTAAAAAAAAAATTAGAATTATTTTCCTCAAAAAAATAAATTTGAATATTATAATTGAATCATTAAATAAATTATTTTTTGAAGATTGAAAAAACCACCATTTCATTCATACATGTTTTAACAGTGATTCCTTTCACATTTTATGTAAACTCTAAAAAGAAAATTGTCTGGAAAAGGGGATGAAGATTACATTAAATATTTTTTTTCAGAAATTATATCATGGGTAAAAATTAATTACTTAAATATTTCCATGAATTCAAAAAAAATTAAAATAGTTTTAGAATACATGGTTTTTCGATGAAAAGGTGTTTTCAATCGACGAAAATAATAAATATGATTTTCATAAAAACATTATTATGAACTATTGAGTATATAAAAAGACTAAAATTAATGGAAAAATGTAATATCAAAAAAAATAAAAATATGAGGAGAAACATCATGAGTTTATTGAGAGTCAAATAAAATTATTTCATCATTTGAATAATAATAGTTAGAAATCCTCATAAATAGTGATATTTTCACATTAAAACTCTTACTACATTAGTAAATTTGAATCATATGAGCTGTGAAAGAATAATTTTATATGAAATGTAGAATATCATGAGAAAAAATAAATAGATTATATTAAATATAATATTGGATTTATATACACCTCATAATATATGGCAGATTCATAACATAACATATAACTCATATAACAAAAATTGAGAAAGAGCTCAATTAAAAATTTAGTAAATTTTAAATTATAAACCCATAAAAGAGTAATCCTAAAATGGAGAGGTAAATGAAAAAAAATTATTTATATGAATCATAAAATAAATTCATCTATTTTATATACAATATATAATATAAATAGGTGGTTAATATGTCATGCATCTCAGAGAAGTAAAAAGTGAGACAAAATCCCTTATGGTAAGTCTTGACATCCTTTGTACATGTTATAACATCATTTATAATAAATATTAGTTAATTATATATATATATATATATTATAGATCTATAATTATATATTTCTTACTGTATATGGTTTACTTTTGAAATTTCATTACATGTTTTCTAAAAATTCCATGTTAAAGTCACATTTTGGTAAATAATCGCGCTGTTTTTCAGGTATGTTTTGATTTATTATTTTCTTCCTATTACTATGATCAAATATCCATAATAACAAAAGTTTTAACCATATTATAAATACCATATATATTTATTATATATTTATTTATAATTATCTGTAAATATTAAAGATATAAAATGAAATACACCATTTATAGAGATGGTGTGTCATACAAAGGCATTAAAATTGTATCCATATTCCATACATAAATAAAAAATGTTAAATAATATAATAACATTCCATATTCATTTTTATTTCATTTATATATCATATTTTCATTAAAACCCATGCTTAATACCTTCCATGTAAATCATGAACAAATCATATTGCTTTACGAGGTGGTAGTCCTCTGTACACAAAAACGATGTTATCATATTCCCAATAATGGTAGGTAAGAAGGAACAAGATATATAATTATTTAAAAGAATAATAATATCATAAATATGAAATATACATAATAAATCCATCCCTATATTCATCCAAGATAGGTGGTAATGGAAAATGAATAAAAATGATTTGTGATGCGGTAGTCCTCTGAAAATCCAAATAAGAATTTTGTAACCCATTTGATTTAAAAGGAGACATCATAAATTATTAATATTATGAATAATATAAAATTATATTTAATATTTTTAGGTAATCATATAGTAATGTTTTATTATGAATTTATGGAGGTGGGGAATGAAATAAAATAAAACCCTCGCTTATGGACATTACCCATTCTATGAACAACTTCTTTTGGTTTTCCCAAAAATGATCCATATGAAAGATTTATAAAAAAAGGATTCTAAGATGATAGTATGGGTTTGAGGAATAAATTGGGGTTTTTATTTCCTTATACTATGGTTTTTTTATGTACAAATTCTAGAGGATATGTGGTGGCCTTTTATAAGTGTGGTGAATGGTGCACTTGTAATTTTTGAAAAGAAAAGGGTGTAACTAAATTTCCTACATTAAAAAAGGATCCCAAATGGTAATTATAAACATTATAAAACTTAAGGTAGAAATATTATTTCCCAAAGGAAATTTTATATGTTTTTTTTGTCATTTTTAACAATTATCAATTTGTTTTTACCCCTTCTAAACACATTTTACCTTAATCATGGTAAATAATTTTTACTGTTTTTACAGTTGATTTTGGTAAAAAATTAGGCTTAAAAAATTATATAATATAAATTATTTTGAATAAAAATATGGAATACATTTTAATAAATTATATTTTTATAATTTTATAATTTCAAATCAAAATTAATCATGTTGGAACGATTAAAAACCCATTTTTTAAATAGAAATTTTTTAAACGATTGAAAAGTTTTAATCCCAAAATTTATCATGAAATTGATTCCAACGAAATAAATTTGATTAATAGATATATAAGTTTACTAATTTTAACTTTAATACCATATTATAATATTTTTATGTTAAGTAATTCTTTAAAAGAAATGACCATTCTTAATAAAAACTTGTATATTTCACTGTCCATTGATCAAATTATCTACTCTAAAAATTATCAAAAACAAAGCCTAATAAATTTTAAATATTATGATATCAAAAATTTATTAATTTTTCTGAAACTAATTATTCAATATTGGTATAAATTTAGTTTTATAAAAATGTACGAATTAAAAAAAATTGAAAAATAATATTTTTAAGCATCAAATTGGAGTTATATTATATCATGCCCAGAAAAAACAAATGATTATTGTTAAATATGATATTGAATATATAATATATAACTTTAATTAAAATGTTTTTATATTTTTTGTTTCTTTAAATTATTTAGTCAAAAAAATTGGCATAATAATTGTTTTTCCACAAAATATTTCTTTTCTTCAAATAGTTTTTATATTCAACAATTGAAAACCAAATAATTAACATTATATGCATGATAATCACATATATTTTTATAATTTATTTATTTCTATTAATACCCAAAATTTTATTGGATAGGTAATAAGTATTATATTAAATAATAATGTTCTTACAATATGTCTTGTTTCGTTTAAACCTAGTGATACGTGTTATACAAAATTTCAAAATGGTTAAATTCATTTGAAAACAAATCTCCAAATAATTTGGTGTTACATTATACACCCCGTAAATAATTTTAATCCAATAAATTTGAACTTTTGATTAGTAATGAAGGGTTTAACATTACAAAAATCATTTTAATAATCACACATTATAAAAAAGGATAATCAAATTTCCTCTTGATAAGAGAGGAAGGGATTTGTGAATGTGATCTGGATTAACACATACATGGTTTAAAAATTAGGGAATATATCATAGATTTTAAAAAATGGAAATTTAATGGAGAAAATAACACCCAAATATTGATGTAGAGTGATATATAACATGGTCTGGAAAATGGTAATGACCAAAAATCCATAATCAAAAGATTAGTGAAAAAGATCATTGTTATCTTATTAAATGATTATAATACAATAACATTTCATTTCATTATATGTTTCATAATTTTAGGTTATTTTCATGAGAAGATATAATTAAATTATTTTATTCCTTTTAATAATGAAAATATCATTCTTTTTTGTGCCTTGGTGAATTTACACTTCTTTTCTTACTCTAAAAGAAGATGTTTTCAATTATAATGTATTAAATAAGATCAACAAATGAATGATAAGTAATGTTTTTCTACATATTGTTATTATCAATAGAAATATGGTTCAAAGTGTTCATGTATAAATATTCATATGGTAAAATAATACATTAATATATATTAAATCACTTCTAAAATTAATCATAACCCATTTTATAAATGTTTGACTTTATAACTATTTGAGAAATTAACAAATTTTAAATAATGTAAATAAATGTAATTACAATAATCCATCGATTATCATAAAGTATATCTTGATTTTCACATGCCCAATTAGTGAATACCTTAGTGATATATTTTACTGAATCATGTTAATAACATGAATTACTATAAACCATAATGAAAACATTCAAAATAATTCTATGAATAAAACCACATATTATTGAATTTATTTCATAAACAAAATAATATTGTAAACAAGATCAAGGATAACACAAACCTCTTTTTCTAAAACTCATTAATCATTTCAAATTTTCATAATACGGTCAAATTCAATTATTCATATCATTTATCTCTTTATAAAAACTAAACACCTTTTTCTTAATAACAAGAACATTTTAAGGGTTATCTTCCCATAATCAAAATATTTCATTGGTATTAATTTACTATTTTATGTCATCATCACCAATTAAGATATTTTTGGAAATCAGTAATCAAAAACTAACACTAAACATTCCTTAAATAGTTCATGATACATATAACATAATTATTGAATTCCAATACATAATCATTGCAATAATTGCACTTCCTTATCAAACCATTAAGTAGGATTCATAGTGTTATTTATTAGTACCCCTTACCTACAATATTAAATATGAATCATGTATTAATATTCATCAACTTCAATTTGAACATGATTCTCATGTTTGACAACAAGAATAATGTTCATTATCCCATATAGTTCATATATCATTTTTAGCCCCCTCTTCCTCAAATGTATAACCATCATATGTTTCAACCTATTTATTCTCTTCATGATCTTCCTCTTAGGAAATATATTTTCATAATTTCCAAAATTTCAACATTTCAATCATTCAACCATTGATTATATCTTTGGGAGATGATTATTATCATCCATTATGTGAACTAGACATTTAATTATTCCCCTAAATTATTTTATATATGTCCTTTTACACAATAAAACCATCTTCATGTCCCTCTAATACATACTCTTGGGATCTTGTTCCAACATTATTGACATATAGAAAATTGAATTTTTTTTCCTCTATGGTATAAGCCACCAGAACACCCATAAAAATATATCCTTCAGTTATTTGGTGAGTCTGGGAGTTGGATAAGAATCAAGCTATTAAGAATATATTGTGATAAATGATTGTAAATAATAATTATACCATTCACTCTAGTTATAATCCATTTTTTTTGTTCATCAACACATTTTATATCACTCTTAATATCGATCTATTTCCTTTTGTCTTCCACCATTTAATAACACGAAAAATCACATTTTGAGTAACCATAATCATAGCGAGGAACCAAATAATCAAAATAAGTCACCTATAGGATGTATAAATCATGTGAATTTATTTTTAACATATGAAACCTTAGGTTTATCCTTTATTAGTCATAGTCATTATTTAAATAATTTTTGATGGTTTTTAAAGAGTTTATAATTTTTTTAAAGTATATCCCCCATACTATTAAATGATGTGTGCAATAAGGATCGTTGTTATGCACAAGGTGATGATGGAGTCCATATCAGTTTTATGTTTTCTTAGTTATTACCCCATGTTATCTCTTTCCTATAACAATATCTAACCATAGTATCCAAATAGGGATATAATTTATAGAAAACCCCTTGTTCGGTCCTTTACTAATATTCTATTATATGTTCCTATACATAGAATTATCTTTTGAATTGTGCTTAGAGATATTCATAGAAATTCACTTGACATATACATTAACATATCAATAGGGAAATCAGTAATGTTTTTATAATCCTAATCTTTAAATATCTACAAAGAAGTTATTTTTATACCAACTATAGTGACTCTTATTTTATACATAAATACCACATCTGTTTAGATGAATATTCAATAAATTTTGTAATCACATTCCAAATGACCAAAATATTTTTGTGTATTTTGATACTAGAAATTCATTTTTTTATTTCAGGAATGGTCTTCATCATATCACACATTGTTATTCTCACATAGTAAAACTCATTTTCATGCCATGCATAAATGCTTCTTTATAAACTAGGGATGGAAACATAAGAAATGGTGAGATCCAATGCTTAGTAATTGTAAACATAAGATATATCAATCTATCATCATATGAAATATTAGGATAAGAATCAGGGTTTGTGATCATGACCATAATGACAGAAGTTTATACCCAACCTATCATAGATAAAAACATGATTCATGACATAAATCATTCTAATTATAGAAAACATGGCCCATAAGAGTGAAAAATCATCATAAATCAATCTTTAACCATAATCTCATTTCAGAAAAGTGTGGAAACATGATTAATATTGAAAAACCATTTAATATTTCATGGTTAACCACCAAGGCCATCCAAATAGAGGATCAGTGTAACATATCATCCTAGGTTCCACACACTAGTACCCCATAATTATTGTTCACATGACCTCAGACAGACCACCCCATACTTTAGAGGCTTCTAACTAGTAGTGAGTGTCTAATATTGATTATATATAGAATATACCTTCTTTTATAATATTAATACACCAATAGAAAATTGGAAATGATAAAAAAAATAACAACATTCAAATGAAATAATCATAGACGGATTATACTAATACCCCATGATGAAAAAAAAAATCAGAAATACAATATCAATCTGAAAAATAGACATGCCATAATATATTACATTCCATGTGTCTAAATGGAACTCAAATGTAAAGACACTAAAAACTCCCAAGTGGGTATCAAACTACATTAAATTCCTCCACCATGAACCATCCAAAGTCTACCATTTAACATTGGGGTTTTCCCTTATCCTATCCTGTAACCATAAAATCTATTCAGGTACCAATTAGGCATCCAAAGTAGGTTGTGAGTACAACTCAGTAGGCCACCACTATCAACTTTCTAAAAAATTATCCTTTAAAATATTGTGTGCATCTGTATAAAGAAATAAATAACATTCATAAGTAAACTTTTATATTGTTATCAATTATTATTTACTTAACCACATAAACCCTTAGGTACCTATAGAAACCCAAAAATTCAACACATATTTCAGTCCGTGTCCGATTTTGAAATATCCTCAAAAGATATCATACCTCAGAATTCCATTGTCATCATTCCTTATCTAAATTAGCACATGAATTACATTATTACCATTCATTGTCTCAATTAAAACATGAATGTATTTGATACCTTTAATTTCCTCAATAAACACATAAATTCCATTGTTACAATTCATTATCTCAATTTATACATGAATTTCATTTTTACCAATCATTTTCCCAATTGACACATGAATTCCATTATTACCATTAATTCACTCAATTCAAAAATATGAATTCCCCTATTACCATTGATCATTTCAACTTCATCCCATTAATTAATTCAACAATTAAATAATAATCTCAATCTCATTACCAATTTAGAAAATAGTTCATCACATCAATCCCCTTAATTAATTCCCCTATTAATAATGTACTTAAAAATCATAAATTAATTCACCAATTAATTAATCAATATCAACAAACTAAATCTCCAATAATTAATTAAACAATTAATTATTCAATTCACAATAAAATATCCCATTATTAATTCAATAATTAATTATTAAATATCTATAGTATCAATGTCACATTATTAATCCATCAATTAAATATATCAAATCAGTGATCTCAATATCCCATTATTAATTCAAAAATTGAGTTTCCCATCTTCATAATCACAATATCCCATAATTAATACAATAATTAATTATTCAATTCACAATCCCAATATCCCATAATTAATTCAATAATTATTTATTCAATATCCACAATCTCAGTGTCCCATAATTAATTCAACAATTAACGATTCAATTCACAATCCCAAAATACAATAATTAATTTAATAATTAATTATTAAATATCTACAATCACAGTGTCACATAATTAATTCAACAACTAATTATTCAATTCTCAATCGCAATATCCCATAATTAATTCAATAACTAATTATTAAATATCTATAATATAAATATCCCATAATTAATTAAACATCTAATTATTCCAATTTCAAAATCACTATATCCCATAATTAATTTAACAATTAATTAATCTTCTCTATTCTTATAATTAATTCAAAAATTACTTAATGACATCTCCACCATTAATTAATTCATCAATTAATTAATAATGGAAGTCCCATTAACTAATTCAAATATTAATTAATCATGTCAATTTGATTTTTTAAAATGAGATGAGACCTTTCCCAGAAATGAAAGGCTCATTTGTTAAATAAAAAAACAACTTACACCAGTCTGAAAATAGGTGTCTTATCACAATATCTCTTATGAAGAGGTAAAAACTCACCATAAAGATGATCATACCAAAGAAAATCAATATCTCCAACACTTTTATTTACAATTCCATCTGCCGCTAAGTTTTCTTCTTGGTAAATGTGAGTGATAATGTGATGTATTGAGATAAGAGAATCTAAGCAATTGATCAAAAAATTAGTGAGATTCCAAGATATGTGAAGAGATCCCAACCTGATTGCAGAAACAATAGTCGTAGAATCACTATTAAGCCAGATATTAGTCCACCCATGTGTCCTAGCATATTCCATCACAAAACTAATACCTAGAATCACATCTTCAATTGAAGAGGCGACGCTACCAGAACCATGAAAACAACCAAGAACACCACCTTGATGATATCTGAAGATAGCACCATAGCCGGAGGAATGCAGATTACCTCGAGAAGTTGCATCATAGTTGACTTTAATCCAAAAAAATAGGTTGCTACCATAATACTTCCAAAGTACCATACAGAGGCCTGAATGATAATTTTACTTCAATCCATTTAAGAACTGTCAATTCATTTATTGAATTGGAGTATAAATATTTACCTAGAATACTGGCCTCCTGATTAGTAGAAAGAATGTGAGCATGAGCATTGTGGGCTGAGAAGGGCACACCAGAATGGATTACCTGATTTCAGATATACCATATATAATGTAGTAATTATGATAGAGTAACCAAAAATAAATCAAACAGATGTATGGAAAGAGAGAGGGACCCCCCAACTCTAAATAAAATCATGAATGAGAGTTGTATGTGGCAATGAGATTTCAAACAAATCTCTAATTGATTTCCACATTGAAGGAGCAGTAACACTGCTAAGAAAAATATGATCTGCATCTTCCCTATGTTGATGGAAAAGAGAACATGAGAAACATAAAGAGATTCCATGGTTTTGAAAATAAAAATTAATTAATCTCATCAATTAATTCAAAAATTAATTAAT
Organism: Viscum album; assembly: GCA_963277665.1. Taxonomy (NCBI): domain Eukaryota; kingdom Viridiplantae; phylum Streptophyta; class Magnoliopsida; order Santalales; family Viscaceae; genus Viscum; species Viscum album. The sequence goes on along the minus strand of OY728133.1, from coordinate 1,154,812,875 downwards.
ATAATCAGTCTCATTAATTTATTAAAAAATATTTAGTCTTTTCAATATCTTGAATTAATTAAACAATTAATTAATCCCATCAATCTCATCAATTTATTCAACAATTAAATAATCATGTAATTATCAATAATTAATTCAAAAATTAATTAATCCACCCAATCCCATTAATTAATTCGATAATTAGTTAATAATTTCAAACTCATTAATTAATTCAAAATTAATTAATCATGTCAATATTGTATATTAATTATATAATCATTTAATAATGTTAATATCATTAATAAATTCAATCATTAATTAATCCTACCAATCTCATTAATTATTTAAAAAATTATTTAGTCACGTTAACCACATTAATTAATCATATAATTATTTAACCACATTAAATACCATAATTTAAGTCACCAATTAAATTTTACTCTCATTTATATGAATTAATTACATAATAATATAATTGTATTCAATCCCTTTAATAAATTTAACAATTTATTGCTCACATCAATTCCATTAATTAATTCTGAAATGAATTATTCACATTAAATCCCTTCAATTAACTCACCAATTAATTTCTCACATCAATTCTATTAATCAATTCTGAAACTAATTAATCGCATTCAAACACCTTAATTATTTCACCAATTAATTTCTCATAGAAATTATATTAATTAATTCCACAACTAATTATTCACATTAACTCCATCAATTAATTCAATAATTAATTGTCTCTAATAATTACATTAATAAATTCAACAATTATTTAATCACATTGAATCTCTTTAATTAAATCACTAACTAATTTTTTACATAAATTCCATTAATTAATTCCACAATTAATTAATCACATTCAATCCCTTCAAATTTTTAAATAATTAATTGCTCACATAAGTTCCATTAATTAATTCATAAATTTATTAATCACATTCAAACCATTAAATTAATTGACCAATTAATTTCTCACATAAATTCTATTAATTTATTCAAAAATTAATTAATCATCATAAACCTATTAATTAATTCAAAAATTAATTAATCATCTCAATCAACTCATACTCATAAAAAAATTTCTTAATTAATTCAACATTTTATTTAGTCTAATTAAAAAACCCAATATAAAAATTAATAATTAAATAATATATTACCCCAACTCAAACAATTAAATATCTCTATAATTAATTCCAAAATTAATTATCATTGTTCAATCAATTAAATATCCCAAATTTCCAAATTCTTTAATTAATTAATTCACCAAATTAATTAATTTAATCAAGAACTCAATTTATAAAACTTCAAAAGAAATTCTAAAATTAAATTCCAATAATTGAAATAAATATGTTTGGATTTAGATTATAGGCTGCCTATACCAATTCATTGATGAGAGATTGCCCGATGGAAATCCCCAATTTTGTATAGATGGGTCAAACCCTCCAGGAAGAAGACAATATTAATTTAAAACCTAGATTCATGACCAAAATAATCATGATATAAAATCGTAGATCTATATCTATAACCAATAGTGTATAACCATACCTCATTTCCTCGAGAGGAAGAATATGTGAGAGAGAACTAATCGATAGGTATCCACTTACATTGGGAGGTGCTGATCTTTATTTGGCCCTTAGATTCACCAAGAACGAAAGTTAGGAGCCATAGAAATTCTACTAGGAGCCTCAAATATTGAGATATAATGTTTAGGGTTGAGATAGGGATAGTTAGAGGTTAGTATAGGGTTTTGAAAATTTCAAAACAATTTATGGGTTCTGTTAAAACCTTTCACATGGTTTGTTCGACTGAGACACACAATTTACTCTAAAATTGTGCATTAATTGTGTGCCTATTTTAGGGGTTCATGTTTTCTCCATTTAGTGAACATGATTAGAAAAACCATGCACCATCCATACAAGCCATCCATGTCCAGTGTTTCAAGATTTTTTGGAAAAAGGTTCATGGTTAGAGAAAACTGTGGGCCAACCATGCACTTCCATCTTTCTTAAATTATTTTTTAAATTTTCACCCAAAGTCAACCCAAGGTTAATTCCGAACAAGATATTCCCAAATCAAGGAAAATGAAAACCTAAAAAAATCTTGACATCATTATAAAGGTTTGGGTTTTTATAATCTCTTGACCTTAGAAAAACATGTCATTGAGTTGTACCCATAAGATAAATGAGATTCTAAATTAAAAATATTATCCCACAAATAACTTATGTCTCCTTCTCTCTCCCATTTTTCCTCATTAACACTCCCATGTTTCCACTAACCAATAAAAATCATCAAGGTCTTTCCCTAAACACTTTCTTTCTATTATACAACACATGTTCCAGATTCTCGTCAATGGATGCATCAATCTCAATATCAACATCATCAAAAACATAAACAACGTGTTTATCAACTCATAATTCCCAAAAACCATAAGAAAACAATCCAATATTAGAAATCAACCTTATTATAAAAATTTCATGGACATAACGTACATCCACTGCCTCTAAGTACCACCCAACCTTTCCCTATAGAATTTGAACCTACTCCATATAGGTTCGGCATTTGCATTCTAAGGCCACCACTTCCAACCAGTGATCTTGTTGTAAAACCCTACAACTGACGCATCTCTCCCAACCATTAAAGTGTAATTAACAGTAATTTTTCTTGAAAATCAACCAAAGTGGCCAAAGCTACAATCACAAGTTAATCCCTAACACTTGGTCATTTCTTTTTAGCCTTCACATGAAAAAAACAGCATCAATAACTAAATGTTCCCAACTTCGGAGTAAAAAACCCACAGTATTAATTGACCTACACTCCATCCATAAAACCTCTTTTATAAACTATCGATGGTGTACCTCCTACCATCCCGCTCCACATATACAACTTCATAAGAACAACCTATAATAGGACCTTATCCAACCAAAATACATTCTGGTAGATAGGAGTAAATACAGAGATTTTTTAACATACCCGAGATGATTTCATGGTAGGGGACATGATCATCACTAATTAAGATTCATCTAAGAATTCATTAGTGAAAAATAAACAAATAATCTATCAATGATGTTACCAACCACTACAGAAACACATTACTATTTCATATGTCGTGGGCACCACAACCCGAAAATATCTCACCTCACTGATCCAAAACCTGAGGGTCCCTCACACAACCTACAACCTAGTTCTCATAATAGTTCATTCTCACAACCCAACGACCCATATAAATAGCCAATGAAAAAAATGATTATCATTTAAAAACATTAACATAGTTAATAATAGGTATATACACAAAACCATAACAAGTCTTACACCCTTTTACCACCACAATATAAAAAATGAGGAACTATCACTATCCTTAACTATCCTTCCTCTCAGTCATGTTTAAAAAATCGAAAAGTAATAACAATTATTCATTTTCTCATTGTACCAAAATTTATTCACATATTTCATTATTTAGAAATTCACAATTTCTTATTAGGAACATTTTCAATTCAGTTTAACTAAATAGGGGTGATAGTTTAGTTTAATAACATGCCCAAAACCCTTTTCCCCATTCGTGCCTAAAATGATGCATGTCACAAAATAATTTTGAGTGCCAAGAATGATAAATGAATAAAAAATAGTCATTCTATACTCATCCATTATTCAAATCTATAAAAATTACCACAAAATTTATCACATCACACATCAAGTACATCCCCCAAGGTGAAATAATATCCAACTGTAATAAAAATCAATGATAACTACAAACTAACCTTGGGTAATTGGGTTCTCCCCCATATATTGGTCAATTAATATAATTAAAAATCCCATAACCATAGATTTTATCTTCCATGTCTCATATCAACCTTTACCAATAGTAAGACAGAAGAAAAGGATGGGGAAAATGGTCTTTCAGTACACCCTGTAACGTCCTAGCCTAGGTTCCTCACACAAGTTCCCCAAGATAGTCTATCACATGACCTCAAGCTCACCTCCCCATATACTAAAGGCTTCTGACTAGTAGTGAGGGTCTAATATCAATCATGGGGAGAGTATACCCTCTTTTAAAATTTTAATACACAAGAGAAAAATAAAAAATAATAATAGAATAATAATTTAGAAAACCAAATGATAAAATCATAACCATAAAATATCAGTACAACATGATGACCAAAAAAATGCAATATCAAACTAAAACATTAGACATTCCATGATAAAGTGCATCACAATTTTCAAAATTCAACTCCAAAGTAATGACTCTATCAAATCCGAAGAAGGACCTAAACCATGTTAAGTTCCCCCTCTATGATATATCATGACTTAACCACCTACCACATATCCTTTCCCCTTATCCTTTCCTACATCCATGAAATCTATTCGTGTACCAATCTAGTAGCCCGAGTAAAGTATGTGTATAACTCAGTAGGCCCCCACCAATGAAATATAAAACAATATTTAATCAAAAATAAGGCATTTGGTCCATTCGAGTAAGTAAATAGAAATCATGTTATCAATTATTATTTATTTAACTACATAATTCCCCGAGTTCCTAAGGATAGATTAACATCCAAAACCTATTTTTTCATGTGTTGAAGTTTAAACAATCCCCATGGGATGTCAATTCTGAAAATTACATTGTTACAATTTTTCATCTCAACATACACATGAATTCCATTATTACCATTCATTTTCAAAATTCACACATGAATGCCATTGTTTCAATCCATTATCTCAATTCACACATGAATGCCATTGTTACCATTAATTGTCTCAATTCACACATGAATGCAATTGTTTCCATTCATTATCTCAATTCACACTTGAATGATATTCATTCAATTAATTTTTCAATTCACACATATGAATTCCACATTAACCATTCATCATTTCAGAATCAACCCATTAATTAAATCAAAAATTAATTAACCTTTCCAACATAATTTCTAATTGAAAAATTATTTCATCACATCAATCTTCTTAATTAGTTATCTGGTAAATTATGTACCTCAATCACATTAGTTAATTCTCCAATTAATTCACCAATATTTACAAACTAAATATCCAATAATTAATTCAATAGTTAATTATTCAATTCACAATTCAATATCCCATAATATATTCCTTAATTAATTATTAAATATCAACAATATCAATATTCCATAATAAATCCATCAATTAATTTTATCAATTCAACGATCTCAATATCACTTAACTAATTCAACTATTAATTATCCCAAATTTATAATCACAATATCCATTAATTAATCCAACATTTATTTATTCAACCCACATTACCAATATCCCATAATTAAATCAAAAATCACTTATTCAATATCCACAATCTAAATATCCTATAATTAATTTAACTAATTATTCAATTCACAATCAAAATATACCATAATTAATTCAAAAAATTATTATTCATTATCCACAATCTCAGTTTCTCATAATTAGTTCAACAATTAATTATTCAAATGAGAAACCCAATATCCCATAAATAATTAAACAATTATTATTCATTATCCACAAAGTCAATATCTCAAAATTAATTCTAAATTTTATTATCCCAACTTTATAATAAAAATATATCATATTTAATTCAACAATTAATTAATCACTTATATTCCCTTAATTAATTAATTAATTAATTAATCCCAACTCCTTTATTAATTAATTTATAAATTACTTAGTCCTATCAAACTCATTAATTAATTCAAAAAATAATTAATCATTAAAATCTCATTAGGTAATTAAAAAATTAATTAATCATGTCATTAACATTAATTAATTCAACAATTAATTAATCCCATTAATGTTATTAATTAATTTAACAATTATTTAATCACATCATTCTTATTAATTAATTCCCCAATTAATCAATCATATTTATATGATCAAATAAATAAACAATTCAAAAAACTTAGTCTCATTAATTAATTAAATAATTAATTAATCTCTTTAATATCATTAATTAATTCAAAAATTATTTAATCTAATCAGTCTCATTATTTAATTCACAATTAATTAATAAAGTTAATCTCATTAATTAAAACAAAAATTTAGTATTCGTATTCAATCCATTCAATTAATTCGCCAGTTTATTACTCATGATAATTCCATTAATTATTTTCATAATTAATTAATCATATTCAATCCCATTAATTAAATAATTAATTATTTTCTCATGTCTATTTCTTTTAAATAGTTAGGCATTTAACTAATCACATTAAAGCCATTAAATTAATTCACTAATTAATTTCTCACAGATAACCATTTAATTAATTCCATAATTAGTTAAGTAGATTGAATACCTTTAATGAATTATAGAATTAATATCTCATATAAATTCCATTAACTTATTCCATAATTAATTAATCATATTGAATCCCTTCAATCAATGCACCAATTAATTTCTCCAATAATTTATATTAACTAATTAAACAATTAATTAATCATATTCAATCACTTCAATTAACTCACTAATAATTTCACACCTAAATTATTTTAATTAATACGATAATTAAATAATCCTGTTAACCCTGTTAAATAATTCAACAAATAATTAATCATATCAATCAATTCATACACATAACAGTCATGTTAATTAATTTAATAATTAATTAAGTACAATTCAACGGTCCCAGTATAATAGAAATTAACTAATAAATCAATTAACTCAATTAACTATTAAAAACTATTTTTAATATCACCTTTTTTCATATTGGTTTTTAGAACGGAGATGAAAATCACTACAAATAGATTTTTCACATGGGTTATAATATAACCGATGTGAAAATCAATTTTTTCATATTTTTTACATCATTTATACAAGAATTGATTTGAAAGATACATTTTATCTAATTTTTCATGTATTTTATATAATAAATGATGTGAAAATTCTATTTTCCTGACATTGTCATGTAGGTTATAAATAACCGATGTGAAAAATCAATTTTCATGACTTTTTGATGTCATTTATTTAATAATCATTCTTTAAAATAATTTTTCACTTCGTTTATTTAATAAACGACATGAAAAATGTTTACAAAAATTTATTTAATTTTCTAGGCTTCAATTTGACAAGTCACATAGCTAAAACAGAGTTACGGATCAAAATTTATGGTCATCGGATGTTGATAATCTCTAAACGAAGTCTTAGAGAATACCAATTTATTAAGGCCATAAATTTTGATTTGTAACTCCATTTGAGCTCCGTTTCATTTCAAATCAAATACGTGGAAATGAACTACATGTTTGCATACATTTTTCACGTTGGTTAGTAAAGAAACGATGTCAAAAATACCTTTTAACATAAGTTAATATATAAAAAATGTGAAAAAATATAAAACAAATTAATATATTTTCATGATGGTTATCAAAAAACCGACGTGAAAGATAATTTTAATATCTCGCCAATGCAAAATTTGAAATTTTTTCATTGCGACATCAAAATTTTCAATTTCTGCCTAAAATTTTTAAAACAGCATTTTGTTTTATCATATCTATTATATGTTTTAGTCATACACGTATCCAAATTTAATGATCATTTTATTAAACCATCATTGTTCCCCCAAATCAACTCATTTGATCTTCAATTTGAATCAATTATTTATTCTTCACATGATCTCATCAAGGTATTTTTAATTATTTATCCCTGATTTAGGGATTCTTTGATTTTTTTTTGTAATTCATATAAGATTTAATGAGCTTTTCATGCAACCATCATTGTTCCACTGACTAAACTTGTTTTATCTTCTATGTGGATCCACTATTTATTCTTTTCGCGATCTCATCAAGGTATTTGTAATTATGTTTCCCTGATTTATAATTTTTTTGAGTAGTTTTATTAATTTATATATCATTTAATGGTTCTTATATTATTATAATGATTTGTAATTCTTTGTATGAGGGTTAAACTACAAATCCTCCTTTATATTCAAAAATTACTTCTAAGATCAGGCTATTGTTAGCTCATTCGATATTTCCTCAAAAAAAATATATCAAACTTCTGATGGTCATAACTTTTTATCTGTAACTTTATTTGATCTCTACGACCTATCAAATAGAATCCTAGAAAATTATCTACAATATGGTAAAAAAAATTAAGTCAGATATTTAAAAACAAACATTAAAAATGACTTTTAACATCATTTTTTAAAAACGACGTAAAAATAAATTTTTTTCATCTTTTCCAGATGGTCTTTCACATTGGTTTTTTAAAAACTGATGTTAAAAATCATAAAAACCCCATTTTTAACATTAAATATTAAATAACTGATATAAAAAATCATATTTTCAATGTTTCTCGCAATAACATCGCCTAAAAACTTATTTTAAAAAGGATTAAGTACTTGTGATTCAAAAACATCAATATCACTGTACTTAATTAAAAAATTTATTATTCCAATTCAATAAATTCAACGCCCCCAAATTTAAGAATTATTTAATTAATTAATTCAACAAATTAATTAATTAAATCAAGAAATTAATTACTAATCACTCTATTGAAATTATATAAATATGTACACATAATTTATATCAAGACATTGGGATTTTAATTATAATCAACTTATATCAATTAATTAACGAGCAATTCCCCAACAAAAATACCCAATTTTAAAAAGATATTTTAAACCCTCAATGAAGAACGTGATATTGATCTAAAACATAGATACATGGTAAAATGAAACAATATCTAAAAACCCAAGATCTACATCTAAAAATAACAACAAAAAAATATCCATTTTTATCATGGTAATGTAGTGGGAGGGAGAGAGATATCTAATTAGAGAAACCATAACTAAAATTAATGGTTTTCATCTTAGATAGAAAATTCTTTTTAAAGATATCTTGTAACAGTTATTAGGAAATAAATATGATCCAATTTCAAACACACTTTTTGAAATATATAACATTTTCAAAATCATTTTTTATTAATACCCATAGAAACATAAAAATGTAGCTTTAGAAATATTTTTAACCATTTTTTAAAGAAAATATACTTTACATTTGGAAAATAAAATTTTAAAACTAAAGATTTATTAAAAATTTTAGAAATCCTTTTCTTTGAAAATAAAATTTTAAAAATATAAAGACTTTTTAAAATTATTATTTAATCATAATGGTGTAACATTTTAATACTATCACACATGTTAAAACAAATATTCCTTTCCCATTTTTAGTAACTTCCAAAAAGGAATTGTTGGGGAACGGATAAAAATATTCCTCTAAATAAATTAAAATCTGAAACATGGGAAAATTTATAATAAAAAAATTTATTTATATAATTTTAAATAAAAATTGTTAAATCATTTTCATAAATATTTTTTTTAAAGTAAAAAGTTTTTCGATCAAAGAGATAAATAAAAATATTTATTCTAAAAAATTATTTTGAACACTTATGTAAATAAAAAGAAAAAAATTATGGAAAAATTATTATTATATACAAATAATAATATTAAAAGAAAATAAATTATTTTCTTGAGATATTAATAATATTATTTCAACATGGGTAGCATAATCTTGAGCAATCCTACTAAACGATTACATTGGAACATAAAAACCCATATAACTTTGCTAACATTGAATCATAAGACCCATGAAAGAATAAAATAAAATTAGACATATAATATCATGAGAATAAACAATATCAAACAAATTCTTGTCAAAGGGTCCCTATATAAACCTCATAAAATATTAGTGGTACATAACATAACATTACTCTTAAAAAAATAATTTGGAAAAAAAAATCTTACTGCTTTAATAAGTTTTGAACCATAAATACATTAAATATTGATCCTAAAATGGAAATATAAATACCCATAAATATTATTATAAGAATAGTAAAATATATTAATTGGAAATATATACAACATATAAAATTTATTGGTGGTGAAGATTGAATGTGTCTCACAGAAGTAAAAATTGATGCAAAAATACCTTAACCTACGTCTTGACATCCTTTGTACACATTTGAACCTCAGGTATAATAAATATATGTGTTTCATGAATCCATTAAACCAAAAAATATATATATATTTACATATATCAATTATGTATGCCCTTTTACTACCTATTTATCAGCACGTACATGGGAAAGTCATATTTTAGGTAATAAATATTTTGTTTACAATGTATATTTTTTATTTTTTGTTTGTGGTCCTAATAATTTGATCAAGGTTAAACGATCTTCAAAATTTTATCCATGATAAAATATCATATATATTCGGTATAAATTTATTTATAGTGATCTTTAATAGATAGATGTTGAAAATGAAACACGTTATTCATGGAGACGGTAAGCTGTACATACACATGAAGATTATTTCCATTATCATGAAAGAATAAATGAAAGAAAGTTAAATAATATATTACCATTCTAGAGTAATTTCCATGTCATATATATAACACATTTCATTAAATTTATCCTTATTACCTTCTCTATATAGTGTGAAAAAATCACATTGTTTCGCGAGGAGGTAGTCTGTCATACACACAAATGACGTTATCATATTCAAACAGGATTGAAGGTAAAAAGAAACATGTGATATAATGATTTCATTAAAATAATATCATAAAAAATATCAAAAATAATCAATAAATATATCATTATATCCATCCTTTAGTGGTGGTAATGAAATGAGATTAACATCAGTTCACAATGTAGTATTGTATCATACACATGAATGATGATTTCATAACCCATTTGATGAAATAGGATAAGGATTTATGTTACAAAATTAAAATAAGGAAATGTAAGTATATGTAATATAATTATATTATTATAAAATCATAGATTGATAATAATTTAATGAGTTGGAGAAAAATAAAATATAATTCCTTGTTTGGTATGTTACCACTTTAATTATAATGTTTCGAATAAATTTACAAAAAATAAGAAAAAATATTATAAAATAAGTGTAAAAAAAGAATAATTAAATTATATTTTGAAAAAAAAATATTTTAAGTATAAAATAGGTTTTATTATTATCTATTTTCAATAAAACACATATGTTGAATGTTAAAATTTTTATTGAATATATAATATTGAAATATTATTAAAATCATTCACTAGAATTCATTTGTTTAATTAATTTACTTAAAACATATTTCTGTGCATAAAATAGTTTTTAAGAAAATGATTTCATTTATTTCAAAAAAGAATTTATTTCAATTACTAATAAATTGGTATCAAAATAATTTATTTTATATACATGAATAAAGAAAATATTTTTATAATTTAATTATTCTTATTCACACCTTCAAATCCAATGTATCTGTGAAAAATATCAGACTATATAATAATATTTTAATATTATGGCTTGTTTATTTTAAAATCAATGGTGTGTGTAATGAATTCTAAACCTAGTGTTTCATGTGAAACAATCTAAAATTGACATTCCATTAAATGAAAAATATCAAAAAGATTAAATTAATTTGAAAAAGGGAATATTTCAAAAAAATTGTGTAATAAGTTCCAACATCACCAAAAGATAAACTCATTTTCAAAAATCACCATGTTAAAGAAACTTCATAACCATGAAAACTTAACACATTCAATATAAAATCATTTCCCGAATTCAAGACATCATAATTTTCTTACCTATAATTTTCAAAACATACCCAATGAAATTGGAATCATCTTCGAAATACCATTACGAAACAAATTAATAATGAAGATTCTAGTCAAAATTTTACATCCCATGTTACCTAATATTTTCATTATGTAAATCTAAAAATTAAAATCAATCATCTAATCATAGTTTAATTCAAAAAAAATCACATGAAATTGAAAACATTTCAACATTTATTGATGAAACTTTCATTGTAAATTCAGCATCATTTTTATAATATATTATTCATATGATCTAAAATTTTAAAAAAAACTCATTAAAAACATTCTTCCCCATTTATAAAACTCACTAAGATCGAGTAATACCTTTTAAAATTCATCATGATTTATAAAACAGATCCACCATTCCTAAGGAAAGTAAAAAAAATTTAAAAAAATTATGAAAATAAAAATACACAAACAATTAAATCAAAATAATTACATTAAATTATTCCCATATGATAAAAACACTTGTTGGTATCCAAAAAAAAATTGAAATAGGAAAAAGGCCTTATTTCAGATTAAACCAACATATAAAATCATTAGTCTTTAAAAAAACAAAAAATCCATCACATGTGTTTATCCCCGTTTGAAATAAAAATTAAAATTCCAAAAAAATATTTCAAAATATCTATTATCATTAAAAATATATATATTTTAAAAACATTTAATTGTCATCTTGAAAAAATTACTATCCAAACACTTTATAAAATCCATTTCCAAATCATTATATTTCAATAATTCCCCCTTATTGCACCAAAATTTAATTAAATATAATTTTCAAACAAATTTCAATGCAAATAGACCAACATAATCAACTCCATATCATCAATACCCCTGAAATATAAAAAAATAATCAAAATATCAATAATCCTAAATTAAAAATTCCTACATTCAACCTCACATGAAAGGTAAATACCACTAGAATTTCATATAAAAAAAATTCACACAAACAAATTATCCTTAGGTGTTACAGAGCCATGTACATTTTGAATAACAACAAACCAACCAAGAAATAACTTCTAAATGGCTATAATGATGTTTTAATGGTTTATATATGGTGTTATACACTCAAAAATAAATTTTTACCACCTTGGTTCCTTCCCCACTAGAACCAAAATACATGAAAAATCAATGAAATCTCATAAAACATCAGTGAGGATTGAAACATAAAAAATTTCCAGTCTATATATTTATACAACGAAATTGAAAATATAACTCAACCCCATGATTTGAATCCCAAAATCCCTAAGTAACTCAAGTAGCATCATGACTTGTGGTGATAAAGGAACCAATGATGATCTATCTATTATCCATTTATGATCCTAAAATTTTTTACATAATGGTACATCACAGATAATAATAGGGGCTCTGATATGATTTTTTAGTCAATAAGTTGTATCATCCCTATCCCATCACTCTAACTACTCCACCACATCACCCGAACAATATTCTTGATCGCTATGTGATGGATATAGTCACTATGTTACTAAATTGTAATCTATTTGGGGTAGTTTTATCCATATAAAACATTAACCACATCTTCTAGATTCCACCTATAATTTTTTGTGACACATTTGTAAGTCAGAAATCCATTCCATCAAAAAATAAAATTCCAAGTATATATTAAGTAGGAAATAGATTATAATACAATAATAGTTCTAGTAGATCAATCAATAGATCATAAACATTGAACCATGAATAGAAAAAATGATATCCAATAACTCATAATAAATTCACTATAACAAAAACCCAAACCGATAGAGACACTACTTTATAGAAAATATATTATAGATAAAAACTATCATAAATAAGAGGAGGACTAAAATACATCCAATGAAACTGAGTCTGTCACATTCAACCACAAATACTAAAAGATACCAGAAAAATTAACATGTTTTAAACCTCTACATGACTTGTATTATCAAACCAAAAAATTTCCAGGAAGGAAAACAGTCCCCTGCATCTGTATCCACACACATGTCACGTGTTTCCATGTCTTTATCCTAAATAAGTCCACATATTCCCAAGGGAATATGTTGGGTGTAATGATGGGATATAAGTTTGAAACCTCAATGAATTTAAGTAATGATTTTATTCATGAAAAAAATTATCACATTTTTTAAAATTATAATTTAAATCTATTTTTAATTTTAAATGGTTTTATCAAATAATTTTTTTAATTAATTTACTTCATCATAAAAAATAACACACACATGTTAATCCGAAATAAAAATGATATAATAATTGTACAAAACCATTTCAATGTTAATAAGTATTCAATAAGAATGAATATATCTCAAATAAACCATACATGTGACATGGTCTCAAACCTATGGGAATTTGGAAACAATCACTCACTATAATATTTCTTGCCTAAAAATTCATTTATTTTACATCCAAGTAGAACCCTTTGACTAGTATAGTAATAAGATAGTATTTGTTTATATTTTATCCACATAATAACTAAAATTTTATAGTTTTTTAATTTTAAAATGTTCACTTTTTATTCAATTGTTAAATAATGGTTAATATGTAAGGAAACTGTATTTCAATTATAATTTTTATAGGAATTATTTTTTACATGATAAATTGTTAAAATGTACTTATATTAAAATTTTATATACTTTAATATTAATAAATATTTATTTTTTTGAGTAATAATTGAAATATTTAGTCTTAAAGAAATCATAAAGATTGTTTTTTTTAGTTGTTAAAATCTCCAATGTTTTAGGTTTTTATTTTAGATATGTTGTGTTGGATGATTTCAAATTCCTTTCATTGAGATTAAAAATCAATGGTGAAATAATTTTATTTTGATTAAATATTATTTATTAAAAAAAAATAATATTATTATAGGAATTTTTTAAATATAAAGTGTTGTGATGGGTACGAGCGTGTAAGTTAATTTTCACACCACATAAGATAATTTCCAAGAGTCCCCAAGAAAAAAGTTATAATAATTGCAATAAGATGTATCACAAGATAATTTAAACACTTGACATATTTGTAAGATAATATTTTATAATAAATACAACTTAGATTTTTTATATTGAAAAATGAGGTTCTTAATATTCTTAACATTCAAAGAACTTTGATGATTTAATCATTGAATTTGATTTAAAGTTAGCACCAAGATTTCAAACCAAGACTGATGAGTTTTAATAATTAATATTAATGGAAGTTCATGGTTATTTGGGTTTATATTTCACTTATGTGTTTTTTAGTGAGTATTTAGATTCTATTATAAACTGAAGAATAAGATTTTAGCTTAATGGGATTCGGAGGTGAAACCTCAAAAAACTGTGATGGATATCCTGATCACCAAAGAATATTGAGCCCATTCACATACATTTGTATTTTTATATGGTGCTGAAATCTTTCCCATGAAGAAAACATTATTATTATTAACACTTCAATATATAAAAATATAGATCTATTTATTGTAAGATTATATTATTTTGATATATGTGAGGACGAATATATATTGATATGTGAATATAGTATAATCCTAATCTCAACCATCGACATGCCTATCTAATTCAAGGACCATATATTAGATAATATACAAAAGAAAACATAGTTATTGAATAAGATGTCAAATCTTGGATTGAATGAAGTTGAGATGAAATTGATGAAAATTTTATAACATGGTTTTTTGGTTTGAAGGTCTGTTTGATGAATTTAATGAGAATTTGAGTACAATAATGATGTGTAAATAGAGGAAAAAATAGTATATAGTAGGTTCTTTATGAAATTGTGTTAAGTATATCCTTTATTGAGTTGTTATTATAATCATAAGACATAATAATATTTGAAGTCATGGTGAGGTTTTTTAAACCATGGATGTAGAGTTAATTTCCATTGAATAAGAATCTGAAGTTGTAACATGTTTCTTTAGTGGGTTCGAAAGAAAAGAAGTTCACCAAAAAAATAATTCAGTTGATTGGTTTAATCATGGGTTTGGGGTTATGACTCAGGTATCTAGTTAGAGTCTATTTTTACTTAATCACCAACACTATTTATTATTATCTCACTAGTTGTGGAAAATGGGATCCATATGCATAAATATTCATAGCTTTTCAAAACCTCTACTGATGAAAAATGATGTTCAGTTCTACTTCATAAAAAATTAAATTTAAGATATCTAGTTGATCTGAACCATATATTTAGAATTGTTAAATAGTGATAATGACTTCTAATGAAATATAAAAAGGGTAATGATCAAAATTATTCACAACTGATAGTTACATGAATATTTAATGTTTATTACTTAAATTAAATAAATTTTAAATTTTAAAATTTATGAGAAATATTTATTGTATCTAGAAGGTGGGTTAAAACCCTATGAATGACTTTTTCATTTTATATACATGTATAAATTCAAAAATAATTAAAGATATAGAAATAACCCACATGGTTGAAGATAAATTTTTTGAGAAAGTTTATCATTAGTCACTAATAGGTGATAATAAATAGTCAAAGAACCCCCTTACAAATAAATAGAAAAAATTTCAAATAATTTTTTTATTAGTGGTATAGGAAAATTTATTTTACATGGTTCATTATTTTAAGATAGTGGAATAAATTTTTATATGGTGAAATATAATAAATTAATGGACATCAAAATATAAAATAATTTCAAGGGGACACTTCAAGAAAGGATTGTGTATCAGATGAACATTTTTAATAATGGAAATTTTTTTGGATGCATGAGAAGATACTCTAATTAGAAGGATACCTATGTTGGACACACAAAACAAGGACATTATCCCTAAAATAGAAGAACTCATTCCTTATCCTTAAATTAATTCAATTATGTATTCATTATTATGCACTCATGTTATTTTTTATATACCATGAATTTTTATTCATTCAAGGGGATTTTAAATTGATGTTGTTTTTCATTATTTGTTTCATGCTTTTATTTAGTTGAGATTACAATTTTTATCAAGGTTTTTCTTTCCTTTGACCTGGTTTGGGAGTTTATTGATGTATAATGTAGTGAAAATTAAACTCAATAATATTAAAACATGATCACCCATTATAATAAAATAATGGATCATAAATTAGGATATGATGAATTCACATTCTTAGATGAAAAAAAATTATTTTTTTGAAAAATTTTATCTCAGATTATTGTTGAACATATATCATGAAAATTATCTCCTCAAAGGTAGTGTAATTTTATTTCATATCAATATATTATCATGTATCGCATCTATAATAAATAGTTTAAAACTTTTTTATCTAAATTATTACTGTATACTCACATTCCTTCCATCTCTCATCTATCATCTTCTTCATTTATTCAAAAATCTTCACATAACAACTATTTACCTATTTTCAATAGAAGATGATTTAAATAAATCCATATGAAATCTCATACACCTTACATATGAAAAAAATTAGTAGCCAATATCTACTGAATGTAGGAAAATAAATAATTTATTTTGATAAAACAAATGACATGCTATGACAATTAGAAATTGTTTCCAAGTAAGGCACTCATTAAGTGTGTTTGAGTTATAAAACCAAACAAAAATGAAAAAACATATAAAATATTATAATATAAAATTAAAATAAAATTTTTATATTTTTATTCTAGTTATGTTATAATTTAAAAAAAATCTTCATTTTTTGTGATTGAGTAATGGTCTATAGGGCTAAGAGTGAAAACTATTTTTTTGTGTTTTTTGGTATTTTAAAAAAAATTGATCATGATTCTATATAAAATAAAATATATTATAACATTTTTCTTTTTTTTGGTAATTATGAAACCACGGTTGATAAGTGTGTTTGTAACTATCCATAAGAGCACCAAAAACATGAGAAAAACAAATAACTAAATATAATAATGTGTAATAAAATATATAATATCTAAATGTTTAGAAATAAGAAAAATATCCAATTATTAATATGACACTCAGACATATTAAATTCAAAATAATTTAAGAAATGATAATTTTTTTGAGTATAATCATTAGAAAGATACTATAAATGATTAAATATATTCAATCATTTTTATGAAATTCTAAAAAATATGTTTATCAGTAATATAGGGAAATCATAGATGAGATAAATAAAATGAAAGAAATTTCTTCTATTTTTTTAAATTCATTAATGTGATCTTCCCAATTTCAAAACTATCAACCCAACAGCATTGGAATTGGATTTCTTTGAAATTAATGAATAAGGGAATTTTTAAGAAATATTATTCGGCTCGTACTTTCTTCTCTACCAACATTCTATATATTTATCATAATCCTTGTAAAAATAAGTTAAATCAACTACTTGTCATATTTGGGTTTATTGATTATATATATATCCCCTTATCCATGATTTTATTATAATTTAATTGAATATAACCTCCCTTTAATTCAAGTGAATCAAACAAAATATATTTCATTTTAAAATTAATTAATTGAAAATAAATGTGAATTGATTGTTGGGAAAATATTATTTAGTCTAAGAATAATGATTTTTAAAAACACTGATTCAAGAATTTCTATATTGAAATGTGGAAACACTGAATGAAATACTTCTTTAGGTAAACATAAATATATTATTCTGAAAAAACAAATCAATATTTTCCTATTTATTTATCAAAAAAATCTTGTATGGAATTTCTATTAGATGCTTTGATTTTTTTAGTAGTGGGTATTTTGAATTATTACTAATTCACAAGAATCATAAAATTTATTTGAAAAAACACTTCCTAGTTATTTTTTTAATATAAAAGTAATTTTATTTTTTCAAATATTTTATAGATTTTAAATATAGAATAATGTTGTAAGGGGTAGGAAATATCCCTAGGAGACCCAAATTCAATATTGTCTCTTCATGAAAAATCTATATATGTCAAATCAAATATAGTACTAGTACTGGACAACACTTATCTTTCCACTACAATTATTCTTTATGAGGATATTTTTTTGATGATGAACTCAAGGTGTTCTTTGATGGTCTTAAGGGAGTCTCTTTATTTTCAGCAATGCCAGAATGTTTAGAAGACGTCATATTGCTGAAATTTTATATTAACCCTTCTTCCCTAGTATGATATTTCCTTAAACAAACACTTGATCATATGAGGTTTCTCTACTGGTTATTTTTACTAGTACATGAATTATGTTTTTTGTATAGAGTTTTGAGTCAACAAAATATTTTTTTTACTCAATAAAATATGGGATATGGATTTGGTTGTCGTTTATGGATAAGAAATTACACCCTATGTATTAATATGGTGATATATTTAGAATATTATAATTGCGAATATTTAACATTGATTTTCATGGGAGGGACTCCATTGT
Source organism: Viscum album (assembly GCA_963277665.1). Taxonomy (NCBI): domain Eukaryota; kingdom Viridiplantae; phylum Streptophyta; class Magnoliopsida; order Santalales; family Viscaceae; genus Viscum; species Viscum album. The sequence continues at coordinate 1,154,793,990 of OY728133.1, read as the reverse complement.
ATAGAAATTTTTTTTGTTAGTTAGTTCAATTTTGTAATAAAAACCCCCCATCATTGTATTTTTTCATCTTAATACCCTTATATTATTTTTCATATATTGAGATTGATAAGTCTTATGAACTACTTTTTGATCATTCAACAAAAGCTCGAAATTTTCTAATCCATGTGCTCTTAACCATACCTTATTATAGTATTTTTATTTTTAATGTTAGGAGATAATAATAATCTATTTTACATTTGGTGATATCTTCAAAGGGAGATCAAGGGTAGCATTAAGGTGATCAATGGATAGGAAATAAATAAAAACCCAACTATTTTTAGTAGATTATTTTCATAAATTTGTTAGGAATTATTTATTAATTTCATGACATTGTGAAATTAATTTCACAATTTATTAATTTGGTTAAATATAAGTTAGTTTTAAAATTATGTATGTGAGAGGTGTTTCCTATGTGATTATTTTGATCTTTATTTCGTGGTTATAATATTTTTTTTATTTTCATTTGTTGAAAATAAATTTAAAATAAATATAAATACATTATTTGGACCATAAAATTTCATAATATTTATTTGAGAATATTTAACACGCTTAATTAATGTTTCTTGTTGTTTTTTGAATAAAAATGATTATATTAATTTAGAAACAATTTCTTAAATTTATAAATCATTGAAAAATTATTCCATCTTCTAAAACCTCTTTTAATTATATATCAAATAAAATTTTGATGTTTCATGCTATTTTTTGTTATTATTTGAAAATATTCTTGACCATATAATCATTATCATGTTTTTTTATAAAATATATTTTTGTACATTAATATTAAAAAAACAATATGTTGAAATAGTTGTTGTATGTTATAGTTTTTTATTCTTTTTTCTCAAATTGATGAATGATATTTTTTTCTTCATTTTTCATTTAATATTATTTTTTTAAAGATTCATTTAAAGTTTTTTTAATTCAAATATCATTTCTTTTTTCAAATATCGAAAGAATATCATGAAAGAAAATTTTGAGATTTATTAGTGGAGTTGGGGTATTTAATGGAGGTAAATTATTTTTCATGAATATCTCATCAAAAATCCCTTAAAAGTACTCAATATGGACTATATTCAAAATTCATTTAATAGTTTTAGTATTTTGAAATTTTTTTCAAACATGAGAACTATTTTGGCTACTTTGAGTGGCTAATAATTTCATTTTTCCCATGGATTCAATAGAATAAAGTCACATTGATTTCTACATGAAATTTTGTTTTCTAGTTAATTTTTTGGATTAAGCCATAAAATTTTCATTAAATTTGAAAATTTTAAATTGTGTTAAAAAAATACATATTACAATTAAATTCTTTAATGATAAAATAATAATCATTTTTATGATTTTTTTAATTCATTTTGATTAAATTGTTATATGAATTTTTTATACTTCACTATTAATTATTAAGAAAGTTTTTCAATTTTGTTATACCTAATTATTCTACGCCAGTTTTGTCTTTCTATTCCCTTGGATAAAAAGAGAAATAGTATGAGTACGTGAACAAAAAATAAATATTGTATCATACATTAAAAAAATTTCATATTCAATCAACTTTGTAAAATAAGAAACTATATTTTCATTAATCATTTTATTTTTGGGGGGGTAGAAATGATACCCTAATACTTGGTAAAATAATGTAGAGAAAACATTTTCTAAAATATCTTGCAATTTTCATTACCACTTTGACTTTTTTAATATATTTTTCCTTCCTCTATATTTGAAAAATTGATTAATTAATAATAATAAATGGTTTATCTGGGGGAGAATTGTATTTGATTGTACATGTATATAGGATTTACACAAATTAAAAGATAATTTAAAATAGTCTTAATGCCAAAATGATTTTTATTAGAAAATTATTGAATATTGGTTAATATGTGATGAAATTTTAAATACATAAATATTTTTATGGTATTATTGATTTTGGGATAAATTGATTAAATGATCATCTATTTAAATTTCATATAGCTTAAGAACAATATTTTATTATATTTTATTGTGTTATAAATGAATTATATTTTCATGAAGAAATTATAAAGATTCATTTTTTTGGAAGATTTAAATATTAATGTTCTATATTTTTGTTTCAAATAAGTTTCATTGAAATGTTTTTTAATTTCATTTGTTTGATTAAAAATTATTAGTGATATAATTTGATTTTCTTTAATAAGAATGTAATTGAAGGTATATTTATTCTTCTTGTAGGTTTTTTCCTAAAAGAATTTTACAAAGGGTAAAAGTGAATAATATAATTTTGGTGCTATGTAAGAAAATTTCGTTGAGTACCCATATAATAATTTATCAGTCTCACAATATAATTATTTTTTTAAAAGTTTTAACACCCAAAATATATGTAATAATATGATGTGAAATAAATAACACATACGCATATTATATTCAATAATTTGGTGTAAAGTATTTCAAAATTTAATCCCCCTTTTCTAATTTCAACATCAAAGTCAATCTAGAGTTAATGAAATGATTTATAGAAAAGATAGAGGAGTACGATGGATGAATTGTAAGGAACTGACAAGGTTATTTGGGTACTTATTTATCATTTCAGGTGTTGAGTGGGTATCTATATTCAGAGTCAAATTGATGAATAATATTCAATATTAATGGTATATTGATAAAAAATGATAAAATTGGTTAGAAAGAAATACCACTTAATGATGTTGAGCATGTTCATATCTATGAAACTCTTTTAGGATTATAAAATTTTGTATATATTGAAGATACAAAATTCTAAAAAATGATTCATCATATAAAAAAGAAAATATATTGTTTCTCATATTATAGTCTCTATAGATAGGTCGGTTTTTTTCACAAACCAACACAAGACAACCCTTAACCAGTCACTCGAGTCGATCCGTGACAAGACACAAGAGGCGATCTTAATGCTCCCAGGCTGGTGAAAAGCTCCAGAGCATTGACAGAGGTGATGAGAATGATTTATCCCAATATAAATAAATAAAATTATAGGAAATAATAGAGAGAATCTCATAATAAATAAACCAGACAAAACTTCTAAACAGGAACTACAAAAAATAAAACTAACTAAACTCGATGGCTAAACTAACTCCATGTGACCTTGCGGATCACTCTCCGACTCAACAATCAGATGTCGCCTAAGGAAAATTCACCCAATTTGGAACCTGTACAAGGGATAAAAACATAAAAGGACTACAGGCATGAGTATTACAACTCATTATACAGGCCCGATAATCTATTATCAATGCACTTCCTTTAAAAAAAGAAACATCCATTTTCAACATTAAACTAAAATGTATTAAAGTATGGTTTTCTATATGTTACTCCAAAAAATACTATTCATTTCCCTCATTCATTTATCAAAATCCCAAGTCATCCTTTTTATAAGAAATTAGCATTTTCAGAGGTAAATTGATGTTAACATTTTTAATTTTCACAAAAAGAATAAAACACTTTTCATTTAAAATAGTTTTCATACACTATATTAAAACCACAAATCACATTCCAATAAAAACATTACACATTAAAGTGATAAATTAGTTTCACAAAAATGGAAAATAAAAGAAAATATACATACAATTAACACATTAAACACTAGAATAACTAAGAACAAGTAGACATAGATGAACCCAAGAGATCAAGAATAATCTAGAATACACCAATACATGAGACCTCATCTTCATTGACATGTCACAAAATATGAAATCAAAATGATCAAAATGCTCAGACATCCTTTATTAGGTAGGCCAAGGGAAAATCCCATAGAAATGAACCCTAACATATCCTCCTACTATGGGCCACTGGTTAGTGCCATAACCTACCAGTCTGATAACAATTCTTAGAATATTATATCAATAAGACAGGTTCATGTGTCTCTTGTATATAACAAAGGTGATCCAACTGATGCTAGATGAGAATCCAATCACAAATATATATATATATATATATATATATATATAACAATAAGAATAACCTCAAGCCAATCCATGATACAACCTCTTCCCTTTAAACCAATTGATCTCCCAAGAGCCTCTATGCATGGGACTCCCAAACAATCAGTCACAACCAAGGAAAGAGAGTTATCGAATGAGGGTGTTCATCAAAACAATTTCATCATTTTTTACAAGTTTCCAATGAGGCAATAAACCCATTTCCAAACCCTAAATTTTAAAATAACCAATTATTTTTCGGAAAAAGGGGGCAAGACCACCTATTTCTCTCCTACAACCATTTATTAAATCTAATATCCTTATAAAACCAAAACAAGTTTTGAAACCATTTAAGGAGCCTAAAAAATATACCATTCATTCTACCAAAAAAAATTTATAAAAAAACCAAAACATTTTATTTACCAAAGAAACCATAAGAGCCCACCAGGAAAATTTTCAGTGACACATGAAACATTTAGTAAAATATTTTCTAATTAAGTCTGAACCTAGTGCAAATAAAAATTTAATTCCACAGACTTATTTAAATTGATAAACCAGATGTGAAATTAATAAAACATTTAATCGAAAAAATCGTGTGTGAAAACATAAAAAAATGAAAACATTTTTCACACAACAAGAATTGACCTCTTAATTCGCACACAAAATAAATTAGAAACAAAATTTACATCAATACCTAGCATAATTATAGGATGAAAACAACAAGAATCAGATGAAATTAAATTATAAAGGCATGTTCAATTAGAAACCAACCTTGATACCATGATGGAACAAAAATATGCAGGTTCGAAACCACACCACAAGATCCAATGCCCTGCAAAATAAACACTAATGACTCAAAACACATACAATAACTCTAATTAAAGTTTTAAAAAACAAGCAGTGGGGAGAAAACCATCACCTTAAAGGGTGGTGGAAACCTGGAATGATTCGAAACACCTCGCCATAGATGGTGAACACTGAAACTCTCTTCAAAGGGTCTGGAGAGACAAGACGAACACCCCCTTCAGTGAAGAAATGCCAAAATAGTATTTACACACAACTATGGTTTGGAAAAACTAAAATCGAGAAAAGGGTAAAATAAAAAACAAGATAAGGAAGGGGAAACACACCTGAATAGGTTTGTCAGAGGTAATTGGTGGATAGAAACTATAAGTACCTGTTTCTTATTCTTGAGGTATGGGTTTTGAACAGGATGGATGTCATCAAGGCCCTAAAAATTTCATTTATTACTCATACACTAGTATAGCAGTGCATAGTCGATCCATAGAGAAGGCAGATGAGAATTCTAAGGTTTTTAAACTAAAAACCTTACTGTTGTCAGCAGTGAGGTAGGCATTTTTTTACTTTTCATTTTTTTTATATTTTTATTTCTTTTTGATAAATCAGTATGAAACAAGTTTTGGAATTTCTCTATTACCTAAACTGGAAACATTACAAAAAAATTAAACAGTGTAAACTAAAATAACAAAAGAAATAAACAAGAGTGTTGAGGGTATATCAAGAAGTATTCTTGAGAGATTAGAACATCACTAGCTTAAATGAATGGTCCTCATTTGATTAAACTCACACCTTAAATATTAGTTTTTAATTCTTCCTCACTAGAAGAAATAACACTCTATAATATACTTCTCTAATTTCACCAAGACAAAAACCACATACAACAAATTGCTTTAAAGATGTCAACAGAAAGCTATCTCTCCAAAAGTTTTTGTTGTTTTGAATTTCCATTTTTAAAAGAGAATCATCAATGATCGATCTCATAGAAAGAACATTGATGTTGAAATAAGATGCATTCAAGTGTAAATCCAATTTAAGTTGAGAACCAGAGTCAGTCTAGCCGAAGGAATCTGATTCTCATTGGAAGAAATTAAATGAAGAAAACTAAACTTTTCACCAATAGAAATTCCAATTTCCAGAACATGAAATTAAGAGAACATCATTTTCAATTAAGAAACAGCAAATACATTGTAATTAAAACAGAGTAGAGGAAAATGAATCCTACCTATCTGGATGATGTTTGTGATTTTCTGCCCTACTCCTGCACCTCTAGTATCTGGTACTACTCTTGGTGTCTCCTAGGAGTTTCACTCTCGAATTGTGTTGTGTGGAATCAGAATGAGAGTCTCCTGGATTTGCTCTCCAATGTGTGCATGGAATGAATGAGCATCCCTTAAAATTCTTCCGCTTACATTGCTTTAATACCTTGCTGTCATCTACTGCATGTCACTGCTCGATCTCCACTGACTTGGAAAGTTCATCACCCACGTACTGCAAAATGTGCATTTTTTTCGTGGCAAGCACGTTGCACTAGAATTTCCCTTGTAACTAACTCACATTGAGTTAGTTGCATGCACCTGGATTCGTTTAAGTCCCTTGTATGAACCTGAAAAGTTAAAAAAGAAAAATAAATAAAACAAACATAAAGAATAAAAAATGGTTAATTTTAAAGTTAAGTGTTATTTTAACTCGTTAATAGTTAACTAAAGTAAATTGATAATTTATTTACTTTTATATTATTTATACAATTATCCACTAAATATTACTATAGTAAAACATAATTCAATTAAAAAGTTATTAACTTAATTAGGTTAATATAAATACTAAGTTAAAATTTTTTAAACTAAGTAATTAAAAATTAAGAACATAAATAAATAAATAAATAAGATGAAATTTTAGATTGTATTATTAATTTAATTATTACTATTTAAGAAATTAAATTGTTGTGTTAATTAATTAATTAGTTAATTTTAATTTAGTAATTAATATTATTACTTAAGTTTTAAGTATTTTTAAATTTATAAGTATGTTTTATAATTTATTTATAATTATTATTAATTAAATAACTTATATTATTAATAGTAAATTAATTTACTATTTACTTTTATTGTTAATTTAGTTTTATAATTTAATTTATAATTTATTAATATTTTAAATTTATAACTTTTATAAATTACTTTATATGTGTTTGACTTTTTAAAGTTTAACTTTTACTTTTACTTTTGATTTTCCTTTTCATCTTTTTGTTTTGTCTTAATTTACTTTTATTATTATATTTTATCTATTTATTACTTAGTTTATTTTAATAATTTTTTACTTCCCTTCCCAAACCCCACGGCGCACAGCAGGAGGGCTTCGGCTCTGGTGCCTATTCGGTGCCGCAACCAAAGAAGCGGCGGCTTCTTCTTCTCCAAGCAACAGGGTGCGGCGCCTTCCAGCTCGGATCAGCTCCTCCATGGTTTGACTAGCTCGTCTACTCCAACAATGAGGCCTCCTCCTCCTTTGCAAACCGCGGCACATCTCGGCTTCAACACAGTTCAGCGCCTCTCCCAACGGCGGCCAGCTGCAACTTTTCATCAGTGAGGTGACGCAATCTCATCACAACAGTGGTGCGGCAGTGCGGTCTCCTCTAATCAGCGCGGATGGTCTGACTCAGAGTCTTCCTTCAGATGTGCCATGGCCTCAGCTTCTAGATTCTTTATTTGAGTCTGCTGATTTTTTTTGTGAATTTTTGTTGTGCGATTTGGGTTGCGGGGGTTTGCAACGGGTGACGCTAAGGTCGAAGGGTTTGTGAAACCAGAAGATGTGGGGATGGAGGTAGGGAAGAACGGTGAGGGAAGAGGCTATCAATAGTAGGGGAAAATGAACTTTCGGTATCACGGGGTGAATCGGTGGCACCAATGAAAAGGTGAGACTGATGCTGGTAGCACCGATAGTATATGAATTAAAATACCATATCGGTCTCACTGATAGTGCAAAATAATCATCAATGACTCTTATTTTTTCTGCAAAAGAAAAACTTAGATCAATTAATTAAATAAAATTATAACTGATTTAGGAAATCGGTGAGTCATTGACTCATCGATAAAAGTAATAAAAAGATCAGTAGCAGTGGAAAAAAATAAAATAAATAGAATGGTGAGTGACGACTCACCGAAAAATAAAACACCAACAATTATAAAATTAAAAAGCAATCTGGGCGACGTGAAGCCAATTGAAATTTTGGGGGATCGGTGTGTCGATTACTCACTGATAGTTGAAAACAAAATCTGAACTCACCGATAGAATAATTAAATGGTGCCAAATAACATCAGTCTGCCTTTTCAAACCGTTAGTTAAAATAAAAACAAGTATTGGTGTGTGACACACCGATGGAAAATAAATAACATCTCACTGATAGTTTAAAAAGAGAGACCGAAACCGATGGAAGGATCGGCACGTCGCAACATCGGTGTGACGACCCACCGATAGTTATAAAGAAAACATTGGTGTGTTAAAAGATCGGTGAGACAAAGAATCGATGCGTCACTCACCGATAGTACAAAATTAAAAACGTTAACAATAAATATTAATTTATAACATATATTAGAATGAATAAAACATCAATTAACTATATTAAAAATCAAATTTACTAAATTATTAAAGACTAATTGATTGACTGTAATGAAAAGCTGACCAAATTATTTAGAAAACTAAAAATAAAAGTGACTAATAATTAACTACGAGAATAAAAGTTAAAATTAATTTCATTTATGTCTAAACAAATGCAGAACACCTACAATTATTTAACAGCAAACATATAATTTAAATAATTAGAATTAACTAGATTTATTAAATGAAAAAATTAATTAGTTAGATGCTAAAATGAAACTTAACATTAAAAACACATTATTTTATTGAACATTAACTTAAATTATTAACTTAGCAGAATAGTTAAACCGGTTAATAAGTAAAGTTAATTTATTTAAATAAATAAGAATTATATTTTAAAGTCTTAAATTAAAAGCTAAAATGAATAAAAGAAAAAATAAAAAGTATAATTAATTAATTAATAGACAATTAAAATTATTAACAAGTAAACCAAATTAAGATTATAAATCCAAAAAAAATAAGTTAATAAATTTATAATAATTAGAAAGACTATAAAAATGGACTAAAAACGCTTATTTAATTATAAAAATTGATTAATTAAGAGAATTGGTGATAAAATTACAAAAATTCCAATATTTATTAAAGAGTGTCAAGATAATTAATTAAATTGATAAAAATTTAATAAAATATATGGAAAAAACTATGTAAAAATAGAGCCACATCAGGTTTCTTATTTTCCTTCTTCCTTAAGTGTTTTTGAGAAAATAAAGAAAATGGGGAAAAAAAAAAAAAAAATTGGGTACATGCTGTGTACTTTTCCACACACTGTTCTTTGGCCGTGTGGGATGAGTACACAGGGCGTGTAGGCATTTCGGTGATGAAGGGTGTCAAAACTGACTAAACGTTGTGTACTTATTATATACACGCCATGTAATCAGTCGGATGGTGTGGTGGGAGTAGCCACCAGCTGAGTGATAGTACATGTCGTGTACTTAGTTTATACACGCTATGTAATCATGTCGACAGATGAACAGTGAGGCAGTGGAAAGTGGCCGCCAGAGGAACAGTTAAAAATGAAAAGTACACGTCGTGTACATGAGAGTACACACCGTGTAGTTTTGTTTTTTTATAAACCGGCAGTAGACTCCTCTATCGACAGAGGAAGCTTAGAACTCATTTGGAGAATATGAGAGAGGTCTGGAGCTTGGAGGAGCTTTTAATTGTAAACCAGAATTCGGATTCCTTCGCTGATGGTCTCGTTTGAACCATGCGGGTGATTTATTCCCTCTCCATGTGTGTTTCCTTCCAATTATTTCCTTAGAGGAAGTTATTTGAGTTTGAATGGGTGAACTTTTATCCCATATCTATGCCATTCTCGGGTGTTTTGGTAGTCTTCGTTCACGTATACTAAACAGAAGAGATCAAGGTAGGTGGTCTGATGTTTAATTCCAACATTAATGTTGTTCTTATGTTCTGTTGTGCTATGAGCCCATGTTTAGGGTGTCTTATGGCTAAGGCCTTTATGAATTAAATACCTAGAATTTCATAGGTAATATAATGAAAATTTATATTTGCTATTTGGGATCGCGACTTTGATCCAGGGCCACATCTTGGGTGCGTTCCCTTGTTTAGTCGTTTGGTCAGGATACCTGAGGGTATTCTATGATTATAGGATGCATTGAGTTTTATTGAGAGAAAATGTTTGTATAATTTCTTGCATATGTGTTAGGAACATCTTGGATACTTTCTTAGGCCTGAAGGCAAGTGTTTGATTAGCCTGAGGGCAAGGTTCTCTTATGCCTGAGGGCATGTGTTTGTTTAGCCTGAGTGCAACGTTTCATATGCCTGATGGAAATCACCTAATGGTTTTGTTTCTGTTCAGCCTGAGGTAAAGGACTAAGGGAAAGGTTCTGTTAGCTGGAGGGCAAGGTTCTATTAACCTGAGGGTTTCGTTTCTGTTCAGCCTGAGGGCAAGGCCTGGGGGAAAGATTCTGTTCGGCCTGAGGGAAAGATTTTGTTTTTCCCGAGGGAAAGGGTTCTTATGTCTGAGGACACTATTTATCTGGTATATTCATTGTGGTGACTTTCACGTGTTATACCTTCCAAGATAAAACACATGCTTGGTATTGTTTTACCTTTTACTTGTTATAAATTGTTTCGTAGTTGTTTCTGTGACACTGTTTAGGAGATTGGCGGCTAAGGCTGAGTCTTGAGAAATTATAATTCAATTATTTTGAATTGTTAAATAATGATAAAGTGTAAATTTAACTGGTAGGAGTAGCTTCTTTTCACTACATCATATCTAACTTTATTTTCATTACTATACACTGTTGTTTCACAATTTCACTGACAGTTGAGCACGGGCCTTTGGTGGTTACCTACTAGGATTTATTTCTCACACCCTATTTGGGTCATGTCCTGGGCCCAAACAGATTATGTTGCTACAGGTTTAGATAAGGGAAAGAGTCCCTATACAGGTACTTGATTGTTGTAGAGGATTAGGAGAGCATGGGACTGAGCTTAGGCTTGAGATGGTAATGAGTTTATGTTGCTCTGTTCTATTTTGCTTTGCAGTATTTCCCCCTTGTACTTTATTGTTTTAGATTGTGGTGTATATAGTTTTGGCTACTTTCTTAGACTTAGGGATGTATTGCATCATTATATATGACTGTTGGACATTTCATTACTTCAATACTGTTTTCCATTTCTGCATTGTTATCATTAACTGCTTCCACTTTTGTATGTCTATATTGTTTCCACTACACTACACTTTAAAAAATTAGGGCATAGATTCCCCATTATCAGTTCTAGGCCCTCACTGTTTGTCACCAGCCTTTGGAGTTTGGGTAAATGTGCTTGAGGTCATGTGGCCAACCCAGTTCGGGGTACCCGTTGAGTGGCACCCGGATCCGGGACATTACAAAGTGGTATCATAGAGGGTTTTCTTTTCTCTGAGTTATTTTATTATTTTTTGAAGATAGAAAGAGATAGACTGTGAAGTGGTTTGGTAATAACTATACCCGAGAGTAACTAACCCGTGTATAGGTGAAGGCTAGATTGCCTCAAATTAAATTGTGATTTTCTCTTTATGATTATTACAGTTGATTTGATTTTCATCATTGGGTGACGAACTTGTGGTGTGCGGTTTATATTTTTATACATGGGATCCATTTAGTTGCAACCCGATGAGTTGAGGGTATGCCATCTCATGCATCATTTAGGCACGTATTAGAATCACATTCCATGTATAGTTTCCATGCCATGTAGGTGAATTATAAATTTCATGTTCTTGTGATAGATTTTGTGCTTGAAAATTCATGTTTTGGTGATAGAATCCATAATAAAATACATGTTATTTGATAGGGTATTGTTAAGTACAGTATTGAGAATGAACACCAAACTTTGGTTTTTGAGGAGTATGGGCCCTCATCAACTGGAATCTGGTGGATCATTGACTTGTTTACTTTGTTATAACATGTATAATATGACAAGATTTGGTTTGTGGGGAGTATGGGCCCTCAAAAATCAGAATTTGGAACTTAGGTGTTGGTTTCAGTGTTTTTCTGGGATCCGGAGTAGTTTCTAAGGCTTAATGTCTGGAAAATCCCAGAATAAATGTCGTGTAGTTTTGACTACACGCCATGTACTCTATTATTTGGGAAGAAAGGAAAAAATTTAAGTACACTCCGTGTAACGTATGTATATTCCATGTAGTTTCAAACTGTGTCAGAGGCCGGGTAGAAAGAAATACGGGATGGTAATATTCTAGAGGGAACACTCCATGTACTAGTTGTACATGCCGTTTCATGTTGAACCTATGTCTGTAGTGTAACTAACAATAGAGGCGGATAAAACGTCACTTGAACACGCCGTGTCACTTTAGAACATGTCGTGTAGTGTAATTTGGGATTCCGGCCATGTAACTAACAACACAGGTCGGTTTTATCCTTTATTGTACATGTCGTGTTCATATAGAACACGTCGTCTACTGTGATCCGTGTATCCGGATGTGTCATGAACAAAACGGGTCGGAAAAGCTTGTATAGTACACACCGTGTACCTGAGTGACATGTCGTGTAGTATTGACCGGTGAGAGACCGTGTGGACTAGGCCATGTGGCTGGAGAAACAGGGTTTTGTACACACTGTGTGCGGGTGTAAAACACCTTGTAGTGTCATCCGAGTATCCAGTTGTGTCACTAACAACACGAGTAGTTGGAATCTATGTAGTACATCCCGTGTCTGTCTAGAACACTCTGTTTAGTTAGATCTGTGTACCTGGTCATGTCGCGGACAACACGGTTCAGTGAAGCTCGGCTAGTAAAATCTATGTAGACCTTATAAACTCTGTGTAGTCTCCTTCAAAAGAGAGTTGTGTGTCTAAGCTGTGTATAAGGGCTCAGGCAGGGGAAGAAAATTCAAGTACATGTCGTGTGTGTGGACAACACGCCACGTGTTTAGGGTGTTACACGACTAGTTCTGGCAGAAGTACACGCCCATGTGAAAGACTTGGGGGAACACGTCATGTAGTTATTATACACGCCATTTAGTTATTATACACACCATGTAGTCTTGTTTTTTAAAACTTGAATTTTTTCCTTCTCCAGTTCCCTTTTTACACTCCTTGTTTTCAGTCCTTAATGATCTTGATCTAAGGCGCGTGTTTGACCTTCTAGAGTCATGCCGCCGAGATGACCTTGGGTTGTTCCCCAAGAGAGAGGCAATGATTATACTCCATAGACGGTAGGCCATGGGCTACCGATGGATCCTTTAGCAGAGCTACATGCAGTACTAGCCATTATACCAGACACAGGTGCGGATGTGCAGTTCTGTGAAGGCTTCATGCGGTTCATGAAGACCTTCCAAGGAGCACCGCCAGCTACCACATCTATGGCAGAACTGAAAAATATATTCTAGCAGCAGCATCCGCCTACGTTTTTAGGGGATGGCGGACCACATGTTGTAGAGACTGGGATAGATTCTATGCAGACTATTTTCGAGCATCTAGAGATGCCTCCTGGGTGGAGGTTCAAGCTCGCTACTTATATGATGTGTGATTCCTCCAAGAGATGGTGGGATGTTTCCACCTAGACTGAGCATCACAGAGATATGGCATGGGAATATTTTCAGGTAGTCTTCTATGAATTCTTCTTTTAGAAGACACTGAGGGAATATTGAGCTCAATTGTTCATGAATTTTCACCAGGGCGCCATGTCAAGGATAGACTATTCTTCCCACTTCAATGAGCTGCATCACTTTTCACCTATTCTGGTGGGTGATGAGACGTTGAGGGCTCGATGCTTTGAGGATGGTCTTTGATATGACATCCGAGCACTAGTGAATATTTCTAGTTTTCCTACATTGCATGCGATTGTGAACCAGACACTGATTATTGAGTGGAACCTGCGGGAAGCTAGTGATGTAGGCCAGGGCGGTTGGGCACAAGTTTCTGGTACTATTTCTACTGGTAAGAGGAAGAGGGAGATGGATTTATCTCACAGTGGAAGTACTAGCTGGAAGATTTCTTTAGGTGGCCCAACAATGTGTTACCAGTGTGGTAAAGAGGGGCACAAGAGACCTCAGTGTCCCCGTGACCCTGTGGAGTGCCGAGCGTGCAGTAAGATGGGTCATCTGCAGCGTTTTTGAAGGGTGTTTCCACTAGTGGCTAGTGAGAGGGGTTCGGTGCAGACTCCACGTGCCGGAGCAGGGCCAGCAGCTTCATAATAGTCTAGAAATTGGAATAAATTAGGATGTTCCGGACGAGGTGGTGTTCATGGCCATGGTAGCCAGACACCAGGATCTCACAGATAGTAGGGTGGGTCAGCTTAGGGTAGTCAGGCTATGTCACATGGTTGCGGCACTGGGCAGCCATATGCAGTGCAATAGACCCAACAGGAGCAGGATACCGAACCTTTCACTATCAGAGGAACTATTCTAGTTGCTTCTTTTTTATCTACAGTACTTTTTGATACCAATGATACACATAGCTTTATATCTGTGCCCATTTTCAAAATCCTTGGGCTCTGTGTTTCTTTTTATTCTGATGTTATGACACTAGACACTCCGTTGGGGATTAGAATGGAAGTTGTGCGTCATTGTACAGAGTGACCCATAATGGTTGGTGTGTGTCACTTTCTATGGGACCTCTATGGATTAGAGATGACGAGCTATGACATCATTATCGGGATGTACTATTTGGTACCCTTTCAAGCCTTTATAGATTTTTATCATCACAGGGTGAGTTTCACATCACCGGAGAGTATAGAGTTTCTATACAAGGGCGAATGGGATGTCCAGGCGATACGAACTAGACACGAGCATCGTGGGAGAGGTGGTTTGACATCCCAGATTGCGAGCTTATATCTAGATGACCAGGGAACTTGTTAGAAGGATTTCCCTCCAGTGGTTGATCATTTCAGGGATGTCATCCTGGACAACATTTCAAGTCTACCTCCAGAGAGATAGGTGGATTTATCTATTGAGCTTGTTCCACGAGTGGCACTGGTGTCTATTCCTCCTTACAAGATGGCTACACCAGAGTTGCAGGAGCTTAAGAGGTTGTTGGAGGAGTTTTATTCAAAGGGTTTAATCTAACCCAGTACTTCTCCTTGGGGTTCGCCTGTCCTTTTTTCAATGAAGGTGAATTCTACCCTCATATTTCTGTGGATTATCAGAAGCCTAACCACTTGATGTTCAAGAACCAATATCCCTTTCCTAGGATTGATGATATTTTTTATCATATTTGAGGAGCACATGTGTTCTCAAATATTGACTTGAGATCTGGATATCATCAGTTACGTGTTAGGCCATCGGACATACCGCTAACAGCTTTTTGGAGCAGATATGCTTTATAGGAGTACATGGTCATGTCGTTTGGAATCACTAGTGCACTAGTAGTTTTCATGGATCTGTTGAATCATGTGTTCCGCCCTTATCTGGATTCTTTTGTGGGGGTTTTCGTGGATGATATCTTGGTGTACTCTCATACTCGACACGACTATGCTACCCATCTAGAGATCATACTTAGTACACTAAAAGAGGATCAGATAAATGATAAGATCTCAATGTTCCACATTTGGATGGACCAGATTCACTTCCTGGGTCATATTATCTTAGAGGAAGGAGTTGTGGTGGACCTAAAGAAAGTGAGATCTGTAGTTTCCTGGTAGCAGCCTAAGAACGTGTTTGAGATACGGAGTTTCTTGGGGATGGCTGGTTACTACAGGCGCTTTATAAATGGATTCTCCCACTTATCAATGCCATTGACAGGTTTGACTATGAAGGGTGTGATGTTCGTTTGGTCAGAATATTGTGAGATATCTTTTCAGGAGCTGAAGTTAAGGTTAACATCAGCACCAGTCCTAATACTTTCAGATTAAGGGAAGAGCTATAAATTTTACTGTGATGCATCAGGTATTGGGCTGGGAGCAGTGTTGATATAGGGCGATCAAGTATTTGTGTATGGGTCTTGGAAGTTAAGGCCACATGAGAGGAATTACCCGATGAATGATCTTGATTTGGTTGCAGTTGTTCAGGCATATTCTTGTAGGAGGCATTATCTCTTGGGAGAAATTTTTGGTGGTATTTACGGACCACAAAAGTCTCAAATGTATCCTTACCCAGTGTGACCTGAATTTTAGACAGTGAAGGTGGGTTGAATACATTCAGTCCTTCATCTTTGAGCTTGCCTATACACCTGGTAAGGGTAATGCATTAGCCGATGCACTGAGTAGGATGACTCTGATACAGGTAGTGCAGGAGGCCAGTGGTGAGTGAAAGATCATGGATTTGTTCTATGAGATGCATTTTGAGGTGCACGATATTCAAGGTCGAGCCTATATTTCATCCTTATCTATGACTTCTACCCTCATGGATGGAGTGAGAATGAGATAGCTATCAGATTCAGAAGGCCTAGTTCTACGAGAGTTGGTGGCAAGTTAGGACCCTCCTCCCGGTAGGATGATAGGCGATGATGAGGTACTGTGTATCCATGGACATGTGTCGGTTCTAGGGGATATATGCGAGGAGTTGATGTGTGAGTTTCATGATTCAACTTTGGAAGTGCATCTTGGAGTTACCAAGATGTACCGTGACTTGAGACGTTAATATTGGTGGCTGGGTATGAAATGTGAGGTAGCTAGTTTTGTTAGTAGATATTCCACCTTTCAGTTGGTGAAGGCAGAGCATCAGAGTCCAGTAGGACAGCTACAATAGTAATCTATTCCGGAGTGTAAATGGGATGATGTCGCGATGGACTTTGTGACCAAGTTGTCGAGGTCACCTCCAGGCAGTGATGTCGTGTGGGTTGTTGTGGACAGACTTATGAAGGTTGTTCACTTTTTTCCAATATAGGAGACCTTCGGTGTTGATGAGATAGAGATTTTGTATATCTAAGAGGTGGTATATCTTCATGGTGTTCCTCTTTAAATCATTTCAGATAGGGATTCCCTCTTTACATCTCTTTTCTGGCAGATTTTTCAGAGGGCACTAGGTACACAGGTGCTTCTGAACACAGTTTACCACCCTCAGAACGATGGCCTGTCAGAGCGTACTATACAGGTGCTTGAGGACATGCTGCGTGCATGCATCCTGGACTTTGGGGGCTCTTGGGAGAAGCACATACCCCAGGTCCAGTTTGTCTATAATAATAGTTTTTAGGAAACTATTGAGATAGAACCTTAAGAGGCATTATATGGTAGGCCACGCCGATCACCCATGTGCTTGTTGGAGGCAGGTGAGGTAGAATTACTAAGACAACGTCTCATGTAGGAGACTTCAGAGCAGGTCCAGTTGATTCAGAAGCAGATGGCTACTGCACAGTCTCATCAGAAATCCTATGCTAATGGCTAAAGACGAACCTTGGAGTTTATGGTCAGGGATCAAGTTTTCTTGCGTATTTCACCAAGGTTGGGACACAGGATGATCAGGAGACATGGTAAACATTCACCAAGGTATGTGGGAATTTTTTATATTCTGTAGAGAGTCGGTCCAGTTGCCTATCGGTTATAGTCACCACAGAGGTACGGGGCCATACAAAATTTCTTCCATATATCTCAGCTATGCCTTTATCACTCAGACTTTTCTCACGTCTTTTAGTTCTAGGAGGTTGAGCTTCAGGTCAATGCATCCTTTGAGAAGCATCTGATTCATAGTGTTGATAGGAGCACGATTGTTCTCTGAGGCCTATCAGTTCCTCTCGTATGGGTTTTATGGCATCATGGCCGAGTGTAGGACAAAACCTAGGAGCGGGAGACCGACATACATGCTCAGTGGCCAGATTTGTTCTCAGCTTTATATTCACCACACTTGGAAGGGAAATTCGGGGAAAAATTGCTTTAAGTGGGGGATATTTGTAAGAAACTAGTTCTTATTCCTAAGGTACGGTTTTTTCTTTTCCTTCTTCCTTAAGTGTTATTGAGAAAATAAGTAAAATGGGGATAATCCCAAATTTTACGGGTACACGCCATGTACTTTTCCACACGCCATGTAATTTGGCCGTGTGGGATGAGTACACAAGGCGTGTAGTCCTGTCAGAGATAAAGGGTGTAAAAAATGACTACATGCCATATACTTAGTATATAAACATGGTGTAATCAGTCGGTAAATGTGGTGGGAGTAGTCGCCAGTTGAGCGATAGTACATGTCGTGTACTTAGTTTATACATGTCATGTAATCATGTCTATGGATGAATAATGAATTTGTGGAAAGTGGCCACTAGAGGAACAGTTAAAATGAAAAGTACACACCACGTACTTGAGAGTACACAATGTGTATTTGTGTTTTTTTTGTTATAAATCGTAATTAGCCTCCTCTTTCGACAAACGAAGCTTAGAACTCATTTGGAGAACTGGAGAGAGGACTATAGATTGGAGGAGCTACCGATCTTACACTGGAACTCATATTCCTTCGCTGACGGTCTCATTTAAACCGCACAGGTGAGTTCTTCCCTCCCATTGTGTTTTTCCCTCCAATTTTTTCCTGAGGGGAAGTTATTTGAGTTTGAATGGGTGAACGTTTATCTTAGATCTACGCCAATGTCATGTGTATCGGGAGGCGTCATTCAAGTATACTGATTATAGGAGATCAAGGTAGGTGGTCTGATGTTTAATTACAACTGTCATGTTGTTTTTGTGTTCTGTTGTGCTACACGCCCATGTTTGGGGTGTCTTATGGTTGAGGCCTTGAAGAATTAAATACCTAGAATTGCATAAGTAATTTAATGAATATGTATAAATGATTTTTGGGATCGATGCTTTCATCCAGGGCCACCCCGTGGGTGCGTTCCCTTGTTTAGTCATTTGGATAGGATACCCGAGGGTATGTCTTGATTATAGCATGCTTTGAGTTATCTTGAGAGAAAATGTATGAATAATTTTTTGCTTATGTGTTGGGCTTGGTACAGTTAATTTCTTATACCTGAGGGCAAGTGGTTGATTAGCCTGAGGGCAAGGTTCTCTTATGCCTGAGGTCAAATGTTTGTATAGCCTGAGGGAAATGTTTCATATACCTGAGGGAAATCACCTAAGGTTTTTGTTTCTATTCAGCCTGAAGGAAAGGCCTATGGGAAAGGTTATATTAGCTTTAGGGCAAGGTTCTATTAACTTGAGGGTTTTGTTTCTGTTCATCCTGAGGTAAAGGCCTGAGGGAAATATTTTGTTTGGCCTGTTGGCAAGATTTTATTTAGCCCAAGGGCAAGGGTTCTTATGTTTGAGGACACTTTTTATTTCATATATTCACTATAGTGACATTCACATGTTATACCTTCCAATATAAAGAACCTACATGGTATTGTTTTACCTTGTACTTGTTAGATAGCTTGTTGTAGTTTTTATTTTTGCACTGTTTAGGATATTTTCGGCTGAGGCTCAGTCTCGAGAACTTATAATTCAATTATTTTGAATTGTTAAACAATGATTAAATGGAAATGGAACTGGTAGGAGTAGCTACTTTTGATTAATTCCTAGTTTATCTCATTTTCATTACTGCACACTGTTGTTGCACAATCTCACTAATAGTTGGGTACGGGCCTTTGGTGGTTCCCTACTGGGATTTATTTCTCAAACCCTATTTGGTGCATGTCTTGGGCCCAAACAAATTATATTGATGTAGGTGTAGATAAGGTTAAGATTTCCTATACAGGTACATGATTGTTGTAGAGGAGTAGGAGAGCATGGGTCCGAGCTCAGGACTGCAATGCTACTGAGTTCCTGCTACGCTGTTCTATTTTTATTTTCTTTATTTTTCTCTTGTACTGTATTGTTTTAGATTGTAGTGTATCCTGTTTTGGCTTCTTTCTTAGACTTAGGGACATATTGCATCATTATATATGATTTTTGGTCATTTCATTACTTCAGTACTATGGTTCCTTTCAGAATTGGTATTATTTACCGCTTCCTATTTTGTATGTTCGTATTGTTTCCACTATGCTACACTTTGAGAAATGAGGGAATAGTTTCCCCACTATCAATCTTAGACCCTCGCTGCTAGTCGATAGCCTCTAACATTTGATGAAATGTGCTTGAGGTCATGTGACCAACCGGGTTCGGGGCACCCATTGAGTGGAACCCAGATCCGGGTTGTTACAAAAACTCACCAGAAGGGAGTTTTCTAGTGAGGTTGTGGCTAAAGGAGGTGTGCTATGGGAAGGGGGTTTATTGGGGGGGTTATGCTAGAGAGGATGGCGCTGGAGGGGGTTTCTAGTTGGAGGAGTTCTGACTAAGAGTCTGGTCACCGGAGTGGTGTGCGCCAGATGGAGAGCCGCATAGGGAAGGCCTGGCCATTGAGTAGGGGGTGCACTAGAGGTCATTGTAGTAGGGGCTATGTTGGAACTGGTGAAATATGGAAAGGCTTGGGTGGAAGATGCACCACTAGAGGTATGGGGGGAGGGTCTGGTCATGATGAGAGGTGATGTCGTAGGGCTGTATGAAATGAGTGGAATTGGTGCATGTAGGAGGGGGCACGGTGTCGAGCTGGTACGAAGTGAGGGAGATGGGGGGGCAGAGGCACTGGAGGCCACATCCGGGTACGCTAGAAGGGAGAAACCAAGGTCAGAGCAGGGTGCTGAGATGAACTTTTCCTGAGTGTTGAATAGGTTGGATGAAGAGGGATGTAACCAGGTAGAAGGGGGGTGGCGGACTGCTGCGCTGGGAGAAACAGGAGAAGCTTGAGGCTGGTGTGGTTCGTCACAGCAAAAGATGTGGTGCATCCAGGGGAGGATTCATGAGCCTCACATACGTAGGGTGGGGGTGGGGGTTGGGTCCCTACCGCGTGAAAAGGGAGGGGTCCACTAGGGTTGGAAATTTTTTCCTCCCCCATTTTTTAAAATAAAACACCCAAACAATAAAAACAATTAAAAAAGGTTAATAGATTATAATAATAATAATAATAATAATAGTCATAATCATAGTCATATGATAAAAATAATAAAGGGATTCACATCATTTTAATAATAATTAAATTTTTTATTGAAAATAAATAAATTTAATTGACACAATTAATGTTTGTTTTAATTAAAAAAAAATATTTTAATTTTCCATGAATGAACGGTCGCACTGTTTCCAGGGCAAAGCTGCACGACTTTTAAATCAATCTCTTCCTGTACGACTGATGATGTCGACACCAAAAACACCCTTTTTAATATAACTCAAAATAAATTTTTCATATGGGACTCACCTGAACCCCAAAAAAACATTTAAAGGGATATAAATAATTAAATAAATTAGACACATGGGTTGGGGAGTGACAATTCTCCCCACCATAATGCTTTTCACCCATGGAAATCCACCACACTATCCAGTCGATTGATCAACACCGAAGGATTCCACAAAAACATAGTCCAACTTCTTATCCCAAATACATTCCATCGACCACCAACGTGACTCAACCTCATTGTCCTAAACAAATCACCAGCATATGGGAGACCTGAACAAACTCTCCACCATAAGAATTAAACTTGCATCTGATAATGACTTAAGAGAAAACCCTATGTGACTCAAGGTGGTTCTCCCCAACATAAAAAACCAAACTATACATGAACAAATAGAATAATCGACTTATACTAGAACCATGAATTACTCATGCTAATTCAGTCACATCATGAACATTTAAACCACTCACTCACGTACGAATGGGATAAGACCTAAACCATAAACTCCATACAAAGAAAAAACCCACACCCCATGGTAGGGAGAGATAGGATCAATGATTGGATCAAATAAACTATGACGGAAAACTACACATGGCTCTTCAATTCGAAATGGAAACAAACTAATGCCACAAAAGATTCACATGGGTGGTCCATGCAAGGCTAATAATCGACAACTTGCACCCAAAAGTGCACAATTACTAACATTCCGCAAGGGATAAATCCATCACACTCTCTATGAAAAGATTAAATTTACTACAATAGAGAAACCAAAATAGAAATTCTAAAACTACCTCACCACACGATAGAGGCACAACCTTAACCATGCTCTTTAAAACCCTCTGAGGTTCTTGACTACGTGACAGATTCACTCCTTGGACTTTTGATATGATGGATAAAGCATCTTCTAAATTGTAAATAGGTTTCAATAACACTAATAAGGAACATAAATATATTGATTTGAAAAATGAAAAGACATAATTTTGGAATAAAAACCACACTAGAAATGAGAACTGGATTTCATCAAAATACCAATGATATTCCCATGAATTTTGAAACCCAAAACACCATCAGTACAACATCCACGACAAAATATCCCTTATACTGAATGGAAGCATACATAAGAAACTTAAAAAAACCCAACAACACATCTACTTTGATAACCTTCCACGCATGAAATTCCATCAATGCCCTGACAGAACCACCACAAGTGACCCAAGCATCCATAAGCCTGGAAGGCTTCATGGCATTCGTACACAACATCTCCTTTCTTCCCAACATGCCACAATGATACCACATGATGATTTCTCACTAAGAAGAGGTTTATGATATATCCTAAGGCCTTTTGATTCCACAACCTCCTCCATCAACATTATATCTCTTAATCATCGTCCTATTAGAAGTCTCCCCACTGGTCCTAGGAATTGAAGGAGGGAAGACTCCCTCATGAACACTTCCCAACATGGAATAAACATTGAGATCTTGACTCACCACATCAACAAATAGAGTTAGGTTGGACACTCACACATTCAATTGAAGACTGGGATGGAGGCCTACCTCGAAACATCAAGCCTTCATGGAGTCATTTGTGGGATACCCCAAATCATAAGGGACTAGATCCACAAAGCACTGGAAATACTCCAACATTAAACTATCCCCCTGCTATAGACAACACATCTCCATCTCCTTTCACACCCTTTATTTCTCAAAGAAATAATAAAGATTGAATAATTCCTTGAAAAAATACCATGTAATCTCTTGAAAGGGTTTTTTCTTAGACAAAAACTTCCACCATGTCCACCGTGAAACATCAAGCATGAATGTTGAAAACATGACCTTCAACGACTCGGGAAATTCAATGAGGTTTAATTCCATTTCACTCTTGTGAATACACTCCTCCTCTATAGAAGGTAATGCTTGGCCATAAAATATAGGTTGATATAGCTTCCGAAACTCAAGCATAAAATTCTTAGTTTGATCAATCATATTACGATCACCCATCGCAGTTTGAAGGGGACAACTGCTGGACTAGAAAAGTCAAGAGCCCAATCAAAGATAACTCAATAAATAAAAAAAACTCAATGTTAAAACCCACATATATGACAAGCTCTAAACAAAATAAAATGATCCATATTAAGATTAAAACATACCTTTTGAAAATATCTTTATTTTTAAAAAATCTTGGGGGGTTAATCCCTCTCCATTGGTATTCTTTAGAGTCTCACTCACATGTATTTTTATATGCCACCTCAAGCATCCATCCGCCATTCCTAACATCCATTCATATTCCAACATACTACTATGCATGTGAGCACACATAGGAACACAAAGTCCAAAACAATGAAAATTAATTTTCCAAAAACAAATCATTCATCCGATTTCCTTTAAAACAATCCATAAATTAAACATTTCATTTAAAACAACCGTTTTCCAAAACCATGTTTTCTAAATCCAAAAACGTTTAGAATTAAATCGAGACCCATATCAACTAAAACAGGGCACTAGTATTGGTGGGTGACATGACTATATGATTGGTGACCATTTTCTAAACACATCACCGACACTGAGATACTGTTAGTACCATTCCCCTAGCTCCACATGGATTTCCAAGCCATGCAGATCATGAAAACTATTAGTCCAAATCCCTTTGTCATATCCCGATCACAAAACATACCCTAAACCCCCAATGAAAATAAAGAAACTGGACATCCCCTGAAAATTTGAGGATCAAAATGATAAAGAGTTCAAGGCGCTCTTCCCTCAACTACCCCTCGAGTCCAGAAAATCCTACTAAATATACCCTGACATTCCCTAATAACAAATGGATCTCTGAAATGTGAGGTTCTTTAATAGTCTACTAGATGTGATACCATTTTGTCATGAACCAACCCTGGTCGACAAAGAACCGGTCACCTGTGCCGATCCGCAGTAAGAATCGAGAGGCGTTCCCGATCCTCCTGAGATAGTGACAAGCACTAGGGCATCAACAGAGGCGATGGGAATTATTTCCCCCAATATAAATAAATTAATGGAAAAGAAATAATAAATATAATCATAGAATAAATAAATTAGAAAAAACAACTAAACACAAACTGGATAAAATAAATATAACCTAACTCAAGGACCGAACTAACTCTGTGTGACCCCGCGGGTCACTCTTCGACTCAACGATCAGACGTCACCCATGTAGAACACACCCAAAATCGAACCTACACAAGGGATAGAAATAGAAAAGAACTATAGACATGACTATTAAAATTTAGTAGGCTATCCCTATAATATATTCTCATTGCACTTCCTTTAAAATAAAAGGAACATATATTTTTAAGTCTGAACTACAATGTATAAAAGTAAGGTTTTCTATATGTTACACAAAAACAAAATATGAGTCATTACCCTCATTAATTTCTCAAAAATACAAGTTGTTATTTTTTTTAGACATTATCATTTTCAAAGTTAAAGTGATGTTTATAGAATGAATTTTTACAAAAATAATAAAATATTTTTCTTTAAAAATAGTTTCCATAATCCACATCAAAACCACACATCACATTCCATAAAAATTATTACACATGAATGTTCTACAGTAGATTCAAAATTAGGGAACAAAAAAGAAAATATACATACAAGTGACACATTCAACACAGCAAGCACTAAGAACGAGTAGACATAGGTGAACCCAAGAGATCAAGAATAATTCAGAAGACACTGATAAATGATACCACATCCTCGTTGACATGTTACACACAATGAAATCAAAATACTCGGCCATCCTGTCTCAGGAAGGTAGATGGAACATCCCAAAGAAATGAACCCAAACATATCCACCTACTATGGGCCACTGGTCAGTACCATAACCTACCAGTGCGGAAATCATTCTCAGAATATTCTCTCTATATGTCAGGTTCTTATGTCTCATGTATATAACATGGTTGAGCTAACAAATGTCATCTGAGCATCCAATCAGGAATAAATATATATAATAAATAAATAACAACAAGCATCACCCTGATCTACTCCATGGGACAACCTCTTGACTTAAAAACATTCGAGCACTCAAGAGCCTCTATGCATGGGCCTCCAAAAAAATCTGTCACAACCAAGGAAAGATAGTAATACAAGGAGGGTTTTAATCAAAACAATTTCATCAATTTCCAAAAGGTGAAAAATGAGCATTAAACACATTTAAAAAATCACGACTTTTAAAAGAACCAAATTCTTTTTTCCATAAAATGGGGTAAGACCACCTCGTTATCTTCGACAACCATTTATAAAAACTCAATTCATTATAAATCCAAAATCAGTTTGAAACCATTTAAGGAGCCTCAAATTTTTACATTTCATGCTGCCAAACTTTTTTTGTAAATCCAATCAAAAACATTTTATATCCCAAATAAACCATAATAGGAAATCATGCAGTTTTTCCGCAACAAATTCAATATTTAATAAAACAGTTTCTAATTTATACTCAACCAGGGGAAAACATAAATTTCATTCCACTAACATATTTAAATTGATAAACTAGGTGTGAAATTAATAAAACATTTAATCGAAAAAATGGTGTGCACAATCTTATCAAATTGATGACATTTTTCACACAACAAGAATTGAAATATAAATTCATTCATAAAATGAATTAGAAACAAATTGAATAGAAATCATTAGAAAAATTATAGGATACAAGTAGAAAGAAATAGATGATACTATAATTATAAAAGTAGGAGTATTGAGAAAACTACCTTGATCCAAGATGAAGTGGAATGACGCATGTCCGAAACCACACAGCAAGATCCAAAGACCTTCAAACCAAACACTAAAGAGTCAAAAAACATACAAAAATCCCAATTAAGTTATTAGAAACCATGATGTGGGGATAAAACCCTAACCAAAAATGGTAGGGGCAACCCAAAATGATTTGAAACACCTCTTCTTCTTCAACGAACACTAAAAATCACCTCAAAGGGTCTGGAGAGACAAGTCGCATAACCCATTGAAATAATAAACACCAAAATCAGATTAACTCACACCTATGTTTTGGCCAAACCAAAACCTCACCAAGGGAAAACTCAAAAATAAGAGAAGGAAGGGGAAACACACAATAAGAGGGTTGTTAGAGGCGGTTGGTGGACAGAAAATCACTGGAGGGGAGTGCATCAGCGAGGATGTGGTCGGAGGAGGTGCCCTCTGGAAATGGTGTTTGTTGAAGGGTTTTTGAACACCAGAGAGTAGGGTACTGGTGGGGGTTTCTAGCTAGAGAAGGGTTGGGCGGGGGTCTGGTCGCCGGAGCGGTGCATGCCAGACAGAGAGCCGGCTGGGGAAGGCCATGTCGTTGAGCAGGGGGCGAACTAGAGGTCACCCGGATAGTGGATGCATTAGTACAAGTGAAAGTGGGAGAGGCTGAGGGGGAAGATGCACTGCTATAGGGATGGGGGGAGGGTCTTTTGCGATGGGATGTGATGCAGGAGTTCAAGGGGAAGTGAGCGACGCTGGTACATGTAGGAGGGGGAACAACATCAGGATGCTGTGATGGGAGGACGATGGGGAGGCCATAGGTACTGGATGCCACGTCCAGGTGCACTAGAAGGGAGAAACTGGGGTATGAGCAGGGTTGTGAGATGTGTGATGGTTGATCATTATACATGAGGGAGATGTGGGTCACAACAAGGCAGAATTGGGGTAGCGGACTATCGTGATGGGAGATATAGGAGAGGACCATGGTGAGTGGCGTTCGTCGCTGTAATGGAGGTGGCTCATTTAGGGGAGGCTTCTCGCACCACACACACACAAGGAGGGGATGGGGTTGGGTCCCTACCATGTGAAAAAAGGGAGGACGACCACTATGGTTTTCAATTTTCCACCCTTTTTAAAAAAACACCCTGACAATAAAACTAATTAAAAAATGTTAATAGATAATAATAATAAAAATCATCATCATCGTCATAATGATATAATAAAAGTAATAAAGGTATTCATATCATTTTATTAATAATTAAAAAAATTAACGATAATAAAAAAATTTAATTGACACAATTAATGTCTGTTTTAATTAAAAAAATTATTTATTTTCATTTTTTGAGAACAAACGGTCACCTAGTTTCTAGAGAGAAGCTGCACGGTTTCCAAATTGAGTTCCTCTCGTGCGACCGACAACGTCTAAACCAAAAATCAAAACTTTAATATAACTCAAATAAATATTTCTCTCAGGAATCTCCTGAACCCCAAAAATATATTTAAAGGCATAAAAATAACTAAATAAACTAAACACATGGGTCGGGGTGTGACATGTCTTCAGTAGATTAATCGATGAGGGTAATAGAATGAAAATTGTGACCTGATATTGACATGCCTAGATAATTAAAGGACATTTAGAAAGAGAAATTTGGTAAGAAACTATCATGATTAGAGAATATTACTTAGCCAAGATAGATTTAATATGAGATGATGTCGATGAATATTTAATCAATGGATTATTATTCTTGCATGTAAGTTTCATAAAGTTTATGGGAGCATGTGTTCTGGAATAACGTAGCCATAAAAGTGAATGGTTTTTCTTTTTCAGTTATTCATTGAAGGATGATAATGAGATCCTTGTTCATGTTTTGATTATCCGTGTATGAATGAGATATTGTGAATTCTAATAAATGGTTTTGAATTCATGGACTCTATCAAAGACAAAGCTACAATGTAAGCCCAAAACATCTGTTAGTTTTGTATAAAACAACTATACCTTTTCAGGGATTTAGTTTACCACTCTAATCCAAAGATATATGTGATGATTCATGTATCTCTCCAAAGTCCATTTTCATAAATTCAGTATCACTTATAATTATCAGATCATGAAGTGTGGATGAATATATCTATGAGGAAAAATATTCATGGCTTATTGAGACTAATGATAATTAATAATGATGGTTGTTAGTATTTAATTACATGAAAAAATGATGGAATTTAGTTAATCTTTATCCTTTTTATAAAAAATTTTACTTAGAGATGTGTAATTTTATAATAATATTGATACATGAAAGAGAATAATGATTCCCAACTGAAAACCATGTTACTATTTAAAATTGTGATTTAATATAATTAAATATTAAATATTAAAATTATTGAGATATGATATATTCTATATGGGAGGAATATTATAACCCTATAGAATAAAATTTTATTATGTATATTGTTATATATTTACAAATACATAAAACGGAATAAAAAACAGACAATAGATTAGATAAATGTTTTGGGGGAAGTTCAGATCATGTTAATTGAAGAGGATAACGAATAGTAAAAGAAGCCACATGGTGTTTAATGGATTGAAGTGAGGAAATATAATGTTATGGTTAGTGGAAGAGGAAAATTGGTAAAAACATTGTGTGATTTTAATTTGGTGTAATACCAATTTATAATATTTAAATATAATACTTTAATAGACTTCAATAGATTTATTAATTCTATGAGGAAACTTAAAACCAACATAGGACAGTAGAATAACTTTGATCTAACTAGGCCATTATTCAAGGGATGAGAAAAGCATTTAAAAAAAGATGTGACTATTATGGATTTTGGGTATATCTAATTTTTTCCCAAAAAAGAAGAATTTATTTTTTCCATAACATTATTCTATTGTATATCTATAATTATGTTCGTGTTTCATCCTTTTCTTGAAACATGCATTGTGATTAATTCATGATGGGGTTACAATAATTGAAACTAGTTCATTAATTTTTTTCATTCTTTAATTTATTATATATTACAAATTTAAGCTTGGTCATTCTTCCATTTAATTCAGTTCTAGAGTGCCTTGATGTATCAACTAGTGAAAAAATTACACAAGACTGTTCAAAACATTTAATACATTGTAATAAATCAATATATTGACTTTTTGAATGCATGAAATGAAATCCAAAAATTAAGATACTTCATCTTTGAAAGTATTATTTTTTTATACTATTTTTATCCATTTAGAAATCTTTATATTTTGAATGTATTTTTAATTTTGTTTCCATCAAACCATTGGAATTTCTCTTATATAAAACAAGTAGTGTCTAAATTTTCTAAATCCACTATAACCAAAAACTCTTTATCCTACTATAAATAATCCCTATTTTTTAATAATTTACTATTAATCCTTAAATCTCCACTAATTATATGTTTTTAATGAAATAATAATTATATCAGACCTGTTGACATCACAACCGCCTTTCATATGGTTCGACCCTGCAGAAAAAAATCTAGTGAGAGAAGGAAAAAATGTTATTTTTAATTTAAAATAAAATATATAAATAAACACTATAATATTCCCATTAAAATAAATATAAATAATATCATTAGTTCACTCGGTCTAACTATGAAACATTCCCTAGCCCATACTAAATCTACACTAGGGCTACGTTAGTTAAGTACACCAACTCACCTAAGGTATCCCATGTGAATCCAATAATTAATTCATTAAAATATAAATAAATTTAAATTCCAAAAGATTAAAATATAATTAAAACATCTATCTAAGGAAAGCAATGTACATAAAAGCATCCTTTAATGTTACCAAGTAATTAGGTCTCGGATTTGAACAATTTATTCAATACATTTAAACCAAAATCATATATCACAAAATTTGGGGTCAATCTACCTTTGAAATAATTTTCAGGAATATTTCATTCATAAAGTGATATTTTATGAAAAGCCACTTGAAATTATCTTTTAAACCACTTATCAAACACCATTAATCCAAAACACTGATTTTCTTAAAAACTCTAATTTGAAACATCATTTCATCCAGCATAAACCAATAGTCACTGCAAATAATCACCCAAACTCTATGAAACATTCATGTAAGTTATACTTATCTATTTAAAAACAATTTATATTCAATTTATTAATTTATTCCATGGTAAAGAACCATTGGGTAGATTCATGTACAATGAAAATAGAGTTTAAATCATATTCTTCATTAGTAACCACAAGAAAAAATAAGAGGGCATCCCAATAATACAAAAAAAATATGAAATTTCATTAAAAATACACCCCAAACAATTCGTTATTCCCCAATTATGATATAGGGTTTCAAAACATAATAATAATTGACGAAAGATGAAATATATATGAAATAGAGGATGAATCTCAATAGAATCAAGGCATACCTTGAAGAAATATACTAACAACCAAAACAAGATACCATGAGACAATGGGAAGAGGACTACCTTTCCAAAGAGAGGATTTTTCACTTGAATGGGGATAAGGTGGAAGAGAAAACTAGATAACTCATCAATGTAATGATGGTAAACTCACAATTTTAAGTTCACATGATATAATTCAAGGTTTTGAAGCTCGTTAAGGAAATTAATTCACTAATGGTGTGATTCACCACTTCCCCTACATTCATGACACTTATATTCGTAAAGGCTACCAAATGGTTTACCCAACTATTTTGAACGCATCCAAGGGTCACTATATGCCCTCAAACAACATTTTCTTTATTTGGTTCACTATTAGTTAAAATCATGTCCACCATCCCACTACCATAAAATTTCAACATTTAAACCCCCATGTCCCTAAAAATCCAAATTAATATAAACTAAAATAAAACTCAAGGTAAAGACATATTTATGGCTTATCAGATGTAATAACACTATTATTTTAAATATTAATAATACATTTTCATTATTTGATTAATATTTCACTATTAAAATAGTACATTTTAATTGTTGGGTATAAATAGAAGTAGGTGCATAATGAAATATAAGTTGAAAGTAGAATAAATTAAATTAAATAAAATAATACATGAGGATAATTTTTAAATAATGGATAGAATGTAAAATTACCTAGGTTTTCTTGACATTAATGACAATATGAACAAAAATAATTATTACATGACCAAAATATTAAATTGGATAATTTGAATTATAAGAAAACACTATGAGATCGGCGCAAGTAGAATCACCACTCATGACTACTAATAATTCTTATCTTACATAATTTTCTTATGAAGAGATCATTAGGGGTCTTTTATATAGATTATCGTCTGATATAATCTATGTATTTTCCATTTATACTGTATACTAACCCCAGAGGGATTAAATTGTGTTCTTTAAATTTGACTCCAAATAAAAACATTCCTTTTTAAAACTATTAAATCATGTCTCTTGTTTTAATACATTAATATAAAATAAATATATTTAAATAAAGAGAGTATTACACATAATGTTTTTATATAGGATTATAGAACAAGAACCACCCATTCCCACTCAATAAAAATTTGACGTGACTGTAGTGATTCATTACTCCAATCCATTTTCAAGATATTTCAAGCTTGAGTGTAAGAATTTGTAACTTGTCACATGGTTCGAGGAAATTTTCGGGATTTTTCTTACAAGTATAATAAATAGTCAATTTCCCATATTTTGTACGGGGTATTAAAACTTATATAATAAGTAAACTATAGAGAAAAATATAATCCAAACTATCACAAGGTTATAGATTTATATAACTAATAGATTTACTTCAAATAATGAGTCTTATAATCATCGGAGAAACAGTACTGCTTAAATAGTATTTATCTCTAGGAATAAACGATTAAAAATGGATTAGTAAATTACATGTTATTATCACCAACCTATCAAATCCTCAATTATTTCATAACATTAAGGAACCATCCCCTGGAATTTCGGTCGCATGCACTTATACACTATGTTCCACCTGGATAACAAGTTAAAACTCATCCACATAATTCATAGACAATAAACCATAACATTATTATTTTGGATACAAAGCCATAACCACTCATCTTAACCACAATTAAATATTATCATAACACCATCATCATACTATAAGAATATGTGAGCCACTGATAATCCTAAAACCATTTGATGTACCTACTGTAGTTTTTTTCACACTATATAACTCCAACTTCTTTTCATAATAATTTGGACATCCTGTGTCCATTTAATGTTTTTCTTTTTATGTAAAATAAAAATCACCTCCCTATAATATACTGCATATAGACATGTAACACCAAAAGTTTTTAATAATCATATTGTTTTTATAAACCATTTTTTATAATAATAAACTTTTTTATTTTATTTTTTTAATGGAATTGAAAATGTTTATGAAATCACTCATACATGGTATAAGTAAAAAAAATAAAATTAGGGTATTCATTCATATGTGGAACATTATAAAAAATAACATAAAAATATATATTTCAAACCATGGATTATTAATCAAATTGGTTAAAATACATCCATTAAATGTGCATAAATCAATAGGAGACCATAGATTGAAATGAATAAGATCTTCATGACAATGAAGTCCCCGAGTTCGTCATCAACCTTGAGGGTCTCCAATATGAAATGAAAACCATTGATTATAAAGGTCACCACAAAAGGATAAACTATTTGAAAATATATATAATATGAAATGAGAACTCTTCCCAATAATGTGAGAGTGGAATGAATGAATGATTTAGTTATTTTATATATATGGAAATGAAATTTTACCACCTTAAACATGATCATTAGAAATATTTTTGTTACAGATATGGTTGATAAAAATATGGTCATTGGTCATATATCCAATAGGTATAGTGAAATTGTGGACTGTTAATTAGTAAATTTAATATAATGTAACTCAAAATGAAATAGTAATATGCTATTTACATATTATAAATATATATATATATATACATATAGGCCATACATAAATATTAATATTTTTTAAAATCATAATATGGTGTATATATATAATTCAAATAAATATGTTAATATTAATTCGGTATTAAAATTAGATATTTTAATATAAATAATTAATTTAAATTTTATTTCTTAATGTGTATTTTGTATAAATTTACTATTTCTTTTCAAAAAAAATTTATATATTGTATATTCTATCCTAATCGATTAAATTTAAAAGTATTAAAATATTTTTATATTTGAAATAATATATCAGCATCGTTTAAATTATAAAATCATATGAAATGATATTAAAAATAATTGATGTTTAAAATGAAATTTTTTTAAAATGAAAATTTTCATTATATTTTTTATTATCAATTAAAAATTAATTTATACGTTTTATATTCTAAATTAGAATAAAATTACATTAATTTATATATTAACAATATAAAATTTATCTCATTATGAATTTTTGAAATATTTTTAAAAATATTCATTTTTATATAAATAATACAGTATCCCATTTTTTCTAATAGTGTTATTTTTTATACCATCATTAGTATATAATTATGATTTTAAAATTAATGAAACCATATTATTAACAAAATATCTATTTTAAATTGTAAATTATTCTTTTTAAAATATTTATTTTAGTTTAATAAACTAGGATTTATATTTTATAACTCAATAATTATTTTCTAAAAAAATTAATACATTATAAATTTATTATATTAAAATTTATTTTTAAAACATCTAGAATTTAAACAAGGGAAAAAATTGATTTAATATTTTATTTAAACAATATAATATTATTTAATAGGTTATATTTCAATTTTGGACATAAATGTATGAATACTATGATAAAAGTTAATGATCATGATTGTGATAAAATTTTTATTTTTCCAATAATTGTTTTCTTAATATTATGTAGTTGTTATATAATCATATAAACTATCTTATTTTAATTAAATACACTAATATTATTTTTAAACTGAAATGTGATTATATTAACATATATTTAATTGGAAACTAATGTCGCATAAGATAGAATGAAATAATAGTTAAAACACCATTTTTATAAAAAACTATTTTTCTACAAAAATGATCTTTTAACTACCAATAAAATATCATATTATTTAGAAATTTATTTAGTTTAAAAAGATATTTTATTTAGGTTATTCAAACCAAAATTTTCTGTGATAGGTTATTTAAAATTTTTAGTGAAACATAAACTACCTTGTTAAATTAAATAGTTACTAAGGATAAAATCAAAAAACATGGAATGAAAAAACCTTAGTTCAGATGATTAAAATCTTGGTTAAAACATGTGTTTTAATACATGGATGAGGATCATTAGAATAAATATCACATGAAACTCTATTTTATTATCTTTTTGAGTCTTCTATCGTTCAATTGTGTAACAATATCATTGAAAATTAAATGGTGTTCTCAAATGTTTTTTTCTCTCCCATGTAAAAGGGGATACTTACTCACCATTATGACACAACCATTCCATCAAATTAATAACTAATAATTATCCATTTTTTTCATCCCATAATAATTTTCTAGTTTTAGAAACCACTTATCTAAATTACGTTTCATAATCCTTACATTTTTAAGTATACTTTCACAAGAAAGTTCAATTTCCCAAATTAAGTAATACTAAATCTGTAGTTGTTTCTTCTTAATGTTAATTTTAAAAGAATATTATTACCATCACAATTTGATATCTTACGTATAATTAATTTATACAAGTGTTATTATATTAATGTAACAACCATTATTTATTTATTTCTTTTCACATAAAAAATAAAATAATGATAATTTTGTGTTGTGTGGACTATCACCACGACGAAGTCACCTTATTCATTTTTCATCTAGATTTTATTTATTTATCTAAAAAAATTAATAATATTTAAAAGAATAAACTATATATAAATATTATCATTATTCTTCTATTATAATTATATTATACACTTGATTAACCATACTCATATGTTTATATATAGGGTGTTCATGTTTGGGGATATTTTATCCACCTATAAGTACAAATCTATAAATTATTTCATGAATGACATCGGAATAATGACCAAAAATATTAAAATATAAATTCCCATATAAATGAATAAATTTATTATTATATAATGATGGAAAATACATTAACTATATTTAATTGGATATTTTTTATCATTTTAAAATATATATTTTTTTCGAAATAAAATATTATTATGCATCATAACCATTGATAATATATATATCCTATAGTGAAATATAATATTATTATATATAATAGGTTATAATAAATATTAATTGACATAGAAAGAGTAATATACGGCATATTCTAGTTGGATCATACCCTATGAAACCCATTTATTATAGCCTCTAAGGAAGATAGAATCAAAGGGAATTTCCCTTGACTTATCCATAATGAAGATTCCACAGTTGTATATCGAGTGAGAGTATTTATAGGATATTTCCAATATTATCGAGATCATGTCCCGAACCATGTTATTCGAACCACCACAATAAACTGTTACCACTACACACCATTCCCTTAAGGTGTACACTAGAAAAATAAGAGTTCATTTATCTAGACCCTTGAAGTATGAATTTTCATATTTTAATTTTAATTAATTTTTGTTTATATATATATATTAATTATAAATTTATATATCATTATATAATAATTTATATATAAAATAGATATTCATAAAAAGAAACCAAAACTATATCTTTGGGAAATATTTTGATTCAATGAAAACAAGATTTTTTATATTTTAATGGGTTTTCATATAACATTTAAATATTATTATGTAATAATATTTATTTAATATAAATGATAATATAATTTGATAAATTATAATCATATTTTTACAAGTGCCATAAAGTTTCTAGTTTCATAAATACTAGTATTTTATGGTATATTGGAATTATTATTATAAAAATAAATTATAATATTTATAAGATTAAAATTTTTATATACTTATGATTTTTAAAATCCAATCATGGAAATTTTCCAATTTTTAATTTTTCATAATTTCCTAATCCAATTGAATTTTATTCTAAAAATTAAATATAGTAGAAATATAAATAATGTATCATGACATCATACAATCCAAAAGTTTAAGTAATGAATTATACAAAATCCAAACAAGGATAAAAATTAATTTTCCTTCAAATAATTTAATTTTGATGTCATTCGACAAAAATTATGAACCATTAATGAATCCTCCCAAACCTATAATATATTTTACATCTAAAAATTTATTATTTTTTGACATGTCTCACTTCCACATAACCACTGATATTATTTTAATGGTTTTATTTTTAGTTTCATAAAATATTAAAAACCACTCTTATTTGGAAGAAACCATTTTTAGAAATAATGAGAACGTTTGTGGTTTGGATTGTTTTTTCACTCAGAGTCCAAAACCAAAGTTTATAAATCAATAAAGAATTACACTCACTTTTATAAATGTAAGCACCCAAACTCTCATTCTTATTCACTCAATACCCATTAATAACTAAATTCTTCCCCATATCTACCTCTATAATTCGCTCCCATTGCATTTCCAATATCTTTATATGCTCCTCCCAATCATTTCGAAGCACCTATAAAGGTAAAGGATTCTCTTCCTCAACATCTTGATTCAAGTTATTTCATTTTATTATTCCATTAAATTTCTAATTTTTCACTTTTAATATATTTTAACATTCCATTAATATCATTATAATTACCACATGATGAGAGAACACTTTTCACGATCACTAAAGCCTTCCAATAACCTTTATGTACAGCCATTATGGTGTCAAAATTATTCCATGATTTTACAAGTAAAATTTTGTATTATGAATGACCATTCAATTTCCACTAAATAATATTAAAATAGATGTAATTATACCTTATTAATCAGGTAATTACATTTATGTAACCCACACTCTTTAATTATTTTGTATAAAAGTGAATAATGACATTCTTATTTTGTATGATCTATGTGGAATAAAAATGACTGTACAAGATATGAAAGTGATGGGTGGACTCAGAATTATATTGGCCTCCAATGAATTAGGTAATTTTTTTATCTAATGATATACCATATATATTTTATAGGATATTATCTGTATTGTATTGCATTATAATTTCATGTTCATTAACATTATCTTATGATTACAATTTCATGTTTTATGTTTTTTTCTTTCCTATGATTCCTTGATATTAATATCCTATATCATGATTTTATGTTCATGATTATGATTAAAACCCTTTTTTGTTATTATATTATACCTCTTTACTAATTTTTACTATATTACCTTATGATATACTTTGATTATTCCCTTAGTGGGATTTATAGCTCACCAAATCTTATGTACATGATCATGTAATCCCATCCATTTTCAAACGATCAATGGAATTTAATGTAAGAATACATTGTTTTTAATGAATTTTGTTTTATCCATGTTTCATTTTAATATTCTCTATAACAAATTACCCAATGATACATGGCCTATTAAT
The DNA here is from genome assembly GCA_963277665.1 of Viscum album. Lineage (NCBI taxonomy): Eukaryota > Viridiplantae > Streptophyta > Magnoliopsida > Santalales > Viscaceae > Viscum > Viscum album. Next base: position 1,154,756,827 of record OY728133.1, on the reverse strand, counting down.
ATATTTCTATTGTATTAAGTGTACCTTTTTGTAATAAATAATGAACTATATTGTATAAAATATATGGATTTTCAAAGTTTATATCAAGAAAAGGTCATGTTATTTTGGGGACATGGATCATAAAATATTACTAAAGGTCATAGGGATAATATTAAAAAGAGTGAAAAATCATTAAATTTTGATAAATTTTATAGTTTCTTGTTTTACCGTAAAATAAATCTTCATCTAGATACTATAATTTGTATTCAGCTAAGGAACAGTTGAACCTTGGGGTAAAAATCCTGAAAAGGGACCATGGGGTATTAACTTGATCATCATCTGATGCATGACTAAGCATTATAAAACAACACACCTTGATAGAAACTCTCATGGGATATACATTAGAAATTATTGTGGTTTTCAAAATCAAAAATGTAGTGAAAAATCCTATTGAATGTTTATATTATGAAATAAACCATGAATAACGTAGATTGAAACCAAAAACATTATCGATTAAGGAAAACATGTCATTTTTGGGTTATTCCTTAAATACTCAGAATTTTCCATTTTAATGATTAATAATTTCAAAATTCTCATCCATATTTCTATTTTTGAAGAAATAAATTATCATAACAAGAATCAAATATTGAAGGGTATGATTCTCTTTTATTCTTTAAAATTAAATGAAATTTATGATTATCATTCTACACATTCTTTCCCAACACAAAATTTTAATAAAACTATTTAAACATCACCTCAATATATGTTTGGTGGGTTATTAGTAAATATATGAAAATGGGTAAATTATAGCATCCCAGGTATATAACTTCTCCTTTATCAATATCTTAGGGCTGAATTTCCAAGATAACATTATGGTACTACCTATGGTGGAATTTTATTTTATACTAGGTATAGTTGATATTTCTTTGTATATATCTTACATATATTTTTTGGATAAGGAAATACCACTCTGTATTGCAAATCACCCTCTGATTCTATACATGTTCAAGGAAGATAATAAATCTATTTTTTAATCAACATGATAGTAATAGTTATTATTTTCTTATAAGAAAATACAATTTCCAATAAGATTGAGAATAAGTAAAAAATATCTTTAATGACATCATAGTGTAATAGAATATTTTGATGTGTTTCCCAATGATTTTACTGGTCTACTACCTAGAGGATAGGTTTTTTTCACAATCAAAAGTACTCTTAGAGATTTACTAATATCCAATACTCCATATATAATGGCCACTATAGAACATGAATATCTAATGAAGGAATTACAAGAGAAATTGAATAGTGGGTTAATATCCCAAAATTCTTCACCAAATATTTCACCTATCAATTTCATCAATAATAAGTTTTTTTCAATGTGCCTTTGTGTTTATTATATTGACATTAAAAAGATTATGATAAAGAAAAATCATTATCTGCCTCAAATTGAAGATGCATTTTATCAGCTACATAGATACTGTTTCATTTCTATAATGGATCCTCTTTTGGGTTATTAGAATGTAATGTTTAATTATAGGGTATCCTTGAGACTAATTTTCACAAAAGGTAGGGAACTACGAGATTATAGTGTTTCCATTTAAGATCACTAATTCTCTGTCTATATTTGTTTACATAATTAATTGTGTATTTAGGGACTAACTAAAAAAATATGTGCTTTTTTTTATAGATCATATTTTTATCAACTCCAAAATCATGGAGGGACATGAGGTGAATTTAAATATTTTTTTAATGATCTTATGAAAAAACCATTTATGATAAGTACGGTAAATGCAATGTTTAGATTTATAATGTAACATTTTTTGGGCATGCGATCACCAGAAAAAGGGATATATGTGGATACTTAAATAATATGTGAAATTGAAATATGGCCCATGATAACATCTTTGATAGGAATCTATTACTTCCTAGGAAAATTTGGGTACTATAGTTTATTTTTAGAGATATTCTCATGCTTTTCTGGACCACTAATCTTACTAACTCTGAAGGAAGTGAATTTTGTCTAGACTTCGTAATAAAAAGATATAATTAAAATGTTAAATAAGAGGCTAATAAATTCATTTACTATCACATTACCTTGTAGTGGTGATGGATTTATGATCTATAGAGATGCATCCAAAAAGTTATTAGGATGTGTACAATTGAAAAATTACAAAGATGTTATCCATTTATCCAGCTAATTTAAAATCCATGAGAAAAAACTACTTCATCAATGATGTTAAATTGTATAAATTAATCTTCTAATTTAATATTTTTTAAAATTATCATTATGGGGTTAAGTGTGACTTATATATATGTTATAAATTCTTCAAGTATATATTCACATTAAAGGACCACAATATACTCCATTGGATGTTATATCACTATTAGTTTCTAAAAAGTAACCCCTTTATTTATTCTTTTTAAGTATTTAAAGAATATAGGTATAGTTTGGGAGAGTTTGGTAGACGTTTGGAATGTTTTTGAGCCTTTTATTAAGGTTCATTTTTGGTGAAATATTAGTAAAAATCTTGAAAACTCCTACTGGAAACTATTCACAATGAGAAAGAGCCAAATGGGTTGGAAAATGGTTCGACCCATGGTTTTTTCAAACCAAGGGTAAACCTAGTATAGACCGAAGGTTTTATGATAGTGATCATTGGCATGGTTGGTGCACTATATTTCTCACTGTATGATCCAACCATGTGAGTTCTTTCATGGGACAAAGTCTGACGTATGGATTGTGATCAATATTTCTAACCATGAAACTAAAAATGCACTTTAAAAATTCGATCCAAAAAATACTGATTTAATTTTTCATTAATAATCAACCCCTCATTTATCCCCTAAAACTCCCTAACTTGAGATTTACTCAAACCAAAGGAAATATTGAATTTTCCCATAGATCCAGAGGTGATCTGAAGGCTTATATTGGTGTGTTAAAGCCTGATTCTCATGTTAAGTCATCGTTTATGGTATTTTTTCTTGGTTTACTTTTAATATACTACTATATCTATATTTTTATTTGTTTAGGTTATGGTAAAAGATCTAAGGTGTGTTTTTCCGTTCAACCTAGTTTTGTGGATTTTTTATGATGTTATTCGTTGTCATCATGAATTTCTAAGGTAGGTGGTTGCACTCTCGAATCATGTTGTCATAAATTGAATACATAGTTTTCAATTGGTTTAATTTCTTAATTTTGGATGTGAAATTTTTTTTAAAATAATGCTAGAAACCCTCTTTAGTGATATTTTGTGTATTTAGTGGTTTTTGAGAAATTGGTTGTGTAAGTTCATTGGTCTGTTGATTTTGAAATATAGATTTTAAAATGGGGATTTTCTAAAATTATAGAAAATGGTTTAAATTAAAATGCTTTCATGAAGTGGTATGGATTTATTGAAATTAATTTTATGGTATATTTGAAATGGTTTGGTTGAATGGTTTTCAATAAAAAATAGTTTTATGTAAATGGTTGTTTTGGTATTGGTTTTTGGCATAATGGTTATTTGTGTTAATGTGAATTCTATATGGTTAAGAGAAATAAGTCTCTCATATCATTAGTGGGATGGATATGTGTCAGGGATATCCTCGATCAAAATGGTTCACTATGTGATGGCTTAGTGAAAGGATGACTCACCACTCATGAGTATTGTGATGCCCAGTTACATGCATGGTTGGATGTGTAGATATTTGTAATGGAATGGGTTATGTAAAAATTGAACTTGTGAGATGGTTTTAGAGTGATTTTCTGTTGAATTCCTTGGAAAAAGGATTTTTTAAAATCATTTTATTGGGAAATTGTTCATATTCTGACATAAACTATTTTAGAAATTTTTATATAAACTATTTTATATAAATGTTTCTAACATGTTCTATCCTAGTGCAAGAGTGATGATTTAACTGGGCAAAATATACCATGTTTAATTACTCATACCTTCTTTTGAATTTTGCTTCCTTTGAAGATGATGTTTATCAGGACAATGGAAAAGGTAAAAGTCTTGTACTTATCTATTGGTTCTTTATGATACTTGGGAAATTTTTTATAGTTGGATCAAGGATCATGTTTGGATCTTTGTATTTTTTTTCATTGGAGTCTTTGTGGTTTATCATTCACTGTGTACTTTTATATTAGTAGCCTTCTGTTGTGTAATTTGGTTTTAGATGGATTTTAATATCAATGGTTTCATTGAGTTTTTTTTCATTGATTTCATGCATCATGAGGTGGTGTATTTAGTTTTGAATTTTTTGGTTGGATGTTTTATTTTCAAAGAAAAAAATCCTCTACAAGTACTAAATCCCTTTGAATATATTGCCAACCATTATCTCCTTGAGGACGTTGCCTAAGGGAAATTAACATTCCACTGGATCCTCAAGACAATGATGTGGGTGGGATATTAAAAATGGTATTAGGTTATTCTTCCCAAATATCCTTAAAGAGTATGTGCTAGTAGTATGTGTTCCTCATCAACATGTCATTAATAATTAGTCTTCAAGTTGATATTCATTCTGGTTTAAATTATTTTAATTAGGAAGGTATAAAGGAGTAGGATTTTTCAAAAATTAAATATAGATCATATTAATACATAGTTAACCTATTTGTGATGAACATCAAGTAAAGAAAAAGTTGGGTTCATAATTGTTTGGGAGACACTTATAAGAATTGAAATCTCATTTTCATGGGTTTATCCAATGACACAAGAATGAAATGAATTGTAGAGATGACCTCCCATTAGGAGTGCATATTTTATCTTGAGTAATGATTTATTATTTGGGGGAAAATATTCATTTCTTAAAATTGTTAAAGTTGTTTTCAAATTTGACATTTTGAAAAATAGAATTATTTTGGTATTTTAAAAATTGTGTGTTTTTAAAATCATTGTGAAATTATAAAAAATGGTCAAATGTTGAAAATTTTGAATTTTGGGAAGCCTTCTTATGATTGGTGTGATATGGTATAGTTTGAAATTGTTAATTCTTAAGTTACAATAATGCGAGACTTGTGTGTTTTCTGTGTTTCTTTACAATGTAATCTCATAGGAATAATATATACCAATCAAATGATGAATATGAGAATATGGTTTCACCTTAGCCAATGTTGAACCAATAGCTAGTCTATAGTATTGACCAAGCCTTTCAGGATGTGGAAAGAGGGGAAAAAAAGAATATTCCAAGGAAAGTGTATCAATCTTTCCTGTTCTAAATGAGTAATCCACATATATTTCATTGTGATTCTAAAACATGGAAGGAATATGTGGGGGTAAATAGAACAAATAAAATCATTTATTCTATTATCACACCAATGGATTTGAAATTCATGTTGATGATGTAAATTTTGGATGATCTTGCATGCCAATAGTGGGATTTAGCAGTTCAGGATACATTAGACCAAATAATCACGTTGGTGTATCTTGAAAAAAAATTAACAAATAATTCTATCCCCTTAAATTTAAAATTACTATAAAAACAAATTTATTTAGCTTTAAGTAAGATACACTCATAGTTCATGAGTAAATGTCTAAATTCACGTATTCTATCAACTTTTTAGAATAATTTGATGCTAGTACATCCTTGAAGAAACACATCATCAAATCAAGGATAAGTACAAATATTTGACTTAAGATTTTTATTTTATATATAAATAATTATACAGAGATGGTTAATAGAGAAATGGTGGATGAAGGAGACATATTAAGATGTACAAGAGGAATTAGTTTGCTAATACCTATGTGAAATTTTGGAAAATATAATTATAGGAACAATCAGAAGAGGGACACCTTTTTACAAGGTTTGATCATGACTTAGAATCGAACTGATAGTTTAGTGAATTGTCCTCCCAAACCAAACATCCATCCTAGATGTTTTTAATATGGTTCATTCGACTACATGAGGTGATAATGTACACAACCACCAATAGCATTCCACAATTTCAACAGAATAGGGAATCTTCAGTGCTATTGTTGCAGTGCTCTATGGTCAGGTGTTCATAAAACATCCCAAGTGTCACAGGTGTAGTATAATTTGACTTGATGAGGAATGTAGAATCAATATCATCAGCATAATAGACCTATATATGGTGATTTTATAAATACCATGAGTCCTCATTAAGGGAAATAAAAGAAGCATAAAATGATCAACGTGTCTGGAGAAATAAATTATTTAGAGCTTATCATGTTATCATGGAAGATCAATTTGGACCATCGATGATGAGAGGTGAAATTATTTATAATTATTCCCACATAAAAGATGTTTTTGATTCAATTTCTTCCCATTTATTTATTTCTTCTCAAGTTGTTGATTTTTTGATTCGAAAAGTTGAGATTATGTCATCCATGTCAAAACCTCAAACTCCACTTTGTCAAAGAGACTATCAAGCCTCTATGTATAGTTCATGTTTTATAAACATTGTTGGATATATAATGATATGGGTTTCCTCAGTGAAAGAGATATATATCTACAATGTAGTCTTGTGTATGGATTTGTTTAAAATATTCAAGGCTAAAATCAACTATTATAAAAGAAAAGTTTGTTTTGAGACAAAGGATGGAATTAAGAATTTCTTTAGATGAGAGAGGAACATAATGGTCAGTGTAATTGGATTGTTGAAATCAGTAGTAGGAATGATCTCATACTTGTTGATATTGGTAAAGATGATGATGATGGTGATGGGGATTCTAATGGGTCTCACTAGTGTGGTGATAATGGGTAGTTTAAGGGAAAAGATGTTAAATATGATAGGTTTTCACCTTGAGGTAGGTGGGTAACATGAGATTCACTCGAACCAAGATGAGTGATGATGTTTTTTGAAAATCTATAATTTTTATTTTTATTTTGTGGACTCTAGTATTTCATTGTGTTTGAAATCTAAGATTTCACACTAATACAAAATGGGGATTTTTGAAAATAGAAAAAAATGATTATGAGGACATCCACACATTTATGATCTAATTCATCAATTGAGGGGAGATAAGTGGTTCTCTAATATTTAATGGTGTTTAGGATATCAATAATTATGGGTTTGGAATGATGATATTCCGAAAATAGCCTTCATGAGTAGATATGGCCATTATGAGCATGTTTTTATTCCTTTTGTTATTACAAAACCACATGCAGTCCATATAGAATTGATGAATAAGATATTTCAAAGTTATATATATTCTTTTTTAGTTGTTTTTTATTCCATATTGGAGTTTTCATAGAGTAGGGTAGATCATGGGCAACAATTATTGATAGTGTTGGGAATCTTGAAGGGATAATTGGTTTTATGCCAAATTATCAAAGTTTAATTTTTTGATACAAAAAGTATGTTTCATGGGAAATATAATCTCTACATGAGGTGTTTTTTGGATCTATAAAAGATAGAAGCTATTATCTCTTGGAAACCGCTAAAAATCATCAAGATACATAGTTTACTTGGTCTTCCTAGTTATTACCGATGATTGGTTTATGACTTTTCAATAATATATTCACCTATGAAATAATAGAAAAAGAAAAAATTTCCCAATATAATGGAATGTGGAAGGTAAGAAATCTTTTCCTGATCTTAATGTTCTCCTTCCATTAGCACCAATCTTGAAATTTCTAGAATCAGTCCAAGGGTACGTGGTGTATTGTTATGCTTTAGTATAAGGTTTGGGATGCGTTATAAGGAAAGGATATCATGTTGTTTCTTATATATCAATTCATTTATCATTGAATGAGAATAACTATCAAATACACAATGTAGATATATCTATTTTTGTACACTCATTGAAGACTTGATTTCATTATCTACCTATTGAGAAATTTACAATTTTTATGGATCATAACATATTGAAACATTTTTTCTCCTAGTGGGATTTGAACATATATAAAATAAGATGGATGGATTATCTCCAATTCTATGCCTTTTACTTGATGTATACCATGTTTAAATTAAATATAATTTCATATGCATTAATTAGATATTAATTTTTTATCAATTTGAAAATGAAGATTCCTATGAATTAGTGTTGATGTAGGTCCTAGCAGACATGGTCTTGGAATGTGAATATTGAGGTGAAGTTGTTATTTTATTTCCATATTTGTTTGTTTCGTATTTGGAAAATATTTTTAATGAGACACAGACATCAGATTCTTAGTTTGTGAAGATGAGGTCAAATTTCAATGGTGGGGAGACTATTGAGGGATATATGTTGGATGAAAGTTTAGTGTTGTGTTTCAAAAATTGGATTGTCACACATATGGATTCTTAGGAACAACTTCTTCATGATTATCACAATTAAAGATGGATTATCCATCCTATAATATAGAATATGAATATGGTGTATAAATAATAGTTTTTGTGGTTCATTATGAAAAGGATTGTAAAACCCATGTGTTTTATGAAATATTTAAATAATTTTTCAGTAGCTTGTTTTGTACGCAATCGTGAGTTTAAACAAACTATGACATGTGCTTAATATAAAGTTATCATTATAACCTAGCTTTTATATTAGCAGGAATAAATATAACTAACTTTTAAAAAAATCTATCGTTGATTTAAATCAATTATTTTTCATATTAGTTTTTTGAGTGAATGAAATTAATAAGATATTTTTGTTATTAAAATGGTATTTTTGATATTCATAAAATAGATATTAAAAGAATATTTTTATTCCTTTTAATGGAAAACACCTTTAAACACATTAATAATTTCAATATTACAATGTAAACCTTTTATAAAGAAGTAGAATGAAAAAATTTACTTTGGTTAAAATTCTGATATTTTTCAGATAAACATCATAATTTGATGAATAGTAAAAACCCTAAATTTTAATTAAAAACAAAATTTTTTCATGAAAATAATTTATATGGTGAAATTATAATATTGAATTGTTTTAAAGTAAATATATAATATATTTTTACCATTTAATATAATGTATATCATTATCATTACTTTTACTTTGAATTCATAGGTAAAAACATTTCTATCTTTTACAATGTTTTTACTTTTAAAACCAATTTTCTCAATAGCAGGATTAATTTTAAATTAAATACGACCACTTCTATGTATTGAATTTTGAGAAATTGATTCTATATTTGGAATCATTAGGTTTAAATTATGTTCATATGCTACTTTTTTATTTTTAGGCATTATGAATAGTAACTACGGTAAATTTTATTTACAATGGTTAAAGGTAAATCGTGTAATTAAGGGTAAATATAATATTACAAAATTACCCTAACACTTGTATTAATATAATTAGATGATTATATTTTTCCTTAAATCATACTTGGGTTTAAATTTAATCTTTTGGAACCCACTTGGATGTGATTTACACCATTAATTTATTTTAGTTAAAGAAAGTGAAATATGTCTCACTCAAACTCTAATAATTAAAGTATTTATAATATAAGGTTATACAGAATATAAATTAAATTATAAATACACATTTGAAATCTAAAATGTTTTTATTTATCATGTTAATTTATTTGTAATTTTTAAGAAATATATAATTACTTTAATATCTTATACATTAATGATGCAGAAATTATTTATTTTGTGAAAAATCAATAATATAGTTTATATTAAAATAATAATACCCATAAAAGACCAAAACACTAGAAAAAAACTTATTGGTCAAGTATATCTACATCATAATCATCCATGTGTCGACTTGTGGACCATTTGGAGCCTTGTATGAGATATTATGACATTTATATTATTTTATTTTAAATGATGTCCAAGTTGTCACCTTCATAATTTAATAAATATATCATTTTAAAAGTAGCGTGTTTTATAATTTAAATTTTACAAAAAGTATTCTTATGAAACCTATTATATTTATCTTCATCATAGTTTTTAAATTTTAATTTTTATTCAAAACATATGTATATTAAATAATTATACAAAAATGTTGTGGTAATAATTTTATTAAGAGAAATATCAAATATATAGTCTTAAAAATATTAAAATATTATATGAACTAATTAATGTTCTCCATGAATTTTTTAGATTAATATGACATGTTAGGAATCTATTAAATTTTTTGGTTCGAATATATCTTCTCTGTGGATTTTATTTAAATTAAAATAATTGAATAGTGTCAAAATTGACACTATTGATATTTTACAAAAATAACATATTCTTAAATTTTTTTAAAATCACAAAAACAATTAAAAATTACAAATTTATAATTATATGGTCGAAAATGTAATAATTTATCTAACCAGGAAAAAATCAAAACGCATAAGTAAGCATTTATAACAATTTAAAAATTAGAATGTTATTACCGCAAATAAAATTAAATAGATTAAATAAGGATAAATCAAAATGATAAGGTTTAAAATAAATGTAAAACATGTCTAAATTTTATTGGTTTATGATATTACAACACTATCTCATCTCATCTTATAATTGAGTGATTTTTTTAGGTTTGTTTTTATTATTAATTAATATTTTTGAGGTTTCCAAAAGTTCCCCTCTCTTCTCTTATAAAAGGGCACCTCAACCCTCTCCTCTTCACACAATTTTGAGTCTTCGAACTCTGCCAACCCCTTCCCATTACTCTTATCAACTTCCATAGTCACATTCTAGAAGTTTTGGTCTTCTCAAAAGACCAACTCTAGTCCTTTAAGAGGAAGCTTAAAGGAGGTGCGTCGAGGAAGAGGTAATCTCTTCTACCAATTTTTCAAGTTTTGTTATTCTTCTACTTCCTCTTATTTAGTTTTTTCATTATAATGTAATAAAATCAGTATAACCAATATACTGATATGTTATTATAAATATGAAACATACCTATTTCACCTTCTATCCATCCTACGAAAAATTAAATCACCGCGCGTGCATACGTACGACTTACCGTCTCCATGTCGTGGTGTAATCTTTTTTTCCACCACCACCATAATTGGATGGGTATAATTCTGAAAATAAAAACTATATATTATTATTATAACATCATAGTGATTCTAATATATTATATCATCCACTCCAATTCTATTCAATAATTATGGGAATGATATAAGCGCTCGTGGGTACGTACGGATTACCGTCTCCACGACAGGATGAGATTCATTCTCCATGTTAACCATTAAAGAATGATTATAAAGTCCATATAATAAATAATCATGAAATATATGACATAATAATGATACTGGATTTATGTATATGTTATTTACTTACTTACATTCAATTTAATAAGTAATCTAAAACAGCATTCAATCGTACGTGCGGCCTATCGTCTCCATGAACGGTATATTTCATTCCATTTATCGATCTATTATTTATATATATATATATATATATATATATTATTCTGAATATATTACCTATAAATCATTTTTTACATTTTTTAAGTAAGTAATCATGATCTAAGTAATCATGTGAATAATTATAATTCAAAACACGTACGACAAATGAAACGATATTACTCAAAACAATTATTTAACAAGGAATTCACAAATGGACAGGTAATATAAAGTTGTAAGTGAATCATATATGATATTTTAAGTATTTTAATGGTCCTATTACAAATTAATAATATGTTTATACCCACTATACAGGAGTCTCAGAAACATACGGAAGAAATTGGACATATGGTAAGGGAAAATATCTCAGTCTCAATTTTATCTGATATTGTTTATACATCATTATTTATTGGGGAATATTTAACATACACATCCATATTTCCCCAATATTTAATATTATTTCTATCCTCCTACAATTTTTTAAATCCAATTTTACCAATTGTTGAATTTTTATTAAATGAAATGAAAGGAATCCTTTTTCGTTTTCAGAACGAGATAATTTTTGACTTTTTCGGCCATAGTATGAGAAGAATGATTTTTACCTTATATGGCATGAACGGATTATTTAATGATTTCAGAGAACATTATTTTCATGAATCTTCCTTTACAAGTTTTCATGTTTATTTTCAATTAACTTCTTGTTTTAGAAATATTTTCTGACATGTTGAGAACAGAAAATGTTTATTTGAAGAAGAAAGGATATTTTCTTCAAGAACTAAGGTCAAGTGTTTTATCAAAATTATTTTCCATATAAGATGATATAGGGTTATGTTTCTATCCCTATTATTACATAGATTTGATTATGTTATGATGGAATAATTTTTATGAAGTTCTTTTATCTTATATAGATTATGTTATGATGGCATAATGTTTAAGAATCCCATTCTATAACATGGGTTATGATATGATGTATGATTTATGATTTCGTGGAGCACATAAGAATGGTTTCATTATGAGATGGGTGAGACCTATATCTCTCTCCAATGCATTGGGTAAAGATTTTTATCTCATGGGATAAACATGGATGGAACAGCAAGTAAATCTGGTTCCGTATTACAGGGATGGAATGAGAAGTGAACACGGTTCAGTAATGGAATTTCTTCGCTATGATGGTCTTGGCGATGAGCCTTCAATAATATGAAATGATTTTATATGTATATGGTTGTATTCCACAAAGCTTCATGTCTTATGTTCTGATTTTTTGGGGATTACATTGTAGTTCTATGATTTATCCCATGAAATAATATTTTTACCTCTTATGCAGGATAAGATTTTCAAACGTAATGATCTTAAGAATATGATATGATTGAAATTTCATTTTTTTACCCTTAATGAGAATTTGAGCTCACCATTTTGTATATTTCTTTTCCCCAGGTTAGGAAGATGGGTATTAAATTTGATATTCCAGAAAGGAGTCTAGATATGATCTAATAAATGGGAGACAACGTAGATGCTTTATGAACCAGTTGATTATGTTTCCCAATTTCTAAAGACACTATACCTATATGGTCCGGTCAGGGTTTTGTTATATGTTGTAATAAATATACTTCAATTTTGAGTTATTAATAATGTATGTAATGTACGGGTCATTTTAGTTGGTGTCAGAGGAAAGGTATAGTTAACCTTTGGATACTTGGATGTGAACGCCATAGTAAGAACCCTAAGGATATATCTAAGAATAGGACACAATCCTAGTGTTTTATAAATGTCTTTGAATAACCTATGATAATACCTAAAGTGTAAAATTTTATTCCTGATTATGTGGTTCTCCTATTGTAATTAGTTTTGCTCACACTATGCTTCTTGGTTTTAGTCAATGGTTGGAACCTGAAGGAACCATGTTAATGATGAATGTGAAGAGATATGAAATGATCTCCCCCCTGAGAAACCAAACATTATGGGATTTGGAATGAAAAATCTTTTATCCATTCTCACACAACTTTCCAAGCTATGAATCATGCAGGAAATCCAAACGAGCAAAGGAAGGAGGAGCATTCTGTTGAATCATTCATGAGGCAGCATCCAACTTCATTCAGCGGGTCTTCTGATCCATTAGTGGCTGAACAATGGATCAGTACCACTAAAAAGATATTTTCAGTTTTACAATGTTTTGATCATGATAAATTCATCTTATTAGTATATTGTTTGGAAGTTGAAGCTGATAAATGGTGGAATCTTATCCAAAATATAAGGCAAAGAGATGAAATTGAGTCCATGGAATAGTACGAGTTCAAGAACTTATTCCTCAATAAGTACTTCCCTATTATTCTTCAAAAAAAGATGGATAAAGAGTTTCTCGAACTAAATAAAAGGGATGATGAATCTGTTGGTACCTAGGAAGCAAATTTTACATGACTTTCAAGGTACGCTTCCGGAATTATTATCCAACCTAAGATTAAGATCGATCAATACTTTAGTGTCTTAAAACCAAGTCTTCAAAGGTCGTTATCCATAAGGGACTTCAATAGCTATGAGGAAATTGTTCGATGTACTCTCAATGTTGAGATGGAGATTGTTGTAACCCATCAGTCATAAGGGTTTGATAAGAAGAGAAAAATGGAATTCAAAGGAAAATCTAAAGACCACACTGAAAAGAAGATTAGTTTTCCCTTTATGCTCAAAGTGTGGAAAGAAACATGGAGGGAGTTGTCTTAAAGGGTCATGTAAATGTTTTAAATGTGGAAAAGAAGGTCATTAGGAAATTTAATGTCACAGTGATGGGAAAAAGATGTCTAATGATGTGAATAGAGAAAAGGATACACAGAATGCACCTCCTACACTTCAATGTTACAAATGCAAGGAAATGGGGTGTTATGCCAATCAATTCCCTAATCCAAGGGTTTTTGTTGATTATCGATGTCAAAAAACTCTTAAGGCCAAAGGCAAAGGAAAGTCAAATTAAATTTCTATCGGTGATGTGGAGTACGATAACAAAGTGGTGAAAGGTACACTTACTATCCACTCTAAAGTAGCAAATGTTTTATTTTATTCTCGATCCACCGACTCTTTTATTTCTGAATAAGTTTCTAAGGGTATAGTCATACTACCTCAACAATTAGATGTTGAGTTAGCTGTCACAACTCCTAATCGCACAACGGTTGCATCAAAAGTTTATAATTATTCTCCAATTGACGTTTGTGGGAATGTGATTCCTGCAAATATTGTGATCCTTTCTATAGTGGAACATGATGTGATTACTAGAATTTATTGAATTTCCTTATATAGAGCCCATATCAATTTCGAAATAAGTGAAGTCGCATTTCATATTCCAGATCAATCTATAATCATATATCGATGCAAAGATTAATATAACCTTCTGGTGGAAATTTCTTCCATCTTATGGGTCTTGATTCCATTAAATAAATGTTATTTATCTCAAATAGTTGGATAGACACTCAAAATTATGAATATTCCCATTGTACGGGAGTTTGATGATGTCTTTCCAAAGGAATTTCCAAGTCTTCCACCAAATCGTGAAGTTGAGTTTTCAGTAGAACTCATACCGTGTGCTATGCCCATTTCAAATACACCTTATATAATATCCCCAATTGAGTTGCGGGAATTGAAGAAGCAACACCAAGAGAATCTTGATAAGGGATTAATACGCCCTAGTGCATCACCTTGGTGAGAATCTGTTCTATTTGTTAAAAAAAGATAGATCAATGAGACTCTTTATTGGATATCGAAAACATAACAAGATCACTATCATGAACAAATATCCTCTCCCATGCATTTATGGCTTATTTGACCAACAATGAGGAGATCAATACATTTCCAAAATTGATCTTCATTCAGGTTATCATCAATTAAAGGTCAAAAAGGAGGATATACCAAAGATGGATTTTCGTACAAGGTATAGACAATATGAATTTATAGTGATGCCATTTGGTCATACTAATTCCCCTTCTATCTTCTTGGATCTAATTAATAGAGTCTTTAGAGACTATCTTGATTAGTTTGTGTCAGTCTTTATAGACGATATTCGTAACTATTCAACGAGAAAGGAATAACATGAAGAACACTTAAGAATTGTATTGTAGACTCTGAGAAATGAGAAGCTTTATCCGAAATTTACTAAGTGTGAATTTTGGCTTCTAAAAGTATCATTTTTGGGCCACATAGTCTCAAGAGAGGGGATATCTGTGGATCCAACAAAAACATAGGTTATCGAAAGATGCTCGAGACTAGAAACATTAACTTATTTCCAAATTTTTCTTGGTTTGGGGGGTTATTGTTGATATTTGGTGAAATATTTTCCTTGATTATCTAATCCACTTACCAGGTTGAATTTAAGAGGAGTTAAGTTCGTTTGTACGGAAGAGTGTGAAGAGGATTTCAAGGAGTTCAAAAGAAGGTTATCCAGTGCAACTATGGTAACACTACCTTGTAGTGGAGAAAGGTTTGTGATCAACAGTGATGCATCCATGAAGTTATTGGGATTTCTTCTCATGAAAAATTATATGGTGATAGCTTATGCCTCACGACAGTTGAAAATCCATGTGCAAAATTACCTAAATTATGATTTGGAGTTAGCATCAATAATCTTTGCATTAAAAATATAGAGGAATTATATTTATGGTGAAAGGTGTGATATTTATACTGATCATACATGTTTGATGTATATTTTCATAGAAAAGGACTGGAATATGCGCCAAAGAAGATGGTTGGAGTTGATTAATGATTATGACTACTCCATATATTACCACCCTGGGAAAGCAAACACGGTGGAAGATGCATTAAGCCAACAAGACCATGTCGTATTATCCAAGATGAGGATCATGAAAGATCCAATATTTATGGATTTTCAAAAGATGGTTCTTGAAATTATAACGGAAGGAGAAAAATCATATCTTTCTCAAATGAATGTTCAACCATCCATATATGTGAAGATTAAAGAGGCACAGAAAGAAGATATAGAGTTACAAAAGATTGTGAGAAATGTTCCTGAATTCAAAATTTAATGTGATGAAATAATAAGGTTCAGTAATTAGTTTTTTATTCCTCCCATACAAGAATTAAAGAATAAAATATTGGATGAGGCTCATAGTTCTTCATTCTTTGTTCACCCTGGAAGAACGAAGATGTATAGGGGCCTGAAAGAGTACTTCTAGTGGGATGGAATAAAAAGTGATGTTGCTAAATATGTCTCTTAATGCATGGTTTTCCAGCATGTTAAGGATTAAAGATAGAAGTCTAAGGGGATGTTGCAACCATTACCCATATGGAAACGGGAAAACATCACTATGGTCTTTGTCACCGGACTTCCCAAAACATCCAAATGAAATAATGCTATCTGGGTTATAGTTGATCGTATTATAAATTTGGAACACTTCATTTCTATTAGAGAGTATTTCTCTCTTGACCAACATGCCAGTATATATATAGAAGAAGTTGTAAGATTGAATGGAGTACCACTTTCCATTATATCTAATCAGGATCTGAGGTTTACCTCGATGTTCTGGCGAAGTCTTCAGCATTCTCTGGATACATAGTTGAGTTTCAAAACTGCTTATAATCCTCAGATAGATGGTCAGTGTGAAATAAAAATTAAAAATCTAGAAGACATGTTGAGATCTTTCTCTATGCATTTAAAAGTTTTTTGGGATCAACACCTACCATTGGTAAAATTTTCTTACAACAATGGATTTCCCTCCAGTATTTAGATGGATCCTTATAAATCCCTCTATGGAAAGATGTTCTAGACTCCTACTTTCTAGGATTAATTTTGGGAAATAAATCTATTAGGACCTGATCTTATTGATGAAATGGCAGAAAAGTTCATATCTATTCAACAACATATAAGAGTACCTCAGAGTTGACAAAAAATTTATGCTGAAAATAGAAGAAAAGACCTAGAGTTGGAAGTGGGAGATAAGGTGTTCTTACGACTATCTCCCTGGAAGAGAGTAATGTGATTTGTAAAGAAGGGAAAGTTGAGCCCTAGGTATATAGGTCCTTTGGAAATTTTGGACCGTGTTGGGAAGGTATCTTACTGATTGACGCTTCCACTGAATCTCTCTCAAGTTCATGATATGTTCTATGTATCCCTCCTGAGAAATTACATTACTGGTCCTTCACATGTACTAAGCTCAGAACTTGTACCACTCGAGATTGATATTTCTTATGAAGAACCACTGATAGAGATTCTGTATCATAGAAAAAATGATCTACGAAACAAGACCACTCGATTGGTTAATGTTTTATGGAAGAACCACCAATTAGAAGAAGCTACATGGGAACTTGAGGATATGATTAGAGAGAGGTATCCTCATTTGTTTATTTCCAAGTGATGAATTTTTATGGAAAAGTTTAATTTAAGGGGCATAGAATGTAACACCCATCTGTTTTATGAAATATTTGAATAATTTTTCAGTAGATAGTTTTGCACACAATCGTGAGTTTAATCAAACTGTGAGAAGCCCTAAATATAAAGTTACCATTATAACCTAGCCATTATGTTATCGGGAATAAATATAACTAACTTTTAAAAAAATTTATGTTAAATTTAAATCAATTATTTGTCATATTAGTTTTTTGATTGAATGAAATTAGTAAGATATGTATGTTATTAAAATGGTATTTTTGATATTCATCAAATAGATATTAAACGAATGTTTTTACACCATTTAATGGAAAACCCATTTAGAGTCATTAATAATTTTAATATTACAATGTAAAACTTTTTTTAAGTGGAATATAAAAATTTACTTTGGTTAAAATTCTGATATTTTTCTGATAAACTACATATTTTGATGAATAGTAAAAATGCACTAAATTTAATTAAAAACAACTTTTTTCATCGAGATAATTTATGTGGTTAAATTATAATATTTAATGGCTTTAAAGTGCAAGTAGAATATATTTTTACCATTTAATATAATACATTTCATTATCGATACTTTTACTTTGAATTCATAGGTAAAAACATTTAAATCTTTTGCAATGTTTTAACTTTTAAAACCCGTTTTCTCAACAGCGAGATTAATTTTAAATTAAATACTTTCACTTCTGTGTATTGAATTGGGAGAAATGGATTCAATATTTTGAATCAGTAGGTCTAAATTATGTTAATAGGCTACTTTTTATTTTTAGGCATTATGAATAGTAACTATGGTAAATTTTATTTACCATAGTTAAAGGTAAATTGGGTAATTAAGGGTAAATATAATATTATAAAATTACCCAAACACTTGTCTTAATATAATTGGATGATTATATTTTTCCCTAAAGCATACTTGGGTCGAAATGGAATCTTTTAGAACCCATTTGGATGTGATTAAGACCATTAATTTATTTTAGTTAAAGAAAGTGAAATATGTCTCACTCAAAATATAATAATTAATGTATTTTTAATATAATTTTATACAGAATATAAATTTGATTATAAATACTCATTTGAAAGCTAAAATGTTTTTCTTTATCATGGTAATTTATTTTTAATTTTTAAGAAACATATAATTACTTTTAATAGTTTATACATTAGGTTGTAGAAATTATTTATTTTGTGAAAAAATCAATAATATAGCTTTTATTTTAATAATAATATCTATAAAATGACAACAACACTAGACTAAAAAATATTGGTCTAGTATATCTACATCATAATCATCCAAGTTTAGACTTTTGGACCATTTTGATCCTTATAAAATAGATTATGAAATTTATATTATTTTATTTTAAATGATGTCAAAGTTGTCACCTTCATAATTTAATAAACATATCAATTTAAAAGCAGGGTCTTTTTCGAAGTTAAATTCAACTAAAATTATTCTTATGAAATCTATTATATTTATATTCATCATAGTTCTTTAATTAAATTTTTTATTCAAAAAAACTGTATATTAAATAATCATACAAAAATATTGTAGTTATAATTTTATAAAGAGAAATACAAAATAAATGGTTTTTAAAATATTAAAATATTATATGAACTAATTAATGTGATCCATGAATTTTTTAGATGACTATGACATGTTAGGAATCTACTAAATATTTTTTTTCGAATATATCTTCTATGTGGATTTTATTTGAATTCAAATAATTGAATAATGTCAAAATTGACACTTGATATTTTATAAAAATTACATATTATTAAATTGTTTAAAAATCAAAAAAAACATTTAAAATTTTAAAATTTTAAATTATATGGTCTAAAATGTAATAATGTATCTAATTATGAAAAATTAACAACACATAACTGTGCAATTATAACAATTTAAAAATTATAATGTTATTATCACAAGTAAAATTAAATAGATTAAATAAGGATAAATCAAAATGATAAGGTTTAAAATAAACATAAAACATGTATAAATTTTATTGGTTGTGGATATTACAACTATATCTCATCTCATCTTCTAATTGAGTGATTTTTGGAGGTTTTTTTATTATTAATTAATATTTTTGAGGTTTCCAAAAGTGCCCCTCTCTTCTCTTATAAAAGTGAACCTCATTCATCTCCTCTTCACACAATTTTGAGCCTTCAAGCTCTGGAAAACCCTAACCATTTCTCTTATCAACATCCCTAGTCACATTCTATAGGTTTTGGTTATCTCAAAATACCAACTCTAGTCTCATAAGGGGAAGCTTAAAGGAGGTGCGTCGAGGAAGATGTAATCTCTTCTACCGATTCATTCAAGTTTCTTTATTCTTCTACTTCCTCTTCTTTATTTGTTTAATTATAAATTAATAAATCAGTATAAATAATATACTTATATGTTATTATAAATCTTAAACAACAATATTTCACCTTCTATCCATCCTACAAAAAATGAAATCACCGCGTGTGCAAACGTACGACATACCATCTCCACACCGTGGTGTAATCTGTTTTTCCACCACCACCATACTTTGATGGGTATTATGCTAGAAATAAAAAATATATATTATTATCATAACATCATAGTGATTCTTATATATTATATTATCCACTCCAATTCCATTCAATAATTATGGGAACGATATAATCACTCGTGTGTACATACGGATTACCATCTCCACGACACAATGAGATTCATTATCCAAGTTAACCATTCAAGAATGATTATAAAGTATATAAAATAAATAATCATGAAATATATTACATAATAATGATACTGGATTTATTTTTATTTTATTTACATACTTCCATTCAATTTAATAAGGAATCGAAAACACCGTTCATGTGTACTTACAACCTACCGTCTCCATGAACGGTGTATTTCATTCCATTTATCGATCTATAATATATATATATATTATATTCTGAATATGTTATTTATATATATATATATATATCTTGTTTTACATTTTAGAACTAATTAATCATGATCTATGTAATCATATGAATAATTAGAAGTCAAAACACGTACGACAAATGAAACGATTTTACTCAAAACACTGCTTTAACATGGAATTGACAAATGAACCGGTAATATAAAGTTATAACTGAATCATATATGATATCATAAATATTTTAATGGTGTTGTTAAAAATTAATAATATTTTTAAACACACTATACAAGAGTCTCAGCCACATATGGAAGAAATTGGACATAAGGTAAGGGAAAATCTTAGAATCTCATTTTTATCCGAGATTGGTTATACTTCAGTATTTAATAGGGAATATTTGACATCCACATCCATGTTTCCTCAATATGTAATATTGTTTCTATCCTAATTCAATTGTTTAAATCCAATTTTACCAATTGGTGAATTTTTAGTAAAATATATGAAAGTAATCTTTTTTCATTTTCAGTATGAAATACTTATTGACTTTTCCAGCCATAGTACGAGAAGAATGTTTTTTACCTTATACAACATGAACTGATTTTTTTTATGCTTTCAGAGAACATTATTTCTATGAATCTTAATTTACAAGTTTTCAAATTTATTTTCAATTAACTTCTTTTATTTTAAATTTTCATGACATTTTCAGAATAGAAAATATTTTTTTGAAGAAGAAAGGATATTTTCCTTAAAAACTAAGTTCAAGTGTTTTATCAAAATTATTTTCCATATAAGATGATATAGGTTTATGTTTTTATCCCTATTATTTCATCTATTTTATTATGTTTCGATGGATCTATTTTTATGATGTTCTTTTATCTTATATGGATTATGTTTTGATGGAATGATATTTAAGAATCTAATTCTATAACATGCGTTATGCTATGATGTATGATTTATGATTTTGTTGCGCATATAAGAATGGTTTCATTATGAGATGTGTGGGACCTATATCTCACTCCAATGTATTGGGTAAATATTTGTATTTCATGAGATAGACATGGCTGGAATGGCAAGTAAATCTGGTTCAATATTACAGGGCTGGAACGAGGAGTGAACTCAGTTCGGTAATGGACTTTGTTCGCTATGATGGTCTTGGCGATGAGGCTTGACTAATATGAAATTATTTTCTATGCTTATTTGTGTATGCACAATGATTCATTTCTTATTTTCTGATTTTTTTGGGATTACATTATAGTTCTATGATTTATCCCATGACATAATATTATGACCTCTTATGCAGGATAATATTTTCAAACGTTATGATCATAATAATATGATATTATTGACATTTCTTTTGTTTACCCTTACAAAGAATTTGAGATCAGCCTTTTGAATGTTTCTTTTCCCCAGGTCAGGAAGAAGGGTATTAAATATTATATGCCAAAAAGGATTCTAGATATGATCAAATAAATGGGAGACCACATAAATGATTTATTAACCAGTTTTTTATGTTTCCTAGTTTCTAAATACATTATACCTATACGGCCCTGTCATGGTTTTGTTATATGTTGTAATAAATATAATTCAATTATGAATTATTGACAATATATGTAATGTACGAGTTTTTTTTTAGGATGATGGATAATTTTTTCCAAGATTCTTAACATCATAAAAAGTGACGGAAGAGCATCAATGATCAGTAAGTATCATGTAGTATTTACAAATTCAAATTTAGAAATAAGAGAAGATATCTATGGATTTTGTAATAGGTATCCAAAAAATGTCTCAGAAACATGATTTTATATGGGTGATAGTGGGGTGGATGATAAATTTAGTTCATTTCGTCCCTACATATGAACCTCATATGGTGGATGAATTTATAAAAATATATATCTAAGAAGTTGTAATCATGAATGGAAAAAAAATTATTATTTAAGATAGAGGTCTAAGGTTTACATATCATTTATAGAGTTCCTTATAGAAATCTCTTGGAGATAAGTTGGAAATGAGTATATATTATCACCCTTATATGGATGGACAATACAAAAGGATGACACAAACATTTGAAGACATATTTCTATCTTGGGAAATGTATTTTTTTGTCTCATGGGTAGATAACATACCATTATTGGAGTTCTCATATAAAAAAATTTACCATGAATCAATACATATTGATTTGATTGAGTAATTGCATGGGTACCCTTGTTCTTCTCCACATTGTTGTGTGGAAACAGGTGAGTCTTCGCTGGTTGGGAAATGCCTAGTCCTGGAGACTACGATGAAGATATAGTTGATTAGAGAAAAGTTAGATACGACACAAATTCGTTAGAAATATTTTGTAGATCATTGTTGATGGCCATTTCAATTTGGGGTGAGTGATCATTTGTTTTTTAGGATCTCTCAAAGGTTAAAAATTATCATTTTGGTATGTATGAAAAGTTATCTATCTGATACATAAGCCCTTTTGAGACATTATAATGGGTTGGATATGTTTCATATCGATTGGCATTACCATAATGGTTCATTGTGGTTCATAATGTGTTTTATTTATCTCAATTAAAAATGTATCATCCAAATACTAACCGTTTAATTCAGTGGCATCACATTGACCTAGAGAAAGATTCTTTATGTGATCACAATCTAGTGGAGGTTATGGATAAGTAAGACAAAGCATAGCATGAAAAAATCATTGGTATAGTGCGGTTTTGGTGGTAAAATAGTCATATCTAGTATGAGAAATGGGAATAGAAGATGTAAATTAATGATATATGGCCAGAATAGTTTCAGGACACTATTGGTTTTCTACTTTTTGGGGATGTAAAGTCCAATGGTGCGGAGAATGTAACACCCGCAATTTATTATAAAACGACACCTTTTTTATTATTTTTATGTATGTAATGTGTATGGGTGATATTTTGTGTCCTTTTAGATTGTTTTGGGAATTTTCTAATTGTTATTGGTTGGTTTAAGGATAGTGAAAATCATGATACTCATACATGAAACCATGAAGAATGAGATAGGGGCTAATAGTTTAGTGCACAATTTGGTTCATGGTTTGGCCAAACCATGTGGACACCTAGTAGAAACCATCCAATATTGGATAGTGAGATTTTAAATGGTTGGTTATTTTTTCTAACTGTCTGAGACAACCATACAATGTGTTTCTTATGATAGATTCTTGCACATGGTTATCACTCAGTTAGACTAATCGTGAAATTAATCATGAATTTTTTAAAATCAAGATTGAAAATAATGGATCTTGGTCATGATTAATAATTAACACCTTATTTTCCACAAAATAGTCATTAGTCAATACATTCTCCTCCAAATGCAGGTAGAGACTTCTCCCATCAATCTATAGATAATCTGAAGGCCTATCCTGGTGTGTTGAAGGTTGATTCTCATGGTATGTAATCGTTGTAGGTATATTTTTCTTGATTTTACCTAGATATGCTTCTCTCTATATCTCTCAATATATTTTTTATAATGACATCTTTTATGGTTACATAAAAGATAATTGGTTCCATATATGATTATATTTATCTTTTTTTATATTGGTGGAAGTGATATAAAGCATGTTTTGGAGGCTCAACCCAGTTTTTTAGCATTTTTGTATTGTTCTTAATTGTCGTAAGAAAATGAAATGTTATGTGGCTTCACTCTCAACACCTCTTCTTAGAAATTGAAGGCATAATTTTAAATTTGAAAAATTTACTCATTTTAGTTTTATAATGTTTGTGAAATGCATGGATGAAACCATATTTAGTGATTGTTTGGAGATTTTGTGTTTCTTTAGAAATTGGTTGTGCATGTTCTTTGGAATCATGATTTTAAAATGTTGACTTGAAAATGTAAGTTTTCTAGAATTTTTTAATAGGGTTTAAATTGAAATTTTTTTAATTAAAGGTATGTTATTATTTGAATTAACTGGAATGATTGATTTTAAATTTTTTTTCAAAGGTTTTAAACAAAAGAATTTTTTTGTTAAAATGGGTGAAACATTTTTTTTCCATTTTTTTTGCATAATAGTTGTGTGTGTTCATGTGCAGTCAATAAGGGTATGGGTAAGAAATTTGCCCCATCATTAGTGGGATAGATAAACATCAGGGGTATTATGTATCAAAATGGTTCACTAAGTGATGGCTTAGTGAAAGGATGACTCACCACTAACAAGTAGATTAAGGTCCACGTTATATGCATGTATGTATGCGTAGATATGTGGTATGGAATAGATTATACCAAAATGGAACTCGTGATATGGTTTTAAAGTTTTGTTCGGTTGGTTTCCTTGGAAAAAGGATTTTTATGGAAAATAGTTTGATATGGATATATTTTATATTCTAACATGATTTTTTTTAGAATTTATATTTTTATACTATTTTATTTAAATGATTCTAACATGATCTATCCCAATGGCATGTGGAGGGAAGTCATTGGGAAGAATATAATGAGTTTCATTACTAACCCATGCTTTGTAACTTATGTTATTTGGTAGATTTTGTTTTTTGGTACATGGGAAAAGATAATTTCTCACACTTCCCTAGTGTTGCTTTGTGATACATGGGACTTTTGGGAGTTGGGGTGTGGATCATGTTTGGAGATTTGTAGTTTTTTAATGAATTATTTTAGGATATTATTCCACAGTGTACTTTGATATTTTTAGTCATCCCATTTTGTACTTGGTTTTAGTTTCAATTTAATATAGATGGTTTATTTGAGTTTTTTTCATTTATATCATGCATTAAGTAATGGTTCATTTAGTAATGGGATGTTTGGTTTGTTGTTTTATTTTCAAAGTGTAAATAATAACTTAATTGTATTGAAGCCTTTTCAATGGGATTGTTTCTTTAGGCCTTGTAATGTACCACTACCTTCTTAAGACAATAATGAGGGGAAGGATGTTACAATTCTTTTTATAGATGGTAAAATATTATGATGGTTCAATCCACTACAATCCTAGGAAAATGAACAAAGAGAAAAAATTTAAAAGTAAAAAATGGATCATACCACACTATAAATTAAGAAAATTAAAATGGAATTCATATTCATGAAAAAATGATTTAAATGAGAAAAATAAATTTAAATTCATCCTATGTGTCTCAAATAAATTCAAAACCATCGATTTTTGATATGATCAAGGATGTTTAAAAGTTGTTGTGAAGCTAAAATGGAAGTTAGTGAATATTAAAGAGTTTAACATTGCTATAGATCAAGATATATGGTCATTATACAATATATGTGACACTTAAAAACAATAAATGATTAATAAAATTATAGATGTTGAACATATATCAACCTTCTCTATTAATTTAGGAAATAAAAAGATGTATAGATATCTCAATAAGAATTTATGGTGAGAAAAAAATGAAAAGGGAGATTTCATAATTTGTATTCCAATTTTTGGTCTACCAATATGTTAATGAATAATAATATAAGATTTTGGTTATGAGGAAAACATTTCCTATACCAGTTTTGAAATGGGAAAAAATAACCATTGATTTAATATTAGTACACTCCATAACATATAAAAGAAATAATGCAATTTCAGTGGTTGTCAATAACCTTACAATGTCAGTGAATTTTATTTCTTTCAAGGATGACTTCTCCCTTGACCAAAACATTATGATATACATTATATAATGGGTAATATGGACTGGTGTACCACTCTCCATTTTATCTATTTGATAACTTAGGTTTACCTTGAGTTTATATAGAATCCTTTATTAAGAGTTGGATACAAAGATAAGTTTCTATATTTATTATCACCCTCAGAGATATAGTATGTTTGAAATAACCAATCATATTCTATAAGATATGTTTATATCCTTATCAAAGGACTTCCATGGATTTTGGTATTAACACCTTTCTCTAGTGGAGTTCTGTTTTGAAACTTTAGTCCATCCCATCATTGAAATTTCACCTTATGAGGAACTATATATGGGAACCAGAATCAGACTCCAACATGGTGGAAATGATTTTTAGTTATAAGATGATTGTATGTGATATTATCCATGAGATTCTAGAGAAGTTTTATTCATATTCATATAAAATTAGTAAATTTTTATAATAAAATATTTGCAGAAATTTTTTGATTAAACCAAATGTTTGAAATCATATACAAATTGTTCCTTCGTATATCATTATAGAAGAAATTCATTATGTTTCATTATAATGGAAAAAATATTACTAGTTACATTGGTCACTTTGAGATCCATGATCTCAATGGATTTTTGGCTCATAAAACATCACTCTTTCCTAACTTATCTAAATTTAATTATGTATTCCATTTTTCCTCTTAAGGATCTATATACCAAAGTACTATAATTTACTAAATCCTAATTTGGAACCTGTGGAGAATGATTTCTCATATTAGTAGTATCTAGTTAAATTATTATACTTTAGATATAAATTTATATAAAATAATACATCTCACAGGGTCAACGCACTATGACAGAACCATGAGTTTTAGTAGACAATATAGGAACAAGAATAGGTAATAAAATCAAAGTACCCTCATCTATATTATTGTCTGAAATGTAATTTGATGGAAAAGTATTCTTTTATGTGGGAACATATAATTACCCAAATATTCATAAATTAATATAGCTTCTAAATCAATTAGATCTTTATTAGGTAATTATATAAACCATGTGTACTATATTTCATTGGTTATTTTGGTCCATTGTAAAATAGAGCCTTCCAAAATAAAAAGACCATTAAGAATCATATCCTTTGATAATATAATCATAACACAGTGATCAATAATACAACTATATGTTAGTGTTCATGATAAAATATAATTTACATCAATGGATTAAGTGATAGTAACATCAATTATGATTGTACCCTATGAAGCCCATTTATTAGATCTACTAAGGGAGAGGTCATCACGGGGATTTTCCGTTTACCAAGCCAATTTCAATATTTACAACTAGAACTCTTGAAAAACAATTTTGGATATATGTTCATGCTTATAAAGATCATTACTTAAACCTTGTTCACTGGACCACCACATGAAAGTACTACCATCGTACACCATACCTTTATGGTGTACGCTGGCATAACATGTGGCTATGAATCTGGACCCTAGTAGTAATAATTTTTGTATTTTATTTTTAATAAAATAATTATAATATTTATCCCGTTCTATTTTTAATTTATATAATATTATATTAGAATTTAGAGTAAATATTTATTTTCATACAAGGAAACCAATATTGTATTTTTAGAAAAAAATAGATTTAATTAAAAAAATAATTTTGATAAATTCATTTATTTTAAAATAAATAATAAATTTTATTATTGAATACTATTTATATAAATATAAATTTTAATTTAATTTAATGAATTCTAATGAAATTTTTTTGTTGGTAAGAAAGTTTTTATTGTAATAAAAACTAATTATTTCTTTGAAATAAGTATTTTCATTTAAATGTTTAAATAATCATATTTATAAAATTATTTTATTAAAAGAAATATTATTTTTCAAATTATCACATTGAAATCTTCTAATGGTATGTTTCTCAGAATTTTTTAAGATGGTTGATTTTTAGGG
Organism: Viscum album; assembly: GCA_963277665.1. Taxonomy (NCBI): domain Eukaryota; kingdom Viridiplantae; phylum Streptophyta; class Magnoliopsida; order Santalales; family Viscaceae; genus Viscum; species Viscum album. Next base: position 1,154,728,821 of record OY728133.1, on the reverse strand, counting down.
TAAAAATTTAATATAGCACAAATATATAGTGTGAATCATGACATCATAATATCCGAAAAGAGATGAAATAAATACAATAAAAGGAATACATGGATGAAAATATATTTCACCTTTAAAATAATATAAATTTATATTTATATCAAAAATTTAAAAAAAAATTATGAATTCTCAAAATCTAATATTATATTTTGAAGTTTTGAAAACAATTTTTTATAAACATGACTCACCCACACATCACTAATTATGTTATTTTAATGAGTTAGTTTATAATACAAATAAAATACTTAAAAACCCTCCTCTTTAGTAGAAATCATAGGTAGAAATTATTGGATGATTTTTGGTTTTTATTATTTTGTCACATGGAGTCTAGAACCTACATTTATATATTAATAAATTATTCCCTTCTCGTTTGTTATAAATACACATCGATCCTCCACATACTCTTCACCCAAAACCCATTACTCACGAAATTAATCTCCCCATCTCCTTCATTGTCCCGCCCAATGTGTTCTCATACTATTAAAAATTTCATCCAAGAATGAAAAAACCCTCTCTACGTGAAGGACTCTTTACCACTTATTTATTAAAGAAAATTATTTTTATTATGCGGTCTGATTTCAAGTTTTTCTTGATAGAATATGTTTTTACACATAAAACATACTGTAATTATATTGAAAAGGATATTATATACCACATTTAACTCTTATTAATCCCTTATATGAAACTTTTTTACACCCTTAATGCTACCCAAATTATCATGTGATTATCCAAGACATGCTTTTTAGTTTTGAATACACATCCCCATTTTTAGTCATGGGTATTCACTAAGAGTAAAATATCCTTCATTAAATTGGGATTTTCATTTATGTATCCTTTACACCATAAACATGGGTTTAAATTTTATTAAATACATTCTTTTATTTTATGATCAATTTGGAACACAAACACATGAACATGATATGAATGTGATGGGTGGGCCTAGAAATTTATAGCCCACCAATACATTTGGTAATTTTTTTATCTAATGATATTCCATGTGTGGTGGATGGGTGGTTACCCTATGTAAAATATGTTATGATATATTTGTTTTCTTCCTTGACTTATGATTTTGATGTCATGTTTTATACTATGGTAAAATTCCAATGATGTCTTGAATAAATATTATAATTTAATTTTATATGGATGGTGATAGGTGGGATCAAATATTACCTTTCAATTCAATTTTTAATGTTCCATATCAAATTATATAATTAAATGGTGTGTGAAATATATGTGGGAAGCTTTATTCCCTTCTTTATAGTCTGAATGACATGCATAAAGCATTGTTCACTTTTTTCTTGTGTGCATGATATGCATTAGGATTTTAACACAATTTTTTGATGTTAATGAGATGTGGGAATATTGGTTCACAGGTGTATTTTTTGAATGATATTCAGGAAGAAATCTTCAAAAATATTGTGAATTTGAGGAGAAATTCTTTTTTTGAAAGATTTTATATTCTTATGATTGTGGCATACATCATTTCTATAAAATGATTCAAAGAAATGTCATATTTATATTTTCCTATGATTTTTTTCATTGATTCATGTTTAATATATCATGAATATTTACATTTTTTAGAGGTATATATTCTTCATTGGAAATTACATTTCCTTATATCATGACATACGGATAACTAATATTATTCCAAGTTATTTTATATAAGAAATTTCTCCCCTTTCTCATGTTCTCTTTTATGAGTATGACATATCCCATGATGACATGTTGATATGTTTACCATTACAAGGCATTAGATATCACCCTTTTCTTATGTTTTCTTTAGCTATGTTATAAAAATTAGTCTAGCCTATGATATGTATATAAGTATGACTAGTTCATTTTATTTTCAGTGAAATGATCTGAAGATTAGTAAAATAAGTTTCCAATCTAACTGGTTCTCAAAGTAACTAAAATTTTATTCATGGGACTTTGATATGTTTTATGATTTTTAATGTTTATAATAAGGTATAATTATAAAATATATATATGTTTGTATCAATTATTATCAAATATAGTGTTTAATGAAAATGTATTTAGGACAATATCTTAAAGTGTTGCTCTTAAGAATCCCAATTCATCTCTTTGTGACTTAATGGTTGATTACCACCATGTCACTACCAAAAAACCAAGTTATACTAGCCAAAATTCTCACTATCTCTAAGTGAATTAGTTATCATAAATTAAACTATCAAAACATGGTATATATTCACCATTGGGTGAATAGATGATTTTGGAAACATTATCATAGTTGGATCCCATCAATATGTCAATGCTTAACTTTTTTTAGACAATAAAAATAAGATTAGTTTGAAATATATAATAAAAAACTAATATTTAAGAATTTTATCATTAGAGAAATGTATATACCATAAAATTTTAATGGGAAACCAATTCCACAAATTATACATTAACATATGAAATGAACTATCTGGGATCTATTTTTTATCTATGTTTTTTGGGGTACCATATGATATTTTATAGTTATAGGCACTATATTATAATACATGTGTGATTAAAAACTACTATGTAGGTTATTCATTGTCCTATCTATATGTTTTCATCCATCCAATAACACCATATCCAATCACCAGTTAAGGGGAACATGACGTGACCTATAGGTGTGGTGTCTCCCATCCATAACACCATAACTTTCTTCTATGATTAGTTTAGATAGAAATGTTGTGTGATCCAAAAAGTGATACTTAACAGTATAATTACATCACCACTTGATACCTGGTTTACAAATTGATCTTTTATTCAAACATATAACATTTTATACCCAACATAACAAAAACTCATTTCACTTATTTTCCACAAGTAATTCACAAACTATTTTCCTATTAAAAAATTTCATAGGATGATTCTATAAACCATTATACATTTTAAACCAAAATGGAATCATTTTAACATTTATATCATACATAATTTACGATGAAAAAAATTATATATATCGCATAAATCAATTCAAAAAAATACTTTTTAGAAAATTCAAAATAAATTTTTTTCATAAAAAAAGAATCAAAATATTCCACTATCCATTTAGAAAGGAAATTATTTTTCCAATGGTGAGAACCCAACTATAATTCCAAAGGGGATCCTAAAGAGATAAAAATACCACAAATATAAGAATTAATCAACTAAAATTTAGAACACCCAAACCCTTATTCATATATTCTTCTGTGAAGATGGACATCTAAGGATTATGGGGGAAATAACTAAAATTAATAGAGAGGAGACACTATATAAACTGATTCATGATAAAAATATGACCCCCCCCCCAATATTCCTCAAAATAGAAGGGGGTTTGTAAATTGTGTTTCAACCATGAAAAATCTATTATAATATTATAAAACTATATTTCATGATCTTTATATGGTTAATCTTACCCATATGTACAACCATCCCTATTTTTCTATAGTGTGGTATGAATATTTATTAGTTTCAAATCCCTTATTTTAGGTTCTCTGTCAAATATTTCATGAGAATCATAAATTTTTAAATATAAGACATGAAATCCCAAAAATAATTTCCCATGTAAAAAATTTCCTCTAGTGATAGTAATTTAAACTATCTACATATTTATAACATCATCTAATTCCAACAAAAGTTCTTACAAATTTAGTACATGGTAGGGTTATATGTTATAATTTTTCAATTAAAATTCATGGAACCTGTTGCCAGTTGATATCAAACATGTTAAAAATTCTAACTGATAAGCCACATTTAGGACTCCCTCTGTGATTTCAAATGGTCCTACATAAATTGTTGGAGTTTTACCTATTTTATGAGAAATCACTAATAAAAACGAGGTATGTCCATGATAGAAATTCATCCCCCTACTAAAAACTCCATTGGATAGTTCCATTGATCTTCATAAGACTTTGGAAAACTCTAGGTTGTTGAAAAACACTATAAAATAACTAGAATCATTATTTTAGTGAATTATATGAAGCTAGGTCATAACAAAAAGTTTTCCCATATATATGAACATCATAATATAAAATGATGTGGAAAACCATAAAAAGAATTAAATGGTTCTAACTAGTCGAAGGAATGTTAATTATTTTTATAAGAAAACACAACATGTCCAAGATGGGTATCGTATGAAATTCAAAAGTAAAGAATGTATTCCAAAAGAATATTCCCCAGAATCTAATTGATCTAATTTATCATCCCATAGGCTTGTGGGTGGTAATACATAATCATATTTATCTATTTTCCAATTGCCTTTTTTGAGGACCTTATAAAATCAGTACAGAACATGAGGATCCCAGTTTGAGATGATAGATAAAGGATAACCATATAACCTAAAAAATTATAAAAACTATAATCTTCCTATATCCTATAACATATTCCCTCCTTGATATATATGAAGTAGGGATATTTATTTCTATTTTTGATCATGACCCCAATAGTATTACATCCCCAAGTGGTATGAGTAACTCCAATAATGGAGTTTATATGCACCTTATCCCACTTATTTGTTGTAATTATATGGGGATGAAGAAAACCAAAAGGTTGCAGATTTTTTTCCCTCTATAAACTAAATGGAATAAAAAAAAGTCTCCAGGTCTTCCATTCCAATCAAAATAGAAAACCACCAGTAAAACTGCTTCCCATCATATTAAAACATCCAAGAAATAGGGGGATACCCATGTATACCAATGGTGGACCTCTTGAACTTCCTTCCTCCCCAATTAAGGCAACACAACATTATTACTGAAACAAATAGTGCCAAAAATGATAAGGGCCAGTGAATGATGGTCTCCCCGACATATAAATATTATCTAAGGAACTGATACTTTTCATCTTCTATCATCTCTGTGTAAATCAACTCGAGAATATTATGTGAAAATTGTGCATTATAAAGAACCAATGAATTTTCTAATACCATCTACACCATGTGAAGCTCATCTAAGAGACTCATGAGGTTCTACTTCGCAGTATATTTTATATCCTATGAATGATATTATGAATAATGGAAATTTTTATAAAAATCCCCTTACGAGACACATAAGAATGATCAAAATAAAAAAATTCATGATATTTGACCCAAGACAACATCCAAATATTTAAATATATTTTACTATAAAAATGAACCTAGATATTTTTATAAGAGAACATAATGTATTTCCATCAAATGAGGTTGTTCTATAAACATTTGATTTTGTATAAAACATTATCCATCTCTACATCATGATAAATGTAGTCCTAAAATGTGGTCGAAGTCGTCAAGTGTTATAGGATACTGAGGGATTAAACTACATCAAAAAAAACATCCCAAACTTATCCCAAAGGTTTCAAAATAGACTAGGTCAAATTAAATATTTTTCAAATCATCAAATAATAAAAATCATTTTGGATTCCATATAATCTTCACCCATTTTTTGGGTACTATAGTCATAGGTGATTCTAATATGGATAAATCCTTGAAACCCCACAATTAGTAACTAGTTAAACCGAAATAGATTTTAATTTCATAGAACATTATTGGATACTCCCTTAAAATTAAATACATAACTTTATCAGGGTCCATATAGATTCTGTGTTGGAACACCACATGCCATTGAAATTTTACCTCTCAAATCCAAAAATAGAATTTGGATGGATTAGTATAGACTGTATGGTTCAAAAAGTTCCCAGAAAAATAATTAAGTGGTGGTAATTGTATTTATCATTTTTAGAATAGAATAATAGGTCATTCATAAAAACCAAGACAAAGTTATTCTAGTGATGGTGTAATATTCATATAATGAGATCCATGAAAATTGTTTGATCATTCGTCAAACTGAATAAAATCACAAAGTTTTATAAGTGACCAAATATACTTATAAGTTCCATATTTGGACTATTATATTACTTAGACATGACATTATTACATCATAAATGATGAAAAATTATTATAACCAACATGAACCCTTTAACTGGTCGAAGATATTATCAATTTATGGAAAGGGGAACTTGTTCATAACAATTACCCAATTAATTTCTAATAATTACTGCATTGGGAAAGGGACCCATCTACATTAATAGTGAATAAAACAAATATTACCATTGGGTCATGCTCAGATAGATAAATCCATTGGCATCCAAATCATCTTGGGGAATCATTGCCTTTTTTAGTTAAATATTTTTAATGTAATAAGATGGTAAAAAAATTGAGTTCTTATCAACAATTTAATAGAATAATCAACTTATTACTCCAGATTCAATTTTCAAAAGTCCTCAAGAAACACTTATAAAAACCCCCAGACAAGAACTAGAATCTTATACATGAGATTACATTTATTATTATCATCCAATATTAATTCTTTCATATATGTAATACATCCCAGTACAAAAAGTGGTAATGCTACCTGTCCTGATTGAAGATCTCAATCCCTATGAAACACATATAGATTTCCATCAGGAGGATTAAAGTAAGATTTAAATAAGTAGATATGAATATATAACTTGAAGGAAACCATAATCACTATATTGATAAAATGATAAAACAAATTCATCTTCATAATCATGAAGTCACATGTTTTCTCTACTGATGAGATGGAAAAAAACAATAGAACGACAGAAAAATCCTTTTTTATTCTTCATGTCATAGGGTTCCAAAATATATTTGAGATACAACATGAGATCCATCAGTAGAATATTAATTCCAAAAAATGGATAGAGATAAAGTAGTAATAATAGCCAATATAATATAAAGTAATTACCATTAATAATTAAATTATTACAATACCAATCATTTCCACCAATGATGGATCAGATTCCATGGGGATTGGCACCAATTCATGTATATATCTTATATCAACCTATGTCAAAGGCATAATAATAACTACATGTTCCATTATAAAATGGATAAAGTTATATAACTAGAAATTTATACCTATAAAACATTGTTCATCAAGTCCCATTTATTTTTATGAATTAAATAGAAAAAACAATCCCTTAAGTTCCAAGGATCTAGAATCTCCTCAGGGATATTAAATTTCATTACTAATCTTCTATAAAATTTGAAAACACATCGATAAAATGAAATAATTTAGGGCATCCAAGAAATAGTGAATCATAGGCTTCTTCTTGAATAACTGATATAAAATAGAGTATTCCCCATCTTATTTTATTGGAGATAAAAATTAGGGATTGGTGATTAGTGTTACTGTTACCTTCCATTATTAGATCATAAAAATTAAAATTCTTCCTTGAGAGAAAACTAAAAATACATTTAGAAAAAAAATTCATGATTGAATTCCCAAACATCCCCACTTAATTGATCTCTACTATCATTTCTCAGTCCAAAAAATAATATAATTTGATACCATCAACAGGGAGTCCAAATATTTTATTTCATGGTAGAGTTACATTAAAAACATCTATGACTTTAAATATTTATTTGAAACCAAATCTGGAATTAGGTGATTAATTTCATAATACTTAAATTCATACTCTGGAACTAATTAGTTACTATGATTGAGAGAAAAAAACACTCAATACATTGTCAATGATAGGTTATCTTTAAAAAACATCTCTGTAAACATCTCCTTGATACCCTTCCATTCAAGGAGTTCTTGCATCTTTTTATTAATGATCATGTCCCATCCCCTCCATTTAAGTACTTTAAGAATGAACATAAAGAAATAAAGTTATACCAACGATGTCCCATCACCTCTATATGTGGTGAACTTTTTTTCAATTTCATTTTATCTTTGGTTTTTTTTTATTTCACCAAACACTGAATATTGTTTTTTAGATAAAGCACAAATTTTGGATTTTGTTATACGCAAAACCAAATTATTATTTTTCTACATGAAACACTTATATTATATTTTGGTAAACACAAATCTATTTTTTTTTATAGTTAATACCAATTCCCTTTGATATAATGTGTTAAACACAATGTTGTGTTTTTACTGACCTAAAATACACTATTAATATTATTATTAAAATACTATTATGGATACCACCTAGCTGTTGGAATGAATGTTATGAATAAATAATTATGAAAATATGATTAAAAAAGTATATGAAATTAATCATTTTGTTATCAATTATTTATAAATTAATGTTATATCTATTTGAAAATAAATAAAAATCTTTTCATTGAAAAATATTTTCTATGTACAGACACAATTTTATCCCTATAAATTAAACAACCACTTTGATGAATGTTTTGAAAATATATATATATTATATATTAAATAATTTTTTTTTATTCTCATCCAATATATTCTATTGGTATATGATAATAATAAAATCCATTTTATGAATAAAAAGGTGTATTTTTTAAAAAAGTTAATTTTATCATATTTTAATGGATAAATCATTTTAAATTTATTATATCACAATTTAATAATTTATATTTGAAAAAATAATATTCATTTTTTAATTATAAATATTAAAATTTACATTGGGTGACTTTTTATTATTTTTCTGAGAATGTTTATATTCTAATGAATAGTTAATGATAGTAAATTTTAGTTAAAAGCTGAATTTTCATCTCATTTATTTGTATATTAAACTAATATTTTAATGGTTCTTTGAGTATAATTATACATATTATATACAACTTAAAACAATTTTTTTAAATTTTAAATAGTTTTAATTAAATTTTAGACATTAAACATAGAAAATATTTGAACATTTTTACTTAAAAACATGCTTTTTCATCCCATCTACGGGATAAACATTACATTAATTAATGTAACTTATATTAATATATTTTAAAAATGGATTAAATATCTTAAATGATAATTATTTATAATTTCTATTATGTTAAACTAATTTTTTGACCAAAACAATTAGTGAAATTAATTAAACTTAATTTTTGCAATTAGAGAAAAAATATTACTTAAGGGTTAATGTTTAATATTAGGAGGCCAAATGTCAATGAAACATGTAAAACAGTAAATGGATGAAAATATTTAGACTAAGTATACTATTTATATATTTTTAATAATTATTAGAGGTTCATGATGTAAGGTGGGTCTCTCAAAATTGTTTACCCTTTTATATTTACATGAATGTCACTCATCCTCCATTATAAAGGGAACTCACCCCCCCCCCCCCCCCCTCACATCCTCACACCACTCAAACCACCTTGGATCTAAAAAAACCATCCAAAATATTCTAAAAATATCCTTCCATTATTCCTAGAATAATACCTTTATGAATAATGCCAAAAATAGACTCCCTTTGGTGAAATCTAATAGGAGTTACCAAAAGAAAAGGTTACATATTAACCCAAGATCCTTTGTTTTATTTTCAATATAAACCTCCTAAAGTATTATTATTCTATAATTATATAATATCCTCATTATAATAAATAATCTGACTTGTTTTTATTCAATTTTTTATACATATACTTATACACAGTTTCCCTTAATGGGTAACAAACATACTGTTCTTTTGTACGGTGAACTAACGCCTCACAAAAAATTGTTGTTCATTTTCCATTACCACCACTCATATGTGTTCATTATAAAATAAAATATGATTTTATATGATATATATTATATCTATTATTTATTTATACTTTTTTAATTATTATATAAAACATACCTTTATGATTTCCATTTTGTGTAGATATGATGGCTTCATTTGAGGAAGTGTGGACTAGCATCTCCTCCAAGCATTGTCATTCATTCTCGCATTACATGAAATGTTTTAAAGATATATATACTGAACTTATATGATATATATGTCATAATATTTATACTTTAATTAAAATATTAATATATTTATATAAACATATATTTCATTTACTTTATTAATTCAATATGATAATAAAATGGAAAAGGTGTTCTTACATACGTATAAGCCTAACATCACCATGAATGCTATTTTCCATTTCACATTTCTATATTTTATAGATTATCATAATGATTTATATAGTGAATCTATAATATATTTAAATAATGTTTACATTCTAAAAATAAGTAATTAATTATCAGTATAAGAGGATCAAGAATTACAAGTGAAATATTGTACGAAAAACAAAATGGATATTACTTAAAGAGTAACATTTACATGGAATTGTAATAGAAGGGTAATAAAAATTCATAATAAAATAATATAAATTATTTTATATAATAACATTTTTCTATATTATATTTATAATAAAAATATATTTATTATAAATAATATATGAATTTATACGAATAAAATGAAGAATTAAGGTTAGGGAATTTCATCTCACATTTTATTTCTGCAAGATACATGCCATATTCACCAATTAGTTCATTTCTATTGTGTATATAAATCGAAATGAATTATTATATCATTAATTTGAATTATTTAATTATAATAAATGTTTTAATTTATGTTATTCATTTATGGGGATCATGATTCTAAAGTTACTCAAGTAGTAAGAGTCTTATCGTCTCATTTTTATTTTTGTGATACTTATGCCTTATTCACCACTAATTAATTTTTTTGGTGTATAAACTACCCTTTAATGAATAATATGAATTGAATCATTAAATTTATGGGATTTTACATATTCATTTTATTATCATTCTTCCATGAGTTTTATGGTTCAAAAGTCTCCAAATAACTAAAATAAATTTTGTCTCAATTTCCCTTCATCAAGATACATACAATGTTATGGACCTATACTTTCATGGGGAGTGTATAATTTTCATTGACATGTTTTATTGTTAATATCCTTATTTTCATTCAATTTTCATCTTAATGTAATTTTATTTTCACAAGGGGTTATGATCCAATTTTACCTAAGTGGTAATAGATTATTTCTACAATTTCATCATTTATTGGGATTTCTTTTGATTACTCTTTCATTGATGAAATATTATGATACATATCTCATTAAAAATCCTTAATTGTATTCTCCTATAATAATTTATAATATCTTCATGTATTGGTATCATTTTATCACTCATTAGTACTTATGGTAACTAAGAAATTGTTTTTAATTAAATCCAACATTATCTCTCCCTCCAGTCAGAAATCTAGATTCTTCGAATTTCTTTTTTTAAAAGGTTTTAAAAAAAATTATTGTTAAAAGGGTTATTAAAGTTTTTCAATGTTATTATATATGTTTTAAATTAAAATGGATTTCAAAATATTTTCATACTTCTTTTATTAGTTTTATAGGAGAATTATTTTCAAAAAAAATTCATTCATATTTTACAATTTTCATGGGAAATGGTTTTGAAAATGTTCTCATTATTATTGTATATGTTTTAAATGATAATGTTTTCAATTTTATTTAAAGATTATATTATATATTTTCATTTTTATTTTAAATGAAAATGGTTTTCAAAATGTTGATTGTTCAAAAATATCATTTTTCAAAGAATAAAGGATATTTTTTTCAAGATATGTTTTAGACATTTTTAAAAGAATTAATTTTATGTTTTTCAAAGCGTTCTCTAAGTATTGGGTTATGAAAATGTAATTTATTTAAAAAATATATTCCATGAATATTTTTGTCCCAAGTGAACTACCAAATCCTCTTTCGTCTAAGATGAAATCCACGGTTATATTGTATGCTTTACTGTGGATATGATCCAAGGATACCTTTCATATTATTTCTCTGAATGGTATATGTTTTTATGCCTTAATGTTTATGGAACCAGTATCTTCTCAACAGGTTATACCACGATAATATTTTATGAAACATGATTCATTTCTGGTGTAATTGTAATATTAAATGATTATGAATCCTATATATTTTCAATATGTTATGAAATTATTAAATGTTTAGGATACCAATTTTATTTCATAGGTTATGATATAATATTTATCAAACTCATATCTCTTCGTGGGTCACGATAAGATAATTTTTTAATGGAACATGTATGTAAGAGTTCATTAAAAGATGGGTGGGACCTATATCTTCCTCCAACATATTTGATAAAGATTTATTTATCATGATATAATGGTGGGAATTTAGTAGAAGAGATTGATCAATTAATGGAAATAGGTGTGTTCTGACCATGTATGGGAAATAGGTGTGTCCTCATCCGTAATGGGAAATAGGTTTGTCATGATCCAATATGAGAAATAGGTTTTTCCTAATCCACTATGTTGATGTTCTGTGTAGCTATACTTGAAACATGAAATGATTATTTAAATTAGTGATGGTTCCACGCTTATATGACATGAGTTTATGGTTCATGATTGATTTATGATGATTCATCACCCTTATTATTTATGTCTCATGAACTATTAATCATTATTAAATAATTCATGATTATTATATTTGATATACAGGGATTAATATTATAATGTTATTATCACATTATCATACCATTATTCTCATGTTTATATGTATTTGTCTCCATTATTTACCATTTTTGAGAATCTATGATAACTATTTGTTAAGTTTCCTTTCAATATATTATGAAGAAAGGTATATAGGATAACTAAAGGGGAATGACTTCACAAGAGAAATTTAATAACTTTCATGATATTATAAGGTTGTGTTCTAAGTTTACAATTACAGAAAACTTTTATATTCCTCAGTCATGCATTCTTTTAATGTGTTTAATATTCATATCAAATGATGTAATATCCATGTTTGATAAACCTAGGTGTAAGAACCCAGATCTTCGTTTCAGGAATGTCTTTCCTTTTCTGGAGTTTTTGAGATTTTTTGGAGATTCTGGAAATTTTTGAAGTACATGTCGTGTACTTTCTGAGTACATGCCATGTACTCTTTTCCTGCTCGAAGTCGTGTGTTGGCCATGTTCGAGACACACAAACGGTGTGTAGGGGTGACGTGGAGGCCATTTTTTGTGGAGTACGGAGAAATCCACTACACGCAGTATACTTTAAAAATACATGTCGTGTACTTTTCTTTTTTTCACTAAACTAGCCAGGGTCATGCCTCATCACCATAATCATCTTCTTCTAGGTCTGGTTCGTCTGAGAGTGACCCGTACGGCCGGATCTTCCCCGAGCTCCCGCCTCTCCTTCCGTTCCCCAATTTGAGCTCTGTCGATTGCGTTGGAAGCACAGCGGTGAGTTCTTCCTTCTTCTTGAGCCTTGTTTTCCAATTCCTCCTCCTTCTCAAGTTATCTAAGGTTGAACGTTTTGTGCGTTTTCTCAGATCTATGATGTTATAGGGAGAATCATCCATCGTGGTTCAAGTATAACGATCTCCTAGGATCAAGGTAGGTGTTTTGTGCCTTATCGTTCAACGTCTCTGAGGTTTATGTGCGAAGTTCCACCGATACCCGTGAACGGGGTATTGCGTGTTTACCTTTTTGCCCTTGTTGTTTTCCTGCCTTGCTTCTATGCTTGTGTAGAGGTAAATTGACATTGTTAGAGGGTAATTTTTTGTGCTTGTATGTATCTTTCCTTGCTTCATTCTGTTACGACCTTTGGGTCTTGGTTTCCTTTGGCTGATACACCTGTTTCATTCCTCGTGGGTATAGGTTGAAGTAAAACTCATGAAATGCTTGTTGCCTTGTAGACTGTTTAGCTATGTAGCTCTATAGGTGTACTTTGTTTAGAAAAGTAGCTCTATAGGTGTACTTTGGCCTTATAGCATTATTATGCACTGACTGGCACGGGGTTGAGAGAACCTGGTGCTATAGACTATAAGGGATAGACAGAGTGAGCTTTCCAGAGAGTCTTAGATATTATAAACTACAGAGGGGATGGACCGAGTGAGCTCCCAGAGAGTATTGGTTTTTATAGACTACATAAGGGTAAACCAAGTGAGCTTCCTCAAAGAGTCTTACCTTGTTTGAATCTCTTTAAGAACCTTCCCAGGCTAGAGGAGGAATTGACCAAGTGAGCTTCCTCAGAGAGTCTGTGATATACCTGAGGCTATAGGAGGAATTGACCAAGATAGCTTCCTCAGAGAGTCTCTAGACCTTGGGGCTAAGAGGGTTAGACCACGTGATCTTCCTCAATATAGTCCCTGACTACCCTAGACTATAAGGGGAATTTACTGAGTGAGCTTCCCCAAAGAGTCTCATAAATTCGTATGACCAAGCCGGAGGGGATAGGCTGCGTACACTGCCCAGAGGGTTGTGGTACTTCTTGGATAGGACTAGAGGGGATGGTTGTGAGTACTTCCCACAGGGTTTCCAGCTTGTTAGCTGTTTGTTTCACTGCTATTGATTGGTTATGGATTGATTGCTACTATGTATCATCCTGTTTTACTGCTTACTGTTACTGACTATTTCTTGTTGTTGTTGTTTACTACTTTTTGTACTTTTACCTACCATACTCACTGATTGTTAGGCACAGATCTTCGGGTGAATGCCTATTGGAATTTTATCTCACACCCTATTTGGGCCATGCTTTTGGTCCCAAGCAGACTATGTTGTTGCAGGTATAGACAAGGGAAAGCGCCCTTCGACTTCTGGAACTTGATTGCTTGGAGCAGGAGAGCATGGGACCAAGCTTTGGCATGTGATACTGAGGAGCTGTTTACTCTTCTTTTGTACTTTTTTTGGTACTATAGTGTTTTCCAGCATTGTGACTTGTTTGGCTACTTTCCTAGTTATGTACCATGCATCATTTCATATATACATATGTGCTCCAGTTGTTGATTTAGTCTTCCGCTGTTTATATTGTTGGTTATTACTACTTCAGCTATTGCATGTTTATTTTTCTTCCGCTGTGTACTCTGCCAACGAGGGCATAGTTTCCCCACTATCACACCCAAGGCCCTCGCTGCTAGTCGGCAACCTCTGGCATTTGGGGAAATGTGCTTGAGGCCATGTTACCAACCAGGTACGGGGCACCTCTGGGTGGCTTCCAGAACCGGGACGTTACAAAGTGGTATCATAGTAATTCTTTTCTCTTGCATTACTATTTGGAGACTTTATCCAGGGATAGGATGTATTCGGTACTTGGTAATAAGTTGTGCCTGGGAGTAGCTAACCCGTGTACAGGGAAAAGCCATACTACCTCTTTTATTGCAGTTTTCTGGTTTTGAGAATTTATGGTTGATATGATTTGAACCTAGAGTGATTCACATGCTTTTTACTGTTATTGTTTTGATATTACGGTTCTATTTCTTTCACAACCCGATGAGATGAGGGTATGCCATCTCATGTATCATATAGGAACTGGTATAAATCACGTGCCATGCATTCTTTCCATGCCATTTAGGGTGCATTATTGATTTCATGCTGTTGTGATAGATGTTGTGTAGATTATGCATGCTGTTGTGATAAATGATTGATAGAATCATTGCTGCTCGTTAGATAATTTTTTGTATTGTAATTTGTTTAAATGAA
This sequence comes from Viscum album, assembly GCA_963277665.1. Classification (NCBI taxonomy): domain Eukaryota; kingdom Viridiplantae; phylum Streptophyta; class Magnoliopsida; order Santalales; family Viscaceae; genus Viscum; species Viscum album. The sequence continues at coordinate 1,154,713,564 of OY728133.1, read as the reverse complement.
CACAAAATTTTGATTCTTGTTGTGTTATGGGCCCTCTTGAATCAAAAATTGGTGGATCATGGTCCTGTTTACTCTTGTACATGACTCTAAGGGATGCCAAGCTTTGATTCGCGGGGAGTATGGGCCCTCACGGATCAGAATTTGGCACCTCTTTGCCTTGTTTTCAGTATTTCTGGACTTCTGTGTAGTTTCTGAGCTATCGCCCAGAAAAACCTAGAATACATGGCGTGTACTTTCGGGAAACACACCGTGTAGTTTTCAGGTCGTGTCCTTGACAGTGTGAGCAGAAACACGATGTTGTGAGAATGACGTGAGGAGCACGCTGTGTACGGTAGGTACACGCCGTGTAGTGTAGAGCCTTGTACCCGGCCATGTCACTAACAACATGGGTCGTGGAATCTCAAGTAGAACACGCTGTGTTGTAAAGGAACACGTCATGTAGTTCTGTCCAGGTACCCGGCTGTGCCACGAAAAACACAGGTCAGTGTGACCTTCTCTAAGACACGTCGTGTTTCTTTTGGAACACATCGTGTAGTCTTTCCCAGGTACCTGGCCATGTCACGAACAACATGGGATAGTGTCACCTTCTCTTATACACACCGTGTTTATTTGAAACACACCGTGTAAGGGCCATCCATGTAGACGGCCATGTAACTAACGACACGGGCCGCCGAGTCAGTGTCTAGTACATGCTGTGTCCCTAGGGAACACGCCATATAGTCTGAGGATAGTTTGAACCATGTGAGTTAGCCGTGTAAAGAGACTCATGCAGGGGAATAGTCTTTTAGTACATGCCATGTGTTGGGTAAACACGCCGTGTAGTTTGAGGTGTTACACGGCCTATAGGGAAGGGGTACACGCCCATGTCAGTGGCTTCAGAAGACACGCCGTGTAGTTTTTATACACGCCGTGTAGTCGTGTTTTGTGAACTTGTGTGTTTTTTCCCATGTTCTTGTTTTGTACTCTTGTATTCTTTGTCCTTGTTTTTCTGATCTAAGGTATACTTTTGATCTTTTAGAGCTATGCCTCTGAGATGTCCTCTGGTTATACATCTGTCGTCAGGCAGTGATCAGACGCTAGATATGGATGATCAGGGACTTCCTACCGATCCTCTAGTCGAGCCACCCTTGGCACCAATTTTCATACTAGTCACAGGCACCGATGCATAGTTTAGGGAAGGTTTTTTGAGGATGATGCAGACCTTTTAGGGAGCACTGCCTCCTGCCCTGTCGATGGTTGAGTTGACGCAGGTTTTCCAGCAGCAGCATCCTCCTACTTTTTCAGGGGATGGAGGACCTCAGGCTGCAGAGTCGTTGATAGAGGCCACACTGAACATCTTTGAGCACATAGAGATCCCTCCGGAGAAAAGGGTAAAGTCGGCTACTTATATACTCCGAGACACCACCAAGAGGTGGTGGGAGGTGATCTCACGGTTAGGGCATCAGCAGGATATGTCTTGAGACGAGTTTTGACGCACCTTCTATGACTACTTCAATTCGGAGACCCTGAGGACCGATCGAGCCCAAGATTTTATGAGTCTACCTCAGGGTACTCTCTCTGTTATGGAGTACTCTTCTCACTTCACTGATCTGTAGTGTTTCACACTGATCTCAGCAGGTGATGAGTTGTTCCTTTCTAGGAAGTTCGAGGATGGTCTCAGGCATGAGATCTGTTCCTAGATGAATATCTTCCAGCTAAATTCGATATCCTCCATCTTCAACTAGGCGCTGATCACTGAGTTCAATCTGAGAGATTCTGGAGCAGTGATCCACGGCGGTTCGATATCCAGAGCTGGTGTTCCTCCTGTGGACACTAGGAAGCATCATAGAGAGTCTTCCCAAGGAGATCGAGGTTTGCAGGATGCGTCTTCTGGTAGCCAGGTTGTATGCTACCAATGCGATAGGAGTGGGAATACTAGGCCTCAGTTCCAGATGGATCCGATGGAGTGCCGATCTTGTGGAAAGATGGGCCATCTTCAGCGTTTCTGTCACATCTTCTCACCTTCAGCTGGTGGTAGGGGTTCCTCTATGACCCCGCGTTCTAGAGATTCTTCACCAGTTTCCCACCAGTAAGGGAACTGGAGTTCTTCCGGTCGTTCAGGCCGAGGTGGAGGTCGCGGCCATGGTGGTCAGTCGCCAAGTCATCAGTGACAGCAGAGTGGATCAGCTTAGAGTGGTTAGCTAGGGGTGTAGGGCCGCAGTGTAGGCCAGTCTCTCGTCGTAGAGCAGACCTATCAGGAGAAGGACCCGGGCCCTTCTACAGTTCGAGGTACGATCTTAGTAGCCTCAGTTTTATCTTCAGCTCTTTTCAATACTGGTGATTTCCATAGATTTATCTCTATTATGGTGGTGTAGATCCTTGGTCTCTCTATCTTTTCATCTACCGACTTGTTGACTCTTGACACGCCTTTGGGAACGAGGAAATCTAGCATACGTTAGTGCAGAGAGTTCCCTCTTGAGGTTTCGGGGTGTCATTTCTTATGGGACCTTTATGTCCTAGAGATTACGGGCTATGACGTCATTCTCAGTATGGACTAGTTTTTACCTTCCAGGCAGTCATTGATTGCTATCTCCGCAGGGTGAGTTTCATATCACTAGAGGGCGGATCTTTCCTTCATAGAGGTGAGTGGGATGTCCAGGTGGGTAGAGCTAGACCGGAGCATCATGGGCTAGGGAAAGTTATACCCCAGATTTCCAGTCATTATCTGGATGACCAGGGGACTTCACAGTTAGACTTTCCTTCATTGGTGGATCGTTTCAAAGATGTCTTTCCAGAGGGCTTTTCAGGTTTACCTCCGGAGCGTGAGGTAGACTTCTCAATTGATCTCATTCCAGGAGCGGCACCAGTGTCCATTCCTCCTTATAGGATGGCTACACCTAAGTTGCATGAGATCAAGAGGCAGTTGTAGGAGTTGAAAGCAAAGGGTTTCATCCGACCCATTACTTCTCCATGGGGTTCGACTGTCCTATTCGCGAAGAAGGAAGACGGTACCCTTCGTATTTGTGTGGATTATCGGAAGCTGAACCAGTTGACGGTCAAGAACCGATATCCCTTTCCGAGGATTGATGACCTTTTTGATCAGCTTCGAGGAGCCCGGGTGTTCTCGAAGATCGACTTGAGGTCTGGTTATCATCAGTTGTGTGTTAGACCATCAGATATACCTATGAGAGCTTTCAGAAGTAGGTATAGTCTTTTCGAGTATACAGTCATGTCATTTAGTCTCACAAATGCTCCTGCAGTTTTCATGGCACTGATGAACCGAGTGTTTCATCCGTACATGGACTCCTTTTTCGTGGTCTTTGTGGACAATATCTTGGTGTACTTTTACACTCAACATGACCATGCAACACATCTTGAGATCGTTCTGAGTACACTGAGAGAGCATCGTCTTTATTCTAAACTCTCAAAGTGCCACTTTTGGATGGATCAGATTCACATCCTGGGTCATATTATCTTGGATACAGGAGTGTCAGTGGACCCAGAGAAAGTGAGTGTTGTAGTTTCCTGGTAGCAGCCGAAGAACGTCTTTGAGATGCGGAGTTTCCTAGGGCTAGCCGGATACTATAGACGCTTCATTCAGAACTTCTCGAGCCTAGCAGCACCATTTATAGGTCTGACCAAGAAGGGGGCGATGTTTTTTTGCTCAGATTCTTGTGAGTCAGCCTTTCAGAAGATTAAAGGGAGGTTGACGTCAGCACCGATACTAGTCTTTCCAGAGCTGGGCAAGGGCTACACAATTTACTATGATGCTTCAGGTATCAGGCTGGGAGCTGTGCTCATGCAGGGAGATGGGGTCGTTGCTTATGGGTCTCGGCAGTTAAGGCCACACGAAAGGAACTATCTGACGCATGATCTGGATTTGGCAGCAGTTTTTCATGCCTTAGGCTATTGGAGACACTATCTTCTGGGAGAGCACTTTGTGTTTTTCACCGACCAGAAGAGTCTCAAGTATATCTTCACTCAGCACGATCTGAATCTGAGACAGTGCAAGTGGGTCGAGTATCTTCAGTCCTTTGACTTCGAGCTCACCTATATGCCGGGAAAGGGCAATGCAGTGGCTGATGCGTTGAGCAGACGAACTTAGATTCAGGCAGTTCAGGAGGCCAACAGTGAGTGGAAACGTATGGATCCGTTCTCTGAGATGCACTTAGAAGTGCATGACAGGCAAGGAAATACTTTCCTATATTCTGTAGTTGTTACCTCTACACTTCTTGATCGGGTACGAATGAGGAAGCTATCAGACTCATAGGCCTTGGTCCTGCGGGAGAGTGTGTCAGGAGGGTACCCTCTTCCTGGATGGACAATAGGTGAGGATGAGATCTTGCGATTCGAGGGATGCGTATGGGTGCCAGCAAACATACACGAGGAGCTGATGCAGGATTTCCATTCCTCAGTTTGGGCAGTTCATCCTGGCATCACCAAGATGTATCGGAATCTTCATCGCCAGTACCGATGGCCAGGTATGAAGAAGGATGTTGCTGGTTTTGTCATGAGGTGTTCTACTTGTCAGTAGGTGAAAGCAGAGCACCAGCGACTAGTAGGGATTTTACAGCAGTTACCCATTCCGAAGTGGAATTGGAACAATGTCACGATGGACTTCGTGACCGGGTTACCGAGGTCACCTCGGGGAAGTGATGCTATTTGGGTTGTCTTCAATAGGCTTACAAAGGTTGCAGACTTCTTTCCAATCAAGGAGACCTTCAGTGTTGATGATCTGGGACGACTGTACATCCGAGAGATTGTACGTCTACATGGAGTCCCACACTCCATTGTTTTAGATAGGGATGCACACTTTAACTCTCAGTTCTGGAAGGGACTTCAAAAAGATTTGGGTACACAGGTACTTTTGAGTACAGCATACCATCCCCAGACAGATGGCCAGTCCGAGCGCATGATCCAAGTGCTTGGGGATATGCTCTAAGCTTGCATTCTAGACATCAGAGATTCTTGGGAGAAGCATATACCTCATGTGGAGTTCACCTACAAAAATATTATTCAGGCGACCATTCTGATGGAATCATACGAGGCTATGTATGGTAGGCCATGTCAATCACCCTCATACTGGATAGAGGCAGGAGAGGTTGGAGAGGAAGCTTTTCTAGGACCTCATATTGTTCAGGAGACCTTAGAGTAGATAGAGTTGATTCAAAAGAGGATGGCTACAGCATAGTCTTGACAGAAGTCTTATGTTGGTCAGCGGAGATGACCTCTGGAGTTTGAGGTCAGAGATCAAGTTTTCCTGTGTGTCGAATCGAGGTTGGGACATAAGAGGATTCGGAGATAGGGTAATCTTTCACTGTGGTACGTTGGGCCGTTTGAGGTATTGGAGAGAGTCAGGCTGGTTGCCTATCAGTTGTAGCTACCTCATAGGTATCGGGCTATGCATGACGTCTTCCACGTCTCGCAGCTCCGATGTTACTTTTCAGACCCGTCTCATGTCTTTCAGCCTGAGGAGGTTGAACTCAGAGCAGATGCGTCGTTTGAAGAGCATCCTATCCGGATTTTCGGTCGCAGTATGAAGGTTCTCCGAGGTCGGTCTGTCCCTCTGGTACAAGTGCTATGGAATCACGGGTGCGTACAGGACGAGACTTGGGAGAGGGAGGCCGAGGTTCGATCATAGTGGCTGGAGCTGTTTGAGGTTTCTTCTTCTACGCACATCTAGGGAAATTCAGGGACTAATTTCTTTAAGGGGGGAATTTTGTAAGAACCCGGATCTTTATATCAGGTATGTCTTTCTTTTTCTGGAGTTTTTGAGATTTTTTGGAGATTATGGAAATTTTTATAGTACACATCGTGTACTTTCTGAGTACACACCGTGTACTCTTCTCCTGCTCAAAGTCGTGTGTTGGCCATGTCCGGGCCACACACATGTTGTGTAGGGGTAACGTGGAGGCCTTTTTTGGAAGAGTACGGAAAAACCCACTACACGCCATGTACTTTAAAAATACACACCGTTTACTTTTATTTTTTTTCACTAAACGGACTAGGGTCACGCCTCATCGCCATTATCATCTTCTTCTAGGTCTGGTTCGTCCGAGAGTGACCCGTATGGCTGGATCTTCTCTGAGCTCCCGCCTCTCCGTCTGTTCCCCAATTCGAGCTTTGTCGATTGCATTGGAAGCACAGCGGTGAGTTCTTCCTTCTGCTTGAGCCTTGTTTTCCAATTCTTCCTCCTTCTCATGTTATCTAAGGTTGAACAATTTGTGCGTTTTCTTAGATATACGAAGTTCTAAGGAGAATCAACTTTCGTGGTTCAAGTATAACAATCTCCTAGGATCAAGGTAGGTGGTTTGTGCCTTACCGTTTAAAGTCTCTTAGTTTTATGTGTGAATTTCCACCAATACCCGTGAACGGGGTATTGCGTGTTTACCTTTTTTCTCTTGTTGTTTTCCTGCCTTTCTTGTATGCTTGTGTAGAGGTAAATTGACCTTGTTAGAGGATAATTTGTTATGCTTGGATGTATTTTTCCTTGATTTGTTCTATTATGGCCTTTGGGTCTTGGTTTCCTTTGGCTGATAAAACTATTTCATGCCTCACAGTTATTGGTTGAAGTAAAACTCATGACATGCTTGTTGCTTGTAGACTGTTTAGCTAAGTAGCTCTATAGGTGTAATTTGGTTAGCCAAGTAGATCTATAGGTGTACTTTGGCCTTATAGAATTATTATGCACTGACTGGCATGGGGATGAGAGAACCCGATGCTATAGACTATAAGGGATAGACCGAATGAGCTTCCCAGAGAGTATTAGATATTATAGACTACAGAGGGGATGGACCGAGTGAGCTCCCAGAGAGTCTTGGATTTTATAGACTATACGAGGGTAGACCGAATGAGCTTCCTCAGAGAGTCTTACCTTGTTTGAATCTCTTTAATAACCTTCCCAAGCTAGAGGAGTAATTGAGTGAGTGAGCTTCCTCAGAGAGTCTGTGGTATACCTGATGCTATAGGAGGAATTGACCGAGATAGCTTCCTCAAAGAGTCTCTAGACCTTGTGGCTAAGAGGGTTAGACCACGTCATCTTCCTCAAGATATTCCCTAACTACCCTAGACTATAAGGGGAATTGACCGAGTTAGCTTCCCCATAGAGTCTCATAAATTCGTATGACCAAGCCAGAGGGGTTAGGCTGAGTGCACTTCCTAGAGGGTTGTGGTACTTCTTGGATAGGACCAGAGGGGATGGCTGTGAGTACTTCCCAGAGGGTTTTCGTCTTGTTAGTTTTTTTTCACTCTTTTTGATTGGTTGTGGATTGATTATTTCTATGTATCATCCTGTTTTACTACTTACTATTACTTCTTATTGCTTGCTGTTGTTGTTTATTGCTTATTATACTTTTACCTGTCATATAATCACTGACTGTTAGGAACAGATCTTCGGGTGAATTCCTATTGAAATTTTATCTCACACCCTGTTTGGGCCATGCTTTTGGGCCCAAGAAGACTATGTTGTTGCAGGTATAGACAAGGGCAAGCACCCTTCGACTTCTGGAACTTGATTTCTTGGATCAGGAGAGCATGGGACCAAGCTTTGGCTTGCGATGCTAAGGAGATATTTGCTTTTCTTTTTTACTTGTTTTGGTACTGTAGTGTTTTCCAGCATTGTGACTTGTTTGGCTGCTTTCCTAGTTACGTATCATGCATCATTTCATATATACATATGTGCTCTAGTTATTGTTTTAGTCTTCCGCTGTTTATATTGTTGGTTATTACTGCTTCCACTATTGCATGTTTATTTTTCTTCCGCTGTGTACTCTGCCAATGAGGGCATAGTTTCCCCACTGTCACACCCAAGGCCCTCACTGCTAGTCAACAGCCTCTGGCATTTGGGGAAATGCTCTTAAGGCCATGTGACCAACCGAGTACGGGGCGCCTCTGGGTGGCTTCTGGAACCGGGACGTTACACTAGGTCAATATAGTTGATATCAAATGAGATGTTTAGGTATCCATTGTAAACTATGATGAGAAAAATTTAGTGATATTCCTAAGAATATTTTTAATGATTTTTTCTAGAGATGTGTCAAAGGATAAGTCTAAAGGTAAGTTAAAGTTTATGAAAATGCACTATAATTTTGGTAATGGATATAGTGAGTGGTTTCCTAGAAATACATCTCTATCAGGATACTATAAGTGGATGTTCCTCTAGAAAAGGTGTAAACAAGGGGTAACAACCATGAAAACATCATATTATGCTTAACATGATAGGGAACTAGTGCCATATAATATTCCTTTCTATACACCTAGTTTGACACTCCCTGGGTATATGATTTGTGAATTCCCTAACTCTTTGTGAACCATCGTGAAGGATTTAAATAGAATAATACTACGAAAATACAAGGATAAACCTAAGGTTTCAAAGATTAAAGAAGATGGTTTCATGATTTAGACATCCTATAAGTAATTTTTTTCACTATTATGTGGTTTTATACTGTTATAAGTTTTTATAATACTATGATTTCTAGTGGTATTAAATAGCAGAAACTAGAAGGAACTAGGTTAAAATTGATTTTTTTATTTTCAATGTATGTGAATTATAAAAATAGATGTCCTATATTGATATCCATAGAAGATAATCAGAAAGCTGGTACGTGTATTTGTTAAACATCTAAAAATAAAGAGACCACAAATGACATGTTAAAGGTAAGGTATGTTCTAAACATATTTTTTACATTATACATAAGAATCGTGATTAGATTGAGGTTGAGGAACCTTAGACATGATTCATATTTCATATACTTTGACATGGGGTTTTAAAAAATATGATGATAAATCCATTGTTATGTTTTATGAATAAATTTGGATGATTTTGTTGTATAGGATGGGGAATTGAATTATTATGTTATATTAATCATGAAATATATAAATATATTCAGTATATGTTTCTCATTAAGGATTGAAAGGGATATATTGAATGGTGATTAATATTTAATCAATTCATTTAATGGAAATGTGATATTTTGAATTAAGGGAAGGTAACCTATAATTTTTTACAGGTTTTGAGAAAACTATTGTTAGCTTTGATAAAGAGCTGATTGATTTGGATAATGTAAATTTGATAGTATCGATGACCTCGGAACTGATAAAGGATTTGTTGAAAAATTGTTCTACACTATCATGGGTGGAGATTATGGAATTTTTGTAAAATATAAAATCATATTTGGAATAAAAAACAATGAATTTTATTAATAAGTATGTATTTTTATTTAGGTTACTACCATCTTTCAATAGAATACATGATAAAGATATTCTGATTCATGGAGTGTGACAACTAGGAGATACATTATTCTATATATTGGATCAATGAAAAGATGTTTTTGATAAATTTAGTGACCTTCTTTATAATTTTTTGGATGTCAACTCTATAATGGGTTATATGGTTAACCATTTATGTAATGGTTTATGTTAAACATTTGATGAGGTTTTATAGAAGTGTTACTTAACTATATGAAAATTTATACATACTATAAAACATTTGGTAACCATTTTGTTTTGATAGAGATAGAAGGAATGTACTATCATTCTATATATAGACCCCCCGATCTATTAATGCTTTATAAATCACACATTCACATTAAATTAATGGAATAATAGTTTATATATAAGTTCAATAATGTCACAAAAAAATGTTATGTTTGTCCTGAAAACATTTAAGTAGGTATTTTCATGAAAATTCTACAAATTTTGGGAAAAGGGGTCTTGATCCATGAAAATATTTATGTTATCAGCATTTTTTATGATATATATGAACATTTTCAAACTGCTTAGTATTATATCATTGTTATTGTTAAATATTTCCTAACAATGTTCTATATCACTCTCCATCTGAACTTGATAATTATATTTTTCTTTCATTTCCATGTTTTCAACTGCCAAATATTTTCTCTTATTTGGAAACAATGTTATGTGTTACTTTGGGTATCCATTAAGGTTACAAATTTCCTTTTTAAAAGGATTATTTAGTATTAATTTGGATGATTTTGGTTTTAATGAATGTAAATTTAATTTATTAACCATTTATTAACCCAGATTAATATGGTAATACCTCTATATTTTGTGGTTTTTTTTCAAAATAATTTATTCTTTTCGATATTTTTTATTTCACATAACTCTATATTTTTTTAAAATATTATTAAATCACTAATATAAACATTCCATTCAGAAAATAATAAATTGTTGTATGTTAAATTGAAAAAAAAAATTATGATACATGGAACATTGAATCTGCATACACTACATGAAATGACGACATGACATAACATACAGGAAACACTAATGTTTATACGAAACATCATTTTCCTGTTATAAATATCTAAATGAGATAATTATAACCTAACTGTTAAACATATTAATATGAAAATTACTAACTACTTTTCATTTAATTTTTATAATGGTTTCATAGAAACAAAACATATTGATAATGAAATATACATTTTTTGGTAAATAACTTATACGTCTAAAATTAATATTTTATCAAATAAACAACATTTCATGTAACTATATAATAAATAATAAAGTTAATTTTAGACATGTAAAGAAATTTAATTTCAAAAAATAATCTTTATTTTTGAATTTATAATTCTGAAATAAGTTTAGGTTGAATTTTTGGGATTTTTCTAAGAAACATCATTTTTTAAGAATAGTGAAAAATAAGGCATTTTTGTTAAAGAAATCCTTTCTGTTTAAATGATTATTAATGTAAAATCATATTTAAATTTTTTTTAAGATCACATTAGATCAATTATACATCTATAAATACCATTTTTGTCATTATAATCAATTTCACTTTGAAATTGAATATAAAAACATAACCAACTTTTTAACATTTTTCAAGTTTAAAAACAAGTTATTTCATCTCATCAACGAGATTAACATTAATCTTAATTTTTCCAATAATATGAATTGAATTGAGAAAAACCAACATACACCATTCTAATTATTATAAAATTTCTTGTCTAATAATTTCCACTTAATTTTATACCAAAAATATTTGTAAATGTAATTAAAATTAATCACAGTAGTTATGGTCATATTAAGGTTAATTAGGGACAAAAAATTAATATTAGGGGTGAAAATAACATATAAGTTTGTCCAAAATTAATTTTATAGACTCATTTTGTCTATAAACCTTCCATTATTTATTTATTATTTTTATGTATGACTTTTTTTGGGTAATAAAAAGTGTACACCTAACTTGTTTTCAAAAAGTCCAAGTATTTCCTTTTCCTTACCTATACGAGGACACCACCTCTACCACATCCTCACACTTATAAAAACCTATTATGTTTGGAAACTATCAACCCAAGAAACCTCTCGACATAACTCTTTTCCTTATTTAAACCACCCTTTGGGAATAAATCAATCCAGGGAAAATTTTTGCCACCAAACCAATGGAGTCACCTAATTAAGAGGTAACCTCTTCTATCAGGATCCTTTGTTTTATTTTATTTATTCAAACCCTTAAATTTATTTGTTCCCAAATTATATAAAAACATGTATCTTAAATATACTAGTATTTTTTTATTTTATGGTTTCAACTGAAATTTTCACACACCTACATCTAATGGTTAACAGACAAACTGTTTACATGTACAGTGAATTACAGCCTCACTAAATGATGATTGTTCATTTTTCCTTACCACCTCTCATGGTGGAAATTATGATGGACATGCTATTTATATATGTCATATAATATATTTATTATTTATTTAATCATCTTTATTAATTTATATAACACAATTCTTTTTTACTTTCCATTTTTTTAAATATGATAATTCGTTTGAGGAAGTTTCGACTACCGCCCCTCAAACTGATATAATCCATTCATACACTACATGTATTGAATTAAATAAAGTCTGAGAAAATATATATGATATAGAAATATAATTTAATTATGATATATTTATATATACATGTATATAATGATATATCGTTTACTTTAATCCTTTCAAAACCAAAATTAAACGGAAATAGCTTTCATACATACGTACGACCTACCATTCTCAAAAACGGTGTATTCAATTTCAAAATTATATATTATGTATATTGTTATAATACAAAAATATGGTCTATAAATGATAATTATATCATGTATTATATTCTATAAATCATGATATAATTATAAGGACCAAAGTTCTAGCAAATTAAGACACAAGAGAAAAACAAAACGAATATTACTCGAAGGATAACCTTAACATGAAATTGCTAACAAGTGGGTAATATAATGTCTTAATCAATAAATATATGGTATTAGGTATAATAAAATTGTTTTTTAAAATATTTATTACAAATTTATATTTATTATATATTATTTTTAAATGTGTATAATGAGATTCAAGACACAAGGGAAGGGTATTTATCTCCCTTTTTTTCATGAGATACCTACTATGTTTGCCACATCTTCCTTTTATGAGGTGTATCAACTGAACATAATTGTATTCTATGTATATTATAAATAAATTTATTTTAACTAACATATCAATGTTTTTATCTTTCTTTAATGGGTTTTATGTTTCAAATGTTACCAAATCGGTAAAATTGTTTTGCCACAATTTTCATTCTTTAAGTCCCATGTTTTGTTATGAACCAAAATTCTTTTTTGAGGTGTATATAATTCCAATATGAATTTTATAACAATAATATATTTAATATCATGATATTTTATGATTCATGTAACCTCAATTTATTACATGGGTATTATGGTTCAAAGTTACTAAGTGGTAAGGGTTTATTGAAACAATCTTACCTCTTTTCGAGATTATTTATGACTATAATTACTTTGATAAAATATTTTTATCCATACCTCAAGATAAATAATTAATTTTATTCTCCTCTAATAATTAATTATTTATCATATATTTCTACCATTTTATCCACTCATTTGTACATCAGATAGTAAAGAATGTGTTTTTAGGAAATCCCAACTTTACCCTCTCTTCTATCGAAAATATGTGTTCTATTAAAATCCTGTTTTCATAAAAGATTTTCCTAGAATATTATAATATTATAATATAATAATTAAAATTAATATTTACCCCTTTTCATTCTTCCAATGTTTTTATAGGAATATTTTTATATCTTTTCAAATGATGCATTTTTATAACCTTTTTATTATGCAGAAGGAATGTTCTTTTTACCTAATAGGACTTGTATAGATTTATAAACTATGAATACATTCAGTATTTCATTTAATGTTCAATGGTTAATCTTTAATAAGTATTTTTTAACATAGATTTTCAATGAACGGGTTTTCAAAGTTTTTTTCATGCTTCTTTTATATGTTTTTCAAGGAAAATTGTTTTCAAAATGTTTTCAAGATTATTTTATTAGTTATCAAGGAAAGAAATATTAAAATTATATTCAATCCCCATTTATATGTTGGAAAAATATTTTAAATGAAATGGTTTTCAATATCCTTTTATATGTTTTCAATGAAAATTATTTTCAAAATTATTTGAGTATTATTTTATATGTTTTTTAAGAAAATTATTTTCATAATGTTTTTAAAGCCTTCCTTCAACGTTTTCAATTTATTATCAAAGGAAATAGTTTTCAAAAGTTTATATTTCTTAAAATATCATTTCTCAAGAAATATAAGACATTTTTATCAAGAATTTGTTTCAAATTATCCTGCCAAGTTATTTTCCATCTAAGATGAAATTTGTTGATGTTACTCATTCCCTTCTAGAAAATAATACAAAAGTTTCATTCATATTACTTATTTAATTATTTATGTTTTGATGGAATGATTTTTATGAATCCTATTTTCTTTCAAAATATTATATTATATTTAAAACCACTTATTTACATTGGTTATGAATATGATGAAAGGGTTATGAATCCATTATAATTTCCCATAGGTTATGATATTATTTCTTGTTTATGACATCAATTTCATTTCCTAGTTTATTCTGTGATTGTGTATGATTTTGTGGAAAATATATGTATGATTTAATTATAAGACTAGTGGAACCTATATCTCCCTCCAATGTATTGCGTACAGATTTATATCTCACAGGATAAACTAATATGGTCTTGAGAATGACACTTGACTACTAAGATTACTACAAGAGTGAACCATGACTACCTAGATAAACTGAGGAGTGAACTCATTATATTATGATTGCCATGGGAGTGAACAATCACTACCAATATGGTATGGGGAGTGAACCCATACTACTAAAATGGTCTTCGAAGTGATGCCTTATATACTATGGAAATCATATTATATGCTTATGTGTATGCCACGATCCCATGGTTTCTGCCAACATTATTCTTTCATGAATTATTTAAATTAATTCCTTGTGACACTTGTATTATAAACTATAAATCATTTTTTAATATCTAATATGTAGAGTATGATCTTAAAATGATATTCTCGTGTTTCGTATCCTTTTTTTGTGTTATGCTTACTCATTTTTTTTATTTACCCGTATTGAGCATATAAGCTCCCCGCTTTCTTATGTTCCATTACACCAAGTGATGAAGAAATATTTTAGGTAAATGTACTAAAGGTCAATATCTTTATGGGATATATTGAAGATTATTTAATAGGATATAATATTATTTTTTCATGTTTACAAATACACTAAACTATTATGGTCTATGGGCAAGTATTTTTCATAATATACTGAATATTCATCTAAAATGGTGTAGTATCCATGTATACTATGCTTAGGTCTCTATAATTGGAATTAATGTAAATATTTACTAAAAATTTATATACATGGATGTTAAAATATTAGTGATATCCCTAGGTATATTTTTAGGGTATGTCTAGGGATCTCTCTATGGATAAGTATAAGGAAAAGTTAGCATTTGATAAAATTTACTAGAATTTTGGTATAGGATAGAGTGATTGGTTTCCTAGAAATACAACCCCATCTGGAAACTAAAAGTTGATGTGGCTCCAAAATAGTTGTACCTATGAGTAACAACTCTGAAAATATGTTGTTGTACTAACTCGGGTAATCTGATACACAACAATGGGCCTTCCTGCACACCGGGTTTGACACTCTCGGGGGATATGCTTTGGAAATTCACATACTCTTCACTAAAAATTATATAATATTAAAATAGAATCATATTATTAATAACCTTGGATAAATGTATGATTTTATCTATTAAAATGACTGATTCATGACTTAGACATCCTGTAAGAATTTTTTTCATGATTATGTGGCTTTATTATATGATATGTCTTTCTCACCCCATGCTTTTGTGTTTTATTAAATTGTGGGAACTATAAAGAATATGTTTAATGTTGAATTTTTAAGATTTGGAAGGTATGGGAATTATTCAAATCAATTTATCAAGTGAAAATATCATAGAAAGATATAGGACTGTGGTGTATGTATTGGTTATACTTTTTAAGATAATGAGTCAACAAAAGACATGAGAAAGGTAGGTGATTTTCTTATAATATTATTTACATTGATCATAATATTCATGATTAGATTTACATTGAGAAACCCTAAGATGTGATTTATATTCCATATTCTTGGAAAGAGGTATTAAGGAATAAGTTGGAAAATATTGAGAAATGGTTTAAGAATAGTGTTGGATTAAGGGAGTATTTATGTTTTGTAATTGAAATATTATGTTATAAGGATAATGAAAAGTATAATTTTTTTTAGTATATAATTTCATTATGGATTGAAAAATAAATGTTTAATGGAGATTAAGACATAAAAATTTTATTTCATAGAAATTTGATATTTTGATTAGGGGAAGGAAACCCTTAATTAAGGCATAAAATTCAGATGATGATATTTTTTTATATAAATAAGTAAATTAGAATATATAGATTACCTAATAACTAATTATTGACAAAATGGTATATTTCATAAAATTTGGAGTTTAAAAAATCTTGGATTTAAATAATATATCTATTAATCAATGGTATAAGAAAGAATACATGTTTTCGAAAATAATTTATCATAATTAAGGTCATTACCATGTTTTAAGGGAATATACGATAAGGTTATTCAACCATTTTGAAATGAAAACCAAGTGGAACTTTTTGACATATGGGGGATAAATGTTAATCTTATTTCCTGGTATTAATTCTAAAGCTGTGAATTTTCATCTTCTGAAAGGGCTATGATGTGAAAAATTTATGGAAATATAAATTTAAACATTTATTGAAGTTTGTGAGAATAATATATTATCATACCGCATGAGGATTTATGCATATTGGGTAAACTTTTATAAAAACGTTTTGTTCGTAATAACTGATGATAGATAGGGTGGAATACCATGGATTTCATTATATTTTTCTGATTTGGGACTGAAAAAAATCTCCCTCCTTTTTTGTAGAAAGTGGATAAGTGGATAAAGTAACAAGAAAGGGTCAGGTCTTCCTAAAATCATGAAAGTATATCTTTTCATGATAATATATTAACTTTAGGAAAAAGGATCTTAAAATAAAAAATGATATCCTAGTACCTCCACTTCTAATGAATCATATAGTCCCTTAGTTCATCACAAATTTATTGTTTTATGATTGTTAAATTTCTCCTGACATTTCTTATTATCACTCTCGATCAGAACAAGATGGTTATATTATTATTCCATGTCTATTTTTTCACTTCCCACCAATGTTCCCCTATGTGGAACTATATTTATATGTCACTTTGGATAATTATTATAGTTCCAACATTACGTTTTTATGGTAGGTTTTGATATTCATTTTTATAATGTGGGTTTTTATGAATAATATATTCATCTATTAAACATAGATAACCCAGATAAATTTTGAGGTATAAATTCATTTTAAGGGGATAGAAGGTAACACCCTGAGATTTTGTGATTTTTTTAGAAACTAATTTAAACTTTTGGATACTTTTATTTCACACAACTATAAAAATTGTTTATTATAATTATAATTATTAAATCACTAAGTAAAATATTACATTCACATAACTCTAACATGGAAATTGTTACGTGACACAAACTCTGCATACGATACATGGAACATCAACTCATTTTACATTACACACAACCAAGATTTAGTGTATGTTACACGCAACACTAATGTTTCTATAAAACAACATTTTACAATTATAATAATTTAAATGAAATAATTATTACCTTTTCGTTAAACATAGTAATATAAATAGTAATAAATAATTTTAAATATTGTTTATAATGGTTTTCCAAAAATAATAAATATTTATAATGAAAGAAATTATTTTTGGTAAAGACCTTATATGTTTAAAATAATATTTTCTTAAATAAACTACATTTCATGTCCTTTTCTAAAGAAATAACCTTAATTTTTGACACATATACAAAATTAAATTTGATAAAATAATCATAATTTTTGAATTTAGAGTTCTAAAATTGTATTAGGGTTTCTTTTTGGGATTTTTCTGAGAAACATCATTTTTTGATCAATATTGTAAAATGTTTCATTTTAGTTAATAATCACCTTATCACTTAATTATTAATTAATGATAAATTATACATTAAATTCTTTTTTAATGTCAAATTATATCAATTATACATATATTAATAATATTTAGTTCATTATAATTAATTTTACTTTGATATTTAATATTATAACTTAACAAACTTTTGAACATTTTTCTACTTTAAAAACTTGTTATTTCGTCCATCTACAGGAATAAAATTAATATGTATTTTTATAATTTTTGAATTAAATATATAAAAACTGAAATTAAAAATTTAAATAATAATAATAGTTATATTCTAATAAGATCAATTAAATAGTTTCCCAAAAAAATTATTAAAAGTGATTAAAATTAATCACAACAATTGAGGTCAAATTAAGCTTAATTAAGAACTAATCATTAATCATAGGATGCCGAATGACATATCCACTTGGTCAAAACCCATTTTCTGGGCATATTTCCTCCATAAACAATTAATTATTGTTTTATAATGGTTTTTTATGACTTTTTTATGTAAAAATATTGGTTCACCAACCATCATTTCAAAAATTCCAAGAGGGTCCTTTTCCTTCCCTATAAAAGTCCACCACCTCTCCCACTTCCAAAAACCTCTAAAACACCTTAATTTCAAAAATTATCATCCCAATAAACTTCTTAAAATACATACATTTCTTCTTGATGCATCCCATTGGGCATAAATATATCCATGGAATCCTTTTGGCACAAGCCAAAAGGTGTTATCCGATTAAGAGGTAACATCTTCTATCATGTTTCTTTCTTTTATATTATTTCTCCACCACTATAAGATATTATTTTATTTTTTTTATGATAGGGTTTAAACCTAAACTCTCACACACCTACATCTAATGGGTAATGAATATGCTATTTACATGTATGGTGAACTACCGCCTTACTAAATGACAATTTTTCATTTTTCTTTATCGCATCTCATGGTGGAAATTAGGTTGGACACCATTTTTCTAATAATATATAATATTTATTATTGAGTTAATATTATTTATTCTTTTTTACAACACATATCTTTTCACATTCCATTTTTTGTTAATATGATAATTTCTTTTGAGGAAGTGTGGACCACCGCCCCTTCAAAGTTATATGATTCTCTCATACACTATATTGATTGTATTACAAATGGTTTTATTAAATATATATTAAATATAATTCTACCTTAATAATTATATATTAATAAATAAATATAAATATATTTTTTACTTTCATTCATTCAACATAAAAAATAAATGAAAATAGTGTTCATGAGTACGTACATCCAACTATCTCCATGAATGGTGTATTCTATTTCATAATAATATAATTTATAGATTATTATATTACACAAATACTGTATATTCCTGATATTTATATCATGGTTTAAATTATATAAATGATGATATATGTACAAGGTAAAAGGATAAAACAAAATTATATTCCAAGCCAAAAATAAAGCAAATATTACCCAAACCATAACACTAACATGAAATTTCTAACAAGTGGGTAATATAAAAGGATAATAAATCCATATATGGTATAAAATATAATAATATGGTTCATTATAATATGTCAAATAAATATATATTTATAATAAAGTTTGTTTGAACCAGTACGATGAGAGTCAAAAACATAAGGTAATGGGATTTCATCTAACTATTTATTTCAGTGAGATACATGTTATGTTCTCCAATATTTCCATTTTTGTGGTTTATTTACATCCTATGATGGTAATCTATTTATATTTTACATAAATTTATAGGTATTCACCTATCTGTTATATGATCTTTATTTCATGGGTTTTATGTCTATAAAAGTACCAAATCGGTATAATAGTTTTGTCTAAATTTGACATCTTTGTGACTCTTGTTTGTTTATGAAAATAAATTATTTTTGGAGATGTTTACAATTATAATTTAAATTTTATATAATGAATATAAATATTTTCTTGATATTTTACCTTTTATTAAATTTCACTTTTTTAAATAATCATTATGATTCAAACTTACTAATTGATAAGAGTTTATATAAAAAATCTCATTGATTTTCGAGATTGTTTATTACTATGCTTCCTTTGTTGAAATATTATAATCCATCCCTCGACATAACTCATTAATTTTAATCTCCCCTAGTTATTAATGATTTTTTCATATATTAGGACCATTTCTTCCACTCATTGGTACATAATATAGTTACAAATGTTTTCAAATAAATCCTGACATTACCCTCTCTTCGATCAAAAATCATTGTTCCTTTAAAATCAGGTTTTCTAAAAATGGTTTCCATGAATATTAGACTCTTTTCTTATGATAATTAAAATACAATTTTACTAATTTTTTCCCAATGTTTTCAAATGATTCTTATTATCACTTTCCTAGTGATCTATTTTTCTTACCATTTTACCATGAAAAAGGAATTTTTTTTCTTCATATGAAATGTGCTAATTTATCTACCATCAATCAATTAAAGCATTATTTTCATTTTTAAAGGATAAATTTTAATAACTTTTTTTAAAAGATATTTTAAAAGAAATTATTTCCAAAATTTTTTCAATCTTCTTTTATATGTTTTCAAGGAAACCTGTTTTCAATATGTTTCCCCGATTCATTTTATGTTTTCAAGAAAAAAGGTTTTCAAAATGATTTCTAGCCCCATTTATATGTTTGGAAAGTATTTTCCAATTATTTTTTTAAAATATTTGTCAATATCCTTTTATAAGTTTTTAAGGAAAATAATTTCCAAATATTTTCAATCATATTTAATAAGTTTTCAAGAAAAAAATGTTTTCAAAATATTTTCAAGCCTTCCATCAATGTTTTCAATGTATTTCCAAAGCAAATGGTTTCCAAACATTTTTATGAATTAAAAAAGTTTTTCAAAGAAGAAAATATATTTTTATCATGGTATATTTTCAAAATATCCATCTATGTTATTTTATTTCTAATATAACATCCACTGATGTTACTCATGAAATTCTAGGAAATAATAAAAAAGTTTCATTCTTATTATTTCTTAAATGGTTTATGTTTAGATGGATTGAATCTTATGACACTAGTCTCTCTTTCATGGGATTATATGCTTTTGAAACCCACTTCTTTTCACATGTTAGGATTATAATGAAATGATTATGAAACCTGTATCTTTTTCCTTATGTTTTTATATAATTTCATGTTTATGACACACATTTCATTTCATAGGTTATGATATAATTGTTCATGAATTTATCGCACATGTATGTATTATTTTATTATGAGACAGTTGTGACCTATATATCCCTCTAATTTATTAGATAATGATTTATATCACAGAAGATAGACTATGATGTTCTTGGGAATGAATCTTGAATGATAATATAGCCATGAGAGTGAACCATGACTAAAAAGATGGTTAGAGTAGTGAACTCATAAACTAAGATGGCTATGGCAGTGAACCATGACTACCAAGATGGTATGGGTAGTGAAATCATACTTGTAAAACGGTCATGGTTGTAATGCTTTGGATACTATAGAAATCATATTATATACTTATTTGTCTTCCATAATCCAATGTTTTATTCCTATATTATACATTAATGGCTTATGTTCTTTATATTTCTTTTATTTTTTTCTTATGAACTTTCAATATTTATTATGATCTCAAATAATCATGGTATTATCTTCAAATTTTATGATCATGTTCCTCACCCTTTTGTTAATGTTATGCTTACAAATTTTCAATATATACCATTAATGAGGATCTAAGCTCACCCATTTCTTATGTTTCCTTTCCCTGGGTTATGAAGAAAGGTTTTAGGCAAAATTACTAAATTTATAGATATTTATGTGAGATTTTTAAGATATTTCACCATTATTGAATATTGTTTCCTATTCCTATAAAGACATTAAACTATTATGTTTATCATGAATGTATTTTTGTAATGTACTAAATATTCATCTAAAATGATGTAAAATACATTAATGTCAAGTGTGGGTCAATGTAATTTTTTGGGGGGGAAATTGATTTTAAGGGTGGTATAATGTTACACATCAATATTTTGTGATTTTTGTTTTCAAATTAATTTATCCTTTTGGATATTTTTCATTTCACACAACACTAAATATATTTTTTTATATAAAATATCTAAGTTTGTCCTCTGTAATAAAGAACACAAATTTAATATCACACTATAAAAAACACTTATATTATCTTATGGTACATGAATACCTATTCCTTTTTTTCATTATACACAATAATGAGTCCTTTCGATAGCTTTTGATACACATAAGGCTGAATTTTTACTAAACTACAATACAATATTAAAATTATTATTAAAATATTATTATAGCTACCACCTATAAATTGGGATGGAAATAAGAAATAATATTAAATAAATTGTGAAAATAAGATTTAAACTTGTATATAAAACAGATCTTTTTCTTATAAATTAGTTAAAAATTAACATAAGACCTATTTGAAAATAAAAAATTACTTCTCTTAGAAAACTCTTTTTCCACGTACAAACTCAATTTTATACAAATTAATTAAAAACCAAATATTAATGAATATATTAAACAAAATATATATACTATATTTTCTATAAATATTTTTGATACTCATTCAATATATTTTATAGGTATAATATACGAATAAATGAAATTTTATTAATAAATAGATTTCATTTTCTAAAAGGTAATTTTTCGACCTTTTAATGGACAACCTATTATAAATATATTTTTTTCAGTTTTATAATTTTTATTTTAAAAAAATAGACATAATTTTTAAAAATATATATATATAAATTTACATTGGGGGATTTTTTGGTATTTTTATGAGAACTTTCATATTTTTATGAATATTGAATAATACTTAATTTTAGTTCAAAAGTACATTTTTTCTAATTTATTTTTATAGTTAAATAATATTTTCAATTATATTTTAAGTATAATTAGATAATTTTAAATCATTTATACCAATTTACATAATTTTAATTAATTTCACAATACATTTGTATATAAAAACAAAGAAAATTGTTGAACATTGTTTCTTTATAAACCCTCTTTGTCGTCTTACCTACATGATTATCTTTAAATTAATTTCTAATACAAATGTGATTAGAATTTGGAAAAAATGATTACATATTTGGAATAAAAAAATTATTTTCTAATATAGTCAACATATTTTTTGACATGAAATATTAGTGAATGTAATTGAAATTAAATATAGTGATTAAGGTAAAAATAAGATTACTATATGGTTAAACATTATTCTTATGAGGTGGAATGACCTATAAACATGTCATCAAGAAATTTTTTATAAATATTTAAACAAATTACTCTATCTTAAATAATTTTAAGTATTATTTTAGAAACATGATGTAAATAAGTCCTCACAATAATGTTTACCATTTTATATTAACCATAATGGCACTCCTCTCCTTTGTAAAAGGTCTCTCACACCTCTCAAATCGTCAAACTTCTAAAGGAAATTTTCTCAAAAATCCTGACCAAAATATCCCTTAAACACTCCAAACATATTCTTATAAGCCTCCCTTTTGGTATAAACTCATTTACAGATTCCCTTTGGTGAAAACCAAGGGGATTTACCCAAACAAGAGGTTACATCTTTCCTCAAGATTCTTTGTTTTATTTTCATTCTCCACCCATCATCTCTTCATATCCCAAGATTATATAATATCCTTATTATCATAAATATACATATATGTTATTATTATATGGTTTATACATAAAATTTCCCACACATAAATCTAATGTGTAATGAACTTACTATTCTTGTGTGTGGTGAAATATCACCCCCCAAAATGATGTTGTTTATTATACTTTTACCACCTCCCACTGGTGAGAATATTGATAGAAAATCTATTTTAATATGATATATATTATATTTATGATATCTTTATTCTTATATAATTATTATATAAAACATAACATCATGATATCCATTTTCTATAAATATGATATCTTAGTTTGTGGAAGTGTGGACTTCCGCCACCTCAAAGTGATGTGATTCATTCACACTTTATATGGAATTTATTAAGGATTGATTTATTGAAAATATATGATACATATGAATAAATAATACTATTATAATTATAATATAAATATTACTATATATATGTATATTTCATTTACTTTCTTACTTTCAAGATGATAATAAAATGGAAACAGTGTTCATGTGTACGCAAGGCCTACTGTCTCCCTGAATTGGGTATTCCATTTCATATTTTGATATTTTATAGATTATTATAAATATTTTTATACTGAATATATATGATATTTAAATCAGGTTTTAAAATCTAGGAGTAATTAGATAATGACCTATGTAATATGGTCAAGAATAATAAGTTAAAACATGTATGAAAAACAAACCAGATATTTCCCGAAGTATAGCACTAACACATAATTGTTAATAAAATGTTAATATAAAGTTAAAATCAAGTCATATATGTAATTTGATAAAATTATATGTTTCTATGATATATTAATAATAAAATTATACTTATTATACTTATTTTTTGAATGTTTACTATGAAATTAATGCTTAAAGGTAAGGGAATTTCATCTCACTTTTATTTATGTGAGATACATGCTATATCCAACCCTATCTTATTCTGTGTGGTGTAAGTTATAGTCTATATAATTTTACATAATTATTTTACTTTATTTAATTATAATAAATGTTTCAATTGATTTTATTAATTCATGAAGATAATGATTCTAATGTAACTCAAGTAGCAACGGTTTTCTCATCTTACTTCTATTTCTATGAGACATATGCGGTATTCACCACTCATTTATTTTCTATGATGTCTATAGTGAAAATTAATAAATTATATTAATATTATTCTTAAATGTATGTTCATTTACATATCTAGTTTTTCTATTTATTTCATGGTTTTTATTGTTCAAAATTTACCAAATCTGAATGGTAAATTTTGTATGAATTTGACTTCTGTGAGATACATAACATGTTAGGGACCCATATTTTTTATGGAGTTTATAAAATTTCCTCTTAAACATTTAATCATGAATATAATTATATTCTGGATATTTTATTATTCATGTATTTTTATTATTTTTTCATAATTATGATTCAAATTCACCTAAGTGGTAATAGTGTATTTCAACAATATCATTGTTTATCAGGATTCATTACAAATATACTAAAATTGATGAAATATTATTATCAATCTCTTAAGAAAATTCATGAAATTTATTATTCTCTATATATTCATCATATATTCATTTATTGGAACCAATTTTCTACTCATTATTACTTAAGATAATTAAAAATGTTGTTTTATGAAAATCTGACATTATCTCTCTCTTCAATCGGAAATTAGTGTTCATTCAAAACCATGGGTTATAAAATGATTTTCAAAAAAAATTAAAAGTGATATAAACTTTTTAATATTATTTTATAATTTTACAAAGAAATTTTTTTCATAATTTTTTCAATATTCTTTTACAATTTTTCAAGAAAAATGATTTTCAAAAAAATTTCGAAATTTTGTAAACTTTTTTTATTGAACCTGGTTTTCAAAAAAAAATTCAATATTATTTTCTCAATTTATATGGAAAATTTTCATTAATATTTTCAAGATTCCATTATATCTTTTCAAGGTTAATTTTAAATAAAATGATATTTAAATGGTTTAATGTTTTGAAGAACTCTTTTCAAATACAAAATTATATTTTACTCGAGAAATGTTTTAGAAGCTTTTAAAATATATCATTATAAGTTTTAAAAAGATGTTCATAATTAAATGGATATTGAAAATTTTATATGTTTTAAAATTTTATTTTCAAATAAAATTTATCTTCCAAGTGATCTATAATAATTCTTCTCTATATAATATTGCATCCTTGTTTATAGTTTAAGATTTACTGTAGATATGATCCATATATTCCATTTATATTAATTCTTTTAATGGTATATGTTTTGGTCTATAGATATTTATGAAACCCATTTTTCTATAATGGGTTAAAACATGAAAAGAAACTAATATGAATCATTCTTCATTTCAGGTTTTATTTTTTGATTAAATGATTATGAGGCCTATAAATTTTCCATATTTTATGGTATAATTAAATCTTTGTAATGAACATATAATTTCAAGTGTGATGATACTATGTATAAGAAACCCATATTATTTTATGGGTCATGGTAAGATGAATTTTATATGCAAATATATGTATGACTTATTTATGAGTTGGGTGGGACCTATATCTCCTTCTAATGCTTTGGGTAAAGATTTTTATCTCATGAGATAATGTTGGAAAACAAGTTTATGGGATTGATCTAAAATGGGAAAAAATTTATATCAATCCACTATGGGAAACAGGTGTGTCTTGATCCACTATTGGAAAAATGTGTGTCCTGCTCTACGATGGGAAACATGTGTGTCTTGATCTACTATGGGAAACTGGTGTGTCCAGATACACTATGGGAAAAACATGTGTCTATATCCACTATATTGATGGTATTTATAGTTAACCTTAAAAAATGAAATGGTTTTTTATAGGTATGATGGTGCCACAATTATATGACCTAATCTTATGGTTCATGATTGATTTATGATTTGTTATCACTTTAAGATTCATATATTATGTACATCTAATCATTATTACATGATTCATGTATATGATCTTTGATATATAGTGTATGATATTATAATTTTATGATCACATTCACATACCCTTATTCTCATGATTATACATTTGTAAATTCTTTATTTATCCTTACTGATCATCTGATCTCACCCTTTCTTATATTTCTCATAACACCCAGATGTTTTTATTAAATATCTTCTTCAAATAATTTTTATTCTTCAGTAGATTTCATTGCACGCAACCATGAATTTAAATGAACAGTGAGATTCCCTTAATAAAAAATTACCATTACAGACTATCCATTATGTTAGTAGGAATGAGCATAATTAACTTATGAAAATGCATTGTGAATTCATTGGCGATGAATTATTTATGAAAAAAAACCAATCAATTAGATATTTTTATTATTTAGTGAATTAAATTTGATAACTAAATTAATGAGATGTATATATATATATATATATGTTATATACTTAATAAAATATTTTTTATATTCATTTAATAGATATTTTAGTCATAGGGTATGAATAAACCATATTTGATATATAAAAAGAATATTTTTAAGGGTAATTATATTCCTTTGAATGGAGAACCCCTTTAAAATTAAGATTTTGACCCATTAATAATTTTTATATGACAAAATAAACATTTTGATTTTAACCGCTATATAAGAATAAACATTTGAGTAATTTCAAATATTTTTTTGATAACATTCACGTTTTGATGAATAATAAAAATACACAAAATATTATAGAGAAGACAACTTTTTTCAAAAAAATAATTTATTGGGTTAAAATTATAATATTAAATGGTTTTAATTTATAAATATAATATATTCCTATATTTTAATACAATTTATGTCATTAGAATTAATTTTACATTGAATTCATATGTAAAAATATTTCAATC
Source organism: Viscum album (assembly GCA_963277665.1). Classification (NCBI taxonomy): domain Eukaryota; kingdom Viridiplantae; phylum Streptophyta; class Magnoliopsida; order Santalales; family Viscaceae; genus Viscum; species Viscum album. Next base: position 1,154,686,635 of record OY728133.1, on the reverse strand, counting down.
TTTTGCAAAGTTTTAAATTTTGAATACTCGTTCTCTCAATATGAAAAAAGGATTTATTTAAAATTTATTATGACAACTATAATGTTTGGAATTTTTAAAAATGTACTCCATATTTGTAATCTATTCCTCCAAATTATGTTAATACTATACTTTTATTTTTTGGAATTCTGAAGAGTAACTTTTTTAATTATTTTTTTACCGTGGCTGAATGTAAACCAGGTAATTAAAGGTAAGCATAATATTATAAAATTTATTTAACTCCTGTAAAATTTCTACTGGATGACTAAATTCGACCCTTATCATATATTTTCTTAAATGGAATCACTTAATGGACAATTTATCATTAATATGACAATAATTTTATTAAAAGTAATTAATGTGACAAAATGTCACACTTTATTTTTATGTAAGTATATTAAGTTTAATATATGGATAACCACTAGATAATATCGACTATAGATAGTTTATGGAAATATAAAATAATTACCTACAGCCAAAAAATATAATTATATTTTATAGAAATTACATATTTACAATTAAGGATGACAAAATAGTGACATAGAAATTATTTTTATTAATATATATATCAAGTAAATTATTTTGAAAACATTAAAATAAAAATAATTTTAATTAATTAAGGTTCTCCATGAATTTTATAGGTTATTATGACATGTTTGGAGTATATTCAATTTTTTTTCAAAGTAATATTATGTGTGGATTTTATTAGAGATCAAGGAATTGAATAGTGTCATAATTGAACCTATTGATATGTTAAAAAAATATAATTTTTTTATATTATTTAAAAATCATAAAAAAATTAAAAAATTAAAAAGTGACAATTATAAGGTCTAAAATGTTCTAAAATATCCATTTATTGTCAATTAACATCATATAAGTAAATATTTATTACCATTAAATATTTAAAATATATTACCAGAATTAAAATTAAATAGATTAGATAAGGATAAATAAAAATGATAATGTTTAAATTAAAATCAAAACATGTCAAAATTTTATTGGTTGAGAGTATTTCCAATGGTGCCCCTCCACTCTCTTATAAAATGGAACCTCTACTTCTCTATTACTAAAATCATTAAAGCTCTTTTTCTCGGAAACCCCTGCCCATTTTTCCCCCAGCTCCCCAAACATCATCTTAGAGGCCACACATTGGGTATAAATCTATCTTAATGAGGCCTTGGTGCAAATAAAAAGGTGATACTTGAAAAATAGGCAATTGTTTTATCACCTATTTCAAAATTCTTTTCTTATTCTACTTCCTCTTCTTATGATGTTTCCATACTAAATTCATAAATAAATATTCTTATACATTCTGAGGCATTACTATAATTATTGGATAACCTTACACCTCCCTTTATCCATCATATGAATAAAAATATCACAATGTATGTGTACATACGACATACCATCTCCACGCCGTGGTGTAATCTATTATTGAACAATAATTTATTTGGATGGGTATAATGACGGGTATAATGGATTTAAAAAATGAATACAACATGATTTTTATTATTTTATAATTAATAGTACATCCAATTACATACCATTTAACCATCAAAGGAAATGATATCATCGCTTGTGTGTAAGTACGACCTACCGTCTCCACGACGTAGTGTGATTCATTCTCCATGTTAACAATTCAAGAATGATTATAAAATTTATATGATGAGTGAAAATAATAATTATTAACTTAATTTCATTATATACATGAATAAAATAAATCCTAATAATAACAAACAAGATTTACATGGGAAAATAGGAATGGGAAAATGAAGTAGTTAACACATGAAATAATGGAAATGTTGAAAAACTATTAACAAAATGATATAATAGGATCATATATGATATAATAAAAATTAATATTGTTTTGGTATAATTTAATAACTTACTTTAACCATTTCAAAAGAGGTTCTGATACATTTTAAGCATATCATACATATTTTAAGGGATAATTTCTCAATCACATTATTAATCGATATTTTTTACACATAAGTAATTAATGGGGTATATTTATCATCAAAATACATGTTTAATAAATTTATAACTTTATTTATATTCTTATAATATATTTTAATGTAAATTTCACCCATTTATGAATTTTTATTAAATGGTATGCAATGAATAATTCTTTTGTTTTCCATACAATTTACTTTCTTACTTTTATGGCAATAGTACGAGATGAGTGTTTTTTTAACATATACAACCTGAATGAATTTTTCATATTAATAATTTTTTATTTCCAAAAGCTTCCTCTACTTGATTTAATGTTTATTTTCAACTAAATTATTTTCTTTTAAAATTTCATGGAATTTTGAGAATAGGACACATTTTTTTAGAAGAAAGAATATTTTCCTCAAGTTTTAAGATCAAGTGTTTAATCAAAATTATTTTCCATCTCATATTAAATAGAGTTATATTTATATACCTATTATTATATTTATGTGGTTATGTTTATTATGGAATTAGTTATATGAAATCCATTTATCATATTTAGATTATGTTATGATGAAATGATGTATAATAAACCTATTTTATTTCATAGGATATGCTATGGTGAATAGTTTATGTTTTTGTGGCATATATAAGAATGAATTAATTGTGAGATGGGTGGGACCTATATCTCCCTAAAATTCATTGGTTAAAGATTTATATCTAAGGATATAGACATAAATGGAATGAAATATAAATATAGTTCAGTAATATAGGGATGGAACAACAAGTAAACCTGGTTCAGTAATGGACTTCATCTACTGTGAAGGGCTTGGCTCTGTGCCTCGGCTAATATGGAAATGATTTTCTATTCTTATGTGTATCCCATATAAATTAATTTCTTATGTTATAAATTTTGTTATTATTTCCATTAATTATTATTAGCATTTATCCCATGACATGATATCATGATATTTCATATGCAGGATATGATTTTAAAATGTTATGTTCTTAGTTCTAATAATTATGATATGATTGATATTTTCCTTGTATACCATTACTGAGTATTTAAGATCACCCTATTTTATTTTTCTTTTTCCCATGTCATGAATAAGGGTATTAAGTGGGTTATATAAAAAAGGATTTTACTTTTGAATAAATAAGAGGAAGACAATGTAGATGTTTTATAAACTAGTTTTTTATGTTTCTTAGTTTCTAAATACATTACACCTATGCGATCCTATCATGGAATTGTTATATGTTGTAATGTATTTAATTCAATTTTTATGTAATATGAATGAATGTAAAGAATGGGTCTTTATATTTGGTATTATAGGAAAGGTATTTCTAATCATTGTAAACTAGGATGAGAAAGCATTAGTAAAAACCCTAAGGATATTTATAAATATATATTACAATCCTAGTATTTTAGAAATGACCCTAAATAACCTATAATAAATCCAAATGTGTCCTAAACTGAAATTTTATTCTTGATTATGTGGTTTTCACAGTATGATTATTATTACTCACACAATTATTCTTGATTTTAGTCAATGGATTGAACCCAAAGAAACCGCATTAATGCTGAATGTGATGGGAAATTCCATGATTGTCCCCATGAGAAACCAAATTTTATGGGAGGTAGAATGAAAAATATTATATCCATGATCACACAACCTTCTCAAGATATAAATCATATAGGACTTCCAAATGAGAAAACAAGGGGGAAATTATATTGGATCCTTCATGAGGCAGTGTCCACCATCATTAAACATGTCTTTTGATCTATTAGTGGAAAAATAATGGATCGGTACCACCAAAAATATATTTTCAGTTCTACAATGTTCTAAACAAGATAAATTCATCTTATTAGTCTATAATTTAGAGGGATAATCTGATCAATGGTGAAATGGTATCAAGAATACGATGTAATGAAATGAAATTGAGTCCATGGAATGAGACGAGTTCGTCAACTAATATTTCAGTAAGTACATTCATTATATTCTTTAAAAAATACAGAGGAGTTCCTTGAACTTAAAAAATAATGATGAATCTCTTTGTACCTATGAATAAAATTTTACAAGATCTCAAAGGTATGCTTATAGAATTATTATCCAACCTAAGAGTAAAACTGGTCGATTTTTTAGTGCCTTAAAACCAAGTCTCTGAAGGGAATTAACCATAACAGACTTTAATAGCTATAAAAAAATTCATTGATTAGTTCTCAAGGTTGAGATAGAGATTGGAGGAACCAATCAGTCCTATAGATTAGATAAGAAGAGAAAAAAATTATTCAAAGGAAAATATAAAGAGCACACTAAAAAGAAGATGAGTTTTCCCTTAAGCTAAAATTGTGGAAAGAAACATGGAAGAAATTGCACTAATGGGACTAATAAATGGTTTAAGTGTGTAAAAGAAGTTCATCGGGCATTTGAATGCTGAATTGATGGGAAAATAAGTCTAGTGATGAGAATAAAGAAAAGGCTACACTGAATGAACCTCTTATATTTCAATTCTATAAGGTTAAGGAAATGGGAAATTATTCCATTCAATTCCCCAATAAAATGGTTATTGAGGATGATCGACATCAATAGACTCTTAAGAACAAAGAAAAAGGAAAGCCACATGAAATCACTACCGGAGACATGGAGTAGGATAATAAAGTGTTTATAGTTACATTTACCATACAATATAAATTATTAAATGTTTATTTTATTTTAGATCCACACACTCTTTTATTTTTGATTAATTTTCTAAGGTTATCTCTGTGTTACCTCAACAATTAGATATTGAGTAAGTAATGACAACTCCTAATGGAACAATAGTCGAATCAAAAGTTTATAATTCTTCTCTAGTTGTTGTTTGTGGGAAAGTTATTGCTGAAAATCTTATCATCGTTTCTATAATTTAATTTTATGTGATTCTTGGCATGGATTGTCATTCTCTATATAGAACTCATATTAAATTCCATGTAAGATAATTCACGTTTCACATAACAGATCAACCTATGATCATTTAATGTTTCAATGATGAATACAAACTTATAATAGAAATTTCTTCCATCTTATGGGTTTTGATTCCTATAAATGATGGTTATTTATCTCAAATAGTGGGAGAGAAACTCACAATTAATAACACACCCATTGTAATGAAGTTTGATGATGTATTTCTAGAGTAATTTTCTAGTCTCCCACCAAATCATGTAGTTGAGTTTTCAATATAACTCATACTGAGTTCTATGACTATTTCAAATACACCTTATAGAATGACCCCAATTTAGATGTAGGAATTTAAGAAGAAACTCTAGTAGAATCCTGATAAGTGATTCATATGCCCTATTGATCACCTTTAGGGAACAAGTTCTCTTTGTTGAGAAGAAATATGGATCAATGAGACTCTGTATTTATGATCAAAAATATAATAAGGTCGCTATCCAGAAAAAATAACATCTTCCCTGCACTGATGACATATTCAACCAACTACATAGAGATCAATACTTTTCCATGATTAATATATTATTAATATATCATCAATTAAGGTTCATTAATGGGGATATACCCAATATGGAATTATGTACATTCCATGAACACTATGAACTTATAATGATCCATTTTGGTCATAATAATTCCATCACAATCATTATGGATATAATGAATTGAGACTTTAGAGACTATCAAGATCAGTTTTTCATAGTATTTATAGAAGATATTATTTTCTATTCAAAGAGAATGAAATAATATGAAGACCACTTGATAATTGTACTAAAGACCCTGAGAAAATAGATGATTTATGAAAAATTTACCAAGTGTGATTTTTCGATTTAGAAAGTTTCATTTGTGGGTCACATAATCTCAAGTTATTGGATATCTATGGATCCAACAAAACTAAAGTTGTTGAAATTAGGTCAAGACTGAAAACAGTAACTATGATGAGAATTTTTCTTGGTTTGGTTGGATATTATCAATGTTTTGGGAAGGATTTTTCACGATCATCTAATACACTAACCAAGTTTACTTAGAAAAGAGTTATGTTCCTATAGACAGAAGAATGTGAAGTTAATTTCAATAAACTTAAAATATGTTTAGCTAGTGCACCTGTACTCACACAACATTGTAGTGTAGAATAGTTTGTGATCTATAGTGATGAATCCTTGAAGGGGCTGGGATGAGTTCTCATGAAAAATGATATGGTGATATCTTATGCCACATGAATGTTGAAAATCCATGTGAAAAATTACCCAACTTGTGATTTAGAGTTAGCTACAGTAATCATGGAATTAATGATATAGAGGCATTATCTTTATCTTGAAAGGTGTGATATTTATACTGATCATAAAACATTGAAGTTTATATTCACACAAATGGATCTCAATTTTGACCCAAAAATATGGTTGGAGATGATTAAAGATTATGAATGCTCAATACATTACTAACCTGGGAAATTGAACAAGGTTGAAGATGATTTAAGTCAATAAGACCATGCTAGCCTATCCTTTATAAGGGTAAAAAAAGATCCAATGTTTATATATTTTCAAAGGATGGATCTTAAAATTTTAAAGAAAGGGAGAAATTTTATCTTTATGAAATTAATTTTTAACCATCTATACATGTAAACATTAAAGAGGCATAAAATAATGATGTAGAGATATAAAATAAGGTGAGATATATTCCCAAATTCAACATTTATTGTGGTGAAATGATATGTCTTAGGCACTGGGGTTGTATTCCTCCCATATCAGAATTAAAGAAGGAGTTATTTGATGAGTCTCATAGTTCTTCATTATCTATTCACCCAAGAAGCACATAGATGCATAGGGGCCTAAAATAGTATATCTGGAGGGATGGAATGAAATGAGATGGCATCAAATATGTCTCTTTATGCTTGGATTGTATGCAAGTTAAATCTTAGAGACAGAAGTCTAAGGGATGTTAGAACCATTACCCATACAAGAATGGAAGTGGAAAATCATCACTATGGACTTTGTTGTTAGAATTCCCAAAACATCCAAAAGAATAATGCTATCTAGGTTATAATTGATCATCTTTTGAAGTTGTCATACTTCATTGCTATTAGGGATGATTTCTCTCTTGATCAACTTTCTAGGTTATATGTAAAGGAAGTTGTAAGATTGCATGGTGTACCGCTTTCCATTATATTTGATCAAGATCTTAGGTTTACCTTGAAGTTCTAGAAAAGTCTTCAGCATGCTATAGATAATTAATTTTTAGAACTTCTAATCATCCATATACAAATAGTCAATCTGAGAGGATAATTCAATATATGGAAGACAAGTTGAGATCTTTCTCTACAGATTTCAAAAGTGGTCACTACTGGGAAGCTGGGTTTTCCCAACGCTTGTTTCCCAATGGTTTTGTTGAACCATTGGTGTAGGGGTATAAAACAATTATTTCCCAATGGTTTGAAGAAACCATTGGGAAATCTAAAAATCTTTCTCCCTTTACCAACGGTTTTACAAAACTGTTGGTAACGACCATAACTTAGCAAGGCTTTCCCAATGGTTTGTGTAAACCATTGGTAAAGCTCACCTTTCCCAACGGTTTTAACAAACTGTTGGGAATGTTTTCCCCTAAAATCCTAGCATAATCGAGATCCCATCCACGTGATTGAACTGCTAAAGTTGAGACCTAAGATCTCTCCCGCTTGGAAAATCATTCCACCAGATCCATACTCAATCACAAAGTTGTTTTGTTCTACACTTCAAATCTGTAAGTAGTATGTTATGTTTAATGTTTTTCATATAATTTTTTTCTTTTCTGTTTTGATTTGGATTAAACCTAAGGTTCGTTCAGTGCGGTATACCCAACAATTTCAATTTTATTTGTTATTTGTTTTCTGTTTTTGTTCTGGTGTCATGTACGAATCAATTTTTGTTCTGTTTCTGTTTTCTGTTTTTGTTTTGGTGGGAGGTGCTGGGGGTGCAGTAGGTGGGGGTAGGGGGTTTTTTGGTGGGGTGTTTAGGTGGGGGGAGGGGGTTGTGCTGGTGGGGTGTTGAGGTGGGTGGTTGTACAGGTGGGGTGGGGGGGGGTTGTGCAGGTGGGGGTGGGGGGAGGGGTGGTTTGTGTATGTGGGGGTGCAAGTGGAGGGGGGTTGTTGTGCAAGTGGGTGGGGAGGAGGGGAGTGTGCAGGTTGGGGGTGGGCTGGGCAGGTCAGAGTCTGTTGGGGGGGTGAGGTGGGGGTTTTACAGGTGGGGGGTGGGGGTGGGTTGTGCAGGTGGGGGTGGGGGGGGGGGGGTTCAAGTGGGGGTGAAAGTGGAGGGGGTGTTGTTCAAGTAGGTGGGGGAGGGGAGTGTGCAAGTTGGGGGGTGGGCTGGGCAGGTGGGAGTCTGTTGGGGGTGAGGTGGGGGTGGGGTGTACAGGTGGTGGTGGGGGGAGGGGGCTGTGCAGGTGGGGTTGGGGGTGGGGGTTGTGCAAGTGGGGGTGTAGGTGGGGGTGGATGTGCAAGTGGGTGGGGGGAGGGGAGTGTGTAGGTTAGGGGTGGGCTGGGTAGGTGGTAGTATGTTGGGGCTGAGGTGGGGGGGGTGTATAGGTGGGGTGGCGGTGGGGGTGGGGGAGGGGGTTTGTGCAGGTGGGGGGTGGGTGAGGGGGTTGTGCAAGTGGGGGTGTAGGTGGGGGGGGGGGGGGGTTGTGCAGTCGGTGGATGGGAGGGGGGGTTGTGCAGGGGGAGTCTATTGGGGGTGAGGGTGGGGAGGGGGGTTATACAGGTGGGAAGTCATAACTTCCATAGTTCACCAAATAAGCACGGGGAATTCATCACTTCTAGAGATTTGGATAGTTTTGAGGCCTCTTTGGTTTTGGTTCTTGTCTAGTCATATTGATGAGTAAGGCATCACATGATCTAAAAGTGACATCAACTATATAGGATGAATTCCTTCTCCCGCAACACATTTTTCTAGAAATAATATATCCTTGGAAGGTTGTGGGAGCCTTTTAGAATCCAATGCCCCAATATTTTCCTAATTTCAAACTTGATACATCAAGTTATCAAGTCACTAATCCTACCAAATTGCATTTTCACTAAAAAATACTATTCTAATCCTTAACACCCATATTTGGTTTTTCATAACATGAATGAAAACCCAATTAAATCTCATAGCTCTCAATCACACCCCTGTGGACAGCTTGCCCACCCCCCTGGACACCCCCTACCCCGTGGATAGCCCTGCCACCCCTCGTGGACAGTCTGCCCACGACCCCTGGGAAACCTTGTACCCCCTGGACAAACCCCTCATCCCCTGTGGAAAGCATGCCCACCCCCTAGACACCCCCAACTCCCTAGACAGCCCCCAACCTCATGGACAGCCCGACCACCCCCTAAACACCCCCCCACCCCCCATACTCCCCAACCCCTGGACACCTTGTACCCCCTGGAAATCCCCCCCCCCCCCCCACCCCCACCCCCATGGGATAGCCCGCCCACCCCCCTGAACTCCCCCTCCCCCCTAGAACAGAACCCTCCACCCTCGTGGACAGCTCGCCCACCCCCTGGACACCCCGTACCCCCTGGATAACCCTGCCACCCCCGATTACACAGAAGCAAATAACTCTACATTTCCCCCAATTTCTAGAAGCCCCCACACAGGTGAACCCTAACCTGAGGTCTTCCATCTGATCGGCTGCAACTCCCCCTTCCAGGTTAGACTCCTTCAACCTCTTCCCAAATACAGACATAGAAGCCCTCATTGAGGTAATTGACATGGTTGGGGTTGTGGGGTAGGTGGTTTTCCTTTTTTATAGTGGGTGATATGGTACTTTATGTGGACTTTAGTTTGGGTGTTATGAAATGTACTAACCTTTCACAATATTTCCATTTTTAGAATCAATAACTTATTTAAAAAACTCTCTTTACACATTCTGCATCTTTCATGAAAAGCCTTCACATTGTAATATCTTGAACAATGTTTTATCAGGTCTATGGTGACTTCTTGGTATGTGATAAATGAAAAAATTACAAAACACATCTCAACCCAAATCTAGGCACACATAACTGAATTAATTAGTATATCTTTACATTATTTTAATAGTTCACTACATCAACTAGAAACCCCTTCCATTATCATTTACTTAAATGTATTTTCTATTAAAGTTCAATCATATTGAATTCTTTATGACAAAATGACTTATATAAATTCTTTTTACAGAATGGAAAGAAGTTGGATGTATGAAACTGATCGGATCTCAAGCGATTTTCAAAACAATTTGAGGAGATTTATAGATTTTTCATTTCACAATACTTCAGATAGCAGTTGCATACACTGCCCATGTTCCAATTATGTTAGTAGACCTTGGTTGAGCCGTGAAGAAGTTAGCTACCACATAACCAAAAATGGTTTTCAAGCAAACTACTTTCTGTGGTATCACAATGGGGAGAAAATGAAATCTCAAATTGGTGATGATCGAAATGAAAGGACTGGAATGGAGAATTTGTTAGATGATCGGTTTCTGTTTATTCGTCATCATGAAAAAGAAAGGATTTTGACTCAAGAAGACTTCTATATGAGGATAGCTGATGCATCTAGTGAAAAGGATGATATTTATAGGGTGAAAAAATTGAATGATGCTGCCACGACTCCAGTATATCGAAAATGCGATAAAATGAAAAACCTGGAATTTTTAATCTGATTGTTTCATGGGAAAACTATGTATGGGATTTCTAATACAGCAATTGATTACATTCTTACCCTCTTGAAGGATTTACATCTAGATGATGCAGATATTCCCTCAAACCACTATATGGAATGGAATTTAGTTGAGGAACTTGGATTTTCAAGAAACAAAATTCATGCTTGCCTGAAATATTTGCAGTTTATTTTGGGAGGAAACCGTTGAACGAAATGATTGTATAAAATGTGGCACATCCCGCTGGAAGTCAAAATATGATGGAACACCATCCCGCGTTACACAAAAAGCAATGTGGAACATTCCATTGATCCCCATACTTCAGAATCTTTTTATGTCTGATGAAATATCAATAAAAATGAGATGGCATGATACCGAGAGAAAGAAGACTAATGATGAGATGGTTCATCTTGCAGATGGATTTTCATGGCAGATATTTGATGCTCGACATCCTAATTTTGCAGTTGACATGCATAATGTGAGGCTGGGTCTTTCATGCGATGGTTTTAATCCGTTTGGGTAGATGCTTACTTCGCACAGCACATGGAAAGTTTTTATACACATTTATAATCTTCCCCCATGGTTGTGTATGAAAAAACCTTTCACTTTCATGAGTATACTCATATTTGTTCCTTCTGATCTCGGCATTGATATTGATGTATAGATGCAACCTTTAATAAAATAGTTGAATCTTCTTTGGGATGTGGGTGTGCACACATACGATGCATGTTCGAAAGACATATTTCATATGCGTGATGCGCTTATGTGGACGATCAATGATTTTTTGGCTTATGCAATGATGTCTGGATGGATCATGAAGGGAAAATTGTCATGTCCAGTTTGTATGAAGAATACATGATCCAGAAGACTGAAACATCACTGTAGTTTCAGTTTTATGGGGCATCGACGATTCTTGCCAAAGTATCATCCATATAGAATGAAACGTCGAAGATTTGATAATACCATAGAGACTGATAGTCCACCTCAGTGTATTTCTGGAACTGAAGAGCTTAATTAATTGAAAGATTTCAGTTTTTCATTTGGGAAGGGTCAAATGAAATCTGGAAAGAGAAAGAATGTTTCCACTGAAACCTATTACAATTGGAGTAAGAGGAGTATCTTTTTTTATTTCCCTTATTGGTCAACCAATTTGTTATGTCATTTCTTAGACGTAATGCATATTGAAAAGAATATATTTGAAATGTTTCTTTCAGTTCTTCTAAATTTCAAGGGGGAGACAAAAGATGATTTACGATCTTGGCGTGACTTGGTGGATTGGGGCATCAAACCAGAATTGCATCCTATGCGTATTAGTGAAAATAAATGGAAACTTCCATGTGCTTCTAATGTGATGACACCTATGGAAAAAAACAATTTCTCGAAGTATTAGAGACTATTAGAGTTCCTGATGGCTATTCAAGCAACATATCTAAACGGTTCAACAGAAGATAGTTGAAGCTAAAGTCTTTGAAGACTCGTGATTATCACGTTATACTGCATGAGTTTCTTCCAATAGCAATCCGTCATCTTTTTTCCAATAATGTAAGGGTGGATATTATTCGTTTGTGCCATTTTTTTAGAGATATTTGTGCTAAGAAGTTGTCCAAGTCTTTCTTGCAAAAAATGTTGACAAATTCCCCATTAATTTTGTGTGAGTTGGAGAAAATATTTCCTCCATCATTTTTCACATGAATGCTGCATCTGACTATCCATATTCCCACTAAAATACTTCTCGGAGGACCTGTTTCGTTTCGTTGGATGTATCCAACTGAAATAAATTTTTTCACATTAAAGTCTTATGTCTGAAACAGAAATCATCCCGAAGGTTCTATCATGAATGGTTACTTGGCTCAAGAATGTATGGATTTCTGCTCGATGTATTTGTCTAATCTTACTAAAATATTGAAAAGACCAATGAGAAATGAAGAAGAATAGTATGAGAAAATTTAACCCAGTTTTCCATCACTTCCTCAAACAGGAGGAATTCCTGGATCATATACATTGAAGACATTAAGCCATGAAGAGCGGGAGATGGAACATCACAAAGTTTTGTTCAACTGTGATTTGTTCGATGAATATATCAGGTAACTAAATTGATTATGTATATCTTACATATATATCTATTAAACTATTCATATTTTTTATCTACAGGGAACATAAAACAATGATAAATAGGAAGCATCGTTCTTTATCTTTGAGAAGGAGAGAGACTTTTCATAGCAAAGAGTTTTCTACTTGGTTAAAATTGAAGGTATAAAAAAATTAATGTTTAAAATAATTATATCAATATTTAATTAAGTTTAATATTCATTTATATTGAAGGTATTGAGTTTTTCTGCTGACTCTGTCTCTAAGGAAATAAGAGCTTTGTATTTTGGTCCTAATACCGTGGTTCGTGACTGTAAATCAATTGTTATCAATGGGTACAAATCTATTGTCACTGAACGAGCAAAGAACATGAGAACACAACATGATGATGTTATGGTTACTGCCACAACAGAGTGTTATGCTAGTGCATTAGATAGTAGATCGTGATTTGAAAATGTGGGTTATTATAGAGTTGTTGAGAAAATAATAATATTGTATTATTACTCTCATGGACGAGTCACAATGATGAAATGTCATTGGTTTGATTCGATGACGAGACATGGAACATTTATTGATGATTGTGGATTTAGAGTAATTAGTATGACTCGCACTCTTGCAACCAAAGAACCATATGTATTGGCATAAATGGCTAAACTAGTTTTTTATGTCAAAGACCAACTTCAACCTGAATTTGGTGTAATAGTTGAAGTAATTCCAAGACATATTTTTGATGATGGTGATGATGGAATTGACACTGTCCCTAGTGCCATTGGAACCAATCCATTTATTTCTTTTGATGACTCAAATAGCTCAATTTTCAGAGTTGATTGTGAACCTGAAGTTGTGGTTGAAAATATATAGAATCATTCATCCATGTTCTCAATTCTTTTGTTTTACCTAGAGTTGTGTTGTTAAGGTTGGTAATATTCAAATTGATTTAGTATTGATCACAAATATGTTTTAGCTGACTTGACCATTATGTGAATTTACAATGTTTATTGGTTTCAGTTTTATTTGAATTTCATTTTCTAATTTGGAATTGAACTGTATTCAAACATATTCAAACAATATTTCTAACTTGGTAAACATTACAACTTGTCTGATTTATTAAATCCATTCAATCTCTTTTAAAACAATTGATAGTCGACTTGACCGTTATGTGAATTTTCAATGTTTATTGGTTTCAGTTTTATTTGAATTTCCTTTTCTAATTTGGAATTGAACTATATTCAAACATAGTAAAACAATATTTCTAACTTGGTGAACATTAAAACTTGTATGATTTATTAAATTCATTCAAGCTCTTCTAAAACAATTGATTGCTGACTTGACCGTTATGTGAATTTTCAATGTTTATTGTTTGTAGTTTTATTTGAATTGCATTTTCTAATTTGGAATTGAACTGTATTCAAACATAGTCAAACAATATTTCTAACTTGGTGAACATTAAAACTTGTATGATTTATTAAATCCATTCAAACTCTTTTAAAACAATTGATAGCTGAATTGACCATTATGTGAATTTTCAATGTTTATTGGTTGCAGTTTTATTTGAATTGAATTTTCTAATTTGGAATTGAACTGTATTCAAACATAGTCAAACAATATTTCTAACTTGGTGAACATTAAAACTTGTATGATTTATTAAATCTATTCAAGCTCTTCTAAAACAATTGATAGCTAAATTACCAATGAATCCCCCTATTCTCTCATATATTTAGTTTTTTGTGTTACACATTAGTTTTATTTTTCTAATTAATTACATATTTGTTTTCAAAAGCAGGAAATGAAGCCAATTGAAGAGAGACGAAGGAAAAAAATGATGGAGAACAATCGTCGAATGATGGAGTTGGAAATTCCATCATTAGTACCTGTAGTGAGTAATTTATTTCTAATTGATATATTTAAAGAATATATAATGTCATGTGATTAATGTTTTTGTAAACATTTTTGTAGGATACACCTATACATTGAAAGTTATTCGATGAGGAGCTTAGTACTGGTCCTATTACTCAGGCCGGTGGTATGAGGAGGGTTCGTACCAGAGGTGGACGAGCAGCTGTGCGTACCCGACTAGACCATGCCCCTCCCACTGACATGTCATCCTTCCCATATTCTGATCCCAGTGTGTCATTAGGGACACACGGGATATTTAGGCCTCCCATGTTTTCGCTACCTTCTGCATCTTCTGGCCCATCATTTTCACATCCCATGATGATTCCCACTCCCCAGTCAGCATCCGGTCAGACAGCTATCACATCTTCTTTTCCTTCTACTTCTATCTCTCTGAGCTTCTAAGTTCCATCGTCTTCGACTCTTGTTCCACCACAGGGTGTTCCATCAGTTTCTGTGGATCCAGCGGCGCTCAGTGATCAGACAAGCACAGGTATATTCATAGAACCCTAACAAATTTTTATAGAAATATTTATTTTCATTATGACATGTTTTGATGAAATATTTTTTTTTCATTCATGACAGATACATATACTGACAAGAGGCATGGGCGGGGGTGTACACGCATGTGTTCGGTGTGGAACCGCCACACACAGGTTATGGTGGATTATAATGAAGACAACTAAATGGTTGAGAAAACAGGGCAGCAATGTCGAAGTTTTTTGGCGACGCTTGCCAAATACTCCGACATCATTCTCGTCAGCCCGCTATCGTGGAGACATTTGACACATGAGGTCAATGATAGATCTTGGGCATAGATATGGGTAAAAAATCTGTTCTATTTAATTCCATTAATTATTTTTGTATTTATATAAATTAATATTTTGATTTCAGCATCGATTTAATTTTCCCGATGGTGAGGGTGCACGAACGGAACATCTAAAGGATTTAGGCAAGCTTTGGAGAGCCTACAAGCATGAGTTGTATATTGGCTGGGTTACTAGAGTTGGCACTGAGTTAGAGGCAGTACCAGTGGTGGATTATTGTCCTATAGAGCAGTATTGTCAGATGATTACTCATTGGACAAGTACCCAGTTTAAGGTATTAATAACATTAAAGGTATTTAAATAATAACTTTCATGTTTTTCATTAATACTATCTGTTGCATTTTCAAATTTTATTTCGGAATCATATTGAAAAAATAAAAAGAACATTGATGCAAAAAAATACCTCCACACATTGGGACGCACTATGATGCCTGATCATGAGAGGAATCAGGTATGACAATTGTTTATAAGTTTTTTTTACGACTTACACTTTCTTTTTTTACCTCAATTACTTAATAGTTTTCTAAATCTTTCATATAACTTTAGTTTTCAATGTCATTGTAAAGGAAAATACAAAATATTGAAGGACGTGTGCCTCGAGCAAAACTGTTTTGCTCGAGTTGACGAAAAAAGGATGGAAGTGCCGTCAACGAAGCGACTCAACAGCAGATTGTAAGTTTTAATCTATTGAATTTATATTTTAATATCTATTTTGTAACTTAATGGTGTATTTATATTTGTAACAGGCTGCTTTAGAGGCCCTCGATGCCCAAGAACCATACAATTTTGGGCCAACAAATCACTTACATCAGGTGTTGGGAGAGGAGCATTATTGCAGAGTACGCTGCCGACCAAGGATAGCCCCGACAAGGTATTGGCCCTCCTCAGGTACGAGCTGTAGTGCCACCGAGCTGCAGCAAGTTATGGCACAGGCAGAACAAGCTAAGAAAAGGGCCACAGAGACGGCATAATAGTCTGCTAGGGAAAATAGTTCATTTATAAAATTTATTGAAGTTCTATGTCCTACACTTCCAGCAGAGGCCAGCCCAGCTTTTGATGGGTATATGTCGTCGATACATTCTATATATGGTGCACCAGGTGGAAGTTCTAGTAGTGGTCAAGACGATTTCTATCTTGACGATGATGATGGAAAGGATTCTGATGCGGAAGAGGAGGGAGAAGAGGATGGTGAGGTGGGTGGCGAGGGCGAGGAGCAGGGTGAGGACGAGGAGGAGGGCGAGGGCAAGGAGGGCGAGGATGATGATGGGGACGAGGACGAGGGTGATGATGATGATGGTGATGTCGGACAAGTTGATCCATTACATTTTTTACTGATATTACTGAGATTTGATATTTAATCTATTCTAGTTGTTGGTTTTATCTAGACTCATAGTATAGTATTGGAGTTGAGTTATTTTTATATATTATCTGTTTTTATTGATGTTGTTGTTTTTTAGTAGTTATGTGTTTGGGAACCCCCCTCCTTCCTGGACCCTGTACAACCCCCCACCCTCCCCCTGGACCCCGGATAGCCCTGTCGGACAGCCCCCCCCCCCCCCCCACCCTCTTCTTTGGACCCAGGACAACCCCCCGAACACCCCCCGGACAGCCCCCGGACAGCCCCCCGAACAGCCACCCGGACAGCCCCCCCACCCTCCTCCCTGGACCCTGGACAACCCCCCAGACTGCCCCATAGACATCCCCCTGGACAACTCCCCACCCTCTTCCTTGGACCCCAGACAACCCCCCGAACACCCCCGGACAGCCCCCGGACAGCACCCCGAACATCCCCCCGGACAGCCCCCCCACCCTCCTCCCTGGACCCCGAACAACCCCCCGGATATCCCCCCAGACATCCCCCCCACCCTCTTCCTTGGACCCCGGACAACCCCCCGAACAACCCCGGATATCCCCCAGACAGCCCCCCACCCCCCACCCTCCTCCCTGGACCCCATACATCCCCCCGGACAGCCCCCCGGACATCCCCCCAGATAGCCCCCCCCCCCCCACTCTCCTCCTTGGACCCTAGACAACCCTCGAACACCCCCCTAATAGCCCCCCGCACAGCCCCCCCCCCCCCCACCCTCCTCCCTAGACCCCGGACAGCCCCCCAAACTGCCCCCTAGACAGCCCCCCGCACAGCCCCCCCACCCTCGTCCTTGGACCCAGGACAACCCCCCCCCCCCCCCACAGCCCCCCCACCCTCCTCCTTGGTCCCCGGACAGCCCCCCAGACACCCACCGAACAGCCCCCCGGACAGCCCCGCCGGACATCCCCCCCACCCTTCTTAATTTCATTTAATAATAGAAAAGCTATAATATATATTTTATTTATTTTCATCATGATAATCAATTTAAATCACATTTACACATCTAATCAATATCATATATTCTTGGTATGTTATAAAAGAGATGTATTCATTGGGCATGACATTGTTAGATCTGAAATGTTTCATAGAATTATAAACTAGAATCTAATCCATACTAAGAATGATATAAAAATATTTTATATAAATATCCACAAGATTTTAAGTAAATACCATTCCACTAATAGACACATGAGGATTCTCATAAAATGGAAAACATTTTAAGTACATATGAAACACTGACCAAATTCATTTGGTTTCTATTGAAACTTTAGGAGAACGATCCATGGGTCATATGTGACGTGTATGAATCAACCCCTCCTCAATCTGAGGTGCGATGTGGCCGCCGCCACTCAAAGTGTCTGCCTTTTGTTTCAAAAGGACGCCATTTTAATTGAAAAACATCAACTGGCATACGAAAAACCAACCTAACGCATTCGGATTGTGTCGATAATTTAGAACAACGATCCATGGGTCATATGTGATGTGTAAGAGTCAACCCCACCTCAATTCGAGGCGCGGTGTAGCCGCCACCACTCAATGTGACTGTCTTTTGTTTCAAAAGGATGTTATTTTAAGTGAAAAACATCAAATGACATACGGAAAATCGACCAAACGCATTCGGATTGTGTCTATACTTTACCAAAACAATCCATGGGAAATATGTGATGTGTATGAGTCAACCCCGCCTTAATCTGAGGCATGGTGTGGCCAGAATCACACTAAGTGGCTCTCTTTTGCTTAAAATGGACAACATTTTAAGTACATATGGAAAACTGACCAAACGCATTCGGTCTCCATTGAAGCATTAGGAGAACGATGCATAAGTCATATGTGACATGTACGAATCAACTCTGTCTCAATCTGAGATGCGGTGTGGTCGGCACCACTCAAAGTGTCTGCCTTTTGATTCAAAAGGACGTCATTTTAATTGAAAAACATCAACTGGCATACAAAAAAGTGACCAAACACATTCGTATTGTATCTATACATTATCACAACGATCCATGGGTCATATATGACGTGTACGAGTCAACCCCTCCTCAATCTGAGGTGCGGTGTGGCCGCCACCACTCAAAGTGTCTGTCTTTTGTTTCAAAAGGACGTCATTTGAAGTGAAAAACATCAACTAGCATTCGTAAAACCGACCAAACGCATTCGGATTGTGTCAATAATTTTCCACAATGATCCATGGGTCATATGTGATGTGTATGAGTCAACCACACTTTAATCTGAGGCACAGTGTGCCCAAAATCACTCTAAGTGTCTCTCTTTTTCTTAAAATGGACAACAATTTAAGTACATACGGAAAACCAACCAAATGCATTCGATTTCCGTTGAAACTTTAGGAGAAAGATTCATGGGTCATATGTGATGTGTAAAAATCAACCCCGCCTCAATATGAGATGTGGTGTGGCCGGAACCACTCAAAGTGTCTGCCTTTTGTTTCAAAAGGTCGTCATTTTAATTGAAAAACATCAACTGGCATATGGAAAGCCTACCAAACGCATTCAGATTGTGTCGATACATTAGCACAACGATACATGGGTCATATGTGATGTGTACAAGTCAACCCCGCCTCAATCTGAGGTGTGGTGTGGCCGCCACCACTCAAAGTGTTTGTCTTTTGTTTCAAAAAGTAGTCATTTGAAGTGAAAAACATCAACTGGCATACGGAAAACCAAACAAACTCATTCGGATTGTGTCGATACATTAGCACAACGATCCATGGGTCATATGTGACGTGTATGAGTCAACCCTACCTTAATCTGAGGCATGTTGTGGCCGGAATCACTCTAAGTGGCTCTCTTTTGCTTAAAATAGACAACATTTTAAGTACATACGGAAAACCGACCAAACGCATTCGGATTGTGTCAATACATTAGCACAATGATCCATGGGTCATATGTGACGTGTACGAGTCAACCCCGCCTTAATCCAAGGCATGGTGTGGCCGCCACCACTCAAAGTGTCTGTCTTTTGTTTCAAAAGGACGTCATTTTAATTGAAAAACATCAACTGGCATACGGAAAACTGACCAAACGCATTCGGATTGTGTCGATACTTTAGCACAATGATCCATGGGTCATATGTGACGTGTACGAGTCAACCCCACCTCAATATGAGGCTTGGTGTGGCTGGTAGCACTCCAGGTGTATGTATTTTGTTTAAAATGGACATCATTTCAGGTAAAAATATATGGTATACAAAAAACCGATCAAATTATGAATTGACTTCTTGATTCCACATATAATTGTCATCTAAATTTTAAATTGAATTCTAAATGAATTGTGTATATTTATAATTACGTTATGAATTCTAATTTAATTATGGATGTATATAGTTCCAGCATTATATGTTAAATGTGTATGAATTTGTTCTCTATATGTAGGTGTTAGTTGGTTATTGCAGGTACAATAATTGTATTTGTATGTGTTAGTTTATTTCAGGTACAATAATTGGATTGAAAATGAGAGGGAACCCACAAAATGAGACCTGGTGGGAAAATTGGAGAGCTGGAGGGAAAATTAGAGAGCTGCTGGGAAAATTGCAGAGCTGCTATGCAATTTTCCCCAATATAGTCTATGCCAACGGTTTGAAATCGTTGGTATAGCAAGTCTGGGTTTTGTTTTACCAACAGTTCATAAAACCGTTGGTAAAACACTTTTCCCAACGGTTTAGAAACTGTTGGGAAAGAGGAGATCTTGGGTTTTTTCCAACGGTTTGCCAGAACCGTTGGTATAGGGTAATTTTTCTCCACCCTATCCCAACGGTTCACTGTAAAACGTTGGGAAAAGCTTTTCCCAACTGCTTACTTCCCTACGGTTTTCATAACCGTTGGTATAACATATACCAATGGTTTTGCAGCCTTTCCCAACAATTCTAAACCGTTGGGAAATCCTGAATTTCAAGTAGTGAATATCCATTGGATGAATACCAACAATATTTTAAGTATATAACATACATATATCTCATTAATTTTGTTACCAAAATTAATTCACTTAAAAATAAAACTATCAAAATGATTTATATTTTTCATAAATAATTGATAGCCAATGATTTCATAATGAATTTTCATAAGTTAGTCATACATATTCCCACTAGCCTAATGGCTAGGCTATAATGACAATATCATAAAAAGGGAATCTTGTGGTCTATAAAAACACACAATTGCAGGAAACTCAAGCTACTAAAGAATATATATTATTTAATGAAAAAATTTCATAAAAACATACAGGTGTTATATTTTACCCCCCTAAACTGAATTTTTCCATTGAAATTCGTCATATTTAAACCTATAGATGAGGATACCTCTCCATCATCATATGATCACGTTCCAATGTAGCTTATTTAAATTTGTGAAACCACCATAAAATGGTAACCTATAGAGTGGTTTTTTTTCATAGAACATTTTATCCACCATCCAGAATATCTATAGATTGTTCTTTATATGAAAGATCGTTCTCTAGCATTATGAATTCTAAGTTTAGTAAATGTGAAGGATCAGGTATGTAAATTCTCAAGAGAGATACATGTAATACATCAGGTACATAATATAGATTCTTTGGAAGCACCCATTGGTAATCTACCTTCCCAACATGATCTAGAATTTCAAAAAGACTGATATATATATGGGGCCTTACTTTCCCTTTATTACAAATATTATTACTCTCTTGCAGGGGGATATTCTTAAAAACAACTTATCACCCAATTCAAAATCTAGTTCTTTTCTTCAGCTGTCAGTAAAACTTTTTTGTTGACTCTAATGTGATCTTTTTTGTTGTTGAATACTAGATTTAAAGCTATTGTTGTATGAAAATTTCAACAAAGGAAGTTGTTGATCACAACCCACTACTAGAAATGCAGGATTTTCCAACAGTTTAGAACTATTGGGAAATGCTGCAGAACTATTGGTATATGTTATACCAACGGTTCTACAAACCGTAGGGAAGTAAGCTGTTGGGAAAAGCTTTTCCCAACGGTTTACAGTGAACCATTGGGATAGGGTGGAGAAAAATTACCATATCCCAACGGTTCTGGAAAACCGTTTGAAAATCTTTTTCCCCACGGTTTACAACCGTTGGGATAGAGTGCTGAAAATTACCATGTTTTCCCAACAGTTTGGCCAAACCGTTGGGAAAAACCCAAGATCTCCTCTTTCCCAATAGTTTTTAAACTGTTGGGAAAAGTGTTTTACCAATGTTTATATGAACCGTTGGTAAAACAAAACCCCGACTTTCTATGCCAATGGTTTCAAACCGTTGGCAAAGCCTATGCTGGGGCAAATTACACAACAGCTCTGAAATTTCCCAGCAGCTCTCCAATTTGCCCACTAGCTCTCCAATTTTCCCACCAGGTCTCATTTTGTGGGTTCCCTCTCATTTTCAATCCAATTATTGTACCTACAATAAACTAACACATACATATACAATTATTGTACCTGAAATAACCAACTAACACTTACATATAGAGAACAAATTCAAATACATTTAACATATAATGCTGAAACTATACACATCCATAATTAAATTAGAATTCATAACATAATTATAAACATACATAATTCATTTAGAATTAAATTTAAAATTTAGATGACAATTATATGTGGAATCCGGAAGTCAATTCATAATTTGATCAATTTTTTGTATACCATATATTTTTACCTGAAATGATGTCAATTTTAAACAAAATACATACACCTAAAGTGCTACCGGCCACACCGTGCCTCGGATTGAGGCGGGGTTGACTCGTACATGTCACATATGACCCATGGATCATTGTGCTAAAGTATCGACACAATCTGAATGCGTTTGGTCAGTTTTCCGTATGCCAGTTGAAATTTTTCAATTAAAATGATGTCTTTTAGAAACAAAAGGCAGACACTTTGAGTGGTGCCAGCCACATCGTGTCTCATATTGAGGCGAGGTTGATTCGTACACATCACATATGACCCATGGATCATTCTCCTAAAGTTTCAACAAAAACCGAATGCATTTGGTCGGTTTTCCATATGTACTTAAAATGTTGTCCATTTTAAACAAAAGAGAGCCACTTAGAGTGATTCTGGTCGCACCGTGCCTCTAATTAAGGCGGTGTTGACTCGTACACGTCACATATGACCCATGGATCATTGTGCTAATGTATCGACACAATCCAAATGCGTTTGGTCGGTTTTCCGTATGCCAGTTAATGTTTTTCACTTCAAATGACGTCCTTTTGAAACAAAAGACAGACACTTTGAGTGGTGGCGTCTACATCGTGCCTCAAATTGAGGCAGGGTTGACTTGTACACGTCACATATGACCCATAGATCGTTGTGCTAAAGTATCTACACAATATGAATGCATTTGGTCGGTTTTCCGTATGCCAGTTGATGTTTTTTAATTAAAATGACGTCCTTTTGAAACAAAAGGCAGACACTTTGAGAGGTGGAGGTCACACCGCACCTCTGATTGAGGAAGGGTTGACTCTTACATGTCACATATGACCCATGGATCATTGTGCGAATATATCGACATAATCTGAATGCGTTTGGTCGGTTTTCCATATGCCAGTTGATGTTTTTCAATTAAAATGACGTCCTTTTGAAACAAAAGGCAGACACTTTGGGTGGTGCTGGCCACACCTCACCTCAGATGGAGGCAGAGTTGACTTTTACACGTCACATATGACCCATGGATCGTTCTCCTAAAGTTTCAATGGAAACCAAATGCATTTGGTTGGTTTTCCGTATGTACTTAAAATGTTGTCCATTTTAAACAAAAAAGAGCCACTTATAGTGATTATGGCCACACCGTGCCTCCTATTAAGGTGGATTTGACTCGTACACATCACATATGACCCATGGATAGTTGTGTTAAAGTATCGACACAACCTGAATGCTTTTGGTCACTTTTCCGTATGTCAGTTGATATTTTTCACTTAAAATGACGTCCTTTTGAAACAAAATACAGACACTTTGAGTGGTTCCGACCACACCACACTTTGGATTGAGGTGGGGTTCACTCGTAAAAATCACATATGACCCATGGATCATTGTGATAAAGTATAAACACAATCCGAATGCGTTTGTCAGTTTTCCGTATGCCAGTTGATGTTTTTCAATTAAAATGACATCCTTTTGAAACAAAAGGCAGACACTTTGAGTGGTGGCGGCCACATTGCACCTCGAATTGAGACAGGTTGACTCGTACACTTCACATATGACCCATGGATCGTTTTTCTAATGTATCAACACAATCCGAATGCGTTTGGTCGGTTTTCCGTATGCCAGTTGATGTTTTTCAATTAAAACGACGTCCTTTTGAAACAAAAGGAAGACACTTTGAGTGGTGTCGGATACACCGTGCCTCAGATTGAGGCGTAGTTTACTCGTACACGTCACATATGACCCATGGATCATTCTCCTAAAGTTTCAATGGAAACAGAAGGTGTTTGTTCTGTTTTCTATATGTACTTAAATTGATGTCCATTTTAAGCAAAAGAGAGCCACTTCGAGTGATTTCGGCCACACTGTGGCTCAAGTTAAGGCAGCGTTTACTCGTACATGTCACATATGACCCATGGATTGTTTTTCTAAAGTATCGACACAATCTGAATGTGTTTGGTCGGTTTTCCAAATGCCAGTTGATGTTTTTCACTTCAAATGACGTCCTTTTGAAATAAAAGACCTACACTTTGAGTGGTGGCGGCCACACCGCGCCTTAGATTGAGGCGGGGTTGACTCTTATATTCCACATATTACCCATGGATCGTTGTGATAATGTATCGACACAATCCGAATGCATTTGGTCACTTTTCCATATGCCAGTTGATGTTTTTCAATTAAAATGACGTCCTTTTGAAACAAAAGGCAGACACTTTGAGTGGTTCCAGCCACACTGCGACTCAGATTGAGGGAGGGTTGACTCATACATGTATCATATGACCCAAGGATCATTGTGCTAAAGTATCTACACAATCTGAATGCGTTTGTTTGGTTTTCCGTATGCCAGTTGATGTTTTTCAATTAAAATGACGTCCTTTTGAAACAAAAGGAAGACACTTTGAGTGGTTCCGGCCACACCACTCCTCGTATTGATGCGGGGTTGACTCGTACACGTCACATATGACCCATGGATCGTTCTCCTAAAGTTTCAATGGAAACCGAATGCGTTTGGTCGGTTTTCCGTATGTACTTAAAATGTTGTCCATTTTAAACAATATAGAGCCACTTAGAGTGATTCCGGCCACATTGTGCCTCAGATTAAGGTGAGGTTGACTCGTACACATCACATATGACCCATGGATCATTTTGATAAAGTATCAACACAATACGAATGCATTTGGTTGCTTTTCCGTATGCCAGTTGATATTTTTCACTTAAAATAACGTCCTTTTGAAACAAAAGACAGACACTTTGAGTGGTGTCATCCACACCGCGTCTTGGATTGAGCCGGGGTTGACTCGTGCACGTCATATATTACCCATGGATCATTGTGATAAAGTATCGACACAATCCGAATGCGTTTGTCAGTTTTCCATATGCTAGTTGATGTTTTTCAATTAAAATGACATCCTTTTGAAACAAAATAAATACACTTTGAGTGGTGGTGGCCACACCACACCTCGGATTGAGCCAGGGTTGACTCATACATGTCACATATGTGCCATGGATCATTGTGCTAAATTATCGACACAATCCGAATGCGTTTGTCAGTTTTCCGTATACCAGTTGATGTTTTTCAATTAAAATGACGTCCTTTTAAAACAAAAGACAGGCACTTTGAGTGGTGGCGGCCACACCACACCTCGGATTGAGGCGGGGTTGACTTGTACATGTCACATATGACCCATGGATCGTTGTGCTAATGTAACGACACAATTCGAATGTGTTTGGTCGGTTTTCTTTATGTACTTAAAAGGTTTTCAATTTCAAGACAAAGAGAGCCACTTAGAGTGATTCCGGCCACACCATGCCTCATATTAAGGCAGGGTTGACTCTTACTTGTCACATATGACCCATGGATCATTTTTCTAAAGTATCGACACAATCTGAATGCATTTGGTCGGTTTTCCGTATGCCAATTGATGTTTTTTCACTTAAAATGATGTCCTTTTGAAACAAAAGACAGACACTTTGAGTGGTGGCGGCTGAAAGAGCGCTGTCGTGGGCGCCCTCAAATGATTAATGTGATTTTGGGGTACTTAGGTGCAGTAGAGTGGCTGACCAAGGTCGTCTCTCAAAGGAGGAAGTGAATTTTAACAACTTTTTAAAGGAATTCTAAAAATAAAATAAAATAGAATAAAATAAAAATACTACTTTAAAGGATTGGGGTTTTTTTATAGTTTATGAATCTAGAAGAATTTTTCTGTAAGAATATTGTATATTTTTTTTTTTTAGTTTTGAAATGAATTTTGATTAAAATGACACAACAAGAAGATGTTTTTTTTAGAAATCTATTTTTAAAGGTGTAATTGATCTAACTCTACCTCTTCATTCACTTATTAATCATTATCATTTAAATCAATATCCACTTAATTATGATCCCCTAATTTTTTATCCCTCGAACCCTATGAGAGTTAACTTAACCACAAAGATGAAATTACTTAAACCCTAGGCTAGCTTCGGAACACGCAATCGCAGCACCATGCTTTGATTGTTGTTCTAAGGATAGCTTATGTTCAGTGGTTAATTATAGCACATATTCATTCTGTAAATGAGGATGAATTGTGTTTAGGGATTATATTTGAACTCTACAAATTTATCTCGTGTGGTCTTGTATTACTGATTAAGATTACGCTCTCACAATTTACACAAAATCCCGACCTCGCGTGTTTTTGTGTTAATTGTTCAATTGCTTGATTAGTTTCTTGTAATCTAAAAACACAATTCATGGATCATATTATATGAATTACAGTATCTCATTGATTCAAAATAATTAATTGAAGAGGGTAGAAGATAGATCGATTACTAAAAGACTACTCTTCCATGGGTGGCGTAATCATCGTAGAAGCGTTTTGCATGTGAAAAGGTTTATAATGGGTATAACCCAATAACGCTTCTACTCAAGAATTACAGCCCAAAGAGTAAGATTAATAGAAGAAGAAATTTAAACAAAACAGGAGAAAAGAGAAGAAAAAAAAGTAGAACAAAGAAGTTTATTACACAAACAAAATCATTACAACATGAAGGAGAAGAAGAAGGCTTCGTCGAAGGGATCCTTGCTTCAAGAGATACCCTTATTGAAATGGTTGGATAATTGGATTGGATCTACTTATCCTCTGCCCTAAACTTCCCAAATCACGTTCCAACGCCACCAAATGAGAAAAACACCATTTTATATAGTGGTGGGGAGGCTAGGTTCAAAGTGGTTTCAAGTGTGAATGGGGAATCTCGGCCAAATATTTTATGCCAACTTTCACCGCCCATTTGACTACCAAAAAGCGTGAATTGGCCAGTATTACAGAAGGATAAAATGTGAGTATATGGGTCCTCTATCTCCTCTCCAATTTTGGGATTAATCCATGCCTATATGAAGGATTTATGTTCTAAATACATAAGCTTCTCTATTCTGGCGAGTCCAGCCCAACTTTTACTTCATGTCCCATTTTCAACAAACAAATGCACTCTTTAGCTCTAGTGTACTGAATAAATGTTTTATATAATTAAGTTAGTAACACTGTTACAAAATTTCAAATTCAAATAATAAATATAAAAATATGTATCTTCGAAATACTACAGTGCACTATAAAGGGTAAAACTGGAATTTTCACCAAATTTTCAAATGAATGATCGAACCCCAAATATTTTATAAATAAACATATTTAACACAATGTGAGGAAATTATATCATTTATTATCAATAAAATATTCAACAAAATAGTGTTTTATCAACTCCCCCACACTTACCCTTTTGCACTCCTGGGCAAAACCTCATGTCAAGTAAACATCAATATCAAATCAAAACCAATTTTAAATCACATATCATTGAGATCCATCAATTCCGCACCAAGAATCAGAAGATATCATGCCTCATAAAAAACCTTATTTCAAGTTATCTATTAATATCATTCAATATATTTCCACTTCATTTATCCTCCCATGCACAAAACACTTACCTCACTTTAATTTTCTCTCATCACTCAAATATCAGTTTTTTTTGCAATGTCTTTCTTATCCAAACTCATAAAACGGTCACCATAGGCTTGATAGATTCCTACATCACCACCCGATGTGAGTCAAGGACATATGTTTATCATCAGGACGTTTCAGGGTTGTTCTGTGGCTTTCGGTTGTTAGGATTTAGATGTGAAAAATTCTGAGGCTGAATGAGGAGGGCTTGACTCTTTTTGAAGCAAAATTGCATTAATCTAATTTTCACTTAAATATGGTCTTCTACTCAATCCCCATAGTATCAATTCATCTCCATCATCATGAAAAGTCATGAAAGGTTAACACCATTCATTATTTCAGCATAAAAAATTTCAATCTTCTCAAACATGATTTTCTTGAAAGCTCCAGATGGGCACATCTTTCCACCTCAATTAGAAGCTCCAGAAAAGGCACAGCTTCACTTGTCATGAAAGCCCCGGAAAAGGCACAGCTTTCAATATAATGACTTTTTTCAGTAGAAAACTCATCTCTTCAGAATTTAATTTTCCACCCAAAGTATCACAGAATGGGGTGGCACATGTAACACCCCAAGATTTCATAGTGTGTTATTTCTTCAAAATAATTCAATAACTTGCACTACACGCAACACTGAGTTCAATCACACCATGACTTACAAAAAAAAATCCATTCAAAAGAGGTTATGAATAGTATTATCTAAATTTTAAACTTTATATAATCCTTATAATTTTACAATCCATATTATGAGTTTCTTAGATATAATGCAAGAACAAATTCATTTTCAGTATTGCACTTTTATCAACTTTTAATAGTGAACCCTTTTTAAATACAATATTTTAAACTTTTTGACTAAATGGGGACATCAAAAATTTAAAATGAAACATCCCAAGCTTCCACGGTACACTTTCTTTGAATAATGTGATAGCGTGTGTTGTACGCAACACCGAGTTCTAACACACCATAACTAATCAAACTAGCCGTTATGAATAGTAATACCTACTTTTTGAAATTATATATATTTTATATTTGAAAATGGACTTCATTTTTGGATTCGGAATATCGAATTTAGCCTAAGGTGAAATTTTGGTACATTTCGGATAACTTTCATATTTTGATGAATAGTGAAAATTACTAAGTTTTAATTAAAAACAAATTTTTTAATCAAAATAATTAATAGTGATAAATTATGAATTTGAGTGGTTTTAAAGTATATTTAGAATATATTTTTACCATTTAATATAATGTTGGTCATTGGACATAATTTTACAATTAAACCGAACATAAACGAGTGTCAATCTTTTGATAGTTATTATCTCTTAAAAACACGCTTTTTGTTTTGACAGCGGGAATTAATTTTAAATTAATTTCTGCCACTTCTATGTTTTGAATTTAGGAAAATGGATTCTATATTTGGAATCAGGATGTTCAAATTGTGTAAATAGGTAACTTTTATTTTTAGACATTTTGAATAATTACTGCGGTAAATATTTTATTTACCATGGTTAAGGGTAAATCCGGTAAATAAGGGTAAAAAAATAATATTATAATAATACTAAATTACCCTAAAACGTGTCTTAACCCTATTGGTTGATACATGGTCGACCATGGGAATCTTTGGGTCTATTTTGGGACCCCATGGATCCACTTGTAAGTGATAATGACACTTTATTTTAATTAAGTTAAAATGAATACAAAAATGACACAAGCATATATCTTTTAGAAAAACAATTGTTACATAGGGTTATATATGTTGGATTTTAGATTATAAATATTACTTAGAAAGCTAAAAAGATTTCCTATATAATGATATTTTATTTATAATTTTTAGATATTAAATAATTTATTTTATTTATGACACAATGATGATGCAGTAATTACTATAATAGTGAAAAATTAAAATAATTGATATTATAAATACCCAAATAAATATAATATGAAACTTTTAATGAATTAAACTAATTTTATAGGATAATATGATATATTAGTATTGATTTAATTGACTTTTTTCGAAGTAATCAATCTGTTATGAGTTTCACAAAAATCAACTATTGAATAGTGTCAAAATTGACATAAAAGAGTTCTTAAAACAAATATTATATTATTAATTGATATTAAATTTCTAAAAATATACGGTTCGGCCAAGAGACTTATATCATGATAGGTTCATCATTAATGTACCACTTGGGGGTCTCTTGGAGGTATATAGTATGTTTATTAACCATATTATATAAAAATACAAAGAGACATTGTAAAAGTGAAACTAATTAACTTAGAGTTAATACTTAATGATAAGGTTAATATAAGTACCCAAACCTGTATAAATTCTATTGGTTGAGTGGTTTTCGACCTATCCCCACCTAAAATTTGAATAATATGCTTTGGAGCCATTAGAAACCGAATATGAATTTATTATAAATTAATATTTCTAGCTTTTCCAAAGGTGCCCCTCACCCCTCTTATAAAAGGGCACTCCTCCTTCTCATTTCTTCACACCTTCAAAGCCTTTTGGTTCGGCCAAACTCTGCCCAAATACTCTCCCAACATCCCTCACTACAACCTAGAGGCCTTAGTTTGATCAGAAAGCCAACCTAAGGAGCCCTTTTGATCAAATCAAAAGGAAGAACCCGAAGAAGAGGTAATGATTTCACCACCCTTCTCCAAGTTCATTTCTTCTTCCACTTCTTCTTCCTTTGTTCTTACCATTCTAAAATAATAACTCCAGTATCTCACATATACTGTGATGTTATTATAAATATGGTACAACCATATTCAGTATTCTATCCACCCTTTGAAGAACATGTCACCATACGTGCGTACGTACGGACTACCGTCTCCACGTCGTGGTGTAATTGTTATTCAATATAATATTATTTGGATGGGTATAATAATGATGTGTAACTCATGTAAATAATAAATATAACATGTTAATGATTCTGTATATATGATATACCATCCATTTATATATTATTTTAATATCAAAAGAATGATATTGTCGCTCGTGTGTACGTACGGACTACCGTCTCCACGAACGCGATGAGATTCATTCTCCATCGTATCCATTCAAGTATAATTATCATTTGATGATTTAAAAATGATGTTTATGAACTAGATATCATTCTGGATATGAATAAGATACAACAACCATGGCTTATGTAACAAAACATATAAAAGAAAATGAGTAAGTTAACTCCCGAAACGACGATAATTCTAAGATATTATTAACAAATCAATGTTAAAAGATCATATATGATATCATATTATTATATATGATTCTTGTATAATTTAATAACAACTATTTCACCATTATACAGGAGGTTAACCTACCCCAACCAAGGAAAAGTACAAGGTAAGGGTTTACTTTACAACCTCTTCATTATCCAAGGTTGTTTATACGTAATAATCTACTGGGATCTCTTTATCATCCACATCCATGTTTCTTAAAAATGCATTTCAAAACATTTTTACTATTTACTAGAATATGAGTTAAAGTCATTTATACCCTTTTTGACTTTTATAAGTGGTTTATAAATGAATCTTTCGGTCGTTTTCAAAACAAGGTCCTTTTTAACCTTTTCGACAGAATTAAGGTAAGAATGTTTTTTTTAACTTATACGGCGGGTGCGGCTATTTTCCGCCGTTATAAAATCTTCAAAGCTTCCCTTACAAGCTTATAAGAATATTTTCAAAGAAAATGTTTTATTTTATATGGATCTTAAATTATTTCAAAATAAAAGGAGATATTTCTTTAAAAAGAATTTTGATTTCATCTATGTCAACATCCTTTGATGGATTTTAAGATTATTTGAAGTTGATTTATTATGATACAAAACTTCTATATTGTATTGAAGGTTTTGTGATATGTTTGACTGTGTATGTGCTATTTTTATACCATTCATAGTTTATGGTGAAAGTATTGACATTTCATATGCTAGTTTTAATATGAATGTTTATGTTATGTTTAAACCTTTTCATATGGGAATGCATTGGACTTAATATGTGACGGGTGGAGCCCGCTATAGCTCCTCGATGCATCGGTAGGTCTCATGAGACAAACAAGTGTCTTGGCACAAGGCCTTGACAAAATCTTATTTGTAGTCTTGGCACGAGGCCTTGGATATGTGGTTATGATAGTCTGGCATTATGCATTCCAACATTATGAAAGTGGTTATTGATTTTTGCATGTGATTATTCGATTAGTAGAATATCCATGTGAATAAGTAAATGGCATTATTTAATTTTATTTATGCCATACCATGTTGAAAGTTCATATTTAAAAGACTTTTGTTTTATTTATACATTTCCTTAAGTGTTTATTCTTATTTATGAAAGTTTCCGCTATATTGTTATCCTTACTGGGCATTTGAGCTCACCCCTTTTCTATGTTTTATTTTTCCCAGGATGTGAAGAAGTAAGTTATGAATGACCTGAAGGGATTTTATGAGGGGTTAATAGTGTGGATTGTGGAAAAGTTATGTTGTTGTAGTAGTTTTTCATTTTATGATGTAATGTAAAACTTATGAATATATCTAGTGTTTCCAAGGCTACTAAACCAATCGGTCTTTCGAGATTTGGTCTTTCTTGTGATCATGCCAATGTTATGTAATAATGTACCGACTCTGGGTAACTGGGGTCGGGGCGTTACAGTTGGTATCAGAGGAAGTTTAGTACAAACCTTGGAAGCTAGATTTAGATAAACTCTGATTAGAGCACGTAGACCTAAGATGAACTTTGAGGATTAGTATAGAAGAACTTCCTAGAATTTTGGTATTGTAGAGATTTTGTGAGTTTTCCGAGCAATACATCCCTGTCTGGATACGAGCAGGTAGAGGGGGCTCTGGCACAGATGTACCTAGGGGTAAAACCCGAAAACACCGCTTTGAGCTAGACTCGAACGGGAACTAGTGCACGACAACGGGCCTTGCTGCACTCTTGGTTACGACACTCCCGGGGGATACGCTTAGGATAACTCTCATTTTCTTTACATATCATTTTGAAGGGATTATGAGTATATACATCCTCAAAGAAAACATTCTTATGATTATGGATTATATCCATAAATAGTTCAATTTATGTTAAGTGTTTTATAAGTATGGGATTATGTGTTTTGATTCATAAACTGATCTAGTTTATGCCATGGTATAGAAATGGCGCCCAGTAGAAGGAATGAGAACTCCAGAAATACACATGATTCAAAGAGAAGGAAGGATCATATCTTTCATGGTCTTAAGCTAGAATTTATAAGAGAAATAGTCTCCCATGTATTATCATCATATGAAGAAATAATATCATGTGTTGATAAGATATGTAAAGAGTTTACTGAGTCCTATGGCTTTGAAGGGAAGCAAGAGAAGAAAAGGATGGAAGAGAGAAAGATGGATAAAGGGAAGAGGGAAAAGAAGAATTTTCCCATATGTGGTAACTGTGGAAAGAAACACCCTGGAACTTGCCTGAAAGGAATGGGAGTTTGTTATAAGTGTGGAGGAAAAGGGCACAAAGTACGTGACTGCAAGGGTAAGAAAATGGTTTTAAATGTACAATGCTTCATTTTCAAGGAGTTTGGACACTACGCGAACCTATGTCCCAGTCATCAGACTATGCCGCAAATGATGTTATTGGATAATAACCAAGTTATGATACTACCACAGATGAAGAGGAATGATTAGAGTTCTTATGTTGATTATGTCAATTGAGTGTTGTATCAACAATGTACTTGTTATAATAATTATGGAGTATATAAGGATTGTACTGCAGTACTATTTCATTAAGGACTTGAGATTATGTGGAACAAAGAAAAGTGACTCAATAGCAGGATAAATTTTTGGAAAATATATGGTTGAGAGAATGATAAATCATAATATAGTTCTGATACTGAGGTAGTGATTTTGGAATAATATGTGATTGTTTTGGATAAATTATATTGGATATTCTTGACTACCTTGGAACTAATTAATGATTTGTATATTCCATCATTGTTGGGGTTTAAAACATTTTTGGATTAATGAAGTATATCCAGCATTCTATATGGAGTATGGGAGCATGAATGTAATCAATAAGGAATATGGTAATTCAAGATGTTTCAGTTTATTAAAAGAATACAAGATGAAGGTATTCATATGCTATTGCGGGGTAAAAAGGATCTATATTATGTTTACCTTCCTTATAAATGTTGGAATGTGAGTTTGGACAGAAGTATTTTGGATAGTTCTAGTTTGGATTATTTTGGATTACCATAAAAGGAAAACCCGGAGGTTGGGCGGCAACCCGTTGCGTCCGGCAAGGCTGCGAGACTTGAACCCGCAGCTGAAGGGCGAAAAGGGTGTATCACCTACCACTGGCCCATGAGATGTCCTGGATTAAATAATGTTGTTTTTTTTAATGATCTGGTAGATGAATT
This sequence comes from Viscum album, assembly GCA_963277665.1. Lineage (NCBI taxonomy): Eukaryota > Viridiplantae > Streptophyta > Magnoliopsida > Santalales > Viscaceae > Viscum > Viscum album. The sequence continues at coordinate 1,154,652,372 of OY728133.1, read as the reverse complement.
ATAAATTCATTTATTTTGGAACCCTGTACGAATAGTATAAATAAATAAAAAATTACATTCTATTATCTTTTAGAGTGAAAGATGAGTTTGTGGTAGAAACTTATTAATGGATAAAACTCTGATTATAAAGTAAGTATATCTCCTTATGATCTTAGCTAATCTCATAAATAAATTCCTCAACATTAATAAAAGGAACTTAGAACAAAAATGTTTCCCTAGATGGTACCTTAAATCATCACTAATTTATGGCTTTGGGATTATTGGCCTTTTCATAGCCATGTTCTCTACCACTCTCCATCAGATAATTGATGGTTAGATTTCTCCTCCATATCCATATTTTCCTACATGGAACCCTAGTATGTGTTATTTTCGGTAATCTTCATACTTTCCACTCTTTATTTTAAATAGAGGCCTCATTAATTCATTTTTCGATATGGGATTTCAACTAAGATATTTTGAAACGTCAAAAATGTGTTATCCCAATACCCTATATTTTGTTGAACCGATGGTACTTCAAATCATCATAGATTGATGAGTTCAAGGACCTCAATTTTATACTTTTTTGTGATTGATGACCTCAATCACTACCTATAAATATTTACGTTTTCCTCCAATTATATGTCTCTAATTTCCACCAATGTTCTCCTAATCAAGATCATAATTTGGTGGTGACCCTTTCATTTCTCTTTTCCTCATATTAAGACTAAATTTTAGTAACCCAATTTCCGATGTGGGTTTTCCCACAAATATATTTTCTATTTTCAACCTTTTATTTTCGAATAACAATTTCAAATTGCGAGGACGCAATTTATTGAAGGAGGGGAGAATGTAACACCCCAAGATTTCATAGTGTGTTATTTCTTCAAAATAATTCAATAACTTGCACTACACGCAACACTGAGTTCAATCACACCATGACTTACAAAAAAAAATCCATTCAAAAGAGGTTATGAATAGTATTATCTAAATTTTAAACTTTATATAATCCTTATAATTTTAGAATCCAAATTATGAGTTTCTTAGATATAATGCAAGAACAAATTCATTTTCAGTATTGCACTTTTATCAACTTTTAATAGTGAACCATTTTTAAATACAATATTTTAATCTTTTTGACTAAATGAGGACATAAAAAATTTAAAATGAAACATCCCAAGCTTCCACGGTACACTTTCTTTGAATAATGTGATAGCGTGTGTTGTACGCAACACCGAGTTCTAACACACCATAACTAATCAAACTAGCCGTTATGAATAGTAATACCTACTTTTTGAAATTATATATATTTTATATTTGAAAATGGACTTCATTTTTGGATTCGTAATATCTAATTTAGCCTAAGGTGAAATTTTGGTACATTTCGGATAACTTTCATATTTTGATGAATAGTGAAAATTACTAAGTTTTAATTAAAAACAACTTTTTTAATCAAAATAATTAATAGTGATAAATTATGAATTTGAGTGGTTTTAAAGTATATTTAGAATATATTTTTACCATTTAATATAATGTTGTTCATTGGACATAATTTTACAATTAAACCGAACATAAACGAGTGTCAATCTTTTGATAGTTATTATCTCTTAAAAACACGCTTTTTGTTTTGACAGCGGGAATTAATTTTAAATTAATTTCTGCCACTTATATGTTTTGAATTTATGAAAATGGATTCCATATTTGGAATCAGGATGTTCAAATTGTGTAAATAGGTAACTTTTATTTTTAGACATTTTGAATAATTACTGCGGTAAATATTTTATTTACCATGGTTAAGGGTAAATCCGGTAAATAAGGGTTAAAAAATAATATTATAATAATACTAAATTACCCTAAAACGTGTCTTAACCCTATTGGTTGATACATGGTCGACCATGGGAATCTTTGGGTCTATTTTGGGACCCCATGGATCCACTTGTAAGTGATAATGACACTTTATTTTAATTAAGTTAAAATGAATACAAAAATGACACAAGCATATATCTTTTAGAAAAACAATTGTTACATAGGGTTATATATGTTGGATTTTAGATTATAAATATTAATTAGAAAGCTAAAACGATTTCCTACATAAGTATATTTTATTTATAATTTTTAGACATTAAATAATTTATTTTATTTATGACACAATGATGATGCAGTAATTACTATAATAGTGAAAAATTAAAATAATTGATATTATAAATACCCAAATAAATATAATATGAAACTTTTAATGAATTAAACTAATTTTCTAGGATAATATGATATATTAGGATTGATTTAATTGACTTTTTTCGAAGTAATCAATCTGTTATGAGTTTCACAAAAATCAACTATTGAATAGTGTCAAAATTGACATAAAAGAGTTCTTAAAACAAATATTATATTATTAATTGATATTAAATTCTTAAAAATCTAAGGTTCGTCCAAGAGACTTATATCATGATAGTTTCATCATTAATGTACCACTTGGGGGTCTCTTGGATGTATATAGTAAGTTTATTAACCATATTATATAAAAATACAAAGAGACATTGTAAAAGTGAAACTAATTAACTTAGAGTTAATACTTAAAGATAAGGTTAATATAAGTACCCAAACCTGTCTAAATTCTATTGTTTGAGTGGTTTTAGACCTATCCCCACCTTAACCTTTGAATAATATGCTTTGGATCTATTAGAAACCGAATATGAATTTATTATAAATTAATATTTCTATCTTTTCCAAAGGTGCCCCTCACCTCTCTTATAAAAGGGCACTCCTCCTTCTCATTTCTTCACACCTTCAAAGCCTTTTGGTTCGGCCAAACTCTGCCCAAATACTCTCCCAACATCCCTCACTACAACCTAGAGGCCTTAGTTTGATCAGAAAGCCAACCTAAGGAGCCCTTTTGATCAAATCAAAAGGAAGAACCCGAAGAAGAGGTAATGATTTCACCACCCTTCTCCAAGTTCATTTCTTCTTCCACTTCTTCTTCCTTTGTTCTTACCATTCTAAAATAATAACTCCAGTATCTCACATATACTGTGATGTTATTATAAATATGGTACAACCATATTCAGTATTCTATCCACCCTTTGAATAACATGTCACCATACGTGCGTACGTACGGACTACCGTCTCCACGTCGTGGTGTAATTGTTATTCAATATAATATTATTTGGATGGGTATAATAATGATGTCTAACTCATGTAAATAATAAATATAACATGTTAATGATTCTGTATATATGATATACCATCCATTTATATATTATTTTAATATCAAAAGAATGATATTGTCGCTCGTGCGTACGTACGGACTACCGTCTCCACGAACGCGATGAGATTCATTCTCCATCGTATCCATTCAAGTATAATTATCATTTGATGATTTAAAAATGATTTTTAAGGACTAGATATCATTCTGGATATGAATAAGATACAACAACCATGGCTTATGTAACAAAACATATAAAATAAAATGAGTATGTTAACTCCCGAAACGACGATAATTCTAAGATATTATTAACAAATCAATGTTAAAAGATCATATATGATATCATATTATTATATATGATTCTTGTATAATTTAATAACAACTATTTCACCATTATACAGGAGGTTAACCTACCCCGACCAAGGAAAAGTACAAGGTAAGGGTTTACTTTACAACCTCTTCATTATCCAAGGTTGTTTATACGTAATAATCTACTGGGATCTCTTTATCATCCACATCCATGTTTCTTAAAAATGCATTTCAAAACATTTTTACTATTTACTAGAATATGAGTTAAAGTCATTTATACCCTTTTTGACTTTTATAAGTGGTTTATAAAGGAATCTTTCGGTCGTTTTCAAAACAAGGTCCTTTTTAACCTTTTCGACAGAATTAAGGTAAGAATGTTTTTTTTAACTTATACGGCGGGTGCGGCTATTTTCCGCCGTTATAAAATCTTCAAAGCTTACCTTACAAGCTTATAAGAATATTTTCAAAGAAAATGTTTTATTTTATATGGATCTTAAATTATTTCAAAATAAAAGGAGATATTTCTTTAAAAAGAATTTTGATTTCATCTATGTCAACATCCTTTGATGGATTTTAAGATTATTTGAAGTTGATTTATTATGATACAAAACTTCTATATTGTATTTGAAGGTTTTGTGATATGTTTGACTATGGATGTGCTATTTTTATACCATTCATAGTTTATGGTGAAAGTATTGACATTTCATATGCTAGTTTTAATATGAATGTTTATGTTATGTTTAAACCTTTTCATATGGGAATGCATTGGACTTAATATGTGACGGGTGGAGCCCGCTATAGCTCCTTGATGCATCGGTAGGTCTCATGAGACAAACTAGTGTCTTGGCACAAGGCCTTGACAAAATCTTATTTGTAGTCTTGGCACGAGGCCTTGGATATGTGGTTATGATAGTCTGGCATTATGCATTCCAACATTATGAAAGTGGTTATTGATTTTTGCATGTGATTATTCGATTAGTAGAATATCTATGTGAATAATTAAATGGCATTATTTCGTTTTATTTATGCCATACCATGTTGAAAGTTCACATTTAAAATGCTTTTGTTTTAGTTATACATTTCCTTAAATGTTTATTCTTATTTATGAAAGTTTCCGCTATATTGTTATCCTTACTGGGCATTTGAGCTCACCCCTTTTCTATGTTTTATTTTTCCCATGATGTGAAGAAGTAAGTTATGAATGACCTGCAGGGATTTTATGAGGGGTTAATAGTGTGGATTGTGGAAACATTATGTTGTTGTATTAGTTTTTCATTTTATGATGTAATGTAAAACTTATGAATATATCTAGTGTTTCCAAGGATACTAAACCAATCGGTCTTTCGAGATTTGATCTTTCTTGTGATCATGCCAATGTTATGTAATAATGCACCGACTCTGGGTAACTGGGGTCGGGGCGTTACAGCACAACACAAGATAGATTCCCCCACACTTAAGCTCAACTAGATTATGCAATTTCACTTCAAGAGTTGGTTGGATAGGGAAAATTGGCTTGTAATGTGGCTAACCTAAGAGGTTGTGCATGGCTTCTAAGGGCTACAAGGATTAAATATTCAAGTTAGGCCATTATAAAAAAGGATTCTTTGATATAGGGGCTTTAATACCAAACAAATGCCTCAATAATTTAAACATAAGTACCTCAAACCCTCAAGTTTTGACAGGAATAGATCAACTTCTGGTTAAATCAAGATTGGTTTGGTTCTCTCAAAAAGTGAGGTAAATGTAAAGAATATGAAAATAATGGTTCAGAAGCCTCACAGGAAAGTGATTTCAAATATAAAGACAGTGAGATGTGGCATGGGATTCAAAATTCAGTGTACTTTTCATGAAATTACTAAATATTTGAACTTGAAACAAAGTCATTTCAGCATTCATTTAAGCTTAGTTTCAAGGGGTAAATTGTTTCACTTATTGATATGGATTTAAAAATGGTGATGAGAATCATTTTAGCTCAAAAGTTTCAAAACTCACAGAAAATTGTAAAATAAACACACAAAATCTGAAAAACACAAAAAAAAATTGGTTTTTTTTAGCAGGAAAGCAATTGAAATTACTAAACTAAAAGGTCCCCTCCCCCACACTTAAAATATTGCATTGTTCTCAATGTGAACCTATGAGATGATATATGCACATGAAATGCAGAATTTTTAAATAGGACAAATAATATAAAAGTGAAAGGGTTAGGAACAGCCGGATGTGATCAAGTGATGATGGGGTCATGCAGTGTGATAAAATCCACTAAATCAGTAGGAAGTCCCTCAATGTATCTCTTCAAACGTTTCCCATTGACTATAAAGCTCCTTCCAGTTTCCTCTTGTGTGATCTCCACTGCACCATAAGGAAAAACATTAGTCACAATATAAGGACCTAACCATCTGGAACGCAACTTACTAGGAATCAGCATGAGTCGTGAACTATAGAGAAGGACTTTCTCTCTAACATGAAACTCCCTTTGTTGGATCATTTTGTCATGAGCTGCTTTTGATCTTTCCTTGTAGAGCCTTCAGTTCTCATATGATGACAGTCGAATCTCCTCAAGCTCTTGAATTTTCAACTTCCTTTGAATTCCAACTTGGGCCAAATCCATGTTGCATTTCTTTATATCCCAATATGCCTGATGATCGACTTCCACTGGGAGATGACATGCTTTCCCAAAAACAATCCTAAATGGGGACATACCAATGGGTGTCTTGTATGTTGTCCTATAAGCACACAATGCATCATCCAAGCGCTTGCTCTAATCCTTCCTATTTGGCTGCACGGTTTTCTCTAATATTTGTTTCAGCTCATGATTTGAAACCTCATCCCGGCCATTTGTTTGGGGGTGGTATGGTGTTGATGTTTTGTGTGTCACCCCATACTTCTGAAGGAGGGAAGAAAATTTTCTATTGCAAAAGTTTGTCCCTTGGTCACTGATTATGGCCTTTGGTACTCTAAACCTGCAAAAAATCTATGCTTTGACAAAGTCCACAACAACATGAGAATCATCATTCCTGGCGGCCTTGGCCTCCACCCATTTACTCACATAATCAACAGCAACCAAAATATACAATACACCATATGAACTTGGAAAAGGACCCATAAAATCAATGCCCCACACATCAAAAATCTCACAGAATAGTATGGGTTGTTGGGGAATCTCATGTCTCCTATAAATATTCCCAGTGTGTTGGAAACGAGAGCATGACTTACAAAACACATGGGCATCATGGAATAAACTAGGCAAATATAATCCAAAGTCCAAAACTTTCCTAGCTATCCGTTGGGGTCCAAAGTGTCCACCACATGCAAGTGTATGAGAGAATTGCAAAACAGACTCAAACTCATGATCTGGAATACAACTCCTAATAACTTGGTCACTACACATGCGCCAGAGGTAAGGATCATCCCACACATAAAACCTATACTCACTTTTTAATTTTTTGACTTTATGATTCTTCAAATTTTCAGGGATTTCATAGGAAACAATGTAATTAACTAAATTAGCATACCAAGGATGCGTACCTGAGATGGTATAGAGATGCTCATCGGGGAAAGTGTCCCGAAGTGGAACCTGGTCCAAGGTGTCATCCTCTAGTGTGTGAGTAAGCCTACTCATGTGGTCTGCCACCAAAATCTATGATCCCTTCTTGTCCTTTATCTCAATATCAAATTCCTGAAGAAGTATCATCCAACGGATAAGTCGTGGCTTTGCATCTGGCTTCTTTAGGAGGTACCTCAAAGCTGCATGGTCAGAAAAAACAACTACTTTAGAGCCCAATAAATATGAACGGAATTTATCTAAAGAAAATATGATAGCAAGAAACTCCTTTTCCGTGGTTGTGTAGTTTGATTGGGCTGAATCCAGTGTCCTTGATGCATAGGCGATCACATGTGAACGTACTTCCACCCTCTGAGATAAGACAGCTCCAACCACGAAGTTGGAGGCATCACACATAAGCTCAAATGGAAGGTCCCACCGCGGGGGATGTATGATTGGTGGAGTGGTCAGACACTTCTTCAGCTCATCAAATGATACCATGCATGAATCATCAAAATTGAAGTCAATATCTTTTTGATGTAGTCGAGATAAGGGTAGAGCGATATTACTAAAATCTCTGATGAAGCATCGATAAAATCCAGCATGTCCAAGGAATGATCGAACATCACATACACATGTAGGATATGGGAGGGATGAAATAATTTCTACCTTATATTTATCAACTTCAATGCCATGTTGTGAGACTATATGACCTAAGACAATTCCCTTTTCGACCATGAAATGACATTTTTCAAAATTTAAGACCAGATTCTTCTCAATACAACGATGCAACACATCACCCAAACTAGAGAGACATTCATCAAATGAGGACCCATAAACTGTAAAATCATCCATAAATACCTCCATGTAGGTCTCAATGAAATCTGATAAAATACTCACCATGCATCTCTGGAAGGTACCTAGGGCATTGCAAAGTCCAAATGGCATCCTTCGGTAAGCAAAGGTACCGAATGGGCAGGTGAATGTAGTCTTCTCCTGATCCTCTGCTGCAATGGGAACCTAAAAATAGCCAGAAAATCCATCCAAGAAACAATAGTGTGTCTTCCCAGCTAGTCTCTCAAGCATCTGATCAATAAACGGGAGGGGGAAATGGTACTTGCGAGTGGAATGATTTAGTTTCCTATAATAAATACACACACGCCAACTGTTTTGCACCCTCATTGGAACTAATTCATCTTTTTCATTTTTAACAATAGTAACACCACTCTTCTTAGGTACAACCTGAATTGGACTTACCCACTGAGAATCTGAAATGGGAAAGATTATACCTACCTCGAGCAATTTCTCAACTTCTTTTTTAACAACTTCCAGGGGGTGGGATTGAGTCTCCTTTGTGGCTGTCTCACCAGTTTAGCCCCATCCTCCAAGAGAATCCTATGCAAGCAAATGGAGGGGCTAATACCTGATATGTCAGCCAAGGTCCAACCAAATGCCCTAATGTTATCTCTTAATAGATTCAAAAGTTTTTCTTCATGTTCAAAAGAGAGATTTTTAGCAATGATAATAGGTAATCTATCACCGCTCAGCAAGTATGCATATTTAATATTTGGGGGCAATGGCTTGAGTTCCAATGTAGGGGGTGATGTATGGATGGAGAAATTGATGCAACAGACATATCTGCACAATGAACATCAGTATTAGAACAGAAATCATCATAATCAGAGAATAAAGCACCAAATCCATCAGCATACTCAATAGCCTTGTCATAATCAGAGTTCACATGATCAAGATCAGAATATGATTCCATTTCAAAATCAAATATTAGAGAGTCTTGTTCCTTAAAAATGGGTGTAGAAGTACTCTAAGACATCAAACTAGAACCAATACTCATAATCTACCTAAGCATAGGACAATCCAACTCCATGGTGTTTTTACTTGGTGGTTCAAATGGGAGATAACAAAAGCAGAATGGTCCCCTCTGAGGGGTACTTCATGGAATCCATAACATTAAATATCACAACTTTATCTCCAAATTCCATGGAAAGTGTACCCTCATTGACATTTATGATAGTTTTTTCAGTTTTGAGGAAGAGCCTACCTAATATAATGGGGGAATGAGAAATTAAATGATCATCCTCCATCTTAAGCACATATAAGTCTACTGGAAAGATCATGTCTCCTACCCAGACAAGTACATCCTCAAGGACTCCCGCTGGATATGACGTAGTTCTATTCACCAATTGCACCACTACTCTTGTTGGCTTCAACTCACCAACCTTCAAGGAAGAGAATACAGAGTGAGGCATTATAGCATCCCGCCTTTTTATCACATAAACTTTCATTACATTTTACAAAATCGAGGATCTTTAAGTTTTAGTGTCTTGGAAACCAGGAACTTAAAACATGAAAACATAAAACATTCTTCTTAAACACTTGAAAGGATTCTCCTCATGTTCATCCTAGGTTCATTACTACATCTCATAACCTGGGGACATACATCAAAAGAAAGGGTGAGCAGAATATAATGACCCATACTTTACATACATTGTTAATACTTCAAAATTTAAGCACACTTATTACAACATATGACAAAACCACAAAGGACTGTATAGGTATAGTGTCTTTAGAAACTGGGAAACATAAACAACTGGTTCATAAATATTCTACAGTGTCTACCATTTATTTCATCATATCTAGGGTCCCTTTTAGCATATTCTACTTAATATCCATCTTCCTGACCTGGGGAAAAGAAAACATACAAAAAAGGGTGAGCTCAAATGCTCAGCAAGGGAAAATAAAGGAAATAAAAATCATATCATATCTTTTTGAAAATCATAACCTGCAAAAGAGGTCATAATTTCTTAACATGGAATAAATTATAGAAGTGAAAATGAGATCCCCATAATCATAACATAAAACTTGAAACTTTGTGGCATGCACACATAATCATGGAAAATCATTTCTTGTTAGTCATGACTCATTTCCAAGACTATCTTAGCAGACAAAGTCCATTTCTGAACCGAGTTCACTCCTCGTTTCAGTCCTGTATCACTGAACCGAAATAACCTTCCATTCCAGCCATGTCTATCTCATGAGATATAAATCTTTACCCAATGCATTGGAGGGAGATATAGGTCCCACCCATCTTATAATGAATCCTTTCTTATGTGTGCCACATAATCATAAATCATACATCATCGCATAACACATGTAACAAAAATGGGATTCTTGAAACATCATGACATCATAAAACAAATCATATAAGGTAAATGACTTCATAAAAATAATTCCCTCACAACATAATCAAATCAATGTAATAATAGGGATAAAAACAGAACCCTATATTATCTTAGATGGAAAATAATTTTGATAAAACATTTGAACTCCATTCTTGAGGAAAATATCGTTTATACTTCAAAAACACTTTTCTTTTCTTAACATGTCATACAAGTATAAACTAAAATAAGTTGATTAAAAATAAACTTGAAAACTTATAAAGGAATATTCATGGAAATAATGTTTTAAAAATCCATTCTTGTCGTATAAGTTAAAAAAACATTCTTCATACTTTTGTCGGAAAAGTCAAAAAGTACCTCGTACGAAAAAACGTCAAAAGATTCCTTTCATATCTTTTAATAAAAACTCACCGAAGGGTAAAATTTTATTTTAAAAATTTAATTTGGATGGAAATAATATTACATATTGAGTAAACCTGGATGTGGATGATAAAATACACCCCAGTAAATTTCAAAGTATAAACAATCTCGGATAAAAATGAGATTGTGATATTTCCCTTACCTTAGGTCCAATTTGCTTTGTACGTGTCTAAAGCTCTTGTATAATGGTTTAAATAATGTTATTGACTTATTCCAGAATCATACATATTGCTATGATATCATATATGGTCATATTCTTAGCTTCTTATTAGTAATATTTCATTGTTACTTGTTACTCGGGTCTTTATTGCCTTTTGTTCTTATGCGTGTTTTGCCGAATAAATTCTTATTCTTCTTTTAAGGTTATAGATACCTTATATCCATAATGGTATTAATGTAACATATATCATATTTATTCATTCAATTCATTTATATAATTACTATGTAATGATGATCATGTAGAACGAGTCGCATCACATCGTGGAGACGGTATTCCGTACGTACGCACGAGCGATGATATTATTCCCATGATCGTGGAATTGTATTTAAGTGTATTTATACTATTTAAGTATCAATATCACTTTATAATAATCATATATAGTTACTCATTACACCATTATACCCATCCTTTTAAGGTGATGGTGGAAAATAGATTACACCACGGCGTGGAGACGGTATTCCATACGTACGCACGCGCGGTGATTTCATTTTTCCGTAGGATGGATAGAAGGTGAATTAGGGTTGTTTCATATTTATAATAACATATCAGTATGTAATTAATACTTATGTTATTACTTTATCATGAAACAACTAAAGAAGAAGAAGTTGAATAAGAAAGAAATTGAAAAGATCGGTAATGGATATTACCTCTTCTTTGAAACGCCTCTTTGAATCCTCCACTTAGGGAACTAAGATTGGTCTTTGAAGAAGACCAGGACCTCTAGGATTATTCTATGGAAGTGGATACTGGATTTTGGCAGGGGTTGGTCGAGCTTGAGTGCTCAAATTGGTGTGAGGAGGAGGGGGAGGAGGTGCCCTTTTATAAGGGAGGAGAGGGGCACCTTAGGAATATCTCAAAATATTATTTTATATTAAAGTCAAAATCGGTTTATAATGGTTCAAAAGGGTCTTATTTAGAAGGTAAAGTGAGGATGGGTCAAAATCCTATCAACTAATAGGATTTAGACAAGTTTAGGTTATTATTTTAACCTTATCAATTAGATTTAACTCTAAGTTAAATAATTTAACTTTTACCGTGTCTTTTTGTTTTCTTACACTATATGGTTAATACACTTACTATAACATGCCAAACGAACCCCAAGTTGTTTATTATTAATATATATATCCTTATCTAAGTCATTTGGCCGAACCTTAGATTTTTAGGTATAAAATAACAATTAATAATATAATATTTGATTTAAAAACTATTGTGTATCAATTTTGACACTATTTGATATATAATTTTTGTGAAAGTCATAACCGAATTATATGTTCAAACCAAGTTGATTAAATCAACAATAATATATCATAGTAACCTAGAAAATTAGTGGAATTCATAAAAAGTCTCAAATTACATTTATTTGAGCATTTAGAACATCAATTATGTTAACATTTCCTTAAAAGGGTAATTACTGCATCATCGTTGTGTCATAAATAAATTAATTTATTTGAAGTCTAAAAATTATAAATAAAATATCATTATGTAGGAAATCTTTTTATATTTCTAATGAATATTTATAGTCGAATTTATCTTATGTATAACCCCATATTAAAAATGTTTTAGTTATTAAACTTTGATTTTAACTATTTTAACTATTCATTAAATAAAATAATATTAAATGTCATAATCTAATCCAAGTGGACCTAAATGGTCATATTATATTCATAAGGTTGTTTTTGGTCGAATTAAACTTATCCAATAGAATTAGGACATGTGTTAGGGTAATAGTAATATCATATTTACCCTTAGTTACCCTATTTACTATTAACCGCGGTAAAAAAAGTAAAAGTTACTATTCACCAAAAAATTATTTTTATCTCATTGAATCACATTTTACTTACTGATATCAACCGTGTCTGTCGGATTTTCGAAATTCCATTCATAGAAGCGGTAAAATTAAGTTTTATGCAAAATTCAGTTTTTAACCTACCACTTAGTGGTTTCACTATTCATCAAAAATTGAAAGTTTTCAGAAAAATACCAAAATTTCACCCTAGGCTAATTTCGGTATTCCGAATCCAAAAATGAGGTCCATTTTGAAAGATAAAATTTCAAAAAGTGGTTATTACTATTCATAACGGCTATTTTAAATAATATTTTAATATCATATCGCCGTTTAGGGAAACTCGGTATTGCGTACAACGCAAGATATCGAGGAAGGCCGCGATTGCGTGTAAAGCAAGCCAAGAAAGTGTTGTGTAGAAAAAGATTCCTTTGATGATTTATATAACATAAAAGACTCGGGTGTTACATTCTACCCCCTTAAAAAGAATTCCGCCCTCGAAATTCGTCACTTTGTAACAAACAGATGAGGATACTTCTCCCTCATCATATCCTCAAGCTCCCATGTAGCTTCTTCAAGTTGGTGGTTCCTCCATAAAACATTCACTAATCGAGTGGTCTTGTTTCGTAGGACTTTTTCGCTACGATCCAGAATCTCTATCGTTTGTTCTTCATAAGAAAGATCTTGCTCCAGCGGTACATCTTCTGAGCTGAGTACATTTGAAGGATCAGGTATGTACTTTCTCAGGAGAGATACATGGAACACATCGTGAACTTGAGAGAGATTCGGTGGAAGCGCCAATCGGTAAGCTACCTTCCCAACACGATCTAGTATTTCAAAAGGACCGATATATCTAGGGCTCAACTTCCCCTTCTTTCCAAATCTCATGACTCTCTTCCAGGGAGATATCCGTAAGAACACTTTATCTCCCACTTCAAACTCTAGGTCTTTTCTTCGGTTGTTGGCATAACTTTTCTGTCAACTCTGAGCTGCTCTTATGTGTTGTTGAATAGATCTGACATTTTCTTCCATTTCATCAATGAGATCAGGTCCTAATATCTTTCTTTCCCCAACTTCATCCCAGCAAGTTGGAGTCCTGCATTTCTTTCCATAGAGAGCTTCATAAGGAGCCATCTGAATACTGGAGTGAAAGCTATTATTATATGAAAATTCCACCAAAGGTAGGTGTTTATCCCAACCTCCTTTGAAATCCATAGAGCAAGATCTCAACATATCTTCTAGGGTTTGAATTGTTCTCTCAGACTGACCGTCTGTCTGAGGATGATAAGCAGTGCTGAAACTCAACTCTGTATCCAGAGTATGCTAAAGACTTCGCCAGAACTTTGAGGTAAATCTCGGATCCCGATCAGATATAATAGAAAGTGGTACTCCATGCAATCTTACCACTTCCTTTACATATATCCTGGAAAGATGATCTAGAGAGAAATCCTCTCTAATAGCAATGAAGTGTGCAGACTTTGTAAGATGATCAACTATGACCCAGATAGCATTATTGCCTTTGGATGTTTTAGGAAGTCCTGTGACAAAGTCCATAGTGATATTTTCCCATTTCCATTCGGGTATGCGTAACGGTTGTAACATCCCATTAGACTTCTATCTCTCAGCTTTAACTTGTTGACAAACCAAGCATCGAGAGACATATTCAGCAACATCTCTTTTCATGCCATCCCACCAGAAGTACTCTTTCAGTTCCCTATACATCTTTGTTCTTCTAGGATGAATAGAGAATGAAGAACTATGAGCCTCATCCAGCAGCTCCTTCTTTAATTCGGGGATGGGAGGAACACAAACCCGATTCTTCAACTTTATTATCCCATCACAATCAAGGTTGAATTCAGGAACATTTCTCACCGTCTTTTGTAACTCGACATCTTCTTTCTGTGCCTCTTTAATCTTCACATGTATAGATGGTTGAACATTCATTTGAGAAAGATAACATTTTTCCCCTTCCATTATAATTCCAAGATCCATCCTTTGTAAATCCATAAATATTGGATCTTTTGTGATCCTCATCATGGATAAACTAGCATGGTCTTGTCGACTTAATGCATCTGCCACCTTCTTTGCTTTCCCAAGGTTGTAATGGATTGAGCAGTCATAATCCTTAATCAGCTCCAACCATCTTCTTTGACTCATATTCAGCTCCTTTTGTGTGAAAATATACTTTAAACTTTTATGATCAGTATAAATATCACACCTTTCACCATAAAGGTAATGCCTCCAAATCTTTAATGCAAAGATTATTGCATCTAACTCCAAATCATGAGTTGGGTAATTTTGCTCATGTATTTTCAACTGTCGTGAGGCATATGCTATCACCATATCATTTTGCATAAGAACACACCCAAATCCCTTCTTGGATGCATCACTGTAGATCACAAACCTTTCTCCACTACAAGGCAGTGTGAGCACAGGTGCACTGGATAACATTCTTTTCAACTCCTTGAAATTCTCTTCACATTCCTCTGTCCAAACAAACTTAACCCCTTTCCGAGTCAACTTGGTGAGTGGATTAGATAATCGTGAAAAATCTTTCACAAAACGTCGATAATATCCAGACAAACCAAGAAAACTTCGGATCTCAGTTACTGTTGTTGGTCTCGACCATCTTTCGATAACCTCTGTTTTTGCTGGATCCATAGATATCCCCTCTTTTGAGATTATGTGACCCAAAAATGCAACTTTTTGAAGCCAAAATTCACACTTGGTAAATTTGGCATAAATCTTCTCCTTTCTAAGGGTCTTCAATATAATTCTCAAGTGATCTTCATGATCTTCCTTGATCTTTGAATAGACAATAATATCGTCTATAAATACTACCACAAATTGATCAAGATAGTCTCTAAAGACTCTATTCATTAGATCTATGAAGATAGCAGGGGCATTAGTAAGACCAAATGGCATCACTATAAATTCATAGTGTCCATACCTTGTACGGAAAGTCGTCTTTGGTATATCCTCCCTTTTGACCCTTAATTGATGATACCCTGAACGAAGATCAATCTTGGAAAAGTATTGATCTCCGCGTAGTTGGTCAAATAATTCATCAATGTGTGGGAGAGGATATTTGTTCTTGATAGTGATCTTATTAAGTTCTCGATAATCAATGCAGAGTCTCATTGATCCATCTTTCTTCTTAACAAATAGAACAGGTGCTCCCCAATGTGACGCACTAGGGCGTATGAATCCCTTATCAAGATTCTCTTGGAGTTGCTTCTTCAATTCCTGCAACTCAATTGGGGACATTTTATAAGGTGTCTTTGAAATAGGCAAAGCACCCGGTACGAGTTCTATTGAAAACTCAACTTCACGATTTGGTGGAAGACCCAGTAATTCCTCCGGAAAGACATCATCAAACTCCCATACGATGGGCATATTCTTAATCGTGAGTTTCTCACCAACCATTTGAGATAAATAACCTTCATTTAGTGGAATCAATACCCATAAAATGGAATAAATTTCCACTGGAAGTTTATGTTCATCCTTGCATCGATAGATGATCGTAGATTGATCTGGAATATGAAATGTGACTTCCCTTATTTGACAATTGATATGAGCTCCATGTAGAGAAAGCCAATCCATGCCACGAATCACATAAAATTCCACTATAGGAAGGATCACAAGATTTGCAGGAAGCACTTTCCCACAAACTTCAATCGGAGAAGAATTATAAACTTTTGATGTGACTGTTGTGCCATTAGGTGTTGTCACAACTAACTCAACATCTAATTGTTGAGGTAATACGGTGATAACCTTAGAAAATTTTTCAGAAATAAAAGAGTGGGTGGATCCAGAATCAAATAAAACATTTTCTACTTTATAGTGGATGGTAAGTATACCTTTCACCACATCGTTATCGTACTCCACATCGCTAATAGAAATTTCATGTGAATTTCCTTTGTCTTTAGCCTTAAGAGTTTGTTGACGTCGACCATCATCATCAACCCTTGGATTTGGGCATTGATTGGCATAATTCCCCATCTCCTTCCACTTGAAACATTGAAGTGTAGTAGGTTCATTCTGTGTATCCCTTCCTTTATTTGCATCATTAGACATCTTCTTCCCATTATCCCGGCATTCAAATGCCCGATGACCTTCCTTTCTACATTTGAAACATTTACTTGTCCCTTTAAGACAACTCCCTCCATATTTCTTTCCACACTTTGAGCATAAGGGAAAGCTCATCTTCTTTTCAGTGTGCTCTTTAGATTTTCCTTTGAATTCCATTTTACTCTTCTTATCAAACCCATATGATTGATGGGTTACTCCAATCTCCATCTCAACTTTGAGAGCACATCGAACGATTTCCTCGTAGCTATTGAAGTCCCTTATGGCTAAGGCCCTTTGAAGACTTGGTTTTAAGCCACTAATGAATCGATCGATCTTACTCTCAGGTAGGATAATAATACCAGAAGCATATCTTGAAAGTCTTGTAAAATTTTCTTCATAGGTACCAACAGATTCATCATCCTTTTGCTTCAGTTCGAGAAACTCTTTCTCCATCTTTGTTCGGAGAATACGAGTGAATTACTTATTGAAAAATAAGTTCTTGAACTCGTCCCATTCCATGGACTCAATTTCATCCCTTTGCCTCGTATTCTTAATTAGATTCCACCATTGATCAGCATCTCCTTCCAAACGATACACTGCTAGGATGACTTTATCATGTTCAAAACATTGAAGAACTGAAAATATCTTTTCAGTAGTACTAATCCATTGTTCAGCAACTAATGGATCAGTAGACCTGCTGAAAGAAGGTGGACGCTGCCTCATGAAGGATTCAATAGAATGTTGCTCCTTCCTTTGCTCATTTGGAAGTCCTGCATGATTCATAGCTTGAGAAAGTTGTGTGAGCATGGCTACAAGATTTTGCATTCCAGCTCCCATATCGTTTGGTTACTCAGGGGGACAATCATTGCATTGCCCATCGCATTCCGCATTAACACTGTTCCTTTGGGTTCCAGCCATTGACTAAAACCAAGAAGAATAGTGTGAGCAACACTAATTATAATAGGAAACCCACATAATTCAAGAATAAAATTTTCACGCTTAAGGTCTTATCCTAGGTTATTCATGGCCATTTCTAAAACACTAAGATTGTGTTCTATGCTTAGACTTATCCTTAGGGTTCTTACTAAGGCTTTCACATCCTTGTTTCCAAAGGTTGACTATACCTTTCCTCTGATACCAACTATAACGACCCATACTTTACATACATTGTTAATACTTCAAAATTTAAGCACACTTATTACAACATATGACAAAACCACAAAGGACCGTATAGGTATAGTGTCTTCAGAAACTGGGAAACATAAACAACTAGTTCATAAATCTTCTACAGTGTCTCCCATTTATTTCATCATATCTAGGGTCCCTTTTAGCATATTCTACTTAATATCCATCTTCCTGACCTGGGGAAAAGAAAACATACAAAAAAGGGTGAGCTCAAATGCTCAATAAGGGAAAATAAAGGAAATAAAAATCATATCATATCTTTTTGAAAATCATAACCTGCAAAAGAGATCATAATATCTTAACATGGAATAAATCATAGAAGTGAAAATGAGATCCCCATAATCATAACATAAAACATGAAACTTTGTGGCATGCACACATAATCATGGAAAATCATTTCTTGTTAGTCATGACTCATTGCCAAGACCATCTTAGCAGACAAAGTCCATTTCTGAACCGAGTTCACTCCTCGTTTCAGTCCTGTATCACTGAACCGAAATAACCTTCCGTTCCAGCCATGTCTATCTCATGAGATATAAATCTTTACCCAATGCATTGGAGGGAGATATAGGTCCCACCCATCTTATAATGAATCCTTTCTTATGTGTGCCACATAATCATAAATCATACATCATCGCATAACACATGTAACAAAAATGGGATTCTTGAAACATCATGACATCATAAAACAAATCATATAAGGTAAATGACTTCATAAAAATAATTCCCTCACAAAATAATCAAATCAATGCAATAATAGGGACAAAAACAGAACCCTATATTATCTTAGATGGAAAATAATTTTGATAAAACATTTGAACTCCATTCTTGAGGAAAATATCCTTTCTACTTCAAAAACACTTTTCTTTTCTTAACATGTCATACAATTATAAAATAAAAGAAGTTGATTAAAAATAAACTTGAAAACTTATGAAGGAATATTGTTTGAAATAATGTTTTAAAAATCCATTCTTGCCGTATAAGTTAAAAAAAACATTCTTCGTACTTTTGTCAGAAAAGTCAAAAAGTACCTCGTACGAAAAAACGTCAAAAGATTCCTTTCATATCTTTTACTAAAAACTCACCGCAGGGTAAATTTTGATTTTAAAAATTTAATTTGGATGTAAATAATATTACATATTGAGGAAACATGGATGTGGATGATAAAATACACCCCAGTAAATTTCAAAGTATAAACAATCTCAGATAAAAATGTGATTGTGATATTTCCCTTACCTTAGGTCCGATTTGCATTGTACGTGTCCGAAGCTCCTGTATAATGGATTAAATAATGTTATTGACTTATTCCAAAATCATACATATTGATATTATATCATATATGGTCATATTCTTAGCTTCTTATTAGTAATATTTCATTGTTACTTGTTACTCGGGTCTTTATTGCCTTTTGTTCTTATGCGTATTTTGCCGAATAAATTCTTATTCTTATTTTAAGGTTATAGATACCTTATATCCAGAATGGTATTAGTGTAACATATATCATATTTATTCATTCAATTCATTTATATAATTACTATGTAATGATGATCATGTAGAATGAGTCGCATCACATCGTGGAGACGGTATTCCCTACGTACGCACGAGCGATGATATTGTTCCCATGATCGTGGAATTGTATTTAAGTGTATTTATACTATTTCAGTATCAATATAACTTTATAATAATCATATATAGTTACTCATTACACCATTATATCCATCCTTTTAAGGTGACGGTGGAAAATAGATTACATCACGGCGTGGAGACGGTATTCTGTACGCACGCACGCGCGGTGATTTCATTTTTCTGTAGGATGGATAGAAGGTGAATTAGGGTTGTTTCATATTTATAATAACATATAAGTATGTAATTAATACTGATGTTATTACTTTATCATGAAACAACTAAATAATAAGAAGTTGAAGAAGAAAGAAATTGAAAAGATCGGTAATGGATATTACCTCTACTTTGAAACGCCTCTTTGAATCCTCCACTTAGGGAACTAAGATTGGTCTTTGAAGAAGACCAGGACCTCTATTATTATTCTAGGGAAGTGGATAAGGGATTTTTTCAGGGTTTTTCCGAGCTTGAGTGCTCAAATTTTTGTGAGGAGGAGGGGGAGGAGGTGCCCTTTTATAAGGGAGGAGAGGGGCACCTTAGGAATATCTCAAAATATTATTTTATATTAAAGTCAAAATTAGTTTATAATGGTTCCAAAGGGTCTTATTTCGAAGGTAAAGTGGGGATGGGTTGTAATCCTATCAACCAATAGGATTTAGACAAGTTTAGGTTATTATTTTAACCTTATCAATTAGATTTAACTCTAAGTTAAATAATTTAACTTTTACCGTGTCTTTTTGTTTCCTTACACTATATGGTTAATACACTTACTATAACATGCCAAACGAACCCCAAGTTGTTTATTATTAATATATATATCCTTATCTAAGTCATTTGTCCGAACCTTAGATTTAAAGGTATAAAATAACAATTAATAATATAATATTTTATTTAAAAACTATTTTGTGTCAATTTTGACACTATTTGATATATGATTTTTGTGAAAGTCATAACAGAATTATATGTTCACACCAAGTTGATTAAATCAACACTAATATATCATATTAACCTAGAAAATTAGTGTAATTCATAAAAAGTCTCAAATTACATTTATTTGAGCATGTATAACATCAATTATGTTAACATTTCCTTAAAAGGGTAATTACTGCATCATCGTTGTGTCATAAATAAATTAATATATTTAAAGTCTAAAAATTATAAATAAAATATCATTATGTAGGAAATCATTTTAGCTTTCTAATTAATATTTATAGTCTAATTTATCTTATGTATAACCCCATATTAAAAATGTTTTAGTTATTAAACTTTGATTTTAACTATTTTTACTATTCATTAAATAAAATAATATTAAATGTCATAATCTATTCCAAGTGGACCTAAATGGTCATATTATATTCATAAGGTTGTTTTTGGTCGAATTACACTTATCCAATAGAATCAAGACATGTGTTAGGGTAATAGTAATATCATATTTACCCTTAGTTACCCTATTTACTATTAACCGCGGTAAAAAAAGTAAAAAGTTACTATTCACCAAAAAATTATTTTTATCTCATTGAATCACATTTTACTTACTGATATCAACCGTGTCTGTCGGATTTTTTGAAATTCCATTCACAGAAGCGGTAAAATTAAGTTTTATGCAAAATTCAATTTTTAACCTACCACTTAGTGGTTTCACTATTCATCAAAAATTGAAAGTTTTCAGAAAAATACCAAAATTTCACCCTAGGCTAATTTCGGTATTCCGAATCCAAAAATGAGGTCCATTTTGAAAGATAAAATTTCAAAAAGTGGTTATTACTATTCATAACGGCTATTTTAAATAATATTTTAATAGCATATCGTCGTTTAGTGAAACTCGGTATTGCGTACAACGCAAGCTATCGAGGAAGGTCGCGATTGCGTGTAAAGCAAGCCAAGAAAGTGTTGTGAAGAAAAAGATTCCTTTGATGATTTATATAACATAAAAGTCTCGGGTGTTACATTCTACCCCCCTTAAAAAGAATTCCGCCCTCGAAATTCGTCACTTTGTAACAAACAGATGAGGATACTTCTCCCTCATCATATCCTCAAGCTCCCATGTAGCTTCTTCAAGTTGGTGGTTCCTCCATAAAACTTTCACCAATCGAGTGGTCTTGTTTCGTAGGACTTTTTCGCTACGATCCATAATCTCTATCGGTTGTTCTTCATAAGAAAGATCTTGATCCAGCGGTACATCTTCTGAGCTGAGTACATGTGAAGGATCAGGTATGTACTTTCTCAGGAGAGATACATGGAACACATCGTGAACTTGAGAGAGATTCGGTGGAAGCGCCAATCGGTAAGCTACCTTCCCAACACGATCCAGTATTTCAAAAGGACTGATATATCTAGGGCTCAACTTCCCCTACTTTCCAAATCTCATGACTCTCTTCCAAGGAGATATCCGTAAGAACACTTTATCGCCCACTTCAAACTCTAGGTCTTTTCTTCGGTTGTCGGCATAACTTTTCTGTCGACTCTGAGCTGCTCTTATGTGTTGTTGAATAGATCTGACCTTTTCTTCCATTTCATCAACGAGATCAGGTCCTAATATCTTTCTTTCCCCAAAGGTAGGTGTTGATCCCAACCTCCTTTGAAATCCATAGAGCAAGATCTCAACATATCTTTTAGGGTTTGAATTGTTCTCTCAAACTGACCGTCTGTCTGAGGATGATAAGCAGTGTTGAAACTCAACTCTGTATCCAGAGTATGCTGAAGACTTCGCCATAACTTCGAGGTAAATCTCAGATCCCGATCAGATATAATAGAAAGTGGTACTCCATGCAATCTTACCACTTCCTTTACATATATCCTGGAAAGCTGATCTAGAAGGAAATCCTCTCTAATAGCAATAAAGTGTGCAGACTTTGTAAGACGATCAACTATGACCCAGATAGCATTATTTCCTTTGGATGTTTTAGGAAGTCATGTGACAAAGTCCATAGTGATATTTCCCATTTCCATTCGGGTATGGGTAATGGTTGTAACATCCCCTTAGACTTCTGTCTCTCAGCTTTAACTTGTTGGCAAACCAAGCATCGAGAGACATATTCAGCAACATCTCATTTTATGCCATCCCACCAGAAGTACTCTTTCAGGTCCCTATACATCTTTGTGCTTCCAGGATGAATAGAGAATGAAGAACTATGAGCCTCATCCAGCAGATCCTTCTTTAATTCGGGGATGGGAGGAACACAAACCCGATTCTTGAACTTTATTATCCCATCACAATCAAGGTTGAATTCAAGAACATTTCTCACCTTCTTTTGTAACTCGACATCTTCTTTTTGTGCCTCTTTAATCTTCACATGTATAGATGGTTGAACATTCATTTGAGAAAGATAAGATTTTTCCCCTTCCATTATAATTCCAAGATCCATCCTTTGTAAATCCATAAATATTGGATCTTTTGTGATCCTCATCATGGATAAACTAGCATGGTCTTGTCGACTTAATGCATCTGCCACCTTGTTTGCTTTCCCAGGGTGGTAATGGATTGAGCATTTATAATCCTTAATCAGCTCCAACCATCTTCTTTGACGCATATTCAGCTCCTTTTGTGTGAAAATATACTTTAAACTTTTATGATCAGTATAAATATCACACCTTTCACCATAAAGGTAATGCCTCCAAATATTTAATGCAAAGATTACTACAGCTAACTCCAAATCATGAGTTGGGTAATTTTTCTCATGTATTTTCAACTGTCGTGAGGCATATTCTATCACCATATCATTTTGCATAAGAACACACCCCAATCCCTTCTTGGATACATCACTGTAGATCACAAACCTTTCTCCACTACAAGGCAGTGTGAGCACAGGTCCACTGGATAACCTTCTTTTCAAATCCTTGAAATTCTCTTCACATTCCTCTGTCCAAACAAACTTAACCCCTTTCCGAGTCAACTTGGTGAGTGGATTAGATAATCATGAAAAATCTTTCACAAAACATCGATAATATCCAGCCAAACCAAGAAAACTTCGGATCTCAGTAACTTTTGTTGGTCTCGACCATCTTTAGATAACCTCTATTTTTGCTGGATCCACAGATATCCCCTCTTTTGAGATTATGTGACCCAAAAATGCAACTTTTTGAAGCCAAAATTCACACTTGGTAAATTTGGCATAAAGCTTCTCCTTTCTCAGGGTCTTCAATATAATTCTCAAGTGATCTTCATGCTCTTCCTTTCCCTTTGAATAGACAAGAATATCGTCTAAAAAGACTACCACAAATTGATCAAGATAGTCTCTAAAGACTCTATTCATTAGATCCATGAAGATAGCAGGGGCATTAGTAAGACCAAATGGCATCACTATAAATTCATAGTGTCCATACCTTGTACGGAAAGCCGTCTTTGGTATATCCTCCCTTTTGAACCTTAATTGATGATACCCTGAACGAAGATCAATCTTGGAAAAGTATTGAGCTCCGCGTAGTTGGTCAAATAAGTCATCAATGCATGGGAGAGGATATTTTTTCTTGATAGTGATCTTGTTAAGTTCTCGATAATCAATGCAGGGTCTCATTGATCCATCTTTCTTCTTAACAAATTGAACAGGTGCTCCCCAAGGTGACGCACTAGGGCGTATGAATCCCTTATCAAGATTCTCTTGGATTTGCTTCTTCAATTCCTACAACTCAATTGGGGACATTCTATAAGGTGTCTTTGAAATAGGCAAAGCACCCGGTACGAGTTCTATTGAAAACTCAACTTCACGATTTGGTGGAAGACCCGGTAATTCCTCCAGAAAGACATCATCAAACTCCCGTACGATGGGCATATTCTTAATCGTGAGTTTCTCGCCAACCATTTGAGATAAATAACCTTCATTTAGTGGAATCAATACCCATAAAATGGAAGAAATTTCCACTGGAAGGTTATGTTCATCCTTGCATCGATAGACGATCGTAGATTGATCTGGAATATGAAATGTGACTTCCCTTATTTGGAAATTGATATGAGATCCATGTAGAGAAAGCCAATCCATGCCAAGAATCACATAAAATTCCACTATAGGAAGGATCACAAGATTTGCAGGAAGCATTTTCCCACAAACTTCAATCGGAGAAGAATTATAAACTTTTGATGCGACTGTTGTGCCATTAAGTGTTGTCATAGCTAACTCAACATCTAATTGTTGAGGTAATACGGTGATACCCTTAGAAAATTTTTCAGAAATAAAAGAGTGGGTGGATCCAGAATCAAATAAAACATTTGCTAATTTAGAGTGGATGGTAAGTGTACCTTTCACCACATCGTTATCGTACTCCGCATCGCTAATAGAAATTGCATGTGACTTTCCTTTGTCTTTAGCCTTAAGAGTTTGTTGACATCGACCATCATCATCAACCCTTGGATTTGGGCATTGATTGGCACAATTCCCCATCTCCTTGCACTTGAAACATTGAAGTGTAGTAGGTTCATTCTGTGTATCCCTTCCTTTATTTGCATCATTAGACATCTTCTTCCCATTATCGCGACATTCAAATGCCCGATGACCTTCCTTTCCACATTTGAAACATTTACTTGTCCCTTTAAGACAACTCCCTCCATGTTTCTTTCCACACTTTGAGCATAAGGGAAAGCTCATCTTCTTTTCAGTGTGCTCTTTAGATTTTCCTTTGAATTCCATTTTCCTCTTCTTATCAAACCCATATGATTGATGGGTTACTCCAATCTCCATCTCAACTTTGAGAGCACATCGAACGATTTCCTCGTAGCTATTGAAGTCCCTTATGGCTAAGGCCCTTCGAAGACTTGGTTTTAAGCCACTAAAGAATCGATCGATCTTTCTCTCAGGTTGGATAATAATACCAGAAGCGAACCTTGCAAGTCTTGTAAAATTTGCTTCATAGGTACCAACAGATTCATCATCCTTTTTCTTCAGTTCGAGAAACTCTTTCTCCATCTTTTTTCGGAGAATACGAGGGAAGTAATTATTGAAAAATAAGTTCTTGAACTCGTCCCATTCCATGGACTCAATTTCATCCCTTTGCCTCATATTCTTAATTAGATTCCACCATTGATCAGCATCTCCTTCCAAACGATACACTGCTAGGATGACTTTATCATGTTCAGAACATTGAAGAACTGAAAATATCTTTTCAGTAGTACTAATCCATTGTTCAGCAACTAATGGATCAGTAGACCCGCTGAAAGAAGGTGGACGCTGACTCATGAAGGATTCAACAGAATTTTGCTCCTTCCTTTACTCGTTTGGAATTCCTGCATGATTCATAGCTTGAGAAAGTTGGGTGAGCATGGCTACAAGATTTTTCATTCCAGCTCCCATATCATTTGGTTGCTCAGGGGGACAATCATTGCATTTCCCATCGCATTCCGCATTAACACGGTTCCTTCGGGTTCCAGCCATTGACTAAAACCAAGAAGAATAGTGTGAGAAACACTAATTATAATAGGAAAACCACATAATTCAAGAATAAAATTTTCACGCTTAAGGTCTTATCCTAGGTTATTCATGGCCATTTCTAAAACACTAAGATTGTGTTCTATGCTTAGACTTATCCTTAGGGTTCTTACTAAGTCTTTCACATCCTAGTTTCCAAAGGTTGACTATACCTTTCCTCTGATACCAACTATAACGACCCATAATTTACATACATTGTTAATACTTAAAAATTTAAGCACACTTATTACAACATATGACAAAACCACAAAGGACCGTATAGGTATAGTGTCTTTAGAAACTGGGAAACATAAACATCTGGTTCATAAATCTTCTACAGTGTCTCCCATTTATTTCATCATATCTAGGGTCCCTTTTAGCATATTCTACTTAATATCCATCTTCCTAACCTGGGGAAAAGAAAACATACAAAAAAGGGTGAGCTCAAATGCTCAGTAAGGGCAAATAAAGGAAATAAAAATCATATCATATCTTTTTGAAAATCATAACCTGCAAAAGAGATCATAATATCTTAACATGGAATAAATCATAGAAGTGAAAATAAGATCCCCATAATCATAACAGAAAACTTGAAACTTCGTGGCATGAACACATAATCATGGAAAATCATTTCTTGTTAGTCATGACTCATTTCCAAGACTATCTTAGTGGACAAAGTCCATTTCTGAACCGAGTTCACTCCTCGTTTCAGTCCTGTATCACTGAACCAAAATAACCTTCCGTTCTAGCCATGTCTATCTAATGAGATATAAATCTTTACCCAATGCATTGGAGGGAGATACAGGTCCCACCCATCTTATAATGAATCCTTTCTTATGTGTGCCACATAATCATAAATCATACATTATCGCATAACACATGTAACAAAAATGGAAATCTTGAAACATCATGACATCATAAAAAAAATCATATAAGGTAAATGACTTCATAAAAATAATTCCCTCACAACATAATCAAATCAATTTAATAATAGGGATAAAAACAGAACCCTATATTATCTTAGATGGAAAATAATTTTGATAAAACATTTGAACTCCATTCTTGAGGAAAATATCCTTTCTACTTCAAAAACACTTTTCTTTTCTTAACATGTCATAAAATTATAAACTAAAAGAAGTTGATTAAAAAAAACTTGAAAACTTATAAAGGAATATTCTTGGAAATAATGTTTTAAAAATCCATTCTTGCCGTATAAGTTAAAAAAACATTCTTCGTACTTTTGTCTGAAAAGTCAAAAAGTACCTCGTACGAAAAAACGTCAAATGATTCCTTTCATATATTTTACTAAAAACTCACCGATGGGTAAAATTTGATTTTAAAATTTTAATTTGGATGGAAATAATAATACATATTGAGTAAACATGGATTTGGATGATAAAATACACCCTAGTAAATTTCAAAGTATAAACAATCTCGGATAAAAATGTGATTGTGATATTTCCCTTACCTTAGGTCTGATTTGCTTTGTACGTGACCGAAGCTCCTGTATAATGGTTTAAATAATGTTATTGACTTATTCCAGAATCATAAATATTTATATGATATCATATATGGTCATATTCTTAGATTCTTATTAGTAACATTTCATTGTTACTTGTTACTCGGGTCTTTATTGCCTTTTGTTCTTATGCGTGTTTTGCCGAATAAATTCTTATTCTTCTTTTAAGGTTATAGATACCTTATATCCAGAATGGTATTAGTGTAACATATATCATATTTATTCATTAAATTCATTTATATAATTAATATGTAATGATGATCATGTAGAACGAGTCGCATCACATCGTGGAGACGGTATTCCGTACGTATGCACGAGCGATGATATTTTTCCCATGATCGTGGAATTGTATTTAAGTGTATTTATACTATAACAGTATCAATATCACTTTATAATAATCATATATAGTTACTCATTACACCATTATACCCATCCTTTTAAGGTGATGGTGGAAAATAGATTACACCACGGCGTGGAGACGGTATTCCGTACGTACGCACGCGCGGTGATTTCATTTTTCCGTAGGATGGATAGAAGGTGAATTAGGGTTGTTTAATATTTATAATAACATATCAGTATTTAATTAATACTTATGTTATTACTTTATCATGAAACAACTAAAGAAGAAGAAGTTGAAGAAGAAATAAATTGAAAAGATCGGTAATGGATATTACCTCTTCTTTGAAACACCTCTTTGAATCCTCCACTTAGGGAACTAATATTGGTCTTTGAAGAAGACCAGGACCTCTAGGATTATTCTAGGGAATTGTATAAGGAATTTTGTCAGGGTTTGGTCGAGCTTGAGTGCTCAAATTGGTGTGAGGAGGAGGGGGAGG
Organism: Viscum album; assembly: GCA_963277665.1. Taxonomy (NCBI): domain Eukaryota; kingdom Viridiplantae; phylum Streptophyta; class Magnoliopsida; order Santalales; family Viscaceae; genus Viscum; species Viscum album. Next base: position 1,154,624,098 of record OY728133.1, on the reverse strand, counting down.
AGGTGCCCTTTTATAAGGGAGGAGAGGGGCACCTTAGGAATATCTCAAAATATTATTTTATATTAAAGTCAAAATCGGTTTATAATGGTTCCAAATGGTCTTATTTCGAAGGTAAAGTGGGGATGGGTCGAAATCCTATCAACCAATAGGATTTAGATAAGTTTAGTTTATTATTTTAACCTTATCAATTAGATTTAACTCTAAGTTAAATAATTTAACTTTTACCATGTCTTTTTGTTTTCTTACACTATATGGTTAATACACTTACTATAACATGCCAAACGAACCCCAAGTTGTTTATTATTAATATATATATCCTTATCTAAGTCATTTGGCCGAACCTTAGATTTTTAGGTATAAAATAGCAATTAATAATATAATATTTGATTTAAAAACTATTTTGTGTCAATTTTGACACTATTTGATATATGATTTTTGTGAAAGTCATAACAGAATTATATGTTCGAACCAAGTTGATTAAATCAACACTAATATATCATAGTAACCTATAAAATTAGTGGAATTCATAAAAAGTCTAAAATTACATTTATTTGAGCATTTATAACATCAATTATGTTAACATTTCCTTAAAAGGGTAATTACTGCATCATCGTTGTGTCATAAATATATTAATTTATTTAAAGTCTAAAAATTATAAATAAAATATCATTATTTAGGAAATAATATTATCTTTATAATGAATATTTATAGTCGAATTTATCTTATGTATAACCCCATGTTAAAAATGTTTTATTTATTAAACTTTGATTTTAACTATTTTAACTATTCATTAAATAAAATAATATTAAATGTCATAATCTAATCCAAGTGGACCTAAATGGTCATATTATATTCATAAGGTTGTTTTTGGTCGAATTACACTTATCCAATAGAATTAGGACATGTGTTAGGGTAATAGTAATATCATATTTACCCTTAGTTACCTTATTTACTATTAACCGCGGTAAAAAAAAGTAAAAAGTTACTATTCACCAAAAAAATATTTTTATCTCATTGAATCACATTTTACTTACTGATATCAACCGTTTCTGTCGGATTTTCGAAATTCCATTCACAGAAGCGGTAAAATTAAGTTTTATGCAAAATTCAGTTGTTAACCTACCACATAGTGGTTTCACTATTCATCAAAAATTGAAAGTTTTCAGAAAAATACCAAAATTTAACCCTAGGATAATTTCGGTATTCCGAATCCAAAAATGATATCCATTTTGAAAGATAAAATTTCAAAAAGTGGTTATTACTATTCATAATGGCTATTTTAAATAATATTTTAATTGCATATCGCCGTTTAGTGAAACTCGGTATTGCGTACAACGCAAGCTATCGAGGAAGGTCGTGATTGCGTGTAAAGCAAGCCAAGCAAGTGTTGTGTAGAAAAAGATTCCTTTGATGATTTATATAACATAAAAGTCTCGGGTGTTACACAGAAGGCCCAGTAAGGGAAACAAGAGAAACATTTTACATATGAACTTGAGATACTTCAATAAGGTCATGAAAAGAACTTTAAGGCATGAGAAAGAAATCATGAGATATATCATAATAAAAATTAAATTTTTCATAACATAAAGATGTGGATACAACATTTAATATAGACAATCATGAACATATCACCAAGGTCCATCCCCAAGGTGTCATTTGAAAATTACCAAGGTTATTCACCAAGATATCGTGAAAATTTTGATCTCTAGTGGTTACATCATTACCCAATGCATTGGAGCGCTATCAGGGCGCACCCTTAAATTTCTCTTTATCGTCATGTGATCCACATATATAATCATAAAACATTTCATAAATAACCCATACAGCATAAAATAAATGGGTTTCATTTCATAATCATAATGTTTTAAAAACTCCTTTAAAGACATGATCTTTACGTCACTTTAATCCCACGGAAGGGGAGAGCGGGTCTCATGTATGTAAATCCTAGAATTTAAAATAGAAAATTTTGATATATATGTGAATACCCCTGTAGAAATAATAGCTTTGATTTTTCACTTTATAACATAAAATTATTTTGAGAAAAGAGAGAGGCATTTTGAGACGAAAATTCTGCAGCATAACGGCTATGTTTCGGGGTTTTAGAAAACATTGAAAAGAGAGGGGACATGGGTCCAACATTTATAAATGACCCATAAAACAAGTAGAGGGGCAGAATAAGAAGGATATATGAACATGGTAATGAAATTTGAAGGACATCCAATTTGAAATGAAAAACATGGAAGGAAGACAAAAATTTGATTTCTCTTATGAAAATTCGGGAGCCTAACGGCGTCACTTAAACTTCAACAAAAATGATTTGAAAAGATAAAATAGGGTCTATCATCATGTGAAAATAAGAGTTCAGTATGATAGATATAGAGATCATACTTCAACAAAAAAATGGAATTTTAAAGATTTGACATGAAAGTAGAACTTTGAAAAGAATGAGAAGGGTGAAAAAACCACTTAAAAATTCGGCAGCCTAACGACGTCACTTAAGCTTCAAAAAAATGAATTGACAAGATCAAATAGGGTCTCTCATCATATGAAAATAAGAGTTCAGTATGATAGATATAGATATCATACCCCAACATAATAAAAATGAACTTGAAAGACTTGACATGAAAGTAGAACTTTAAAAGAATGAGAAGGGTGAAAGAACCACTTAAACATTCGGTAGCCTAATGGCGTCACCTAAGCTTAAAAAAATGAATTGAAAAGATAAAATAGGGTCTCTCATCATATGAACATAAGATTTCAGTATGATAGATATAGAGATCATACCCCAACATAATAAAAATGAACTTGAAAGACTTGACAAGAAAATAGAACTTGAAAATGAGAAGGGTGAAAGAATCTGTTACAAAAATTTCGGCAGCCTAACGGCGCCACTTAAACATTCATAAAATGAAATTATGAGAGTAAGTGGGGGTATCTCATCATATTAACATAAAAAGGACAGTATAATGAATAAAAAATAACATCCTCCAACATAAGAACATGGAGCATAAACGAAATGACATAAAAGAGATCACTTGAAAAGAAAGAGAGAGGTCGGATCCCTTACCTTAAAACGTAACTCTTAAAACTAAACGTTTGGGACCTTGAGGGCTTGGGGGCACCTTGTGACAACTCCTTGGGAGGTAAGGATACCAGAACTTTGTTGAGGATGGTTTTTGAGTCGAAAAGATGAGAGGAGGGCTTGGTATTTATAGGGAAAGTGAGGGGACAAGACATTAATGGCCAAGGGACACCTCAAAAGTGGTTTTCTCAAAAGCATGGGCCCTCCCATGGTACTTCCCATAGAGTTAGGCCACATGGGGACCCCCACACAATAATTCATCCTCTTTAGTCTGCCATCCCTGAAAATATCTCATGACATCATCATGACACAGTTATGATGTCATTAAACATACCGAAACCCTAAAACTGTATTTTTAGTATTCACTGAAAATTCAACTTTCTCAGAAAAATCCCAAGATTTAACATTAACCAAATATCAATGCTCTGATTTCAAAAATGAACTCTATTTTATAAAAATAATTTTCTAAATATTTTTAATTCATTTTTTATATAAACACACTATTCACTGAAAATTCATTTTTTTGAGAAAAATCCCCAAAAATTACCTTAACATAATATCGATGCTCTGAGTTCAAAAATGAAATCCATTTTATAAAAATAATTTTCTAAATATTTTTAATTTAATTTTTAATTAAAAACACTATTCACCTGAAAAAACTAATACTTGAATAATAATTTATGAAACTGTTATTTACCCATTTTATTAAATCTCTTTACTTAATCTAGGTGTCTAAATTATATTAAAACATTCTTGGAGTGAAATTATTAATCCATTTGGTCACATTACTAATCCTAAGCATAAAATCACTTTTCATAATTTACTATTCATCAAAAATCAAGTTGATCTTATTAGACTCGAAATTTCGTACTGAACATAATTGTAGAAGACCATTTTTTAAAAATCATTACACATTTTTATTTATTTAAGGTTTACATAAACATTTTTAAAATATCCTTTCTCTAAAATTCATCAAAAATATGCATACTATATTTATCCGGACATTTGAAAATTCATAAACTTCATCATAAGAAGAAATCACAATTTTTCATTTAAAAAAAAGGATTACACAAGGCAGTTACGGTCTCCTTACATAGCCCCTTATCACACCAGTATAGGACCTAAGTGTAAGGTGTGCTAAGGTGAGAGAATCCGAGGGAGGATCGGCCAACATCGCACGAGTAGTAATTTCTATCAGTTTGAACTTCTCGCGAAGGCGATCACGTTCTAGCTTCACACGATGAAGTTCAGCTTGGGTTTGGTCCAGAGCAAAGCCCAGTGCTGCAACCTCCTTCCCAAGTTCTGTTAGATGGGCTTCGATCGGTCCAATACTACTGGGTGAGGCCATCGAATCTTCTTTCTATATTAATTAACCAAGATTTCTTGTATTTAGAGACAATAATCAAAACGTTTAGTTTCCAGCGGTCATATTGACCAATGGTCAAATAACAGCCAAAACCCAACAGTATCATTTTAATTATACTCATGTTATCAAATGAAACATTTTTTTTGAGTATAAAAATAAAATAAAATAACACATAAAATTAGGAAACAAGATTTATTTAAAATTTCGGGTCGTTACAATCTTCCCCCCTTAAAAAATTGTGTCCTCGCAATTTTTAAAATTGGGTTTTGAAATTTCATTGAAAGTCCCACCTCAGAAAAGGAGTCAGCAAAACTATTACTTTAAGAGAAAGAAAGAGAAGTACAAAGGTCACCTGAGTTAACCCACACTAGGATTCCATGTAAGAAAACATGGACATGGAGGAGAAAACAAAGGGTCAAGTTCTGAGGGAGAGTGATATAGAACATGATTAGGAGAAAGTTAACCATAAGAAAATACCAAACTTATGATGTGTGTAAACGGTCTTTGATTACCCAGTAGGAAACGTAAACCAGCAACATTTTTGTTTTACGTTCCTTTTCATAATTTTGAAGAATTCATTTACAACATAAAACAAAAACATAATAAAATATACCTATCTTCATGTAGAGTTTCATCCTTTAATAAGTTTCTACCCAAAACTAATCTTTTCTCCAAACAATGAGCATTCAAAACTACTTGGTCTCATCAAAACACAAGAATCATTTTCTAGAGAATCATATAATTCACAAAAGATTAACTATTTATTTCTTCTATCTTTAAACATTATCCCAAAAAATAAAGGGTAATGTAAAACAACTCTTCAAAAAGAAATAATCACATAGGAATGGAAACTACTTTTAAATCTTTAAAGTTCCATGGTACTACCCAAAGTTCATCGTAGACCATTCCATAAATAACGGTCCTTAAAATTCCTCAAAATAAACCAAACTAATATTGAAACCCAAATACAAGAAGGATTTGATAACATAGTCTTCCAAAAAAAACTTCATTGTTCATCTCCAAACAACATCAACCACTCCTAACATCTTATAACAAAAGTATCTAACCTAAACATATTTTACCCAAGATAGGTTAATCATTCCCATAAGTAACCTAAATTACTATAAGTCCACCTTAAATTCATCGATTCTTTAAAATATAAGTCAACCTTACTCCTCAATGAAAATACTGTAGTAATCTATTTACCTTGATCATATAGGGTCCCCAAAATAGTGAACGTCTTCCAAAATAATAATCATCTTTTAATCCCCTAATCATCTCTATCATATTAATACTGCAATCATCGCATTTCCTATCACATTGGTTGTTGGGACATGTTCTTCCATTTCCCACCATTAACTAAGAAGATAAATTATAATTAGGGGCTTAAATACTTCGCCAATAATCATGAGAAGGAAACTTTAAGCATAAAAGGATAAACTTGTAGAATAAAAGTATATCCTAACTTGTGATCTCCTAGGTTCCAATCTAGGTTATCCATGATCGTATATTCTTATGTGAATATTTATTTTATTTTATCTTTGTTTCTTTTATAATGGTTCATACTAAGCTTATGAATTTACCAAAGCATATCCCCCGGGAGTGTCGTAACCAAGAGTGCAGCAAGGCCCGTTGTCGTGTACCAATTCCCTTTTGAGTCTAGCTCAAAGCGGTGTTTTTGGGTTTTACCCCTATGTACATCTGTGCCAGAGCCACCTCTACCTGCTCGTATCCAGATAGGGATGTATTTTCTTGGAAACCCCTTACTCAATACTCACCAAAATATCTGGAAGATTTCCTATATTTAAACTTTTCTATAGGGTTCTTCCTAATGTTTTCATATCCTAATTTCCACAAATAACTAAACCATCCTTTGATACCAACTATAGCATCCCGCCTTTTATCACATAAACTTTCATTACATTTTACAAAACCGAGGATCTTTAAGGTTTAGTGTCTTGGAAACCAGGAACTTAAAACATAAAAACATAAAAAATTCTTCTTAAACACTTGAAAGGCTTCTCTTAATGTTCATCCTACGTTCATTATTGCATCTCATAACCTGGGGACATACATCAAAAGAAAGGGTGAGAAGAAGGCCCAGTAAGGGAAACAAGAGAAACATTTTACATATGAACTTGAGATACTTCAATAAGGTCATGAAAGGAACTTTAAGGCATGAGAAAGAAATCATGAGATATATCATAATAAAAATAACATTTTTCATATCTTGAAGATGTGGCTACAACATTTAATATAGACAATCATGAACATATCAACAAGGTCCATCCCCAAGGTGTCATTTGAAAATTACCAAGGTTATTCACCACGATATCGTGAAAATTGTAATCTCTAGTGGTTACATCATTACCCAATGCATTGGAGCGCTATCAGGGAGCACCCTTATATTTGTATTTATCATCATGTGATCCACATATATAATCATCAAACATTTCATAAATAACCCATATATCATAAAATAAATGGGTTTCATTTCATAATCAAAACATTTTAAAAACTGCTTTAAAGACATGATCTTTACATCACTTTAATCCCACGGAAGGGGAGAGCGGGTCTCATGTATGTAAATCCCAGAATTTAAAATAAAAAATTTTGATATATATGGGAATACCCCTGTAGAAATAAGATCTTTGAGTATTCACTTTATAACATAAAATTATTTTGAGAAAAGAGAGAGGCATTTTGAGACGAAAATTCTGCAGCATAATGGCTATGTTTCGGGGTTTTAGAAAACATTGAAAAGAGAGGGGACATGGGTCCAACATTCTTAAATGACTCATAAAACAGTATAGGGGAAGAATAAGAAGGATATATGAACATGGTAATAAAATTTGAAGGATATCCCATTTGAAATGAAATACATGGAAGGAAGACAAAAATTTGATTTCTCTTATGAAAATTCTGCAGCCTAACGGCGTCACTTAAACTTCAACAAAAATGATTTGAAAAGATAAAATAGGGTCTCTCATCATGTGAACATAAGAGTTCAGTATGATAGATAAATAGATCATACCCCAACATAAAAAAATGTAATTTGAAATACTTGAAATGAAAGTAGAAATTTGAAAAGAAAGAGAAGGGTGAAAGAACCACTTAAACATTCGGCAACCTAACGGCGTCACTTAAGCTTCAAAAAAATGAATTGACAAGATCAAATAGGGTCTCTCATCATATGAACATAAGATTTAAGTATGATAGATATATAGATCATACCCCAACATAATAAAAATGAACTTGAAAGACTTGACATGAAAGTAGAAGTTTGAAAAGAATGAGAAGGGTGAAAGAACCACTTAAAAATTCGGCAGCCTAACGGCGTCACTTAAGCTTCAAAAAAATGAATTGACAAGATAAAATAGGGTATCTAATCATATGAAAATAAGAGTTTAGTATGATAGATATAGAGATCATACCCCAACATAATAAAAATGAACTTGAAAGACTTGACAAGAAAATAGAACTTGAAAATGAGAAGGGTGAAAGAATCCGTTACAAAAATTTCGGCAGCCTAACGGCGCCACTTAAACATTCATAAAATGAAATGATGAGAGTAAGATGGGGTCTCTAATCATATGAACATAAAAGGACAGTATAATTAATATAAAATAACATCCTCCAACATAAGAACATGGAGCATAAAAGAAATGACATAAAAGAGATCACTTGAAAAGAAAGAGAGAGGTCGGATCCCTTACCTTAAAACGTAACTCTTAAAACTCAAAGGTTGGGACCTTGATGGCTTGGGGGCACCTTGGGAGGACTCCTTGGGAGGTAAGGAGACCAGAACTTCATTGAGGATGGTTTTGGAGTCTAAAAGAGGAGAGGAGGGCTTGGTATTTATATGGAAAGTGAGGGGACAAGGCATTAATGGCCAAGGGACACCTCAAAAGTGGTTTTCTCAAAAGCATGGGCCCTCCCATGGTACTTCCCATAGAGTTAGGCCACATGGGTACCCCCACACAATAATTAATCCTCTTTAGTCGACCATCCCTTAAAATATCTCATGACATCATCATGACACAGTTATGATGTCATTAAACATACCGAAACCCTAAAACTGTATTTTTACTATTCACCGAAAATTCAACTTTCTCAGAAAAGTCCCAAAATTTCACATTAACCAAATATCAATGCTCTGATTTCAAAAATTAACTCTATTTTATAAAAATAATTTTCTAAATATTTCTAATTCATTTTTTAAATAAACACACTATTCACTGAAAATTCATTTTTTTCATAAAAATCCCCAAAAATTACCTTAACATAATATCGATGCTCTGAGTTCAAAAATGAAATCCATTTTATAAAAATAATTTTCTAAATATTTTTAATTTATTTTTTTATTAAAAAAACACTATTCACCCGAAAAAACTAATACTTGAATAATAATTTATGAAACCGTTATTTACCCATTTTATTGAATCTCATTACTTAATCTAGGTGTCTAAATTATATTAAAACATTCTTTGAGTGAAATTATTAATCCATTTGGTCACATTACTAATCCTAAGCGTAAAATCACTGTTCATAATTTACTATTCATCAAAAATCAAGTTGATCTTATTAGACTAGAAATTTCGTACTGAACATAATTGTAGAAGACCATTTTTTAAAAATCATTACACATTTTTATTTATTTAAGGTTTACATAAACATTTTTAAAATAACCTTTCTCTAAAATTCATCAAAAATATGCATACTATATTTATCCGGACATTTGAAAATTCATAAACTTCATCATAAGAAGAAATCCCAATTTTTTATTTAAAACAAAGGATTACACAAGACAGTTACGGTCTCCTTACATAGCCCCTTATCACACCAGCATAGGACCTAAGTGTAAGGTGTCCTAAGGTGAGAGAATTCGAGGGAGGCTCGGCCAACATCGCACTAGTAGTAATTTCTATCAGTTTGAACTTCTCGCGAAGGCGATCCCGTTCTAGCTTCACACGATGAAGTTCAGCTTGGGTTTGGTCCAGATCAAAGCCCAGTGGTGCTACCTCCTTCCCAAGTTCTGTTAGATGGGCTTCGATCGGTCCAAGACTACTGGGTGAGGCCATCGAATCTTCTTTCTATATTAATTAACCAAGATTGGATGTATTTAGAGACAATAATCAAAACGTTTAGTTTCCAGCGCTCATATTGACCAATGGTCAAATAACAGCCAAAACCCAACAGTCTCATTTTAATTATACTCATGTTATCAAATGAAACATTTTTGTTGAGTATAAAAATAAAATAAAATAACACATAAAATTAGGAAACAAGATTTATTTAAAATTCCGGGTCGTTACAGGCATCACATTTATTGAAGCTCCTAAATCACAAAGAGCATCAGAGAAGTGAAACTCCTCTATTGTACATGGGATGGTGAATGTCCCGAGATACTTGCACTTTGTTGGCATTACTAGAGTTGGTGTAATGAGTGTCGAGACATTCCTTCCAAGGTTGATCCTCTCATTTCCCTTGAGCCCTCTTCGATTGGTGCAGAGTTCTTTTAAGAATTTGGCATACCTTGGGATTTTCTTAATGGATTCAAGTAGAGGAATGTTGATCTCCACACGCTTGAATGTGTCCAAAACCCCCTTTTTCATTGCCTCTTCAGCCATCTTCTTGGTTTGAACAACCCTGTTTGGAAAAGGAAGGGGTTTAGGAGGAACATCATCAATCTTTTTCATACCTTTATCTTTCTCCTTGGATTTCTCATCAGCTGGTATGGAATTAGGATTCTCTGTATTAGAGGTGAATCCTGGTGGAATGGTAGGTACAGATGTATTGTTCATTTGCTTCCCACTTCTCAATGTGATGGCACTAACATTCCCCTTTGGATTTGGAGTGGGTTGGGACGTTAGATTTCCGGAATTCTTACTTACAAGTTCATGGAGGCCAGTGGAAATCTGGCTCATTTGAGTCTTTAACTCCCTCAGCTCCGAACCTTGACTCTTAAGCTCATTCTGTTGATTAAGAACAATTTTTTTCAAAATATCATCAGTTTTAGAGTCTACCTTGTGTTGGAGATTCCCTTGTTGCTGACTCGTTGATGTTTGAGCTTCGAATCTCCTTTGGGGTTGTTGGAAACCCTGTTGGTAAGGTGGAGGTTGCTGGAAGTTTGGTTGAAAAGGGGTCCTTTGTTGTTGTCCAGAGCCATACCTCATGTCTTACTGATCTTTCCACCCTTGGTTTTATGCTGGATCAAACTTCTTTTGGGGATATGGTTTTTGTTGCTACTGCTGATATGGTCTCCCAGGGAACACTGCTGCACAATCTTCTGTTTCTTGGAGTTGTGGGCAACAGTTAGTTGGGTGGCTTGTCTCAGTGCAAATACCACAAGGCCTTGAAGGAGGGGGTAGAGATGTCTTTTGTGCCAAAGAAATTTGACTCACCATAGTGGTCAATTCTTCCAACTTAGTATCAATCAAATGACTTTCAAGAGAAGAAGGACTTACCTGATGTACTCCCCTGACATGTGGTGTACCTCTATCACCAAATTGTTGGGAGTTTTGGGCCATCTTGTCGATCAACGCACGTGCAGCTACTGGTGTCTTGTCCACCAATGCTCCTCCAGCTGCAGCATAAACCATGCTCCTCTCCATGGGTATGAGTCCTTCGTAGAAGTATTGGATGAGGAGTTGCTCACTGATTTGGTGATGCGGACAGCTTGCGCACAACTTCATGAATATCTCCCAATACTCATACATTGACTCCCCTTGTGCTTGCTTGATCCTTGAGATCTCATTACGAATGGATTTTGTCCTTGATGCTGGAAAAAATCTCTTCAAAAAAAGACGTTTCAAATCGTTCCAACAAGTTACATCTTTGGGTTGTAAATAATACATCCAATCTTTCGCAGCTCCATCAAGTGAGAATGGGAATGATCTTAATTTGATTTGATCTTCAGAAAAATTTATTGGTTTCAAGGTTGAGAAAACCACATTAAATTCCTTAAGGTGTTTGTTGGGATCCTCACTATATAAGCCATGAAACTTTGGAAGAAGGTGAATTAATCCAGATTTCAATTCAAAGTCTGATTCGAGATTTGGGTATGCAATACAATTTGGTTGATAGTTAATATCTAGTGAAGCCAATTCTCGAATGGTTCTATTAAGTTCATTTCCATTATTTCCAGCCATTGGTTCCTCTTTTATGTTTGAATTTTAATTTCTTCCAATTTCAATGTTTCCATAAGAGAGGAATTCACCAACTGGTTGAATATTGAAATTTCCCGTAGTTTGAGAATGTCTGATTCGTTCCCTAAGGCTGCGATAAATCTCATGGTCAAGATCTAAGAGATCTTCGGGATTAATTCGTGTCATAAATCAAATAAAAATTAAAATAAAGTGATTGGAAAATAGTAAAATAAAAATGAGAGGTTGAGTTGATGGTCCAAAAATAAAAGAAGAGGATGAAAAAAAATGAAAACTTGAGAAAGGGTAAAGATGAAAGAGAGTGGTGAAGAAAATAATAAAATGAAAAATAAAAGAAATACCTCTAAATGGTTGAATAAATTACTTTCCTCCCTGGCAATGGCGCCAATTTGAAAGAGCGCTGTCGTGGGTTCCCTCAAATGATTAATGTGATTTTGGGGTACTTAGGTGCAGCAGAGTGGCTGACCAAGGTCGTCTCTCAAAGGAGGAAGTGAATTTAAACAACTTATTAAAGGTATTGTAAAAATAAAATAAAAGAGAATAAAATAAAAATACTACTTTAAAGGATTGGGGTTTTTTTATAGTTTATGAATCTAGAAGAGGTTTGCTGGAAGAATATTTTATATTTTTTTGTTTTTAGTTTTGAAATGAATTTCGATTAAAATGACACAACAAGAAGATGTTTTTTTTAGAAATATATTTTTAAAGGCGTAATCGATCTAACTCTACCTCTTAATTCACTTATTAATCATTATCATTTAAATAAATATCCACTTAATTATGATCCCCTAAATTGATATCCCTCTAACCCTACAATAGTTAACTTAAACACAAAGATGAAATTACTTAAACCCTAGGCTAGCTTCGGAACATGCAATCGCAGCACCCTGCTTTGATTGTTGTTCTAAGGATAGATTACGGTCAGTGGTTAATTAGAGAACATATCCATTCTGTAAATGAGGATGAATTGTGTTTAGGGATTATATTTGAACTCTACAAATTTATCCCGTGTGGTATTGTATTACCGATTAAGATTACACTCTCACAATTTACACAAAATCCCGACCTTGCGTGTTTTTGTGTTAATTGTTAAATTGCTTGCTTAGTTTCTTGTAATTTAAAAACACAATTCATGGATCATATTATGTTAATTACAGTAGCTCATTTATTCAAAATAATTAAATGAAGTTGGTAGAAGATAGATCGATTACTAAAAGACTACTCTTCCATGGGTGGCGCAATCATCGTAGAAGCGTTTTGCATGTGCAAAGGTTTATAATGGGTATAACCCAATAACGCTTCTACTCAAGAATTCCAGCCCAAAGAGGAATATTAAGAGAAGAAGAAATTTAAAAAAAATATAAGAAAAGAGAAGAAACAAAAGAGGAATAAAGATGTTTATTACACAAACAAAATCATTACAACATGAAGGAGAAGAAGAAGGCTTCGTCGAAGGGATCCTTGCTTGAAGAGCTACCCTTATAGAAATGGTTGGATAATTGGAGTGGATCCACTTCTCCTCTGCCCTAAAATTCCCAAATCACGTTCCAACCCCACCAAATGATAAAAAAACCAATTTATAGAGTGGTGGGGAGGCTAGGTTCAAAGTGGTTTCAAGTGTGAATGGGGAATCTTGGCCAAATATTTTATGCCAACTTTCACCGCTCATTTGACCACCAAAACGCGTGAATTGTCTAGCCTTACAGGAGGATCCAATGTTAGGACATGGGTCCTCTATCTCCTCTCCAATTTCGAGCTTAATCCAGGACCATATGAAGGTATTATGGATGAAATACAGAAGCTTCTCCATTCTGGCGAGTCCAGCCCAATGTTGGATTCATGGCCCATTTTCAACAACCAAATGCACTCTTTAGCTCTAGTGTCCTGAATAAATGCTGTAGATAATGAAGTTAGGAACACGTTTACAAAATTTCAAATTGAAATAATAAATATAACAATATATATATTCGAAATACTACAGTAAACTATAAAGGGTAAAACTGGAATTTTCACCAAATTTTCAAATGAATGATCAAATCCCAAATATTTTATAAATAAACATATTTAACACAATGTGAGGAAATTATATTATTTATTATCAATAAAATATTCAACAAAATAGTGTTTTATCAGCGGCCACACCATGCCTCGGATTGAGGCAGGGTTGACTCTTACACGTCACATATGACCCATGGATCAATGTGCTAATGTATCGACACAATCCGAATGCGTTTGGTCAATTTTTTGTATGTCAGTTGCTATTTTTCAATTAAAATGACGTACTTTTGAAACAAAAGGCAGACACTTTGAGTGGTGTCGGCCACACCGCGTCTCAGATTTAGGCAGGGTTGATTCGTACACGTCACATATGACCCATGAATCGTTCTCCTAAAGTTTCAATGAAAACCGAATGCGTTTGGTCGGTTTTCCATATGTACTTAAATTGTTGTCCATTATAAGCAAAAGAGAGCCACTTAGAGTTATTCAAGCCACACCGTGCCTCATATTTAGGAGGGGTTGACTCGTTCATGTCACATATGACCCATGGATAGTTGTTCTAAAGTATCGACACAATCTGAATGTGTTTGGTCAGTTTTTTGTATGCTAGTTGATGTTTTTCACTTCAAATGACGTCCTTTTGAAACAAAAGACAGACACATTGAGTAGTGGAGGCCACACTGCGCCTCGTATTGAGGCGAGGTTGACTCGTACACATCACATATGAACCATGGATAGTTTTGAGAATGTATCGACACAATCCGAATGCGTTTGGTCACTTTTCCGTATGCCAGTTGATGTTTTTCAATTAAAATGACGTCCTTTTGAAAAAAAAACAGACACTTTGAGTGGTGCCAGCCACACCGCGTCTCAGATTGAGGCAGGGTTGATACATACATGTCACATATGACCCATTCATCATTCTCCTAAAGTTTCAATGGAAACTGAATATGTTTGGTTGGTTTACCGTATGTACTTAAAATGATGTCCATTTTAAGCAAAAGAGAGCCACTTAGTGTGATTCCGGCCACACCGTGACTCATATTAAGGCAGAGATGACTCTTACACATCACATATGACCCATAGATTGTTTTTTTAAAGTATCGACACAATCCGAATTCATTTGTTCAGTTTTCCGTATGTCAGTTGATGTTTTTCACTTAAAATGGCGTCCTTTTAAAACAAAAGACAGACACATTGAGTGGTGACGACCACACTGCACCTCGGATTGAGGCGGGGTTGACTCATACATATCACATATGACCCATGGATCGTTTTTCTAAAGTATCGACACAATATGAATGCGTTAGGTCGGTTTTCCGTATGCCAGTTGATGATTTTCAATTAAAATGACGTCCTTTTGAAAAAAAAAGCAGACACTCTGAGTGGCGGCGGCCACACCGTGCCTCGGATTGAGGCGGGGTTGATTTGTACATGTCACATATGACCCATGGATAATTCTCCTAAAGTTTCAATGGAAACCAAATGCGTTTGGTCGGTTTTCTGTATGTACTTAAAATGTTGTCCATTTTATGAGAATCCTCATGTGTCTATTAGTGGAATGGTATTTACTTAAAATCTTGTGGATATTTATATAAAATATTTTTATATCATTCTTAGTATGGATTATATTTTAGTTTATAATGCTATGAAACATTTCGGAGCTAACAATGTCATGCCCAATGAATACATCTCTTTTATAACATACCAAGAATCTATGATATTGATTAGATGTGTAAATGTGATTTACATTGATTATCATGATGAAAATAAATAAAATATATATTATAGATTTTCTAGTATTGAATGAAATCAAGAAGGGTGGGGGCTGTCCGGTGGGGCTGTCCGGGGGGCTGTCAGGTGGGTGTTCGGGGGGTTGTCCGAGGACCAAGGAGGAGGGTGGGGGGCTGTATGGGGGGTTGTTCGGGGTCCAAGGAAGAGGGTGGGGGGCTGTCTGGGGGGCTGTCTAGGGGGCAGTCCGGGGGGCTGTCCAGGGTCCAGGGAGGAGAGTGGGGGGGCTGTGTGGGGGGATGTTCGGGGGGTTGTCTGGGGTCTAAGGAGGAGGGTGGGAGGGTTGTCTGGGGGGCTATCCGGGGGGCTATCCGGGGGGCTGTCTGGGGTCCAGGGAGGAGGGTGGGGGGCTGTCCGGGGGGCTGTTCGGGGGGCTGTTCGGGGGCTGTTTGGGGCTATTTAAGGGGTTGTCCGGGGTCCAAGGAAGAGGGTGTGGGGGCTGTCCGGGGGGCTGTCTGGGGGGCTGTCCGGGGGGTTGTCCGAGGTCCAGGGAGGAGGGGGGGCTGTCCGGGGGGTTGTTCGGGGGCTGTCTAGGGGTTGTCCGGGGGTGTTCGGGGGGTTATCCGGGGTCCAAGGAAGAGGGTGGGGGGCTGTCCGAGGGGCTGTTCGGGGGGCTATCCGGGGGCTGTCCATGGGGTGTTCAAGGTGTTGTTCGGGGTCCAAGGAAGAGGGTGGGGCGGCTGTCCAGGGGCTGTTTGGGGGGCTGTCCGGTGGGGTTGTCCGGGGTCCAGGGAGGAGGGTGGGGGTTGTCTAGGGTCCAGGAAGGAGGGGGGTTCCCAATCACAGAACCACTAAAAGACAACAACATCCATAAAAATAGGTAATATATAAAAATAACTCAACTCCAATACTATACTATGACTCTAGATAAAACCAACAACTAGAATAGATTAAATATCAAATCTCAGTAATATCAGTCAAAAATGTAATGGATCAACTTGTCCCACATAACCATCACCATCATCACCATCATCATCATCACCCTCGTCCTCATCCCCATCATCGTCCTCGCCCTCCTCAACCTCGCCCTCCTCCTCGTCCTCACCCTCCTCCTCGCCCTCGCCACCCGCCTCGCCCTTCTCCTATCCCTCCTCTTCTGCATCAGACTCCTTGCCATCATCATCGTCAAGCTATACATCATCCTGACCACCACTAGAACTGCCACCTGGTGCACCGTATATAGAATGTATCGACGACATATACTCAACAAAAGCTGGTCTGGCCTCTGCTGGAAGTGTAGGACGTAGAACTTCAATAAATTTCATAAACGCATTGTTTGCCCTAGCAGAATGCTCTTCTGTCTCTTTGGCCCTTTCCTCAGCCTGTTCTACATGTGCCCTAACCTGATTTAGCTTGGTGGCACTACAGCTCGTACCTGAGGAGGGCCAATACCTCGTCGGGGCTATCCTAGGTCGGCAGCGTACTCTGCCAGAATGCTCCTCTCCCAACACCTGATGTAAGTGATCTGTTGGACTAAAATAGTCTGGTTCTTGGGAATCAAGGGCCTCCAAAGTAGCCTGTTACAAATATAAATATATCATTAAGTTAAAAAATAGATATTAAAATATAACTTCAACAGATTAAAACTTACAATCTGCTGCTGAGTCACTTCGTTGACGGCACTTCCATCCTTTTTCCGTCTACTCGATCAAAACAGTTTTGATCGAGGCACACGTCCTTCAATATTTTGTATTTTCCTCTACAATGACATTGAAAACTAAATTTATATGAAAACTTTATAAAACTATTAAATAATTGAGGAAACAAAAGAAATTTTAAGTCGTAAAGAAAACTTATAAACAATTTTCATACCTGCTTCCTCTCATGATCAGGCATCGTAGTGCGTCCCAGTGTGTGGAGGTATTTTTTTTTCATCAATGTTCTTTTAATTTTTTCCAGATGATTCCTAAATAAAATTCAAAAATGCAACAGATATTATTAATGCAAAACATGAAAGTTATTATTTAAATACATCAAATGTTATTAATACCTTAAACTGGGTACTCATCTAATGAGTAATCATCTGACGATACTGATCTATAGGAAAATCATCCACCAATGGTACCACCTCTAACTCAGTGCCAACTCTAGCAACTCATCCAATATACAACTCATGCTTGTAGGCTCTCCAAAGCTCGCCTAAATCCTTTATACATTCTGGTCGTTCACCCTCACCATCGGGATAATTAAATCGAAGCTGAAATAAAAATATGAATTCATATAAATACAAAAATAATTTATGGCATTAAATAGAACAGATTTTTTTACCCATATCTCTGCCCAAGCTCTATCCTTGACCTCATGTGGCAAATGTCTTCACGATAGCAGGCTGATGGTAATGATGTCGGAGTATTTGGCAAGCGTCGCCAAAAAACTCTGGCATTGCTGCCCTGTTTTCTCAACCATTTGGTTGTCTTCATTATAATCCACCATAACCTCTGTGCGGTGGTTCCACACCGAACGCATGCGTGTACACCCCCGCCCATGCCTCCCGTCAATAGATGTATCTTTCATGAAATAAAAACAAATATTTTATCAAAACATGTTATAATGAAAATAAATATTTCTATAAAAATTTGTTAGGGTTCTATAAATAAACCTGTGCCAGTCTAATCGCTGAGTGCTGCTGGATCCACAGAAACTAATGGAACACCCTGTGGTGGAACATGAGTAGAAGACGATGGAATATAGAAGCTCGTAGAGACAAAAGTAGAAGGAAAAGAAGATGGGACAACTATCTGACCAGATGCTGACTGGGGAGTGGAAATTATCATGGGATGTGAAAATGATGGGCCAGAAGATGCAGAAGGTAGCGAAAACATGGGAAGCCTAAATATCCTGTGTGTCCCTAATGACACACCGAGATCAGAATGTGGGAAGGATGACATGTCAGTGGAAGGGTCAGGGTCTAGTCGGGTACGCGCAACTGCTCATCCACCTCTGGTACGAACCCTCCTCTTACCACCGGCCTAAGTACTAGGACCAGTACTAGGCTCCTCGTCGAATAACTGTCGACGTATAGGTGGATCCTCCAAAAATGTTTACAAAAAAATTAATCACATGACATTATATATTCTTTAAATATATCAATTTTAAATAAAGTACTCACTACAAGCAGTAATGATGTAAATACTAACTCCTTCATTCGGCGATAGTTCTCCATCATTTTTTTCCTTCGTCTCTCTTTAATTGGCTTCATTTACTTCTTTTGAAAACAAATAAGTAATTAATTAGAAAAAGAAAACTAATGTGTAACACAAAAAAATAAATATATGAGGGAATAGGGGGATTCATTGGTAATTTAACTATCAATTGTTTTATAAGAGCTTGAATGGATTTAATAAATCATACAAGTTGTAATGTTCACCAAGTTAGAAATATTGTTTGACTATGTTTGAATACAGTTCAATTCCAAATTAGAAAATGAAATTCCAATAAAATTACAACCAATAAACATTGAAAATTCACATAATGGTCAAGTCAGCTATCAATTGTTTTAGAAGATCTTGAATGGATTTAATAAATCATACAAGTTGTAATGTTCACCAAGTTAGAAATATTGTTTGACTATGTTTGAATACAGTTCAATTCCAAATTAGAAAATACAATTCAAATAAAACTATAACCAATAAACATTGAAAATTCACATAACGGTCAAGTCAGCTATCAATTGTTTTAGAAGAGATTGAATGAATTTAATAAATCATACAAGTTGTAATGTTCACTAAGTTAGAAATATTGTTTTACTATGTTTGAATGCAGTTCAATTCCAAATTAGAAAATGCAATTCAAATAAAACAGCAACCAATAAACATTGAAAATTCACATAACAGTCAAGTCAGCTATCAATTGTTTTAGAAGATCTTGAATGGATTTAATAAATCATACAAGTTGTAAGGTTCACCAAGTTAGAATTATTGTTTGACTATGTTTGAATACAGCTCAATTCCGAATTAGAAAATGCAATTCAAATAAAACTGCAACCAATAAACATTGAAAATTCACATAATGGTCAAGTCAGCTAAAACATATTTGTGATCAATACTAAATCAATTTTAATATTACCAAACTTAAAAACCCAACTACAGGTAAACCAAAAGAATTGAGAACATGGATGAATGATTCTATATATTTTCAACCACAACTTCAGGTTCACAATCAAATCTGACAATTGAGCTATTTGGGTTATCAAAGGAAATAAATGGATTGGTTCCAATGGCACTAGGGACAGCGTCAATTCCATCATCACCATCATCAAAAATATGTCTTGGAATTACTTCAACTATGACACCAAATTCAGGTCAAAGTTGGTCTTTTACATAAAAAACTTATTTATCCATTGATGCCAACACATATGGTTCTTCGGTAGCAAGAGTGTGAGTCATATTAATTACTCGAAATCCACAATCATCAATAAATGTTCCATGTATCATCATTGAATCAAACCAATGGAATTTCATCATTGTGACTCGTCCATGAGGGTAATAATCCAATATTATTATTTTCTCAACAACTCTATAATAACCCACATTTTCAAATCGTTGTCTACTATCTGATGCACTGGCATAGCAATCTATTGTGGTAGTAATCATGACACCATAATGTTGTGTTCTCATGTTCTTTGCTCGTTCAGTGTCAATAAATTTTTACCCATTGATAACAATTGATTTACAATCATGAACCACGATATTAGGACCAAAAGCCAAAGCTCTTATTTCCTCAGAGACAGAGTCATCATACAAACTCAATACCTACAATATAAATGACTATTAAACTTAATTAAATATTGATATAATTATTTTAAACATTAATTTTTTTATACCTTCAATTTTAACCAAGCAGAATACTCTTTGCTATGCAAAGTCTCTCTCCTTCTCAAAGATAAAGAACGATGCTTCCTATTTATCATTATTTTATGTTCCCTGTAGATAAAAAATATTAATAGTTTAACATATATATATGTAAGATATACATAATTAATTTAGTTACCTGATATAGTCATCGAACAAATCACAGTTGAACAAAATTGTGCGATGTGCCATATCCCGGTCTTCATGGCTTAATGTCTTCAATGTATATGATCTAGGAATTCCTCTTGTTTGAGGAAGTGATGGAAAACTGGGTTCAATTTTCTCATACTATTCTTCTTCATTTCTCATTGGTCTGTTCAATCTTGTAGTAAGATCAGACAAATACATCGAGCATAAATCCATACATTCCTGAGCCAAGTAACCGTTCATGATAAAAACTTCGGGATGATATTTGTTTCAGACATAAGACTTGTAAGAACCTGGTTTTTGCTGATAAAGACTTTGGAATATTCTTGATAATATTCCAGAGCAGTGCCTTCAGATGGCGTTCGATTCCGAGCCCCGGAGTGGCCGGAATTAAATTTTCAGTGCGTTCACACTGGAAATGCTACATAAATGGGATAACTCCTAAAGGGTGATCCGGATCAGAGATCCGAGTTTACGAATGGGTCCGTAATGGGGTGTTTACCATAGGAACGACATAAAACTTGTTGGTGCTAGACGTTTGGACCCCTCGCCCGCTTCTGGAACGTTAAACGGATTAAATAAATTAATTAATTCGTTTAATGTTGAAACACAGGTATCTCTTAAACAGTTGCTCGGATTGGAAAACTAAGGGCACAGTTGAGTTCGGAGCGTACCGTTTACCCAAGGAGGGGTATATGTTTTGCGGGCGCGGCCCGTCTGTGAAAAATGGCCCCAGGGGTGTTTTCGTAATTTGGCAGCCTCGAGCGCTAAGTTTAATAACTTTTGAACGGGGTCTTGGAATAAAATTCTGAGACTTCCGTTAAGCTCAGAGCATCGTTCTTAGCCTAGGCGAGGCTAAATCATGACCCCATCGGGAGTTCGGGTACTGGGCCGTAGGAGGGTGTTTAAGTTAATTAATTTATTTAATTAACCTAACCCCCCCCCCCTCTCTTCTCCCTCAATTCCCCCTCCCCTGTCAAGCCTCTCCCCTCTCCTCCTCCATATCTGGCAAGGCGACTCCGGCAAGGCGCTCCGGTGAGGCGTGGCCACCCCGGCGGGTTGACGGCGAAGCGACGGGTTAGTCCCAAGAGGTAGGTGGTGTTCGTTTGAGTTTTAAATCTCGAACCCCCCGCCTTTGAACCCCAATTTTAGCATCGATCTATTGTTTAATATTCGAACAAATTCCATGGCCGTGTATTATGAATTTTACTCTTTCCATCGCTTCTTTCGGAATTGAAATCGGAGTTTGGAGGAACCCGCAACACCTCGTCGAAGTTTGCGGGTTTTTGATTTTGTTCCGGCCGGTTTTGGGTGAATCCGGTGGGTTCCGGCGGTCCGGCATTTTCCCAGGGCAGAGCGGCTTCGGCGGCGGTTGGCTGGCGGCGACGCCCTTTGACGGCAGGCGGCAGAGGCCTTTGGCTCGGCGGCGGCCTTGGGCTCGGCGGCGGCAGGCCGAGGGCGCCGGCACGGGGGGCGACCCGGGGTAACGGTGCGGCGCGACTTCGGCGGAAAGAGACTCGCGAACCGCAGGTCTCCGCGTGGGGGTAGCGAGACCGGCTTTCCGGGCCGGTCGGGTGTCGGCAGGCCGCGTCGAGGTGAGCCGGGCCTGCGGCCGGGCCGGTCCGGCCCAAGGGGTTCCCCCCCCCCCCCTTTATAAATTCCGACGTCCGTAGCTTTAGCTACGGAAGTCCGTTTTGCACGCCGTCTGTGGCGGCGCGGGCCTGACGCAAAGGAAGAACTTTTGAGATGGTTGCGGGAATTTTTAATTCCCGAAACGAGGGTCCGCGGAGGCGCGACGTGTCTTTAAGTAGACGAGTGTTTTTCCCGAGATCCTTGTTTTGGGCGGCGCGGACGCGTCCGAAGTCCGATTTAAGCGCCGTCAGCGGCGTTGGAACCTTGGAGTCGAGGAGGAGGTTTCCAAAGTGGTTCTGGGTGTTGAAGCCAGAGTTGAGGCATGGGCCCCACGACCAGTCTTTTGAGCTGCATGTATCTTTTAGCAACTTTTTCACCGGATGTCCGTCCGGGGCGTGCGAGTAGTCAATGTTTGGAGTTTTTCCGAGGGCAACGCGTTGGCGCAGTCTGCCCGCTGTAACTCAGCATGATGGTGTGGGGCCCATGAGGGCCGTCTGGGCGTCGACGGTGATTTTTCATCTTTATCACCGGGAGACCGTTTTGGACAATTGAGTCATCCATCTTGTGTGCTTTTTCAAGAGGATCGCAATGGTGTGATCCGTTCATTGAGTTTTGGGACTGGGATGCAGGTCCCACGTGGCACCGCTCGTGTGCGGTGCGCCGGGATGCATATTTTTCTCTAGATATCCATGGCACTCAAGTGAGTAGTGCTTTTGACGTGTTTTCCCAAGGGGATCGTAATGGTGCGATGCGCCCGACTGTTTTCGGGGTCGAGGATCAGGATCACGGGGCGTCGTTCGGGCGTGAGGCGGTGTTGGTGACTTTTCCGTCGGATATCCGTTGGAGGCGAGTAAGTAGTCGATCTCGCGTGTTTTTCCGCGAGGATTACAACGGTGCAATCCATTTGGTTGTGCGGAGCCTTATACGTGATCTTATTAAATGTGGAAGCATGAAAGGTGCTCTGGTGGCGGTTCGTCCTACCATGTTTGTAGCGGACCCTTGGCGTGTGATCGCACACTATTGAGAGAGTGATATAAATGGTTCGTAAGATGTGGTTGGCCGTGCTTGGGCCTTTGAGTTGGAGATGTTATGTCACGCCTTCGCGTTGAAGTTGGGTGTTGTGTGCACGATGGCCCTTGGGCTAAGAATGTGGTATACTCTGGGAGTATACGGGAATTCTTGGTGGTACATGTGGTTGTTTGTACCTAAGATGTATGTGCACTTGGTTGGGGTTGACTTGGGGCCACACGTCGTGTGGGCCCCATGTGTGTTCCGTGTTCTACTTTATGTACTTTGACCTCTCGCGACGTAGAAGGTCCTTTTGTGTGTTTGTTTGACCAGCAGGGTGGAGTTTTTCCCCTGGCTCTGTGCTCGTTTGTTGACCAGCAGGGGTGAGTGGTCTCCCCCTGGTTTCGTTCTTGATGGATCGGCCGGTAGCGATGCTAGTGACACCTAGTGATGGGCCAGGCACTGAACCTCTTTTGGGAGAGTTGTTCTAGAGTTAGGTGGTTGCGCGATACCCACTCCGTGTTCGGTTGGCCAGTGTTGTACCCTCCAGTGGAGATGGCCAGAGCAGTTTTGAGTTTGACCCTCCAGTGGGGCTGGGAAGTGGGTTACTCATCGGCTTTTAGGGTCTACCCTCCAGCAGAGACTGGGCAGTGGGTCACCCGACAACCTCTTAGGGTCTACCCTCTAGCAGGGCTGGGTAGTGGGTCGCCTGTCATCTAGTTCCAGGTCTACCCTCCAGCACGGCTGGGCAGTGGGTCGCCTGTCGACTTATTCTAGGTCTACCCTCTAGCGGGGCTGGGCAGTGGGTCGCCTGTCGACTTATTCCAGGTCTACCCTCCAGCGAGGCTGGGAAGTGGGTCGCCGGATGATGTATTATGGTTTACCCTCCAGCGGGGCTGGGCAGTGGGTCGCCTGATGATGTATTACGAGTTACCCTCCAGCAGGGCTAGGCAGTGGGTCACCTGTTGGCATTCCAGACTCAGTCCTTCCTACTAGGCTAGTATGTGGCTTTCCTCCGTGGTTACCGGAGCGGGACCCTTGGTTGTACGGGTCAGTGTTGTGACGACTTGACTTTGAGGAGACCTCTCGACTGCAGGGCAGTGACGAGGTGTGGTTTGACTTTCCCTATAACTCTCAAGTATGAGGGGCACTTTCCCCACCAAGACGCGTTCTTGTGACACGATCTAAAACCGTGCGGGCGAGTCAGTGCCGCCCAAAGCGGATAGTTTCAAGGTCCGGTGATTGAGCCCTTGGCTTGCGGATCAGGGCAGACGTGTGGGATACTGAGCATCGATGATGGTGTTACCTCTGGGACTGTTGGCGACTCATTTTCTTGGTCTGAGCTACGGGATGGTGATCCCCTTACGACGTTGTTCGGGTTTCTTATTGAGCATACAGATATGTATATACCTTGTTTCCGGTACCCACTTCTTGGGTTTGGTTACTCTCCTTCCAGGAGAGGCGAAGACACGTGGGGTATGCCATGTGCTTTCCGTGTCTAGCTTCTCGTGGTTGGATGAGTCTACTCTCCTGCTATAGGTTGCAAAGACTCGACGGGATGTTCGTCTTCTCACCGTTTCCAGCTCCTTGTGTCTGGACGAGTCTACCTTCTTTCCTCCTGTTGGGTTGAGCTTGACTCTTTACTGTACTCTCTGTTGTACTTCTGTTCTACTCCCTGTTCGCTCTAATACTCACCCTTAGGTACCTCCTTTGTTGCTCCCTCGAGCCTTCGGGGTATCCTACTGAGTATTTTTGTACTCACCCCTTCTTGGGCTTTGCCCGCACTTGGTGTGCCCTTGAAGACGAAGGACAGGTAGAGCGTGGCTTCAGTAGAGCGTACGAGCTTGGGAGCTTGGACCGCGTGCGGTGGTCATGGTTAGGTCCCAGGTGGGGGACCCCTTCCGGCTGTTTTTATTTTATTTACCTATTGCCGGGTTGTGGCACTTTTTTGGTTGGGCGCATGTTTTGCCTTTTTTCTTTTCAGTTTGTACTTTTTACTGTTAGAGGTCGATGCACATTTGTGGTATATATAGTAGTTATCATTTTTTTTCTTTTTACTCTGCACTGTTTCATTGAGTGTGCTGCGTGTGTGTACAGGTATTTAGGCAAAGGCCTCCCCGAGTTATTGTGCCTTCGGTGCTGGTCGCCAGCCCCTGGCCTATGGAGGCGGGCTTGGAGTAGTTGCGGCTCGAGCCCGGGTAGATTCGGGTCGTGACAAGACTTTAATGTGAACATATTTCTTTCAGTTGGATAAATCCAACGAAAAAAATAGGTCCTCTAAGAAGTATTTTAGTGGCAATATGGACAGTCAGATGCATCATGCATGTGAAAAATGATGGAGGAAATATTTTCTCCAACTCACACAAAATTAATGGGGCATTTGTCAACATTTTTTGCAAGAAAGACTTTGACAACTTCTTAGCACAGAGATCTATAAACAAATGGAACAACCGAATAATATCCACCCTTACATTATAGGACAAAATATGATGGATTGCTATTGGAAGCAACTCATGCAGTAGAACGTGATAAATCATGAGTCTTCAAAGATTTTAGCTTCAACTCTCTTCTGTTGACCCGTTTAGATATGTTGCTTGAATAGCCATCAGGAACTCTAATAGTCTCTAATACTTCCAGAAATTGTTTTTTCGTAGGTGTCATCACATAAGAAGCACATGGAAGTTTCCATTTATTTTTACTGATACGCATAGGATGCAATTATGGTCTGATGCCCCAATCCACCAAGTCACTCTGAGATTGTAAATCATCTTTTGTCTTCCCCTTGACATTTAGAAGAAACAAAAGCAAAATTTCGCATATATTCTTTTCAATATGCATTATGTCTAAGCAATGACGTAAAAAATTGGTTGACCAATAAGGAAAATCAAAAAAGATACTCCTCTTCCTCCATTTGTAATAGGTTTCAGTGGAAACATTATTTCTCTTTCCAGATTTAATTTGACCCTTCCCGAACGAAAAACTGAAATCTTTCAATTCATTAAGCACGTCAGTTATAGACATACGCTGAGGTGGATCATCTGTCTCTATGGTATTATCAAATCTTCAAAGATTAATTCTATATGGATGATCCTTTGGCAAGAATCATCGATGTCCCATAAAACTGAAACTACAACGATGTTTCAGTCTTCTGGATCTTGTATTCTTCATACAAAATGGACATGATAGTTTTCCCTTCGTGCTCCATCTAGACATCATTGCATAAGCCAGAAAATCATTGATCATCCACATAAGCACAGCACGCATCTGAAATATGTCTTTCGAACATGCATTGTATGTGCGCACACCCACATCCTAAAGAAGTTTCAAATCTTTTATTAAAGGATGCATGTATACATCAATATCAATGTCGGGATAAGAAGGACTAGATATGAGTATACTCATGAAAGTGAAAGGCTTTTTCATACACAACCATGGGGGAAGATTATAAATGTGTATAAAAAATGGTCATGTGCTGTGTGAAGTAAGAATCTGCCCAAATGGATTAAAACGGTCTCATGAAAGACCCAGCCTTACATTACGCACGTCAACTGCAAAATCAGGATGTCGAGCATCAAATCTCTTCCATGCAAATCCATCTGTAGGATGAACCAACTCATCATTAGTCTTCTTTCTCTCAGAATCATACCATCTCATTTTTATTGATATGTCATCAGACATAAAAAGATTCTGGAGTTTGGGGATCAATGGAAAGTGTCACATTACTTTTTGTGGAATGCGGGATGGTGTTCCATCAGATTTTGACTTCCAGCGGGATGTGCCACATTTTATACAATCATTTCATTCAGCGGTTTCCTCCCAGAATAAATTTCAATCTTTAGGGAAATCATGAATTTTGTTTCTTGAAAATCCAAGTTCCTCAACTAACTTCCATGCCATATAGTGGTTTGAGGGAATATCTACATCATCTGGAAGTAAATCCTTCAAGAGGGTAAGAATGTGATCGATTGCTGTATTAGAAATCTCATACATAGTTTTCCCATGAAACAATCGGATTAAAAATTCCAGCTTTTTCATTTTATCGCATTGTCGATATACTGGAGTCATGGTAGCATCATTCAATTTTTTCACCCTATCAATATCATCATTTTCACTAGATGCATCAGCTGTCCTCATATCGAAGTATTCTTGAGTCGAAATCCTTTATTTTTCATGATGACGAATAAATGGAAACCGATCATCTAACAAATTCTCCATTCTAGTCCTTTCATTTCGATCATCACCAATTTGAGATTTCATTTTCTCCCCATTGTGATACCACACAAAGTAGTTTTCTTGAAAACCATTTTTGATTATGTGGTAGCTGACTTCTTCACGGCTCAACCAAGGTCTACCAAAATATTTAGAACATGGTCAGTGTATGCGACCACTATCTGAAGCATTGTGAAATGAAAAATCTATAAATCTCTCCAAATTTTTTTGAAAATCGCTTGAGATCTGATCGGTTTCATGCATCCAACTTCTGTCCATTCTGTAAAAAGAATTTATATAATTCATTTTGTCATAAACAATTCAATGGGATTGAACTTTAATAGAAAATACATTTAAGTAA